>JBCNJP010000009.1:35929219-35936719 GCA_039602395.1 Deinandra increscens subsp. villosa
AAGGGGATATATATATATATATATATATATATAGAGAGAGAGAGAGAGGATCATTTGAGAACCAATTGGGTTTGAGAACTTTTAAGAACCATTCTAAGCCACAAGTTATATATAAGGAAATCCCCCCCCCCCATGAATTTGAATGGTTCCCCCTGAAAATTAGTGGCTCAGAATGGTTCTTAAAAGTTCTCAAAAAAAAGTTCTCATTTGAACCTAACCCTATATATATATATATATATATATATATATATATATATATATATATATATATATAATATAGGGTTAGGTTCAAATGAGAACTTTTTGTTTTGAAAACTTTTGAGAACTAAATCTCAACCACAAATTTCAGGGGGGGCCACTACAATTCATGGGAGGGGGATACATGTAAATAAACTTGTGGCTCAAATTAGTTTTTTTTAGTTTTCAAATCAAAATGGTTCTCAAATGATCATCTCCCTATATATATATATATATATATATATATATATATATATATATATATATATATATATATGGGATGGATATAATGAAAACCACTTTAAGTTGGAAAAACCGTGGAAACTACCACAAAACGATTTTTTTCTTCAAATTTTTTGTAGTGATTATATGCGTTAATACAAGCCCTATGGTGATAAAAAATAAAAAAAAAACGCCTAGTAGTTTTT
The DNA here is from genome assembly GCA_039602395.1 of Deinandra increscens subsp. villosa. Classification (NCBI taxonomy): domain Eukaryota; kingdom Viridiplantae; phylum Streptophyta; class Magnoliopsida; order Asterales; family Asteraceae; genus Deinandra; species Deinandra increscens. Next base: position 35,929,885 of record JBCNJP010000009.1, read on the forward strand.
TTTTATAAAAAAATTCCGAAATCTGACGTTACGTCATGTTACATATGTAACATTCTTACATAAGTAAAATTCTTTGTTACATATGTAACAAAATCTGTAAATAATTTTTAAATCTCTAGGCGCTTTTTTTTTCACCAAAACCATCAAAAATGAATGTAGAATCTATAAAAAATACATCTAAAAAAATAACAAATTTTGAACGTCTTTTTTGGCCGGTTAACTTCTTTTTGTAAAAAAATCGGTTCTTAAATATTTTTTTAAAAAAAATTACTCGGCGTTTTTTTTATTTTTTTTCATAAAGTGTGTTTTTTTAAGTTAGAGAGTCACCATTAAAAAATCAAAACAAAAAACGAATTTTTTAGCTTAATTTTCACGGGTTTTCCAACTCGGAGATGTTTTCATTTTATCCTTCTCCTATCCTATATTGATATATATATATATATTGTGACATCCGAGAATTTCAAGGTTTACTTCCGTTAGAAATTTCCGTTAGTTACGTTATAAGTGTTAACTTAGTAACTAATGCTTAACTAGGCCGAATACGTCCACGTCCTTTGGTTGATCACCGAACCCGTCCATATGTGTTATGTGATTATTTATGTATTGTCATTATGTGCAACGTGATGAAAACGCATGATTTAGTATTAGGAATAAAATGAAAATTTACCTTTCTTGGTTGCCAGCGAAACTAACGGGCGAAACTATAGTGTCGCCCGGTAGTCGGTTAAACTATTGGATCTCATGAAATCAGAGACAGTTTCGCCTGGCCAGCGAAACTAGCCAGCGAAACTAGCCTCTGATATATAATGGCATAAAACCCTAGTTGTCTCATTTGTTGCACCATTTCTCTCAAACACACACACTCACTCTCCTGGAATCTGGTCAGCCGAGAAAGCCACCAAAGAAACACCAACTCAGCCTCGAGACAACATCTATTTGGATCCTAGATCGAATCGTGAGTCTCAAAAACCTTTATTTATGCTTTTCTATGTGTTTCTCTTAAAAAGCATGCCTAAACCTCTATGGAATCACTTGATCTGCTAGTATGTTGCTTAGGGATGCTAGATCTGTTATAAAGTTTGTAACTTTACGTGTGAAATCCATCCATAATAAAAATTCATGCTAGATTAGGTCATTTAGGGTTTTAAATGTATTTTGGTGATTTGATGATAAAAATACATGAATAAGGTGTCAAAACTGCTTCTATGATGCTGGTAATTGACTATGCATGCTATATACTGAATTACATGAAGTATGGGGACTGTTAGATTGATTTTTAGGCTGATCCGTAAGTTTTTCGCGACTAGCGAAACTACCATGTTCTCTGGGCGAAACTAACCAGCGAAAGTATGTATATCTCCTTCAGGCGACACTATGCAGCGAAACTATAGTGTCGCCAGTGAACAAACTTGCCTAGCGAAACAACCATAGACGTTGTCCCTGAACGAAAGTTCAACCAGTTTTGGGCGAAACTAGTCTAGCGAAACTGTGCCATCAGTTTCGGGCGAAACTAGCTAGCGAAACTGTGTCATCGGGTATTGCCTAGCGAAAGTGCTGCCCGTACACACAGCGAAACTGTGTAGCGAAACTGCTGGCGAAACTGCTGGAGAAACTGCTAGCGAAATTGTGACCAGAACCTAAACTTGTGCAACTTGCGTGAATGCTATGCTATGACCTACATGATTATGCTATGATGAAACATGCTATGATTTCTGTATTTTGTAAACCATTGTTCATGATCAACCATCGGTGTCGTGTGTCTGTATGTCGAGTCATAGTTCCAACGTGCTATGTTATGGGCCATAGTGACGTTAAGTTAAAGATTAGACACAAAACTAATACTTAAGACCTAAACGTGTTCATAGGTCTTCGTTAAGCAAACTTGGATTATATAGCAAGTGTAGCAGTGCAACCCAAGGTGAGTGTCACTAACCCGATTACCGTGAACCCGTTTGGGTCACACCGAATAACTAAATGAAAAACAATGCTGACAACCTCGAGAGTGCTATGCACCTCCCTGATGAACTTGAAAACTTGGAGTGCTCGGCACCCACTTGATGAACTTGAAGTGCTTTATGGGAAGCACTTGTGAATTACTTAAACAACTATTTCTGAAACGAAACTGAAAACACTTTTGAGATTCCTGAGAATCCGGTAAACCTTTTTAATATGGCTAGCGTAGGTTAAAGTCTAAACCACATGATATCACATGATTTCTAAGGATGCCATGAAACTTAAAAGTCCTCAACTAAACTGTACCATTAATTGTAAAGCGAGGGGATGTTGAGTAGATCTACTAGAGTTTGAAAAACTCCGCCCCGTGGCACGGGGAGTGCACGGAGGTACAATATCAGCCTATCTGACCGTGATCCCGAGAGGACACGGGGGAGGCAAATCCGCGATGACGTAGGTCCGCAAATCCTGATGGCACGGCCACTACAATAATAGTCAGCTTTGGTACAAACTTCCTTAGTGCATGGAACAACGGATTAGCTACCCGCGATATCGGTTGAGCACTTTAACTATACAAAACTAGTTCATACCCGATAACGTATGTTACGGACAATACTCTTACTAAACCACAGAACTATGATTATGGATATCACTAAGCATTGCTTTTCACAAACAAATATTACATAAGTATATGTTGACACGATTATGATTATTAGACCGGGCCACTGCGTGACAAGCCCACTGTGAACTCACCAACCGTTAGGTTGACACTTGCGTGGTTTTCACTTTTGCAGATCGCTGAAGAGTATCCGCTGGAGGTTGGCATGGCACTTGAAGATTTCTTATTTTAAACTCAGACTTGGGAACTTAATAACAATTTATGTTTTGTAATTTAAGCACGTGGTTAGTGCTAAGATACTTATGTTTATTTTCCGCTACGTACTTTTAAAACTGTTTTTATCATGAACGTTTGGACTTTACTCTGATTCGTTTAGTATTTGTAACTAATGGTTGTGGTCCTGGTCTGGTCGCACCCCTTAACGGTATAAACTCCGTTAGTGGTTAATTTGGGGGTGTGACAGATCCGACATTGCTCGATATGTGGCTAAGTGTTTAACATGCTCAAGGGTTAAGATCGAGTACCAAAAGCCTTCTGGGCTATTACAGCAACCAAAGATTCCAGAATGGAAATGGGAGGATATCTCCATGGATTTTGTAACGGGATTACCTCATCGATCGAATCGACCGAATGCGATTTGGGTTATCATTGATCGATTAACCAAGTCTGCACATTTTATCCCGATGAAGGAAAGTGACAACATGGATAAGTTAACTAAGCTGTACATTGACCGAATTGTGGCACGGCATGGAGTGCCTAAGACCATTATCTCTGATCGAGATCCTCGATTTACTTCCCGACTGTGGCAATCTATGCAAGAATCACTAGGAACCAGACTGGATATGAGTACAGCTTATCACCCGCAGACCGATGGTCAAACGGAACGAACTATTCAGACTTTAGAAGACATGCTCCGTGCTTGCGTTCTCGACTTCGGTAAAGACTGGGAAGCTCACCTTCCGTTGGTGGAGTTCTCCTACAACAACAGTTATCATTCGAGCATCGATGCAGCACCTTTTGAAGCCCTTTATGGCAGGAAATGTAGATCGCCCGTGTGTTGGGCCGAAACGGGTGAGAAGGGACTCACCGGACCAGAACTCATTCATGATACAACCGAGCGAATTATTCAAATCAGAAAGCAGATAGCCGCAGCACGTGACAGACAAAAGAGCTATGCCGACAAACGCCGTAAACCTTTGAAGTTCGAGGTAGGCGACAAGGTACTATTAAAGGTATCTCCCTGGAAAGGTGTGATACGCTTCGGAAAGTGTGGAAAGCTAAATCCTCGCTATATCGGTCCATTTGAAATCATTGGGGAGGTAGGCCCGGTGGCCTACCGATTAAAACTCCCTGCTGAACTCGATGGAGTTCACAACGTGTTTCACGTCTCTAACCTAAAGAAATGTATGGCTGAAGACACTGAAATAATTCCTTTGGAGGAATTGGAAATTGATGAACATTTGAGATTTATCGAGCAACCGGTAGAAATCATGGGACGCGAGGAAAAAGCCCTCAAACGTAGCAAGATTCCGATCGTCAAGGTTCGATGGAACTCAAAGCGTGGACCTGAATATACTTGGGAACGAGAGGATCAAATGAAGAAAAAGTATCCTCACTTGTTCGGGCAAACGTCCGCGGAAACTCAAGGTATGATTTAATTTTGGGGACCAAAATTCCCTTAACAGGAGGAGGATGTGACGACCCTAAAACTTTTGCTTTCTTTCCCCAGCAACAACGACAGCCGAGGCTGCGAACGCTACGACGCAAGAATAATTTTCGGGACGAAAATTCCAATTACAAGGGGATGATGTGACATCCGAGAATTTCAAGGTTTACTTCCTTAGACATTTCCGTTAGTTACGTTATAAGTGTTAACTTAGTAACTAATGCTTAACTAGGCCGAATACGTCCACGTCCTTTGGTTGATCACCGAACCCGTCCATATGTGTTATGTGATTATTTATGTATTGTCATTATGTGCAACGTGATGAAAACGCATGATTTAGTATTAGGAATAAAATGAAAATTTGCCTTTCTTGGTTGCCAGCGAAACTAACGGGCGAAACTATAGTGTCGCCCGGTAGTCGGTTAAACTATTGGATCTCATGAAATCAGAGACAGTTTCGCCTGGCCAGCGAAACTAGCCAGCGAAACTAGCCTCTGATATATAATGGCATAAAACCCTAGTTGTCTCATTTGTTGCACCATTTCTCTCAAACACACACACTCACTCTCCTGGAATCTGGTCAGCCGAGAAAGCCACCAAAGAAACACCAACTCAGCCTCGAGACAACATCTATTTGGATCCTAGATCGAATCGTGAGTCTCAAAAACCTTTATTTATGCTTTTCTATGTGTTTCTCTTAAAAAGCATGCCTAAACCTCTATGGAATCACTTGATCTGCTAGTATGTTGCTTAGGGATGCTAGATCTGTTATAAAGTTTGTAACTTTACGTGTGAAATCCATCCATAATGAAAATTCATGCTAGATTAGGTCATTTAGGGTTTTAAATGTATTTTGGTGATTTGATGATAAAAATACATGAATAAGGTGTCAAAACTGCTTCTATGATGCTGGTAATTGACTATGCATGCTATATATTGAATTACATGAAGTATGGGGACTGTTAGATTGATTTTTAGGCTGATCCGTAAGTTTTTCGCGACTAGCAAAACTACCATGTTCTCTGGGCGAAACTAACCAGCGAAAGTATGTATATCTCCTTCAGGCGACACTATGCAGCGAAACTGTAGTGTCGCCAGTGAACAAACTTGCCTAGCGAAACAACCATTGACCTTGTCCCTAAACGAAAGTTCAACCAGTTTCGGGCGAAACTAGTCTAGCGAAACTGTGCCATCAGTTTCGGGCGAAACTAGCTAGCGAAACTGTGTCATCGGGTATTGCCTAGCGAAAGTGCTGCCCGTACACACAGCGAAACTGTGTAGCGAAACTGCTGGCGAAACTGCTGGAGAAACTGCTAGCGAAATTGTGACCAGAACCTAAACTTGTGCAACTTGCGTGAATGCTATGCTATGACCTACATGATTATGCTATGATGAAACATGCTATGATTTCTGTATTTTGTAAACCATTGTTCATGATCAACCATCGGTGTCGTGTGTCTGTATGTCGAGTCATAGTTCCAACGTGCTATGTTATGGGCCATAGTGACGTTAAGTTAAAGATTAGACACAAAACTAATACTTAAGACCTAAACGTGTTCATAGGTCTTCGTTAAGCAAACTTGGATTATATAGCAAGTGTAGCAGTGCAACCCAAGGTGAGTGTCACTAACCCGATTATCGTGAACCCGTTTGGGTCACACCGAATAACTAAATGAAAAACAATGCTGACAACCTCGAGAGTGCTATGCACCTCCCTGATGAACTTGAAAACTTGGAGTGCTCGGCACCCACTTGATGAACTTGAAGTGCTTTATGGGAAGCACTTGTGAATTACTTAAACAACTATTTCTGAAACGAAACTGAAAACACTTTTGAGATTCCTGAGAATCCGGTAAACCTTTTTAATATGGCTAGCGTAGGTTAAAGTCTAAACCACATGATATCACATGATTTCTAAGGATGCCATGAAACTTAAAAGTCCTCAACTAAACTGTACCATTAATTGTAAAGCGAGGGGATGTTGAGTAGATCTACTGGAGTTTGAAAAACTCCGCCCCGTGGCACGGGGAGTGCACGGAGGTACAATATCAGCCTATCTGACCGTGATCCCGAGAGGACACGGGGGAGGCAAATCCACGATGACGTAGGTCCGCAAATCCTGATGGCACGGCCACTACAATAATAGTCAGCTTTGGTACAAACTTCCTTAGTGCATGGAACAACGGATTAGCTACCCGCGATATCGGTTGAGCACTTTAACTATACAAAACTAGTTCATACCCGATAACGTATGTTACGGACAATACTCTTACTAAACCACAGAACTATGATTATGGATATCACTAAGCATTGCTTTTCAGAAACAAATATTACATAAGTATATGTTGACACGATTATGATTATTAGACCGGGCCACTGCGTGACAAGCCCACTGTGAACTCACCAACCGTTAGGTTGACACTTGCGTGGTTTTCACTTTTGCAGATCGCTGAAGAGTATCCGCTGGAGGTTGGCATGGCACTTGAAGATTTCTTATTTTAAACTCAGACTTGGGAACTTAATAACAATTTATGTTTTGTAATTTAAGCACGTGGTTACTGCTAAGATACTTATGTTTATTTTCCGCTGCGTACTTT
>JBCNJP010000009.1:35941719-35944262 GCA_039602395.1 Deinandra increscens subsp. villosa
AAAGAAATTAAGTGTAATAGTTTCTTGTGGTACAATAATACGGATAATCAAGAGATTGTGAAGTGGTCGGAGTGGTGTAACTTCAATTTTTAATGTTTCCGTTTGTTTGTTTTTCTCATTTCTAGCTTCTTGCTAGTGACCTTTTGACGTTTTGTTCTATTGAAAGTTGCCCTTGAAAAAAAAAGAAAAAAAGCTGACATTGGTTTTCAAAAACAAGACATAAAATTTAATATTATATATTATATTTTGTATGAGAAATGATAAAGTTAAAGTACAGTCCTATATCATTCATTAGAGCATTTATAATGTATTACTTATCCATATCTTTATAATTATGTCTTTATTATTTTTTTTTTCTCTTTTTCACTCACAACCACAATTAAATAATAAATTTCTAGACATTTTATCTCTTTTTTCCACTCATAACCAAACCTCAAATTTTACAGAATTCACTATTATTTATTGTAAAATATATAGATTTTTAATATTTTCTCTCTCATCTACTTACATCCACTTACAACTAAACCTTAAATTTTAAGAACTATACTCATATAAATTATACCAAAACGGGCTATGAATGCTCTTAGAGACCTAACATTTATACTATTATTAATTATTAGTTATTTAGGGGTTATTATATTTAAGTTTACATTACTTTATTTTAATGTATTTACATGTAAATTATTATTAACGTCATTTGTTATGTATATTATTATATTTATAAAATACTATTTAATTTAAAATTTAAAATATATTAATCGTGTCTTGCATATGTTATATGATGTTGGTTATATAAATGTACTTTTAGAATATGTTGATTAAAAGACGTCTTAGACCAAAGAGACATGTGAAGATGGAATTGAGAGTGTATTTTTATAATTGTATCGTATATTTAGATTTAGGTTTTTTTTTTTCTTTTATTTTTTTTGAACGGTTGAATATCATTAAAATAGCAAGGAGCTACAAAGGGCGAAGCTAAAAAGGCACACCAAACACCACAACGACAAACAAACTACATATGAAAATTAAAATTACACCAATCCACCCAACTAACGCCTAGACTTAGGTGCTGTTTGTTTTTTAAGAGGTAAAACGTCTGCAGTCTGCGGACCATATCTGCAAACATCTGTAGAAAAAGAGGTGGACCAAACCTCTGCAGTCTGTAAGAAGAAGACTGTTTGTTTTTTAACTTCTGCAAACTGCTAAAAAACAAACAGTCTGCAGACCTAAATGCATGCGCGTGGTCTGCGCGACGCACACATAAGAGGACAGAAAAGTTTTTTTAGAAAAAACAAACACCACCTTAGTCTCTCTACAAAAACATTTTGCTAAATTTACAAACTTCATACGGTCATAGGAAGTCCTACGGTCAAATGGAATTTTTTTAAAATTAAAAGATATTATACATGAATAAAATAACCCTCTTGAAGTTTATGTAAGTCTCTACGTTCGTTTGATTATATTTTTTTCAGGATTCCATTGGGTCTTATAGGCCTTTACGGCCCATACAGAATATGTGAGTTTACAAGTTGGCTGTGTGTATTGTAACTCCCTAATTATATTATGGAACCAATAGATCCGACCCAACTTATATGACTCAAATTTTTTAGTGTTCGCTTTTAGAATTTTTATGCCTAAAGTTTTTGAGTCCGTCACTGTAGATGAGTTTAAATGTTCTACGATCTAAGTTTTGAATACTTACATAAACAAGTCCTCGAGGGTTAAAAAGGAATAACACAACATCGTTCATTGTTGACTTTTGAATGTATAAATGAACTTCCATCCATCGAAATTTTGAAAAACAAATAAGGCCGTGTTTGGCGCACTAGCTGAAAAGCTAGCTGCTAGCTGATAAGCTAGCTGTTAGCTGATAAGCTAGCTGACAAGCTAGCTGCTAGCTGATAAATTATAAGCTAGCTGATAAAAAATAACGTTTGGTAAAAACTAGCTGATAAACTAGCTTAAAAAAAATGACATAAAAGTACATGTCATAAATGTAATTAAAGATACTTATTTATAAGTTAGGGAAGGGTAAAATTGGAAATATTATAAAAGCTAGTTGAAAAGCTAGTTGAAAAGCTACTCCAACTAGCTTTTCAAAAGCTAGCTTATAAGCTAGCTTATAAGCTAGCTTTTTGACGTTACCAAACGGGGCTTTTAAAAAAAGCTAGCTTATTAAAAAAGCCCCGTTTGGTAACGTCAAAAAGCTAGCTTATAAGCTAGCTGATAAGCTAGCTTATAAGCTAGCTTATGGCGCGCCAAACACAGCCTAACTATTTTATACATTGTTATACTTTTAATATTATACCATAAAATAGAGAATTTTATAATTTTTAATTTGAGTATAGTATTATCATAGACAAAATATGTTTATACGTTTTTTTTAACGTGATACATGATTTTGTACGACTTGATACGTGATTATCTGCATTAGGATGATTGCAATGGTTCCTCGCGATATGAAGGGTTGATGACCTGGCCGTGGTGCACCACTAGCCCACCACTACGGGTGGTGCGTTGCTACTGCGGTGAATTCGAACGCG
>JBCNJP010000009.1:35944762-36068762 GCA_039602395.1 Deinandra increscens subsp. villosa
ATGCTTTATGTGTTTTCTATGAGTTTTCTTCTTAAAACATGCTCAAACCTTCATGATATTGCTTGATCTTCTGTATACATGCTTTAGAATGCTAGATCTGTAATAAAGTTGGTAACTTTACGTGTGAAATCCATCCATGTTAGAGATTTGTGCTAAATAGGTCATTTTAGGGTTTTGAACCTATTTTAGAGATTTGATGATCAAAATGCATGTTAAACTTGTTAAAGTTGCTTGATTTATGTTAGTAAATGCCTAGGGATGCTAGATAATGAATTGCATGTATGATCAGAAGCTGTTAGGTTGATTTTTAGGCAAATCCGTATGTTTTTCGCGACCAGCGAAACTGTTGTTCTCTGGGCGAAACTAAATAGCGAAATTATGTATCCTTCCAGCGACACTGACCAGCGAAACTATAGTGTCGCCGGGTAACCTGACCAGACCAGCTCGAGCGAAACTATCGAGCGAAATACCTGAACGAAAGTTCAAACCAGTTTCCCTGCGAAACTAGGCTAGCGAAACTGCGTCAGCAGTTTCGGGCGAAACTAGCCTAGCGAAACTGTGTTACCGGGCATTGCCTAGCGAAAGTGCTGCCCGTGCACCCAGCGAAACTGCCTAGCGAAACTATGCTAGCGAAACTAAGGCCTGACCTAAAAACCAAACTTGTGAAATTGTTTAAGTGTTATGCCATGACTTGCATGATTTTGCCATGATGAAATATGTTTGATATCTGATTCAAATGAACCCTTGTTTATGATCAACCATTGGTGTCGTGTGTCGGTATGTCGAGTCATAGTTGCAACGTGCTATGTTATGGGCCATAGTGACGTTAAGTAAAGATTAGACACGAAACTAATACCTAAGACCTAAACGTGTTCTAGGTCTTCGTTAAACAACAATATTTGGATTACTTGAAGAGTAGCTGTGCAACCAAAGGTGAGTGTCACTAACCCGCATACCGTGAGTCCGATGGGCCACACCGAATAACTTAACGAAAAACAATGCTGACAAACTCGAGAGTGCTAGGCACCTCACTGATAAACATAAGAACACGGGATGCTCGGCACCCACTTGATGAACTGAAGTGTTTCATGGGAACACTTGTGAATTCTGAATAAACGATTTCTGAAACGAAAACTGTTTTAATATGGCTAGTGTAGGTTAAAGTCTAAACCATATGATATCACATGTTTTCTAAGGATGCCTTATAACTTAAAAGTCCTCAACTTAATTGTGCCATTAATTTGTGAAAGCGAGGGGATGTTGGGTAGATCTACTGGAGTTTGACAAACTCCGCCCCGTGGCACGGGGAGTGCACGGAGGTACAATATCAGCCTATTTGCCCGTGGTTCCGAGAGGACACGGGGGAGGCAGAAAACGCGATGACTTGGTCCGCACTGTACGGGATGGCTCGGCCCCCACAAAATAAGTCAGCTTTGGTACAAACTTCCTTAGAGCATGGAACAACGGATTAGCTACCCGCGATATCGGTTGAGTCCTTTAACTTTACGGAACTAGTACATACCCGATGACGTGGTCACGGACAAACTATTTATAAACTGAGAATTAAATACGAGCATTGCTTTTCACAAATGAATATTTTGTAAGTACATTTTGATACGAATTATGATTATGAGACTGGGCCAATGCATGACAAGCCCACTGTGAACTCACCAACCGTTAGGTTGACACTTGCGTGGTTTAAACTTTTGCAGATCGCTAAGGAGTATCCGCTGGGGGTTGGCATGGCACAAGAAGACGTTTATTTCTGTTTAAAACTTAACTTGGGAATTTTAAAACAATGTTAACTTTGTAAAGCACGTGGTTAGTGCTATAAGACAATATTTTATTCCGCTGCGTTGTATCTGAGACTTTATCTATAATTTGTGTTTGAACTAACCCTGATTCGTTTAGTATTTGTAACTGTGGTTGTGGATCCTGGTCTAGTCGCGCCCCTTAACGGTATAAACTCCGTTAGTGGTATTTTGGGGGTGTGACAGTTTAAGTTGTTCGACCCAACCCCGTTATACTAAACATCCACGCAGTTTCAATATTCACAGTGCAAGAAAATTAAGAAATGATGACAGTTACGTTTTTACAAAATAAATCAGGTTGATTAATGTAGTCAAACAGATAAATGAATTCAAAAAGACTTAATGTCCATAAAATTCAAATGGGCCTAAGCCCAATTGCACATTTCAGTTTTTCATGTACACGTGAAGAAGTCACAAACGTCATAGATATTTTTTATTTTCTTATTTATTTTCATTATAAAATAATTCACCTATTTATATTTATATTTCGTGCCAAAGTAATTAGAAACTAATATGTATACAAATATGTATTAAAAAAGATTATAAAATTTGAGTCGTAATATGTATAAAAAAAATATTATAAAATTTGAGTAGCTAACATGTCATGAACCGAGTTCAATTTAATAACACTATTTAAGCTCATTTTCTTTCATAACTCTCTAAAATATGAAAACTAACTAAATCAAAATCAACATTCTTTATACTCTCATTGGTGTATTTTTTATATAATTAAAATGAAATAAAATGTACTTAAACATCACTCATCACATTCTGTAACATCCCGAAGTTCTAGAAAGGTATATATATGTATTTATATATATATATATATAAGGTGAATACGTATTTTAATAATCAATGTGATAATAATTTGATAAATACGTGTTATATACTTGCCTACAATTATCGTTATAGATATCCTGAGACTTAGAAATAAACGGAAAATTGTCTTCACATATTTAGGGGTTCAAAATATATAAGAAATATATGAAAGTATGGGGGTGTAAGTGTGTTAGAGCATATTCCTATGCTACCTTGTGTCTCGTGTATTGTATCTAGATCAGAGCATGTCTTTGTGAGTCTTAGGGTCCACGTACCAGTGTCCGTACCAGTTGGTATGGGGCCATGTACCAATGGTACGTTGGTTGGTACGCTGGACTAAGTGGTAAGTATATATAGTTCGTGTTAAAGAGAGTTAACAAGTTCTGTCATTCTCTATCCTGTTAACTGTGTGTAACTCTCTCTCATTAGACTTTGTGTAAACCACTTAGTGAATCAATAAAGCCTCTTAGTGAATCAATAAAGCCAAAGCTTTATTTACTTTCGTTGTTATCGATTAACAGAATCATGCAGTATAAGGTCCTTTCCAGGTACTTAAAAGTGGTATCAGAGCAATCCAGGTTGCTCTACTGCTGTGATTTGAGCATTTTTGAAATTCTAGTGAGAAAAAGTTTGGGATTGAGTCGTTTTTTTTAATCAATTTTCTCAATTCCAAGTGTTTTTGGTGCTAAAACTGATTTCTGAACGTTACTAGAGTGTTTTCGTGTAACATTCCGGGTTTTCCGATTGTCTGATTTTTATCCGTATTATAACCCGATCCATTGATTGATAATCGTATTTGTGGGTATTGATCGATTTTGATGTTTATTAACCTAATTTCATGTTATTGGATCCATTATCATGTTTATTGACCGATTTGATGTTTGATTTGTCTTTAATTCGGATTTTACGCGAACACGTCGCTGAATTACGTTCAACCGGGAATTTGATCAATCTAAACGTGTATGACCCTTGTGTGTAATACTAATTACACACACAAGTAAATACAAGTGAGGGTTGGTGTGAATTCAAGGTCTAAAACGAAAACGGTGAAAGTTCGGTAAATCCCGCGCGAGTTCGATTTTAACCGGGAGATCACATTTTTGAGTTTCGTATATCAGTGTTATCATGTTTATGAGTCATATGATCACTTACAATGTCATGAGTCATCACACACTTGATCGGATCGTAAAACGTTGGTGAGTTGCTTAAAAGTGATAAAAACGACAAAACCGACCAAAAATGCATTCTTGTATGATATTTTTATCAACCATTAATTGTTATGAGGCATATTTTATATCAATTTGAGTGGATTAAATGTGGTTAGTGTGGTAGAGGGCTTAAAATGAGGAATATAGGAAAAAACAGGGGTCAAATCGGAGCTAGAACGAAGAAATTAGAGCAAAAACAATACACACGACACTCGCGAATGGGCAAATACGGAAAACCGCGTTTTCAGCCCTAATTTTTGAGTATTTAACATCTTATTCTCATTCTAGCCTCTATATTTCACCTCCTAATTACCCAAAACAAAAACCCTAAAAAGGCTAGAGAGAGAGGATCAAGTTCTTGAAGTTTTTGGAGCTAAGATTGGTGATTTCGAGCCTCGGTTAGTGTCGGTTTTCCACCAAAAAGGTTAGATTTATCAAACCCAACCTCCATCTTCTTGAATCCTTCATCCCCCATCATCAAGATCCAATCTTTATGCTTATCTAAACCTAGATCTTGCATCCCAAAGCTAGATCTAGTGATGTTGAACAAAAATAATTGATTTTTATCAACTTTTATGGATTTTTATAACACTTTTTGTTGAGATCTTGTTAGACCCTTAAAGAACTTGTAAGATCTATGTCATGGCTGGAAAAAGAACCAATTTTTATGTATGTTTTGCCATGGATGAACACCATAAGTGATAGATCTAGTGTTTTGGTTATAAACTTGATTTTTATACAAAAAGTTCATCTTTTTCTTATTTTATTTTTTTCTTCCATAGATCTTCATAGATCTAGGTTTTACACAAACATCTTTGTTGGATCTTGATATGGATACGATCTTGATGGTAGATCTAGGGTTTGGGATGAAGATACCACTAGTTTATTTATAGATCTAGAATTTTTTTTAGGAAAAAGGATGATTTTTATGTGTTTTTCTTGATCTCTCATGACTAGATCTTAATTAGATCTTGATTAGATGATGATAATGTTAAACTAGAGTATTAATTCTTGTATGAAATATAATTTTGGACCTAGATCTAGGGTGGGTTAAGAATGAGATATTGGTTGTTTAATTATTATTAGATTAACTAGTATTTTTTGAAACTAAAAATAAATCATTTTGAGTAAATCATTAATTTAGCATTTGAGGTATGTCTTGAAATTTTATTTGGTAATTATATATATTTAGATCAGCCCCAAATTAATTTTTGAAGACTAAATTTGGTTCGGTTGATTTTATGGAAAATAATCAAGGTTTGGGACGTCGTAAAGTTTTATGGTTAAATAAATAATTCTTTTTGCTTAACGTTTGACCTAGATATAGGTTTCACCACTTGATTACTTATATTCTCATAACATTACTTAAATACTTCACCAACGAGTCGCGTATCCGATCGAGTCCGTCGTGTCATGACGAGTCGCACATTTTATTCGTTCGAATACTTATCTATTTATTTATTTATTTGTCGGTGATTACTCCATCGCATTCGATCGTAAAGGTGATCTCCGGGTTTGATTCGCGCCGCTATTCTTTGGTTTTACTCTCGACACTTTCGCCATCATGTGAGTTTTCATAGCCCCTTTTTACATAAATGTTTTTGGGGTGCAACATGTATCATTTTATCAAATTCTATTTTCACATGCGTATTCTATGTTCGATGATTACTTGAAACTTGTATGATTGTTTTGATTGGTTGGTTGAACGATGAACGATGAACGATGAACGATGGAACGATTGAACGATTGAACGATGAACGTAATTATTAACATTAAACATGCCGGGGTTACGATAATAGATCTATTGGCCTAACAAGCCCACTAGGCATGCCTCGCGTGTGGCACCTTGTGATTGAAAGCCTAATTGTCAAGGGTTGGATTACGTTAACTTATCATTTTTATCATTAATCATTTTTATCATGAATCATTTATTTAAACTTGTACGCATGCTTTTGAACGTTATCACTAAACCTATGAATTCTCACCAACTATTTTAGTTGACCTTTATTTATAACATGTTGCAGGTAATGCAGTTTGATTTGGATATCATTACCGTAGGATTGCATCGGCTTTAGAGAGACCAAATTAAATAATGAACTCTCAAACTTAGATTATGTTTTATGTTGTTTATCGTATGTTATGACTTGGATGCTATGTTTTGTTTATATGCTATGAAATGGGTAACTATTATGATTATCGCAACCAAATCTAGTGTTGTGAGCTTCTGGACAATCTTCGTGCCCCGATGTATTCCGCCGTCGGTTGGGGTGTGACAGATTGATATCAAAGCCACGGCTTTAGGGATCTAGGTTATTAGAACTGGTTTGACCTAGACTATTGCCTTAGGTGTCCAGCATGAGTGCCTCATGCGCAATGTGCCTAATTGCTTATTTTGTCCAGTAAATTGCTTCTTAATTGTTGCCTATTTTAAATTCTTTGTTCCCGTGAATCAGCACGCACTTTAGCACGAATCACTAAGGCTTCCTAGCCTCTTCCTTAGAAAATGGTGCCTTACGTACCATTTAGGAAAAATGTGATTTTCATGATTTTCAAATCTCGTCGGAATTAGGGTTTTAGTGGTAGACATGTAGTAACTGGAAGGGTGAAAACACCAGTAGTTGGGGTCTCTGTCAAGAAAAGCGTTGCATATAAGCCCTATCAACCGTTGGGCCCGGACGCTCACCTGGGACGCCCCGATGAGAGTGATGAAACCTATTAGGCCAAAGCATGTCTCTACTACTAGGATCTTGATCTGATTAGTCTCGGTTGTAGCCTTCCAATCGGGAGGTGAGAACTACTCCGTTATGTTTTATCTCAAATGCTCGATTTCACGTTTTAACGCGCGATTATGTTAAAATAAATGATTTTTGATAAACTATGATCATGAGTTACACGGTATCACGGTTCGATAACACACACCAGTTTTACACTTAACAATTTTACCCTCAAAAAATTTGATTATCAATCACATCACATCATGACTCATCATTGTTGTTCTTGAATCTCAGCATGTCAATCCATTTCAAGGGACGCCGAAAGGGCGATAGCGGCTGCAAAATGGCCTCGGTGATAGCCAAACAGATGGCTGAGGTTCTTCCCGGTATCGTGGCTCAACTCCAGCAGGGTGTGAATGCTAACCCTGCTAATGCTGCTGCTATGGCTACTTGTTCATTCAAGCATTTTAACTCCTGTAACCCACCCAAATTCAAGGGTACCGAGGGTCCTATTGGTTTACTTCAGTGGTTCTAGGGGATGGAAAACACTTTCGTTAACAGTGACTGTCCTGATCATCTGAAAGTCCCGCGTACCACCAGCACTCTCACTGAAAAAGCTCTCACATGGTGGAACAGTGAGAAACGGATTCGTGGGTCCGATGAGGCCTTAGCTCTATCTTGGGATGAACTAAAGGAAGTCATGAGGGAAAAATACTGTCCCCGTTATGAGTTAAAGAAACTTAAGGATGAATTTCAGGCGCTGAAACAATACAATGGGGGAAAATCAGGAGTATACCGATCGTTTCTATGAGTTGAAAATCTTGGTGCCTGAAATCGTCTCTCCTGAATTTCGAGCTGTTGAATGTTATATTGGCGGGTGACCTGAGGAAATTCAGGATTCTATCTGGGCTAGCAATCCTGCGACACTTGACAGCGCTGTTTGTCTTGCTGCTCGTTTGACCGAAGTTAAACCAAAGAAATATTGTATTATTGATTGTGTAAATAATAGGGTTACATTGAGTCTCTATATACATAGAATAATATTGCACTCTAATACCCTTTACTATAATATAATATCAACCCTAGTATAATAGTCTAATACTCCCCCGCAAGCTAAACGCGGTAGCGTTTGTAGCTTGAGATGTAATTAGCTACAATATAAAGGACTAAAACTGTAAATTATAAAACTTATTTTTTTGAAAGTCAAACCATCAAGCCTGTCATCCACCTTGCTTTTGTCCATCCCTTGTTGGCCTCACGCACGTGAACTGTGAGATTTATAGAAGTGTATCCACCTTGCTTTGGTTCCTTTGAATTTTATCATCATGAAAGCTTCATGAACAAAATTCCGACCACCCAAAACTTCCGATAGCTAGAAGAAACCCTAAATTAATCGGTATGCGACCTGTAATTTTTGGTCTTCTTTTCTTCCCCCTGTCTTCTTCTGTCCACCGTCATCACCACCGGTTGTGATTGCACCGGTGGTTGTTTCTCCACCATAAACTCGACCGGTTCTTCCCGACGCCCCCGCACCGGGGTTGATTCTTCTCCCCTTTCTTTCACCGGGGTTGTTTCTTCTCCCCTTTATTTCATCGGGGTTGTTTCTTCTCCCCTATCTTGCGCCTGAAATCATACCGACGTGGGTACGCCGCCGTTGTTGGGCGGAGGCGCTAGTCTATAGCGGCGGCGATGTGATGTACCATGGCATCATCTTTGGTGTGCGATGGTGGTTTGCCAGTTGTATCGGCTGTTGGAAGCGGCGACGGTGATTGTGACTAGGGTTTGTAGTGGCGGCGGTTAGGATTAAAAAGTGGCAGATTGCGGCCGGAATAAGGAAGTTCACCAGAAGATTTAGGGTTCCCGGTATTGTTCCTGGGATGGTTGACGGCTGCGAATTAGGATGGTGATGTCGACCAGTTGTGGGTTGATATTGACAGTAGCGGATTCTGGTGGTGTGGTGGCGGCTTGTTGGTGATTTTGATTTAGGGTTTTGAGGTGTGGTTGACGGGCAGAGGAATAAGATCTGGGTTTCTATTTTCAACGGGTAAAGAAAAGAAAAAAGATGTACCAAACTAGGAGGGAAAAAAAAAGGACGATTCTGGTGGTGGGGGTAGGGCGGCGGCGGTGGCCGGCCGCCCTACCGGAGTAATATCTCGGTGGTTGTTCTCTGGCTCTGATACCAAGTTAAACCAAAGAAATATTGTATTATTGATTGTGTAAATAATAGGGTTACATTGAGTCTCTATATACAGAGAATAATATTGCACTCTAATACCCTTTACTATAATATAATATAATATCAACCCTAGTATAATAGTCTAATAACCGATAACCATGTGAAAGCGGGTAAACTGAAAAGAACGGGTTCTAAGAGGGAATCGGGTACTGAAAAGGCCGAACCCGTGGCCGAAAAGGAGTACAAAACTGAGTCATCTGCTGCTAAAGGTAACAAAAAGAAACGTCGGTTACTGCTACTCCTGCACCTGCTATTCCTGCCACCCCTATTGCACAATGGGCTCCTGGTGCACCTCCAGCCAAGAAACCTTACACGGGTACCCATCCTCTTTGTGCCCGGTGTAACCATCATCATCCTGTGCAGGCCCAGTGTTGGCAGTGCACCAATTGTGGGCGCTTTGGTCATCCCACTCATGCTTGTCGCATGCCTGTTCGAGCCCAGCCTTTGGCCCAGTATCCGGCCCAACCTATGATAGCCCAAGCCCCTAATGTTCAGGTTCAGGTTCGGGCTTGCTACAATTGTGGATCCACCACCCATCTGAGGAACGTTTGCCCTGCTCTCGCGGTTGCTAACTCGCCTGCTGCTAATGTTAATCGTGGTGCTCCAGCTCGTGCCTTTGTCATCAATGCTAATCAGGCTCAGGCGAACCAGGAGGTCATCAATGGTACGTTTCTTGTGAACAACCGTTATGCCTCTATATTATTTGATTCTAGTGCCGATCGTAGTTTTGTATCATTAGAGTTTGAGCCTTTACTTGACATACCACGTACTGCACTCGATTATCCATTCACGGTTGAGATCGCGTATGGAAAACTTATTGCTCTTGATTATATTGTTCACGGTTGCAAGTTGGATTTCAAGGACCATATCTTCCCTATCGATCTTATTACAATGCATCTCGGGAGTTTTGATATCATTGTTGGTATGAATTGGTTATCTCGTCATCGTGCCGAGCTCGTTTGTTTCGATAAAATCATCCGCATTCCTCGTCCGGATGGCCAGTTTTTGATTATTCATGGCGATAAACCATCCTGTGGGCTCAAGCTTATGTCTTGTACAAAGGCCCATAAGTACTTACGCAAGGAGTATCCAACTTTTCTGGCACATGTTATGGAGGTCCGAGAAAAGGAAAGGGGAATCGAAGACATCCCGATCGTGAGAGACTTTTCGGAAGTTTTTCCTGATGACATTACAGGTCTTCCTCCCGTTCGCCAAGTTGACTTCCGTATCGACCTTGTTCCGGGAGCTACTCCGGTAGCTAAGTTGCCATATCGCCTCGCACCCTCAGAAATGCAAGAGTTGGCTAAACAACTCCAAGAGCTTTCTGACATGGGTTTCATTCGACCGAGTTCCTCACCATGGGGAGCACCCATTCTGTTTGTCAAGAAGAAGGATGGTTCTCTTCGTATGTGCATCGATTATCGTGAGCTTAACAAACTCACCATAAAAAACCGTTATCCTTTGCCCCGTATTGATGACCTCTTCGATCAGCTTCAGGGAGCCACTTGCTTTTCAAAAATCGATCTTCGTTCCGGTTATCATCAGCTTCGAGTCGCGGAGGAGGATGTTCACAAAACCGCCTTTCTCACTCGTTACGGCCACTTTGAGTTCACTGTTATGCCTTTCGGGTTGACAAACGCTCCTGCCATATTCATGGACCTCATGAATCGTGTTTGTAAACCCTATCTTGACAAATTCATTATCGTATTCATTGATGATATCTTGATCTACTCAAAGTCCAAGGCCGAACATGAGACTCACCTACGTCTAGTACTTGAACCCCTGAAGAAAGAGCAACTTTACGCCAAGTTCTCAAAGTGTGAATTTTGGCTAAAAGAGGTTCAATTTTTGGGACACATTGTTAACAACAAGGGTATTCATGTTGATCCTTCCAAAATTGAGGCCGTTAAGAGTTGGTGTACCCCTACTACACCTACCGAAGTCCCACTCAGGAAAGCGCATTTCAGACAGTTAAGCAAATGTTGTGTGAAGCCCCTATTTTAACTCTTCCTGACGGGACAAATGATTTTGTGGTTTATTGTGATGCTTCTCATCAAGCCCTCGGTTGCGTTCTCATGCAACGATGAAAGGTAATCGCATACGGATCGAGGCAGCTTAAGAAGCACGAGAAAAATTACACGACGCATGATCTCGAGCTTGGTGCGGTTGTGTTTTCTCTAAAACTCTTTAGGCATTACCTATACGGTACCGAGTGTGTGGTCTTTACTGATCACAAAAGCCTTCAACATATTTTCAATCAGAGGGATCTTGATATGCGCCAACTTCGTTGGATCGAGATCTTAAACGACTATGATTGCGAGATTCGTTACCATCCTGGTAATGTGAATGTCGTGGCCGATGCCTTGAGTCGAAAAGAACATGCCAAACTCATCCTCTTTCAGAGCTCTCATCATATGACCAATCTTAAAGCTCGTATTCTTGAATCTCAACGCACATCGGTCAATGAAGGTAATTTGCATAATGAGTTATCATGTGGCGTTGAACTTCAATTTGTGACCAAGTCGGATGGTCTTCTCTATTTCTTGGATCGTCTATGGATTCCCGATCGAGATGATCTCCGAGCATTTATCATGGACGAGGCTCACAAATCTCGTTATTCTGTTCATCCTGGTTCGGATAAGATGTATCTTGATCTTCGAAAGCTTTATTGGTGGCCCGGTATGAAGAAAGTTATTGCACTCTATGTGGCAAAGTGTCAGACTTGCTTAAAAGTCAAGGCCGAGCACCAGCGACCCTCCGGATTGCTTGAGCAGCCGAGAATCCCAGTTTGGAAGTGGGAGGACATTTCGATGGACTTCGTCACGGCACTTCCAAAAACCCCTAGAGGTCACGATAGCATTTGGGTCATTGTCGACTGTTTGACCAAATCTGCTCATTTTCTTGCTATCAATGAGAAGGATAAGGCTGATAAGTTGGGTAAACTTTATGTGAACGAGATCGTTAAACGTCATGGTACTCCATTGACTATCATTTCTGATCGTGATGGCCGTTTTACCTCCCATTTTTGGCAATCACTACAATCCGCCTTGGGAACTCGTTTGGATCTCAGCACTGCTTACCATCCGCAGACTGATGGTCAATCTGAGCGCACCATTCAGACTCTCGAGGATATGCTCCGTGCTTGTGTCATCGATTTCGGTGGCAGTTGGGATACTCTTTTACCATTGATCGAGTTCTCTTATAATAACAGTTATCATTCGAGCATTGGTATGGCCCCGTTCGAAGCTCTTTATGGTCGAAAGTGTCGGTCACCTATATGTTGGAGCGAGGTCGGTGAAAATCAAATGACCGGTCCCGAACTGATTCAGGAGACTACTGACAAAATCTCTCAGATTCGTAATCATTTGCTCGCTGCTAGGAGTCATCAGAAAAGTTATG
The DNA here is from genome assembly GCA_039602395.1 of Deinandra increscens subsp. villosa. Lineage (NCBI taxonomy): Eukaryota > Viridiplantae > Streptophyta > Magnoliopsida > Asterales > Asteraceae > Deinandra > Deinandra increscens. Next base: position 35,956,950 of record JBCNJP010000009.1, read on the forward strand.
CTGATAGACGCCGAAAACTCCTTGAGTTCAAAGAAGGCGACATTGTCCTCTTAAAATTATCACCTTGGAAAGGCGTCGTTCGGTTTGGAAAGAAGGGAAAACTAGCACCTCGATATGTTGGCCCGTTCAAAATTCTTGAAAAGATTGGCAGAGTAGCTTATTGACTTGATCTTCCTCCCGAGCTAGCCAATGTTCACCCTACATTCCATGTGTCGAATCTTCGAAAGTGTCTGGCTGACGAGAACCTTCATGTACCGCTAGAGGATGTTCAGATCGATGAGTCTATGCACTTCGTCGAGAAACCAGTTGAGATTATGGATCGAGAAATCAAACAACTCAAGCGCAGCCGGATCCCGATCGTCAAGGTTCGTTGGGATTCAAAACGTGGACCAGAGTTCACTTGGGAGCGTGAGGACTAGATGAAAGCCAAATACCCTCAGTTGTTCGTTCAGCCTTCTTGATTCTAATTTCGGGACGAAATTTCCTAAAGTAGGGGAGACTGTAACATTTCGGGTTTTTCGATTGTCTGATTTTTATCCGTATTATAACCCGATCCGTTGATTGATAATCGAATTTATGGGTATTGATCGATTTTGATGTTTATTAACCTAATTTCATGTTATTGGATCCATTATCATGTTTATTGACCGATTTGATGTTTGATTTGTCTTTAATTCGGATTTTACGCGAACACGTCGCTGAATTACGTTCAACCGGGAATTTGATCAATCTAAACGTGTATGACCCTTGTGTGTAATACTAGTTACACACACAAGTAAATACAAGTGAGGGTTGGTGTGAATTGAAGGTCTAGAACGAAAATGGTGAAAGTTCGGTAAAGCCCGCGCGAGTTCGATTTTAACCGGGAGATCACATTTTTGAGTTTCGTATATCAGTGTTATCATGTTTATGAGTCATATGATCACTTACAATGTCATGAGTCATCACACACTTGATCGGATTGTAAAACGTTGGTGAGTTGCTTAAAAGTGATAAAAACGACAAAACCGACCAAAAATGCATTTTTATGATATTTTTTCAACCATTAATTGTTATGAGGCATATTTTATATCAATTTTAGTGGATTAAATGTGGTTAGTGTGGTAGAGGGCTTAAAATGGGGAATATAGGAAAAAACGGGGGTCAAATCAGAGTTAGAACGAAGAAATTAGAGCAAAAACAATACACACGACACTCACGAATGGGAAAATACGGAAAACCGCGTTTTCAGCCCTAATTTTTGAGTATTTAACATCTTATTCTCATTTTAGACTCCATATTTCACCTCCTAATTACCCAAAACAAAAACCCTAAAAAGGCTAGAGAGAGAGGATCAAGTTCTTGAAGTTTTTGGAACTAAGATTGGTGATTTCGAGCCTCGGTTAGTGTCGGTTTTCCACCAAAAAGGTTAGATTCATCAAACCCAACCTCCATCTTCTTGAATCCTTCATCCCCCATCATCAAGATTCAATCTTTATGCTTATCTAAACCTAGATCTTGCATCCCAAAGCTAGATCTAGTGATGTTGAACAAAAATAACCTTTACGGATTTTTATAACACTTTATGTTGAGATCTTGTTAGACCTTTAAAGAACTTGTAAGATCTATGTCATGGCTGGAAAAAGAACCAATTTCTATGTATGTTTTGCCATGGATGAACACCATAAGTGATAGATCTAGTGTTTTGGTTATAAAACTTGATTTTATACAAAAAGTTCATCTTTTTCTTATATTATTTTTTTTCTTCCATAGATCTTCATAGATCTAGGTTTTACACAAACATCTTTGTTGGATCTTGATATGGATACGATCTTGATGGTAGATCTAGGCTTTGGGATGAAGATACCACTAGTTTATTTATAGATCTAGAATTTTTTTTAGGAAAAAGGATGATTTTTATGTGTTTTTCTTAATCTCTCATGACTAGATCTTAATTAGATCTTGATTAGATGATGATAATGTTAAACTAGAGTATTGATTCTTGTATGAAATATGATTTTGGACATAGATCTAGGGTTATGCCATGTTAAGAATGAGATATTGGTTGTTTAATTATTATAAGATTAACTAGTATTTTTTTGGAACTAAAAATAAATCATTTTGAGTAAATCATTGATTTAGCATTTGAGGTATGTCTTGAAATTTTATCTGGTAATTATATATATTTAGATCAGCCCCAAATTAATTTTTGAAGACTAAATTTGGTTCGGTTGATTTTATGAAAAATAATCAAGGTTTGGGACGTCGTAAAGTTTTATGGTTAAATAAATAATTCTTTTTTGCTTAACGTTTGACCTAGATATAGGTTTCACAATGTAAGGAATATTGCGCTTGGAAGATTTCCGGCTGAATGCCAATTTTGTTATGTTCCGGCTGAGGTTAAAGTTGAAGCGGAATTCTCACTTCAAGCGGAAAGAAGCAATTTTGTCTTCTAGCGAATATTCCCGGTGATCTCAATTATCCACCAGATAATGAGTTCAACCGGACTTTTCCTGTGATGTCTTTTCAGCAAGTCCAATCCTGCAAAAGCTTTTCGTATACTTCTATATCTGATTCAAGTCGCTTTCTTAAAGTAGTATGTTGCTGCAAACACGCAAGATATTCCAATTGCCGATGTTTATTCTTTGGTAGTTTGTATTTAACTTTATTGTTTACGGTCTAGATTAGATCGTATGAGATCAATGGCTGTCATTGATCTCATCAGCACTATATATAGCTTAGTTAGCTCATAGTTTACACATCATCACCATCTGTTCTTAAACAACTTGTAATAGTGTAGCTTTGAGTTAATGCAAATAGTGCCGAGTATTTAATACTTTGTTGTTACTATCTTTCTGCAAATCAAGCATTTACATTATACACAAGAACTAAATATCGCTCAAGTAAAGTGAAATATAACTTTAATTCCGCAGGGTTATATTTGCAAGTAAAGTGCTTTTGTTTTAGTTTAACTCTAACTAATAACGATCCTACAAGTGGTATCAGAGCTTTGGCTCTCACTTTGAAGTTTTTCAGTGTTTCAAAGTTGATACTTTACTTGCCTACTTTACAAGCTTTGCTATTTCTTCTTTCAAAAGGTCTTCAAAATGAGTGATTTTAGTCTAAGTTGTCCAAATGGTTCTTCCAACAAACCACCAATGTTCACTCCTGATGACTTTGGTACCTAGAAACTCAGGATGGAAGGTTTTGTTAGGATTTTGGACCGTCGTATTTGGAAATCTTTCACTTAAGGACCCTACTCACCCATGGTTTCATCTGCTGATGATGCAGAAGTCAAGATACCAAAACCACTAGATAAATATGTTGAATCTGACTACACTGCTCTCGAATTTGACCATAAGGCATATTGGACTCTACAGGCTTCACTTCCTAATTCCATTTTAAGTGGGTTTAAAGGATATAAAACTGCATTGGACCTGTGGAATGCCTTAAGTGAAATGTATGAAGGAACCAATGAAGTAAAAAAAACAAGAAAGATGTCTTAAAACAGAAGTATGAAAACTTTACTTTCAAATCTGGTGAAACAATGACAAACCAGTACTTAAAATTTGTTTCTTTGCTTGATGAACTCCAAAAGGTAGATGTAAAACTAAACCATGTAGATGTTAACAGAAAGTTCCTACATTCCCTGCCTTCTGTGTGGACAGTTTACACAGTGAACATCAGGGAATGCAAAAACTTGAAAAAGATGAGACTCAGTGAACTTCATGGCATACTCAGTGCCTATGAAATGGAACTAGATCTTAAACAAAACTCATCTTCTGAGTCAACTCAGCTGTTTTCATCTGCACTAGTAACTACTGATTTTAACAGTCAAAGGTCGTCAAACTCATCATCATATTAGTCACCTATTGTCAGTTTCCCTGAGACACCCAGGTGTCAAGAAAGTTTCTCAAACACATTTGAAAACTCTCACAATGCTCATGTAGCAACTGACTCCTACCAAGGCTTCATACCTGAAGATCTTGAGTGTATAGGTGCTGATGATTTGGAGGAAATGGACATAATGACTCAACTTGCTATGGTTTCTGTCAGAGCTCAAAGGTTTTACAAAAGAACTGGTAGAACCTACAAGGGAGCAAAAGGTGCTCACATAGGCCTTGACAAAAGCAAGGTGAAGTGCTATAACTGTCACCAACTTGCTCACTTTACAAGGGAGTGCTCTCAACCAAGAAGAGAAGGACAGAATCAGAGTCATGTCCAAGTGAAAAATCAAGGAGGAAGCAACTCCAACAACAACAATTCTGGTAACAACTCAGGCTCTCACCCTACTCCACCAAAGCCAACCGGAAGTCAAAACCACCAGAATGTGGTAGCTGCTGTTCAAATCAAACCTCATGTGTTGAATGGGATGATTTCGTTGCTGAGTTTGAGCCTATCAACCATGCATTGATGGCCAAACAAGACTCCACCTCAGATCAGGTAAACTCCATCCCTGAGAACGTCCTAGAAAACCTATGCAGCCCTGCCTGCATAGAACAAGTGGCAAAGTACCGAAATCACAACACTGATTTGATTGATGAAGTTTCAAACCTAAATGAGTTAAAGGAATGTTTCAAGAAAACTGAATCTTCATACATTTTAAAAATTGAAAATTTAACCAAAGAGTATGAACAGTTAAAACAAACCAACTCAGTGCTTGAAACACAGCTTGATGACTTGCTGTCAAAGCTTGAGAAATCAAGAAATGAAACCAAAGATGCTAAGGCTGAGGTTGATGTTCTTAAGATCAAGCTGAAAGATGCTTTGTTTACTTGTGATAAATTCCAAGCAGCAAACAAAAAGGCTGAGAAACTATGGATGGGAGGGATGTATGGTAAAGCAGGTGTTGGGTATAACTGTGTTGAACCACCAATTGAATACTCACCTGTAATCAAACCAATTGATTCTTTAAAATTTGAATGCAAAGTTAGTCTCACAGTTGATGACATTTCATTACAGTCCAGTTCTGAAAAAACACTGTTGAGTCTAAGAAAACTGAAGTCACTGTTGCAAGCATATCTGCTTTAGCTGACCAATCAAACATTTTGAGACCATCAATTGCTGTTCCTCCACCAACTGTTTATGAACCCAAGGATTTAAAAGTTGGAGGAAAGCAACCTGAGCAACCAAAGGGAAGTCAAACTCAAAGGCTTGGTCAACTAAATTTTAACTAAGTAACCAAACTTGAGTCTCCCAGAAAATTTGAAACCAAAGTTGTTGAATGCATGTGTTGTGGTGAACAAGGTCACCTAGCTGCTGTATGCCAGTTTAACCCAATGAGTAAAGTTAAACCATTTTCGATATCAAAACCTGTTTTGCAACCAAAAGCCTATTTTCAAAGGAAACTCACAGGAAGAATTTCACCTATGAAAAGTCATACAATGAAGCATTTTGGATCTGAATCCAACAAGGTCTTAATTGGTAATAATAAAAATGGAAGCTTCTCTGTTTCAAGGCAAAATCGTTTTCCGACTGAAGTTCAGGCGGAACATTTTTCCGCTCGAACTCATGTTCAACCGGAAAACAAAACTCAACCCAGATCAGCTACTGCTCCAAAGCAGAGACCACATGTACACTTTGCTGATGGGTTTGAGCATTTTGAAGCTCAAGAAAGAAGAAATCCCTCTAGAGGAAAAACCACCTCTAGAGAAAATTTTTTAAGAAGCAAAAAATCTTACCAACCTGAAATTGTTTTTGCTACTAGTTCAAGTGGAAGTTACTGTGTTCCACATCAGCGGGAGAGTTCAAATCAAAACAAACACTTTCCTCAAAGATTTTCAAAATCTCCTGAAAGAACTAAGTTGGTTAACCAAGGAAATGAAAAATCAAAGAAAATAACCAACAAGCAAAGAAAATTTAAGGAGTACAGGGAAAAAAAATTGCTGAAAGGAAAAACACCAAAGGTGAAGGATTTAGTCAAACAAGTACTCAATATGAGAACTTCAGTTTTGACAATGATGATCTGCTTAATGAAGCTCCAGTTTTAAATACTTTAGTACTCAAGGAGTATAAGTATAATGATGCTTCTGGCAGACCCAAGACCACTCAGGCTTGGGTCCCTATAGAAATTAATCATTTCTGACATATGCAGGTGCAAAATAAAGGCCAAAATAGCCTATGGGTAGTTGACAGTGGATGCACTTGCCACATGACAGGGAATAAGCAAATTCTGGAAAATACAAAAAGAATCAATGGAGGACTAGTTGCCTTTGGAAGCACAAAAGGCCATATCACAGCACAAGGTGATGTGACAAATGGGCTGGTAAAATTTGACAGAGTCAATTTTGTTGATACATTGAATTTCAACTTACTTAGTGTCTCACAAATGTGTGACAAGAATTTGAATTTAATGTTTAATGAGAAAGAGGCCATAGTCCTCAAACCTGGTGTCAAAATTCATGATGAACTAATAATGCTTAAGGCACCCAGGAGAGATGGATTATACATTTTGGATTTGTCAGTTTGCTACACCCTCATGTGGCACTGCTTGCTTTGTATCCAAAGTCTCAGTTGACGAATCTGATCTGTGGCATAGGAGGTTAGGTCATGTGAACTACAAAAACATGAACAGAATTGTGAATCTTGGCTTGGTTAAGGGTCTTCCTAACAAGCATTTTGCATGTTCTGAAAACTGTGTGCCATGTCTCAAGGGCAAGCAACACAGAACCTCCTTTAAGCCAAAAGTTGAATCTTCTATCTCAAAAACTCTAGAACTGTTGCATATGGATCTTTTTGGTCCAACTAGAGTAATGAGTTTAGGGAAAAGGTCATACTGTTCTGTTATAATTGATGATTTTTCAAGATATACTTGGGTTTTCTTTCTCAAAACAAAAGATGAAACTGCTGAATTGCTGAAAACTCTTGTAATTAATTTAGAAAATCAATCAAATCTCAAACTTAAAACAATCAGATGTGACAATGGCACAAATTCAAAAATCATGTTTTGAATACATTTTGTGAGGAGAAGGGTATTGTGAGGCAATTTAGTGCTCCTAGAACTCCATAGCAAAACGGTGTTGCTGAAAGGAGAAAATGGACATTGATTGAAGCTGCTAGATCCATGTTAGCAGACTCCAAGCTCCCTGTGATATTTTAGGCAGAAGCAGTGAACACTGCCTGTTATGTCCAAAACAAGATTTTAATTGTCAAAGGAAAAAACAAGACACCTTATGATCTTTGGAGAAAAAGAAAGCCAAACATTTATTTCTTTAAGCCATTTGACTGTCCTGTTACAATATTAATAACCAATGAGTCATTGCCCAAATTTGCTGAAAAGGCAGATGAGGGATATTTTGTTGGATACTCAGGTGTGTCAAAAGCATACAGAGTGTACAACAAGAGAGCCAAAATTGTTGAGGAAACTATAAATGTCTCTTTTAATGAAAAATCTACCAACAATTTTGAATCTCAACCCACTTGGTTATTTGATATTGACGCACTAACCACTGCTTTCAACATAACTGTTGATAAGCCTGTGAGATTTTTAGTGCAGGAAAATAACTTTTATAGGTCTGCTGATGAACATTGGAAGAGCAACATTGCTGGAATTGAGAAGCAAAACTTCTTCTCTTCAATGAGCATCAAACCTATCGTGCCAGGCAATGGAAAGAAACCTTCTGAAATAATTCAAATTGAAGAAGAAATTGTTCCGGTCGAAGTTCAAACGGAAATTTCTCCGGCTGAGGTTCAAACGGAAATTTCTCCGGCTCAAGTTCAACCGGAAATTTTCATTTCAGAAACTGTTGAGAACAATGATTCCGGATCAACCGACCTGAAATTCAAATGATGAATTCAGTTTCGAGCATTTGACCCACCTTTCAGAAGACAATTCTCACAATACAGTTGAAAGTTCAAATCCTGTTTCACAAATTGCTGATATTGAGCTTGATTACAGACTTCCTCAGCTCAATATACCCTCAAATGGAAGAAGCCATGAGTTCCCTATGTTTCTAGACAGAAGAATCAACAGAGATCACCTAGTGAGAAACATTATTGGAGAAGTGTTAGCACCTGTGTTGACAAGGAGTAGATCTGCTAATGCAAACATTTGTTTGCATGCTGCATTTTTGTCTCATGAAGTGCCCAAGAAGGTAACAGATGCCTTGGAAGACAACAGTTGGGTCGAGGCAATGCAGGAAGAGTTATTTCAGATTAACAAGCAGAAAGTTTGGGAATTGGTAGATCTGCCTGATGGAGCAGAACCAATTGGCACAAAGTGAGTATTCAGGAATAAGAAAGATGACAGGGGAATTGTTATCAAGAACAAAGCAAGACTGGTAGTGCAAGGCTATGTACAGGAAGAAGGCATTGATTATGATGAAGTGTTTGCACCAGTGGCTAGATTGGAAGCTATTAGAATCTTCTTAGCCTATGCTGCCTTCAAAGACTTCCAAGTATTTCAGATGGATGTCAAAAGTGCCTTCCTGTATGGCCTACTGGAACAAGAAGTATATGTCAACCAACCTCCTGGTTTTGAGGACCCTCACCATCCTAACAAGGTGTGCAAACTAATCAAAGCTTTGTATGGTCTCAAACAGGCACCTAGAACCTGGTATGAAACTCTTTCTAACTATCTTCTAGAGAATGGCTACAGGAGAGGAGCCATTGACAAAACACTTTTTGTTAAACTTTTTGGTAAGGATATGTTGATGGTACAAATCTATGTAGATGATATTATTTTTGGTTCATCTAACATTGTTTTGTGCAAGGAGTTTGAAACTTTGATGCAGTCCAAATTTGAAATGAGCTCTATGGGAGAACTAACATTCTTCTTAGGACTACAAGTGAAGCAAACTGCAGATGGAATCTTTTTGAATCAATCAAAGTACATCCAAGACATGTTGAAAAGATTTGACATGCAAGCCTGCTCAAGTGCAAAAACTCCTATATCCACTTCCCACAAGTTAACCAATAACTTAAGTGGCAAGCCAGTGGATGTGCACCTGTACAGAGAAATGATAGGCTCACTGATGTATCTCACTGCTAGCAGACCTGACATCATGTTCAGTGTTTGCTAATGTGCTAGATATCAGTCCTCACCAAAGGAGTCACATATGCTAGCTGTTAAGAGAATCTTCAAGTATCTAAAGGGACAACCAAAATTGGGTTTGTGGTATCCCAAGAACTTTGACTTCTCATTCAGAGCATTCACAGACAGTGATTATGGTGGTTGTGACATTGATAAGAAGTCAACATCAGGTGGATGTCAATTCCTAGGTGAAAGACTTGTCTCTTGGAAATGCAAGAAGCAAACTTGTGTTTTCACTTCAACTGCAGAGGCTGAGTATATTGCTGCCTCAAGTTGTTGCAGTCAAGTTCTTTGGATCCAGAATCAAATGCTTGACTACGGGATCAAATTCATGGAAACTCCTATTCTTGCAGACAATAACAGCGCCATCTCCATCATCAACAATCCAGTAAAGCACTCCAAAACCAAACACATTGACATAAGGTATCTTTCTATTAGAGATTGTGTAGAAAAGAATTTGATCAAACTATTCAAAGTTCATACTGATCACCAGTTGGCAGATTTGTTTACAAAAGCTTTTGATGAGGCAAGATTTTTCTATCTCATCACAGCCATTGGGATGATGAATTTTGAATAAAAACTTTTCACAATTTTCAAATAAAAGAGAGAAATGTGCTTAAGAGCCCGTCTCTTGATACAAAAAGAAAAAGAAAAAGAAAATTTCTTGTGATAATTTCAGTTCATAGTCAGTAACCTCCGTTACACTATGAAAATTTATCACAAATTTTCATAAAATATTGTGTTTTGCTGTTCAGCTTCAAGTTCCGGTTCAACCTGTGAGTAAAACAACTTTTGAAACTCACCAGGTGAACTTCAACCGGAAAAATGCTTTGTAAATGACATGAAAAATGTTTTTGAAAACAATTCTTCCAAGCGGAAAAATTATCCGCTTGAAGTTCAGACGGAAGAAATTTAGTTTTTAAAAATAAAGGAGAAATGGGTTCCGCTTGAACTTCCGGGTCAACAAAGTCAAAGTCCCATTTAATTACCCGGAAGGCACAATTTTCTAAGTGGATATACATTTATTTACCCATTAAGTTTTTAACTGATTAAAATCCGAGGTTTCAGTAAATTTACTTTTGGATAAAGACATGCTTTAACCAGCTGTACCGTATAACCCATAAAGCATCTGTCCCATCAGTTACTGAACCGTCTGTTTTAACTCTCTCTCCTCCACATTATCACCGAAAAGGTAAAAAGCCCTAACTTACCGTCACTTTCCCCATTTCTCTCAACCCCACTCAGCACTTACTCCCAAATTTCTCTCAAACTCTCTCCGATAAACCTCCGTTTAACCGTCAATCTTCTAAAAAACCTGTATCAACAATGGCTCCTAAATTGTCACACCCCCAATTTCCACTAATGGAGCTTAACCGTGTGGGGTGTGAACCAGACCAGGACCCGAGTCATTAGTTACATCAAACATAAGTTTAGGGTTCAAAATGTAAATAAATTTCCAAACGGGAAATATCAAACCAGAGTTAAAGTTTAGCGGAAGCTTATAAAAGTTATGTTGCGCAAAACAAGCGCCCGACAAGTAAATAAAGTTCAAGATAAAGGTTTTAAAAGCAAGTTCCCAAAAATAAAGTTTAACCAGCGTACGTGCCCAAAAATCCGATTCTCCTAGCGTCCTGCAAAGCATGCATAAGAGCAAGTGTCAACTAATGTTGGTGAGTTCACATAAGCACATAAGTATAACTAGTATAGTTATGTAGTACGAATACAACAGTTTTTATTCGTATGTAAGCATGTATATTAACAGTACAATCCATATCGTAGGTAGCGAGCCTAAGTTCATGTCACTAAAACGTTCGCAACCGAAGCTGACCAATTAGTTGTAGGAATAATTCCTTACGTGGTTTGCCTTCCCCGTGTCTACTCGATCACGGTAAGTTTAGGCTGACATTGTCCTCAGTCCGACCACCAGTCGGGTGGTGCATCTCGTGCCCGCTGAGTGGGGTTTGTCAGACCCCAGTAGTACTACCCAATATCCCCTCGCTATAAACTATTAACGGTTCGATAAGTAAGGACTTTCAAAGATAAGCATTTTACGTGAACATGTGATATATGTTGGATTTCTACTTTAATCATACATAAACGTTGTCGTGTTATCACCCTAACCCGGGTGTAACGTGTTTGCGTGTGTTATCGTCCAAAACCGGACGTAACGTAAAGGTTGTGAAACTCAGCTTAAGGTGCGCTGCTACAATTTAATAAGACTCCGAGTCTTGCGTAATTACCGAGCACCTATCGATTTTACATACGTAAGTGTGTGACATCCGAGAATTTCAAGGTTTACTTCCGTTAGACAATTCCGTTAGTTACGTTATAAGTGTTAACTTAGTAACTAATACTTAACTAGGCCGAATACGTCCACGTCCTTTGGTTGATCACCGAACCCGCCCATATGTGCTATGTGTTCATTTATTAATGTCATTATGTGCAATGTGATTTAAACGCATGATTTAATATTATGAATAGCATGACAAATTGTAATTCCTTGATTATGTGAAAATTTGCCTAAGTTGTGCAGCCAGGGAAACTACCGGGCGAAACTGTAGTGTCGCCCGGTAGCCAGCTAAGTTAATCAGTTAAAACGTGACCAGAGCTAGTTTCGCCTGGCCAGCGAAACTGCCAGCGAAACTAGCCTCTGATATAAATAATCTTAATAAACCCTAGTTTACCTATTTGCCTCATTTCACACAAAAACACACACACTCTCCTGAAACTTCTGGACCAGCTGATTCCAACCAAGAACCATCAAGAATCAGCCATCACCTCGAGTTGTGAAGATCATCCATCGATCCTAGATCAACCGTGAGTCCCAAAACCACCATTTTTATGCTTTTCTATGTGTTTCTTCATAAAGCATGCCTAAATCTCTGTATTATCATTAGATCTTCTGTAGGAATGCTAGATCTACCATAAAGTTGATAACTTTACGTGTAAAACTGATCCATGATAAAGATTTATGCTATTTAGGTCATTTTAGGGTTTTGAACGTATTTTGGTGATTTGATGATGAGAATGCATGTTTAAGGTGTTAAAGCTTACTGATTTATGTTGGTAAATGGTTATGTATGCTAGATAATGAATTGCATGTAATATGGAAGCTGTTAGATTGATTTTTAGGCTGATTTATGTGTTTTTCGCGACCAGCGAAACTGTCATGTTCTCTGGGCGAAACTGTCCAGCGAAATTATGCATATCTTCAACCAGCGACACTATGCAGCGAAACTGCAGTGTCGCCGGGTAAACCAACCAGACCAGCTCGAGCGAATCTACCGAGCGAAATTCCCTGAACGAAAGTTCAAACCAGTTTTGGGCGAAACTAGGCTAGCGAAACTGTGCCAACAGTTTCGAGCGAAACTAGCCTAGCGAAACTGTGTCATCGGGCATTGCCTAGCGAAAGTGCTGCCCGTGTACACAGCGAAACTGCCTAGCGAAACTAGGCTAGCGAAACTGTGACCAGAAACTAAACTTGTGCAATTTACTTGAATGTTATGCCATGACTTACATGATTATGCTATGATGATACATGTTTGACTTCTGATGTATATGAACCCTTGTTTACGATCAACCATCGGTGTCGTGTGTCGATATGTCGTGTCTTAGTTTAACGTGCTATGTTATGGGCCATAGTGAACGTTGTTTGAAATAAATTAGACACAAGACTAATATATAAGACCTAAATGAATTATAGGTCTTCATTAAGAAATCAATTCAAGGATAATTAAGCAAGTCTAGCCGAGCAACCAAAGGTGAGTGTCATTAACCCGCAAGATACGATCCCGTTAGGGACGGAGAGAACAACTTAAAAACAATGCTGACAAAACTTACGAGTGCTGAGCACCGGACGAATAGAAGTCGACTGTTTTTCACCAAAGTGTTTATGGGGACACTTGGGGGGGAAATTCAAGTCGTTGTTTACGAAAAATAAAACTGATAAATGATTTTTGGGTTCGAAGGAAACCCTAAGTGAAATGTTTTAATATGGCTAGCATAGGTTAAAGGCTTTAAACCAAATGATATCACATGATTTCTAAGGAATGTTTTGGTTAAATAAAAAGTCCTCATAATTAATTGTGCCATTAATTCATGGAAGCGAGGGGGTGTTGGGTAGATCTACTGGAGTTTGACAAACTCCGCTCCGGGGCACTGGAGGTGCACGGGGAACAATATCAGCCTATTTGACACCGTGATCCCAAGAGGAGGACACGGGGGAGGCAAAAAGAGCAGTGACGAAAGTCCGCAAATAAAAATAAATGACGGTGGAACACCGCAAAATAAATAGTCAGCTTGGTACAATCTTCCTTAGTGCATGAAACGACGGATTAGCTACCCGCGATATCGGTTGAGCACTTTAATTCTTACAAGACTAAGCGCATATTAAATAATCGGTAATTGACGTTTAAAAGCATCGTCTTTCATAAAACAAATATTACGTATGTATATGTTGACAAGAAAATGATTATGAGACTGGGCCAATGCATGACAAGCCCACTGTGGACTCACCAGCCTTTTGGTTGACACTTGCGTGGTTTTGACTTTTGCAGATCGCTGAGGACTATCCGGAGCGGGTTGACACGGCACGAGAAAATGTTTACTTTATTTGAACTAACTTGGGAACTTATATAACAATTCATGTTTTATAATTAAAGCACGCGGCTAGTGCTAAGATATTTATGTTTACATTCCGCTGCGTAACTTTTGAAACTGTTTTATTTATGAACATTTAGATTTTACTCTGATTCGTTTAGTATTTGTAACTAATGGTTGTGGTCCTGGTCTAGTCGCACCCCTTAACGGTATAAACCCCGTTAGTGGTTGATTTGGGGGTGTGACAGATTGGTATCAGAGCCATAGGTTGCAGAGAACTGGAATCATTTTCTAAAACGATTTGGAAACTGCAACTTGAAACCTTAGTTACAAACGAACAAACAAATTCCCAAAACAAAATTTTTACGTGCCAACCTGGGATACTCGCTCTGCTGTGTAAGTGAACGCTTCGTATGTATATATATATATATATAGAGATATATATAGACCGTGTCTAAGTAGTCTAACGGAAAAACCTTAGGAAATTGTCACACACGAATACCAAACGCAAACGATAATACGCGCACTATTCTGGGGAAAGCGACAACGAAACAATGCTACACGCTACGTCCTGATTTCTACTACGAAGACCACGCCGACGGTGACTTTTATGGGAAAGCCGACTTTCGACGATAGCGCTTACGACTTCCGACGTTCTCCGACGTTCTCTGACTACGCCTCAGTTTCGCACGAAATTTTTTTTCTGGACTAATAGTGGGATAACGGGAAATGGATAATATATATATTATGGGATATGTATAGAATATAACCGTGACTGAACACTGCCTACTTTAAACTGTCCAGAAAATGTCTGGAAGAGCGGGAAGAAACAACATTAACTTGACGCCTGCACAATTGCAAGCGATGATTAACGAGCACGTGCAAGCCGCCGTAGCTGCCGTCCAAGCTACAATTGCCGCGCATGGTAATTATTAAGCCGGTTAAGGCACAAAGCGAATATATTTTGACCTGTTTAAGTTTAAAACCCGAATTATTAATTGCATCAGGAAACATCCACCACTGCACTTTTAAGTCCTTCATGGACTGCAAACCAATGACGTTTTCCGGTGAGGAAGGAGCGGTAGGACTCCTCAGGTGGATCGAGAAGTCTGAGAAGGTCTTCTCCATGTGTAACTGCCCTGCTGAGAACAAGGTGAAATTTGCGACTGGTACCTTTGAAGGAGCTGCTCTTACCTGGTGGAATGCTGAAATCCAGATGATTGGGTTAGATGCTGCCAATAACATGGAATGGGGAGCATTTAAGGAACTAATTATGGAGGAATACTGTCCCCGTGATCAAGTGAAGAAGCTAGAGGGTGAATTTTTGAATTTGAAGATGTCTGGGTCTGAAGTCGAAGAGTACACTGCGCGTTACCACGAGTACGCGGTACTATGCCCCACAATGGTAGATGCCGAGTTTAAACGCATCAAGCGTTATCTGGAAGGCCTCGCGCCTCAAATTAAAGGAATGGTGACTGCTAGCAACCCAGCAACTGTGCAACAAGCTATTCGTCTAGCTCATAAGTTGACTGACCAAGAAATTGAGAAGGGAACTCTTCCTGCGAAAGCTTCTGAGAAGACAGCCTTGAGTGGCAAAAGAAAGGCCGAAAATGAGGTTCCTGAGGTGTCAATGAATCAGCAGAGTGTGGCCAACAGCTCTGGGAAATCCTATCACACCCAAGGTCAAAGTAAGCGATCTGGTGCCAATAGCAGCAACAACCGCCAGGGCGGAAATGGTCAGAACCTGCCCACGTGTAACACCTGCGGCAAGCATCACTCGGGAGTCTGTAGAAAAAGTTTAACTTGTGGAAGGTGTGGTAAGAAAAGCCACGTGGCGAACGACTGTTGGGCAGTCATTCCTGAACAACAAAATCGGATGAGGCAGAACAACAACAACAATGGTAACAATCGGGGAAACGGGAATAACAATGGGCAGAACCGTAACAATGGAGTCCCAAGAAGAAATGGCAATGGTTGCTATGAATGTGGTGCCCAAGGCCACATGAAAAGAGATTGCCCTCAACTGGGGAGACAAGGAAATGGCAACCAGGGAAACAACGGTGGCCATGGTAATGGTAATGGGAATGGAAACAGCAATGGCAATGGGAATGGCAATGGCAATGGTGGAAATGGTGGAAACGGTAGAGGCCGAGCTTTTGTGATGGGCCAAGGAGAAGCTCGCAATGATGCCAACGTGATCAACGGTAAATTTATTCTTAATGGTTTCTTTGCTACCGTATTATTTGATTCTGGTGCTGAAAGAAGCTTTATTTCCACTAAGTTTGCTAGACTAATTAATGCTAAACCAGTTAACTTAGATGCTAAGTATGTGGTAGAACTAGCAAACGGTAAACTTCATGATACGACTCAGATAGTTAAGGAATGTAAGTTAGAACTAGCTGGCCGTACGATAGGAATCGATTTTATGCCTTTCCCGATTGGTAGCTTTGATGTTATAGTAGGAATGGATTGGTTATCTGAAAATCGAGCCGAAATTTTGTGTCAAGAAAAAGTGGTTCGTATTCCGCTCGAAGGAGGTGAAGTATTAACAGTTCAGGGTGAGAAAGGTGGAACAGTCACTGGAATTATCTCGTTTCTCAAAGCTCAAAAGTGCCTTCGTAAAGGTCACTTCGCGATTCTTGCAAACGTCACCGATTCGACACTTCCCGAGCGTAGAATCGACGACTACCCGATAGTTCGCGACTTCCAAGATGTATTCCCTGAAGATTTGCCGGGTTTGCCTCCATTTCGACAAGTAGAGTTTGGAATCGACTTAGCTCCTGGCGCCGCTCCGATAGCACGCGCACCTTACCGTTTGGCGGTAAGTGAACTCAACGAACTTTCCGCACAACTTCAAGAGTTACTCGACAAGGGATTTATCCGTCCAAGTTCGTCTCCGTGGGGAGCTCCGGTATTGTTTGTTAAAAAGAAGGATGGAACGTTCCGCATGTGTATCGACTACCAAGAACTCAACAAGGTTACGATTAAGAATCGGTATCCACTTCCTCGAATCGACGATCTCTTCGACCAACTACAGGGTTCAAGCTACTTTTCAAAGATTGACCTATGGTCCGGATATCACCAACTTCGTGTTCGTAATGAGGATGTACCCAAAACTGCTTTCAGAACTCGGTATGGTCACTACGAGTTCCTGGTTATGCCGTTTGGGCTAACCAATGCACCTGCCGTATTCATGGATCTGATGAATCGAGTGTGCAAGCCGTACCTCGATAAGTTTGTGATAGTTTTTATCGATGATATTTTGATCTACTCCAAGACAAAGGAAGAACACGAGGAGCACCTGCGACTTATTTTGGAATTGCTCCGCAAGGAACAGCTCTACGCCAAGTTTTCAAAGTGCGATTTTTGGATCCGCGAAGTCCAGTTTCTTGGACACATTGTCAATCAGAATGGAATTCATGTCGACCCAGCCAAAGTGGAAGCTATAAAGAATTGGCCTACCCCAAGAGCGCCGACCGAAATCCGACAATTTTTGGGACTTGCCGGATACTACCGAAGGTTTATTAAGGGTTTCTCTCAATTGGCTCAACCCTTAACAGCCTTAACGCACAAAGTAGTGCAATACAGATGGGGTGAGAAAGAAGAACGCGCGTTCCAAACGCTTAAAGATATGTTATGTTCAGCTCCAATTCTTGCGTTACCCGATGGAGTTGACGACTTTGTGGTTTACTGTGATGCATCAATCCAAGGACTCGGTTGCGTGTTGATGCAACGAGACAAAGTGATTGCCTATGGGTCCAGGCAACTAAAGGATACTGAGAAGAATTATACAACGCATGATTTAGAATTGGGAGCCGTTGTTCATGCACTCAAGATTTGGAGACATTACCTATACGGAACAAAGTGCACAATATTCACCGATCATAAAAGCTTACAGCACATCTTTGATCAGAAAGACCTCAACATGCGGCAAAGGAGGTGGGTTGAATTACTGAACGATTATGATTTGGCAATTAAATATCATCCGGGAAAAGCAAATGTGGTGGCAGATGCCCTAAGCAGAAAAGAGTACGAAAAGCTTCGACGGGTACGAGCGTTTCAACTTACAATACATTCAGGATTACCGGATCGGATCCGCGACTGCCAACGAGAAGCTTTGAAAGCACAAAACTTCGCAGCTGAAGCACTGCGTGGTGTAGATGGCCATTCTGAAGTTAAGTCCGATGGACTCACGTATTATAATGACAGAATCTAGATTCCTTTGTTTGGGAATCTCCGTGAGCTCGTGATGGACGAGGCTCACAAGTCAAGATACTCGGTGCACCCTGGATCGGATAAAATGTATCAGGGCTTGAAGAATCTTTATTGGTGGCCGAATATGAAAGCCGACATTGCTCGATATGTGGCTAAATGCTTAACCTGCTCAAGAGTCAAGATTGAGTACCAAAAGCCTTCTGGTTTACTTCAACAACCAAAGATCCCAGAATGGAAGTGGGAGGACATCTCCATGGATTTTGTAACGGGACTACCTCATCGATCAAATCAACCGGATGTGATTTGGGTTATCATTGATCGATTAACCAAATCGGCACATTTCATTCCGATGAAGGAAAGTGATAATATGGATAAATTGACAAAGCTGTACATCGACAAAATTGTGAAGCTACACGGTGTGCCTAAGACTATCATTTCTGATCGAGATCCTCGATTTACTTCCCGGCTATGGCAATCAATGCAAGAAGCGTTGGGAACCCGACTAGATATGAGTACAGCCTATCACCCACAAACAGATGGTCAATCGGAACGAACCATTCAAACCTTAGAAGATATGCTCCGAGCTTGCGTTCTTGACTTTGGGAAAGATTGGGAGACTCACCTTCCACTGGTGGAGTTCTCTTACAACAATAGCTATCATTCAAGCATCGGTGCAGCACCTTTTGAAGCACTTTATGGCAGAAAATGTAGATCGCCCGTGTGTTGGGCCGAAACGGGTGAGAAAGGACTCACTGGACCTGAAGTCATCCATGATATGACCGAACGAATTATTCAAATTAGGCAGCGGCTAGCTGCAGCGCGTGATCGACAAAAGAGTTATGCCGACAAACGCCGAAAACCTCTAAAGTTTGAGGTGGGTGACAAAGTATTGTTGAAGGTATCTCCTTGGAAAGGAGTGATACGTTTCGGGAAGCGTGGAAAGTTGAATCCTCGCTACATCGGTCCGTTTGAAATTATTGGGGAAGTAGGCCCGGTGGCCTACCGATTGCAACTCCCTGCTGAACTAGATGGAGTTCACAACGTGTTTCACGTTTCCAACTTAAAGAAATGTCTGGCTGAAGACATCGAAGTAATTCCTTTGGAGGAATTGGAAATTGATGAACATTTGAGATTTATCGAGCAACCGGTAGAAATCATGGGACGCGAGGAGAAAGCCCTCAAACGTAGCAAGATTCCGATCGTCAAGGTGCGATGGAACTCAAAGCGTGGACCTGAGTATACTTGGGAACGAGAAGATCAAATGAAGAAAAAGTTTCCTCACTTGTTCGAGCAAACGTCCGCGGAAACTCAAGGTATGATTTAATTTTGGGGACCAAAATTCCTTTAACAGGAGGAGGATGTGGCGACCCTAAAACTTTTGCTTTCTTTCCCCAGCGACGACAGCCGAGGCTGCAAGCGCTACGATGCAAGAATAATTTTCGGGACGAAAATTCCAATTACAAGGGGATGATGTGACATCCGAGAATTTCAAGGTTTACTTCCGTTAGACAATTCCGTTAGTTACGTTATAAGTGTTAACTTAGTAACTAATACTTAACTAGGCCGAATACGTCCACGTCCTTTGGTTGATCACCGAACCCGCCCATATGTGCTATGTGTTCATTTATTAATGTCATTATGTGCAATGTGATTTAAACGCATGATTTAATATTATGAATAGCATGACAAATTGTAATTCCTTGATTATGTGAAAATTTGCCTAAGTTGTGCAGCCAGCGAAACTACCGGGCGAAACTGTAGTGTCGCCCGGTAGCCAGCTAAGTTAATCAGTTAAAACGTGACCAGAGCTAGTTTCGCCTGGCCAGCGAAACTGCCAGCGAAACTAGCCTCTGATATAAATAATCTTAATAAACCCTAGTTTACCTATTTGCCTCATTTCACACAAAAACACACACACTCTCCTGAAACTTCTGGACCAGCTGATTCCAACCAAGAACCATCAAGAATCAGCCATCACCTCGAGTTGTGAAGATCATCCATCGATCCTAGATCAACCGTGAGTCCCAAAACCACCATTTTTAAGCTTTTCTATGTGTTTCTTCATGAAGCATGCCTAAATCTCTATATCATCATTAGATCTTCTGTAGGAATGCTTAGGAATGCTAGATCTACCATAAAGTTGATAGCTTTACGTGTAAAACTGATCCATGATAAAGATTTATGCTATTTAGGTCATTTTAGGGTTTTGAACGTATTTTGGTGATTTGATGATGAGAATGCATGTTTAAGGTGTTAAAGCTTACTGATTTATGTTGGTAAATGGTTATGTATGCTAGATAATGAATTGCATGTAATATGGAAGCTGTTAGATTGATTTTTAGGCTGATTTATGTGTTTTTCGCGACCAGCGAAACTGTCATGTTCTCTGGGCGAAACTGTCCAGCGAAATTATGCATATCTTCAACCAGCGACACTATGCAGCGAAACTGCAGTGTCGCCGGGTAAACCAACCAGACCAGCTCGAGCGAATCTACCGAGCGAAATTCCCTGAACGAAAGTTCAAACCAGTTTCGGGCGAAACTAGGCTAGCGAAACTGTGCCAACAGTTTCGAGCGAAACTAGCCTAGCGAAACTGTGTCATCGGGCATTGCCTAGCGAAAGTGCTGCCCGTGTACACAGCGAAACTGCCTAGCGAAACTAGGCTAGCGAAACTGTGACCAGAAACTAAACTTGTGCAATTTACTTGAATGTTATGCCATGACTTACATGATTATGCTATGATGATACATGTTTGACTTCTGATGTATATGAACCCTTGTTTACGATCAACCATCGGTGTCGTGTGTCGATATGTCGTGTCTTAGTTTAACGTGCTATGTTATGGGCCATAGTGAACGTTGTTTGAAATAAATTAGACACAAGACTAATATATAAGACCTAAATGAATTATAGGTCTTCATTAAGAAATCAATTCAAGGATAATTAAGCAAGTCTAGCCGAGCAACCAAAGGTGAGTGTCATTAACCCGCAAGATACGATCCCGTTAGGGACGGAGAGAACAACTTAAAAACAATGCTGACAAAACTTACGAGTGCTGAGCACCGGACGAATAGAAGTCGACTGTTTTTCACCAAAGTGTTTATGGGGACACTTGGGGGGGAAATTCAAGTCGTTGTTTACGAAAAATAAAACTGATAAATGATTTTTGGGTTCGAAGGAAACCCTAAGTGAAATGTTTTAATATGGCTAGCATAGGTTAAAGGCTTTAAACCAAATGATATCACATGATTTCTAAGGAATGTTTTGGTTAAATAAAAAGTCCTCATAATTAATTGTGCCATTAATTCATGGAAGCGAGGGGGTGTTGGGTAGATCTACTGGAGTTTGACAAACTCCGCTCCGGGGCACTGGAGGTGCACGGGGAACAATATCAGCCTATTTGACACCGTGATCCCAAGAGGAGGACACGGGGGAGGCAAAAAGAGCAGTGACGAAAGTCCGCAAATAAAAATAAATGACGGTGGAACACCGCAAAATAAATAGTCAGCTTGGTACAATCTTCCTTAGTGCATGAAACGACGGATTAGCTACCCGCGATATCGGTTGAGCACTTTAATTCTTACAAGACTAAGCGCATATTAAATAATCGGTAATTGACGTTTAAAAGCATCGTCTTTCATAAAACAAATATTACGTATGTATATGTTGACAAGAAAATGATTATGAGACCGGGCCAATGCATGACAAGCCCACTGTGGACTCACCAGCCTTTTGGTTGACACTTGCGTGGTTTTGACTTTTGCAGATCGCTGAGGAGTATCCGGAGCGGGTTGACACGGCACGAGAAAATGTTTACTTTATTTGAACTAACTTCGGAACTTATATAACAATTCATGTTTTGTAATTAAAGCACGCGGCTAGTGCTAAGATATTTATGTTTACATTCCGCTGCGTAACTTTTGAAACTGTTTTATTTATGAACATTTAGATTTTACTCTGATTCGTTTAGTATTTGTAACTAATGGTTGTGGTCCTGGTCTAGTCGCACCCCTTAACGGTATAAACCCCGTTAGTGGTTGATTTGGGGGTGTGACAAAGTGTGTGTTCGCACATGAGTAACATAGCCTTGACGACGGTGATAATATCAAATAATTCCAGATATGACGTAGGTGACAATTTCAGTTCGTGATAAAATCGTTTGTTCGAAAGCAGTAAAAAATGACATTAAATCAAGGACACAAAGATTTACGAAATCAACGTGCGTATGTTATTCCAAATAATCAATGTAGTGATGATCGGGTAAGCATACACGTTCATAAATATAAATATCGGAGTGTAGTCAAAAGTATGATAAATAATACGTCCAATATATATATTTATATGTAGTGTCAAAATTCAATAGTTTAAAGGAAATCTCTAAAACGTTTGCGTGTACATAAATACATGACAAATAAATTAAATATAACTATTTTTTCTACGTTTAAAACTAATTTATACAAAGAGATCATTTAAAATTTTAAATCCATTTAAATCATAACATTTTTATACGATAAACATTCTACGGGTATGACGGGTTGAGATTTAATAGATTTGTATTAGTGGTTTTGAGTTTTGGACCAAATAATGCTTAAAAAGAAATAAACCAAAAGAAACGAGGGTCTACGAGACGTTTACGGATCAAGATTTTTATAGAGAATATATGGTAGTTAGGTTTTAGACCAAGAGATGTTTACAATCTCTAAAAAAAACAAAACTGAGAAAAAATGGTGATCATGGGGCTCGAACCCGTGACCTGTGGGTTGTAATACAACGACTTAGCCACCAGACCAGCGGTCTGTTTTGGTTTTAAACTCGGCCAGAAATCAATTTATCTATACACAGTGGGGCTCAGTTCAAAGGGTTGGTTATAAAAGAAAAAGAGAACAACTGGAAGGTAAGGGCCGGGTTTTGAACCCGCGCCCCTCACGAAACATGCATACGCCCCGACCACCATGCCAACCCACCCGAACCTGACATATCCCGAAAAACAAACTATATAACCGATACCCAGTTCGACCCTTCTTCTTCCCAGAACTCCGGTGGCCGGAGTTTTATTCCGGTCACCGGAAAATCGCGAAACTGGAAACAAAATGACAATAACTGTGCGATTAACGTAATAAAGTGGTTACCTCAAATAGAAATTGAGTTTTGATGAGTTTTTGATGCCGAAACAAAAACCGAAAAACCTCGACTTGAATACTTGACGTTGCTCCGTTCCCAAAATCGTTGCTACTGGGCTGGTCGGCAGAGGGAGGCGACTGCCGTGGTGTAAGAGAGATGGTGAAACAGTGCTTGTTAAGCCGGAATTTCCGAGTTCGCCGGAAAATGAAAAAAAAAACAAAAGAGAGAGCGAGAGCTTGAGAAAGGTTGTGTGTTTCTCAATTGAACGGATCTTGAGTAGAAAAACGATTCTTGCAATCAAATGCGACTTGAATGGGGGATTGATTAGGCGAATGAAACTGCCGGTGATGATGGCGGTCGAACAAAACCGCCTCCTGCTTGATTGCTCGTAAATGCCATTGAATTGGCTTTCGAGATTTGTTAAAAATGGTCCCTCCACAATAAACATAAATGGTTACAAGGTTTAGATTAATACCCAACAGCCCCTCCATCTTTATTAAATACAAATCAAGTTTAGAAATTACAAGTTAGGTCCATCGTAGTTGCAAACCATTAACAAAATCTAACGGGGTTTAACGAGGAGTAACTTGACGATAGGTATACGAGTGTACGTCATAACGTATTCAACGAACTAAGTTTCATAAAAGTATAACCTACATACATTCCACATAAAATCATAGTTATAACCCATTACTATCTATTTTTAAATTCCCATAAAATTATAGAAACGGTTCGTATTATTGCGCGACACATCGTCACATAAAATCATAAAACGACGTGCGTAAATATATATACATATATACCACGTAAAAATAATAAATATAGTTGCCACATAAAATGACAAAACGTTCCATAAAATATGATTTACATAAAATCATAAAATATAACTATTCAAGTAAGTTAACCGACGTCTAGACTCATGTGCATCGCTCGTGTAATTATGAAAGTTAACGGAAGTAACGGACGTTATCGAAACATAACACAAGTTGTTAACGGAGTTAACCTGGAAAATTGGCGGTTGTCACATAAATCAAAGGCGAGTGGCAAGAAGCCCATCGGTGACTCAAAGTTCCCTGTAGAACACAATTTGGTGGCGTACCTAGAACCATCAAGCAAAGCTGACATCTACAACGGCATGATAGACTTCATTAAAAGATCTCACCTTCATCATGCGCTCACTGTTGAAGCATAAATATTTGAAGAGGTTATGGAAGAGTTCTGGTCTCATGCTAGGGTTACCGAAGGCGACAATGGTAGTGAATCGATTGTGTCGAAAGTTCAGGGCACAGAAGTGGAAATTAATGAAGAAAAGGTGCGAAAACTGTTGAAATTCAGGGATAACGGTGGATATGAAGTAGTCGACTCCCTGGAATTTCTTCGACTGTTCCGGGATATTGGATACGGTGGTTCCCTGTAAAGCAAAACTATCAAGAAAGGGCAATTACCCTACAAATGGAGGTTCTTGGCCCATACAATTCTGGTGTGCCTATCTCCAAAGAAAGGTGTATTTGACGAGCTTGCCAGTGAACAGGCTTCCGCCTTCTATGTTGTGGTAAAAGGTGAAAACTTCAATTTTTCCAAACTGATTTTTCAAGCCCTAAAATCCAACATTCATTCTGAATATATCTACCAGTACCCTAGATTTTTGACATACATTCTCAAAGAAGAGTACCCCCAAATCGTCTGGCTTGGTACAATTTTGCAACAAAAACTTCTTAATGAGAAAACTTTTTCAAACCTTACTTTAAACAAGACTATATTTCTTGGAAGGGAAACTGACTATCCCTTACCAATTCCAAGGCAGTTTCCAGATGAACCTGCTACTGCTGAGGTTCACCCGGAAACTGTAGCAGCAACTGAGCCTCATGCTCAAGATGACAGAGCTATAGACCCAATAGCTTCTGAACACACATCTGTCCCAGCTTCCTCTACCTTCAAAACTTTTCAATCCAAAAAGAGGAAAGCTTCCACAATCACTACCACTGCCACCTCATCATCAACCTCACCTCCTGTAATTTTTGAAAGACAGAGAAATGTGGTTACTAGGTCTCTTCCACCTAGTCCCACCAACCAACCCGAAGCTTCTAACCCCGTTCAAGGCAAAAAGCCTAAACGGAAACTGGTTAAATTGGGATTCTCTCTTAGGGAATAACCATCATTTGAGGGGGAGTCATTAGAAGCAGATGCACAATCCCCATCTGAACACTTTTCACCCCTACATCCCCTATCACCTAGGAGTGATAATGCACCCATTCTTGGTTCAAATGAGGGTGTTATTAACTCACCAACCTTATTACAGGAGAACATACCGGTGAACCAGGACCCTGTTGCATTGAACCCCCACTCCTCACCGGAGGTGAATCTTAGGAGATCTGAAGAGATTCATGCAGAAAGGGCTACTGCTGCCCAAGGATCCCCACTGGATCTTGGTGTCAGCAGTAACATCAATAAGACCCAATCTACGGCAATCTTCTCTAAATCAGCACATAGAAGTCCTTAATTGGATCCAAGGGCCGCTGAAACAGATGAAGAGAATCCCTCGTGCCAAGAAGCCGTGGGTACCACTGCTGATCAATCTAGGATTGATAGCTTGGTTTTGTCCAAGGATACTGGTAAAAAGCCAGTTGAGGACAATTATACACTACCTGAATTGACGAAACTGTACCTTTCTCTCTAAGCACAGGTTGATACTCTGAATGCAACTGTTGCTCATTTGGTGAAAGCTGATCCTACAAACACTGAAGCAGGTCCTTCAAACCCTATCAGAGAAGCTGATGAAGCTGTTATTGCTGATGAAGCTGATACTATCAAATTAGGGGAGAAGATTCCCTCAAGGCCTGTTATAACTGAAATTGAAGAAGTTGAGAGGATACCGGCTGAAGTTAGAGCCACAGCTTGTGAAAGAATTGGTGTCAACCCCTTCAATGTAGACGAAAGTTGGGTGAACATGAAATGCAGTCAACTGATTGCTATTTCTCCTTTTGAGGACCCCAACCTCACTGAGCTTGTACAGTCAACCATGCTGATTGCTGGTGCTCTCCATGAGCACATAAAGATGATCACAACACTTCTCAAAGATGTTAGCTTTCCGGCTGAAAGAGCCAGTGATCAAGTGGTAGGAAACATTGCCTCCACTAGCAAGGCAGCCATGGATGTTGAAGAGAGCACTGCAACTGTTGCAGTTGCTTCAGTAACTGAAGATTGAGATGAAATTTTGATTAGTGAAAGAGAAGGAACAGAGGTGTTGGAAATAGCCGACAAAGAACCTGAAGTCACCAAACCTCAAGTGGTGATTGAAGGCCAAATTCATGATCAACTGGAAGTTCAACCGGAACTTCAACCGGAAACTCAACCGGAAGAACAAATGTGACACCCGGCCCAAAAATCAGGTCAACTCTCTCTCCGTTGACTCTTGTTGACTTTATTTATCTGATAATTATGTGATTTCTGTTTTCTAAACTGCATAATTAGTCGTGTTTAGTTAAATGATTAACTGACTTAAATTTCGCGTTAGATAACTGTGATATATGAACGTTTCATGTTGTTATCAATGGAACTTTAATAATAAGAAATTAAATATAAAATTTGACATTTTATATTTTATCAAACTAATATAAACTGATGAAACGTTTTATGAACTCAAAATGTAATACGAACGTTACGCTGTCAAGACTTAGCCAAACGTCCAAACCATTTAGCCTATTGGGCCCGGTAAGCCCAATAAACCCAAACGTGTCCGGATCAACACGAAAACTTAACCGAAGGTACGCCTCGACGCATCGAGTAAATATCCCAACCCGGATACCCGACCCGCGACCCGTATCACCTTGGGCCGAAACCGGCCCAACCGGTCTGTAACATCCCAAATTCTTATTAAAGTAAATCTCCCGTTAACGCCTAGTTAAGTAAAAATCTGTGATAGCTAACTTAACCCCTTTTGTGTTAATAGAAGTTATGTTATGGTTAAAATGGAGTTAAATGGGTAACTTTTATGTTAAGATGCAAATAAAACAAGAAACAAACCTAAGGGGCCAGAACTGTAAATAGGCAAAAGTTGAATAAACAAAAGAGGGAGAAGGAGGGGGAGGTCGTGAGAAACGACCTGCGCACCCCTAGCTCCTCCTCCTCCTTCTTGCTTCAAAAATTCTGCAAATCAAGTGATCTAGGCCACGAAATTGGCATGCAACTTGGGTTTTGGGGTAGTTAATCACACCTCATCTTCATTGTGGAGTCAAGTAAGTAAAAACCCCAACTCCTTGCATGATAGGTCACGAAAATTGACCCTCAAAATCTGCAATTCTTGATGTTATATGAATCACTTGATGTTAGTAATCTCATATGTTGCATAATTTCTAATTTGTTTAGCAATTGGTGTGGTAGATACCAATTTCACCCTCTAGAACATCCATGGTGGGTGTTCTTTCTAGATGGTTGTGAAACTAGTTCAATTGATGTAAATTGTGTATAATCATGTTGTTGATTTGCTGAATATGATGAATTGTTAATGGGTTGGTGATAGATTTCATCAAACCTATGTTATATAGTCAATTGGGAGGTTCAAGGGATGGGTTGAATGTGTGCAAATTTGTATGCACACAAGGTGTTCGATGAGATGCCTAAAAGAGCCAAAATATGATAAATGCAACCGAATTTCTAGTTTTGATGTTAATTGGTCATAGGGAACTATAGGTTCACTTGACTAACTTGATGAAAATTAGGTGCATTTGCTAGCATGAACATTGTATGCCTCAATCAACAAAATAATGTCAATGAAATCATAATGCTAGGTGCAAACTTGTGAAATGTACTTGATTACCATTCCTTGTGAATTTATGATTATGTATGTAGCATAGAAACCATGTGATAAATGCTACTATGATTATGATTATGATCCTAACGGGTTAGTGACCCATTAGGTAATCAAGGTGACCAAGTGAATAGCTCCGGAGTTGGAGGAAGCGGTGGTTCAAGCTCAAAAGGTAACAATTTTATGTTACAAGAAATAGCTAGAAAATGTATGTCTGAGTTTGAATAGAGTAAACAATGAATTGTGCAAAGGGGTGACGAACGGTTCTAGGAACCGTGAAGCCCCAAGCCTTGAAGTTCCCCAATGATAAGCTTAACTATAAAAAGGGATTCGGTTGAATCCTAGAATAGATGGAAGTTGCAATGGCGGAGATAGGCTCAATGAAGCCTATGCCAAGTAACTAGAAAAGAGGAATCACAAATGGTTGGATAACCATAGATTCCAAGGCTTACATATGGTCAAGTTAGGCATTTGGGGTAAACCATAGGCGAGGACCCGTCCTAACGGGTCAAATAAATGATTGAATGGAATGTGAGGTACTTCCCTTACGATCTAGTAAACAAATGACAAATGGAATGATTTATATATATTGAGTCTTAAACTTATTCGTAAGAGTACAGTGCAACCCGATAGATAGGGAATCATAGTACTAATTGTATGTACGCATAGTAATACCATTGAGATTAGTTTACTTGCAATATAATGCTTGTAAGAGTCATTTTCTACATCAAAGAGAGTGTGGAATTATAATGAAACCCCCTAACGGGTCAACGGGTTGGGTGAACCCGGGATTGGTCAATTTAACGAAAACATGGCTAAGGTACGTAAATGGGTGTGTATTATGCTTGAATTTATGTTTGGGAGTTGATTTAGTGGTCAACAATGAGTTCTAGCACTTAAAGTGCAAAACTGCCAAAACAGGGGAAATGGGCTGGAAAAATGGCTAAGTATAAAAACTGGTCGAATTAGCTCAGTCTCTGGAAATCGGGCTCAAGGCGTATCGCTTGGAGCTCATTGAGCCATAGGCGATACGCCAGGAAGTCCAAGCGTATCGCTTGGAAGTGGAAAGCTTTCCAGGCGATACGCCTGGAACTATTATCCGAATTTACTTACTATCATTCATAAAGTATGATTACTATGTTCATTTATGCACTAAAGACTCACTATTTAAAGTGAGTATGTGCAGGTAAGGCGAAAGCTTGAAGGACGCTCATCAAGGCAACACGAACCGAACCCCGCGAAGAACCGATAATCGAATTAGACTTTTGGATGATATAATATGTAAACATGGTTTTAGTTATGGATGTCAAACTTAGATGTCATTTTGTAAAGCTTAACCACAATAGTGGCTTTTCTTGAATAATAATGCACATGTTTTGAAATGAAATTTTCTGGGACCAATTTTTAACGTCTTAAATGGATGTGTTTGACATCAAATTGAACATGGGTGTTACAATTTGGTATCCGAGCCATGGTTTGAGAGAATCAAGTACTCGGGGAGTACTTGAACTCAAACCTTGAGCTCTAGGGGTCGGGGAAAGGTGATTGGTTCAAGCTTAATGAAGCGTCCAGGCAAGGTACATAACCTTTAACTAATGATTGAAACTGTAATTAAACTGAATGAATGTTCCTTTATGCCTATAAGGCAGAGTATGTTGCTATCACTCGGGAAACGCATGGGGAGGTATAATCATACCTGAACCAAGGAATGCGTGAGTGAAGTGTCCCAGGTAAAAGCGGGGTAAGGCTGTGGCTAAAAACCTTGTATAAACCTGGGGGAGTATTGGCTATGACCAAATGTTATATATGTGAGAAGTGTCCCAGGTAGAGGCGGGGTAATGCTGCGGCTAAAAACCTCGTATAAACCTGGGGGAATATTGGCTATGACCAATATGATAAATAAAACCTTGCTGCGGTAAGGGTGAATAAAAGCGGTAAGCTAATGGAAATTTTTATTCTGTAGATCAATGGTGGACCTTGATGGCATTGATCTTGCAGAAGAGCAGAGACAGCGGGCTTTGAAGGCCCAGATCTCTGAAGAAGTGGGAAATGCCATTCAGGCAGCTATTCCCGAGTATGTACAAAAGATCCAGGAGGATCTATTACATACCTTGGACGAAAAGTTCGAGGAGTTAGAGAATGCCCTCCTAAATAAAGAGGAGGCAACTGCGCCAAAGAAGAAGGGGAGCTCCTTCAAAGACTTTATGGCGTGTAAACCCCCGCAATACGCGGGAGATTCTGACCCAATAGCAAGTCACCGATGGGTGACCAACGTGGAAGGGGTGATCAAAAGAAGCCATTGTTAGGCTGCAGATCAGGTGATTTTTGCTACGGGTCTACTAGTAGATCGGGCAAAAGATTGGTGGGACGCAAAAGTCCTAGAAAAAGGGCAGGCAGTGGCAGACGCCCTAACTTGGGTGGAATTTAAAGAATTATTTCTGGAGCACCACTGCCCACCCTCTGCGGTCAAGGAGTTGAAACAGGGGTTCCTCAAGTTGGAGCAAGGGGATACCCAAACGGTTGATGTGATCACCGGTATTTACCTTGACAGGGTAAAATTTTGCTCAGATATGCTACCCACTGAAGGGGCACGAATGTTCTTTTACCGGAACATGTTGAAGGCGAAAATAAAGAATTTCTTTCCTCTAGACCGTTTCACCACGGTGGAACAAATGATTAACGCCGCACGGGCGCGAGAAATGGATGTAAACCGAGAAGAGGCTCAAGAAGCAAGAAGGCCTAATGGGGGAAACTCAAGCCCCTCCAAGAAACAAAGAGTGGGTGACTCATCCAAAAAGAAGGACACAAGAGGAACCGGGTCGAAGTGTAAAATTTGTGGGAAAATGCACCCGGGAGAGTGCATCTTCAAAGACCGCCCCTGCTTAAAGTGTGGCCGAAAAGGTCATGTCATCTCAAATTGCCCATCTGAGGAACCACGATTTTTCGGTTGCTATCAGACGGGGCATAGAAAGTTTGAGTGCCCAAAACTCAAGAAGGAGGGGGCAAAAAGTGGGGCAAGAGTGGAAGCGCCGAAAGCTACAGCTCGGGCATTCCAACTTACGGCCGAAGAAGCCAAATCAGACCCTAATGTGGTGGCAGGTACATTTCTTGTAAATTCGATACCTGCTCACGTATTATTTGATACGGGAGCTAATAGATCATTTGTTTCATATGATTTCATTAAGCATCCCTCGTTTATGATTGAAAAATTGGTTGTACCCTTAGAGGTAGAAATAGCTAATGACAAAAGTATTCTTGTTTTTGATGTATGTCGGGGATGCAAAATATCCATTGATAACGAGGAATACTCGATAGATCTCATTCCGATGGCGATGAGAGAATTCAAGGTGGTGGTGGGAATGGATTGGCTATCCCGCAACCACGCGAAGGTCATATGTGACTGAAAGGCGATAGAGATATCTTCGCCAAAGGGGAGCAAAGTCACCATTCATGGCGAAAAGCAGAATATTCCACTTTTATGCTCGATGATGAAAGCTAAAAAGCTCATGTCACGCGGGTGCCAAGCCTACTTGGCTACGGTGGCGGACACTAGAATTCAAAGTCCCGCGATAGATGACTTACCCGTGGTGCAAGAATATAAAGATGTGTTTCCGGATGATTTACCGGGGTTACCGCTCGATAGAGAGGTGGAGTTTAAAATTGACTTAGTGCCAAATGCTAAGCCGGTGGCTAAAGCTCCGTATAGGTTGGCACCGGCGGAACTACAAGAATTGAAGACCCAAATCCAGGATTTGTTGGATAAAGGGTTCATACGTCCGAGTGTTTCTCCATGGGGGGCACCGGTGTTGTTCGTTAAAAAGAAGGATGGTAGCATGCGGATGTGCATAGACTACCGGGAGTTAAACAAACTCACGGTGAAGAATAAGTACCCATTGCCCAGAATCGACGACTTGTTTGATCAACTTCAAGGGGCAAAATGGTTCTCGAAGATAGACCTACGATCAGGGTACCATCAACTAAAGGTGAAAGAGGAAGATGTTCCCAAAACAGCCTTTAGAACGAGATACGGACATTATGAATTTTTAGTGATGTCCTTTGGACTCACTAATGCACCCGCGGCTTTCATGGATCTCATGAACCGGGTGTGTAAGCTGATGCTTGATAGGTCGGTGATTGTGTTCATCAATGATATTCTAGTATACTCCCGAGACGAAGCGGAGCACGCTAAACATTTGCGGGAGGTACTAGAAAGACTAAGTGAGGAAAAGCTATATGCAAAATTCTCCAAGTGTGCCTTCTGGTTAAAGGAGGTGCAATTCCTAGGCCATGTCATTGGTGCCGACGGGGTTATGGTTGACCCGGCAAAAATCGAAGCCGTCATCAAATGGGAACCCCCAAAGAATCCGACGGAGGTGCGGAGTTTCTTAGGGTTAGCGGGCTACTATCGGAGATTTATTCAAGACTTCTCGAAGATAGCCCTTCCCATGACAAAATTAACACGGAAAGACACCAAGTTTGTATGGGGTGCCGAGCAAGAGGAGGCTTTTCAAAGCCTTAAACAAAAATTGACGCAAGCACCGGTACTAACCCTCCCCGAGGGGACGGACGATATGGTAGTTTACTCCGATGCGTCGAAGTTGGGCCTTGGTTGTGTTCTAATGCAACGAGGTAAGGTGATTGCCTATGGTTCAAGGCAATTAAAGACGACCGAGCAAAATTACCCAACTCATGATTTGGAGTTGGCGGCGGTGGTGTTTGCCTTAAAAATATGGCGACACTATCTTTATGGGGTGAAATGCACTATTTTCACCGACCATAAAAGCCTCAAATACTTCTTTGATAAAAAAGAGTTGAATATGAGGCAAAGAAGGTGGCTTGAAACCATCAAAGATTATGATTGTGAAATCCACTACCACCCGGGCAAGGCCAATGTGGTAGCGGATGCCCTTAGTCGAAAAGGGGATTACGCCCCTATAAAGGTGCGTTCGATGAAGTTGGTGGTGACATCCTATTTGATCACAAAAGTCAAGGAAGCCCAAGTGGAGGCTATAAAAACTGAAAACCAAAAGAAAGAGCGAATCGTGGGCCAAGTGAAAAGCTTGGTGGAAGAAGAAAGTAGGCTTAGAACCCGATTCGGGAGAATTTGGGTTCCAAACACTTGCGAAGTGAAGAAAATGTTACTAGATGAAGCCCACAAGTCGCGATACTCGATTCATCCGGGGGCGACAAAGATGTACAACGATTTGAGAAGCCATTATTGGTGGCCCGGTATGAAACGGGACATTGTCAAGTATGTGGGAAAATGCTTAACCTGCGTGCAAGTCAAGGCGGAGCACCAAAAGCCGTATGGCAAGCTCCAACCACTAGAAATTTCGGTTTGGAAATGGGAGCACATAACCATGGATCTATTAACTAAATTGCCAAAAACCCCCAAGGGCTATGATGCGATATGGGTTGTAGTTGATAGATTGACTAAAAGTGCCCACTTTATACCAATTAAGGAGACTTACTCCTCCGAAAGAATGGCGTATGTGTACATAAATGAAATTGTAGCGCGCCATGGAGTACCCGTTTCTATTGTGTCCGACCGGGATACCCGGTTCACCTCTCAGTTTTGGAGAGAATTTCAAGAATGGATGGGTACGAAACTCCTACTTAGCACCGCATACCATCCGCAAATGGATGGGCAAAGTGAAAGAACCATCCAAACACTTGAAGATATGCTACGAGCATGTGCTATTGACTTTGGTGGGAGTTGGGACCATTACCTCCCTCTCGTTGAATTTTCTTACAATAATAGCTATCATTCGAGCATCGGGATGCCCCCGTACGAGATGCTTTATGGTAGGAGGTGTAGAACTCCGGTATTTTGGGGTGAGGTGGGCCAGCGAGAGCTCGCCCACAAGAAGGTGGTTAAGATCGCCGATGAAAGGCTTGATATGATAAGGGCTCGTTTGAAGGCGGCCCAAGATACACAAAAGTCCTATGCGGACAAGAGGCGAAGGCCTATTGCGTTCGAAAAGGGGGGCATGGTTTTGTTGAAGGTGTCCCCATGGAAGGGTGTGATCCGCTTCCGAAAGCGGGGTAAACTAAGTCCTAGGTTTATAGGACCATTCAAAATTTTGGCACGAGTGGGCAATTATGCTTACCAATTGGAATTACCGGAAGAATTGAGCAGAATCCACAACACATTCCATGTGGCTAACCTACGGAAGTGCTTGGCGGATGAAAGTGCATATGTGCCTTTAGATGATTTGGTTGTGGACAAAAAGCTCAACTATGTTGAAAGGCCGATTGCGATCCTTGATTGTAAAGTGAAAAAGCTTCGAAACAAGGAAATGAACCAAGTGTTGGTTCAATGGGAGCATAGGAAAGGCTCCGACTTGACGTGGGAGTCCGAGGATGAAATGCAACGCTACTACCCTCATTTATTCGGTACGTAAACTGTTTCGGGGACGAAACCCCTTTAAGGGGGGGTGGAGTTGTAACATCCCAAATTCTTATTAAAGTAAATCTCCCGTTAACGCCTAGTTAAGTAAAAATATGTGATAGCTAACTTAACCCCTTTTGTGTTAATAGAAGTTATGTTATGGTTAAAATGGAGTTAAATGGGTAACTTTTATGTTAAGTTGCAAATAAAACAAGAAACAAACCTAAGGGGCCAGAACTGTAAATAGGCAAAAGTTGAATAAACAAAAGAGGGAGAAGGAGGGGGAGGTCGTGAGAAACGACCTGCGCACCCCTAGCTCCTCCTCCTCCTTCTTGCTTCAAAAATTCTGGAAATCAAGTGATCTAGGCCACGAAATTGGCATGCAACTTGGGTTTTGGGGTAGTTAATCACACCTCATCTTCATTGTGGAGTCAAGTAAGTAAAAACCCCAACTCCTTGCATGATAGGTCACGAAAATTGACCCTTAAAATATGCAATTCTTGATGTTATATGAATCACTTGATGTTAGTAATCTCATATGTTGCATAATTTCTAATTTGTTTAGCAATTGGTGTGGTAGATACCAATTTCACCCTCTAGAACATCCATGGTGGGTGTTCTTTCTAGATGGTTGTGAAACTAGTTCAATTGATGTAAATTGTGTATAATCATGTTGTTGATTTGCTGAATATGATGAATTGTTAATGGGTTGGTGATAGATTTCATCAAACCTATGTTATATGGTCAATTGGGAGGTTCAAGGGATGGGTTGAATGTGTGCAAATTTGTATGCACACAAGGTGTTCGATGAGATGCCTAAAAGAGCCAAAATATGATAAATGCAACCGAATTTCTAGTTTTGATGTTAATTGGTCACAGGGAACTATAGGTTCACAAAATTGACTAACTTGATGAAAATTAGGTGCATTTGCTAGCATGAACATTGTATGCCCCAATAAACAAAATAATGTCAATGAAATCATAATGCTAGGTGCAAACTTGTGAAATGTACTTGATTACCATTCCTTGTGAATTTATGATTATGTATGTAGCATAGAAACCATGTGATAAATGCTACTATGATTATGATTATGATCCTAACGGGTTAGTGACCCATTAGGTAATCAAGGTGACCAAGTGAATAGCTCCGGAGTTGGAGGAAGCGGTGGTTCAAGCTCAAAAGGCAACAATTTTATGTTACAAGAAATAGCTAGAAAATGTATGTCTGTGTTTGAATAGAGTAAACAATGAATTGTGCAAAGGGGTGACGAACGGTTCTAGGAACCGTGAAGCCCCAAGCCTTGAAGTTCCCCAATGATAAGCTTAACTATAAAAAGGGATTCGGTTGAATCCTAGAATAGATGGAAGTTGCAATGGCGGAGATAGGCTCAATGAAGCCTATGCCAAGTAACTAGAAAAGAGGAATCACAAATGGTTGGATAACCATAGATTCCAAGGCTTACATATGGTCAAGTTAGGCATTTGGGGTAAACCATAGGCGAGGACCCGTACTAACGGGTCAAATAAATGATTGAATGGAATGTGAGGTACTTCCCTTACGATCTAGTAAACAAATGACAAATGGAATGATTTATATATATTGAGTCTTAAACTTATTCGTAAGAGTACAGTGCAACCCGATAGATAGGGAATCATAGTACTAATTGTATGTACGCATAGTAATACCATTGAGATTAGTTTACTTGCAATATAATGCTTGTAAGAGTCATTTTCTACATCAAAGAGAGTGTGGAATTATAATGAAACCCCCTAACAGGTCAACGGGTTGGGTGAACCCGGGATTGGTCAATTTAACGAAAACATGGCTAAGGTACGTAAATGGGTGTGTATTATGCTTGAATTTATGTTTGGGAGTTGATTTAGTGGTCAACAATGAGTTCTAGCACTTAAAGTGCAAAACTGCCAAAACAGGGGAAATGGGCTGGAAAAATGGCTAAGTATAAAAACTGGTCGAATTAGCTCAGTCTCTGGAAATCGGGCTCAAGGCGTATCGCTTGGAGCTCATTGAGCCATAGGCGATACGCCAGGAAGTCCAAGCGTATCGCTTGGAAGTGCAAAGCTTTCCAGGCGATACGCCTGGAACTATTATCCGAATTTACTTACTATCATTCATAAAGTATGATTACTATGTTCATTTATGCACTAAAGACTCACTATTTAAAGTGAGTATGTGCAGGTAAGGCGAAAGCTTGAAGGACGCTCATCAAGGCAACACGAACCGAACCCCGCGAAGAACCGATAATCGAATTAGACTTTTGGATGATATAATATGTAAACATGGTTTTAGTTATGGATGTCAAACTTAGATGTCATTTTGTAAAGCTTAACCACAATAGTGGCTTTTCTTGAATAATAATGCACATGTTTTGAAATGAAATTTTCTGGGACCAATTTTAACGTCTTAAATGGATGTGTTTGACATCAAATTGAACATGGGTGTTACACGGTCCTCCTCCTTTCCCCTTCGCGGCCCAACCCGAAACTGGCCCAGCCCACTTGTCCCTTGGGCTTCGGCCCGCCTCACTCATGAAACCCGAATGGGCCACGACCCATTCTCATATCAAAAAAACCATTTGGGCTTCGGCCCAATTGTAAACAAATTTAATTATTTGTTTAAGCCCACTAATTTTTATAAAAGTTAATCCCATCTCTTTAACCCACTATTATTTTTATAAAACTTGGACCAACAACGATTATAAAAATAAAAATCACCATTCAATTGGATTAATTATAATTGGGTTACATTTTAAAAAGTTATATTTTTATAAACTCCTAAACACCATTTATATTATAAAAGTGTTAAAACTTTTATAAAACACTTGAAGGTTTATAAAAATAATTTAACCAACTCTTGAATTAAGCTAGATGGCATGAGGAGGTGACAACACACAATTGTCTAGTGGTTATTAACCTTAATCAAGGCTATAAAAAGGAGGTTTAGGTTCACCATTTGTCCCCCACACCTCCAACACCCTCTCTTGCTCCCTCCCTTGAAACCGGCCCCCTTCCCCAACCGGTTCCCTCACCGCCGGCCGCTGCCACCGCAGCTCCGCCTGCTGCCGTCGCTCTGCCACCGTCGAACCACCACCAACCGCCGCCGGACCACCGCAAGCCACCGCCAACCTCCACCGTTTTTTCTCCTCTTCTTTTGTGAGTTTTCTAACTCACATTTCTACTCACTTACACCCCTTTGAACCCTTCAAGTCTTGACA
The DNA here is from genome assembly GCA_039602395.1 of Deinandra increscens subsp. villosa. NCBI lineage: Eukaryota > Viridiplantae > Streptophyta > Magnoliopsida > Asterales > Asteraceae > Deinandra > Deinandra increscens. Next base: position 35,994,326 of record JBCNJP010000009.1, read on the forward strand.
ATACTCCACCAAAATTTACTAGAATGCTTGTGTTTGGTTGATCAACTAACAAAAAGTCTCTTCTTAATCCCCCCTTTCTTCCAAGATCAAGCACTTACTTTGGTGCCTTTGAGGCTTAAAGTTAGCCAAGATGTGTGGTGAAACACATTTGTGAAATCTTTGGAAAGTAACAAGTATGCACCATGATCTTGTTTATGAAACCTTGGTTTCATGAGTTAGTTGATTTTCAAACAAACCTCCAAGCCTCTTCATATAAAATAAATATTAACTAACAATCCATACATGTTTATATTTATTTGTCCTAACACAAATGTGTTAGTGATTGTTATTTATTTTCTTGTCCTAACACTAATGTGTTAGTGATTGCTATTTATTTTCTTGTCCTAACACTAATGTGTTAGTGATTGTTATTTATTTTCTTGTCCTAACACAAATGTGTTAGTGATTGCATTTATATAAATCATTGGTCCTAACACAAAGTGTTAGTAGATATGAACTTATGATTTTGTTATAAAAATGCTAGAAAATGAAAGAATATAATAAACATGATCATGGACTTATTTAAATCAAGGAAACTAAATGTTACATATGTAACCTATGACTAAAACAAAAGAATGATACTTGTTTTTAGTAAAAGTGACACATTAAATGTGTTATAAAAAGTTCAAGACAAAAAGAATAAACATAGATTTTATTACTAAAAATGGTAAGAATAATATTTATGTCAAATGATTAATTTGACATAAATTCTTGGATTTATTACAAGTTTTAACATTTCTAAAACATTTACCATAAATGAATTATTCTATAAAAATGTCACTTGTAAAAACTAAATATTTTTATAAAAGGATTTTATAAAAATAAATCAAAGACAAGCTAATGACTTTAAGTGTTTATATGGATTCTTATGAAATCAAAGTAACCAAAAATGGACTTACATTTGTTGGAGACTTCAAATAAAATCAAGTTTTTTTTTTAGAAAGACGATTTGATAAATCCAAGCGTCGTTACAATGTTTTGAAAACATTTATGAAAGAAATATATATTTCATGCAAATGAAACATTAAACGCTTTCGAAATATAAATGATTAAATGTTAGAAACTTCGAATGTTTTCTTTAAAAGAATCATGTTTTAAAAATAAAGCAAACGTTTAATAATTATTCTTGACAAATAATTATTTGCAAAAGATATAAACCATGTTTTATTCACCAAAGTATTGTTAATCATAAGTATTTAATATAATTATAACTTGCAAGATTAACAAATCGAATATGTAATTATTTAATTAAAAATAATTATACGAACTTGTGAAAATAATAATAAACATTATTATTCTCTTAAAACTCAATATTCAAGACTTGGTTGAATTGTAAAAAAAAATGATTAATCTTTGGTTATATTTATTTAACATAAATATAAATCATCATCGAACGTATTTGCTTAATAAATACAAGTTAACGGGTTTTCAAAGATACAAACGGATTAAAACGTCAAGACTTGACCGGTATCACTTGGGTGACTTTTGTTACTCAAATGATCATAAGACCTTATGCATATGTTTATTTAATGATTTAGGACGTTACGTGCTACCGTTCCTTCACTGCTTATTTACCGCTTATCTGCTGATTCAGTGAGTTTCACGACCCCTTTACCTTTTAACTGTTTTATACTTTGGGGGAGAAATCATGAAAACTGTTAAATGCTTTTTACTTGATATTATGGTTTATCTGTTAGCCGTATGACTACTTGTTCTCTTACTGATTGCCCAACTTGGTACATTATCGTTATGAACGTTTGTACAACCGTAATCCCACCATTAATTGATTTCAATTAGTTCTGTACGAAACGATAGCTAGTGAATAGATCTATTTGGGTTGACAACCCTACCCTAACTGGTAGCTCCAGTTCTGACTCCGGATTGTCTGGGGGTACACGTCAGTTATTCTGCTCTGTTTAACATCTCTGGGCAAGAGATGCTGGGTGGGTAAACCGTTAGTATTTGAAATCAAGGTTCAGGTGAGATCATACATCCACAACAATAAACCTTTGTAATATTTAAGTATACTGAAAACTGTTTTACACTGTTTAACTGTTGAGTCCTAAACCTGTGAACCTCACCAACTTTATGTTGACCCGTTTTAAATTCATGATTTCTTAGGTAATTGACGAAACTCTCTGAAGACATGCAAATGGGGCATACGTATGCTATCGGACCTGTTCTTGGAGTCATAGTCCCGACTATCCAAATAAACCATTTCATGCTTTTAATAATTGTTTAAGACTTAATGTTTTTAAATTGTAAGACATTATCGTTTCCATTATCTTTTCCGCTGCAATGAAATGAAGTAATGTTTTATGAAGTTTTAAATTATTAGAAGTTGTTCTATGTATCCTCGACTATGATTCCATTCTGGCTCACACCCGATACCGTTGACCGGTGTGTGACAACAAAGAAGTGAAGGAGCAGAAGACATAGCCGAAACTTTGATAGCCTTAAGGAGCTCAGAACCAGTTCAAGCGGAAACACCTGTTCAAACTGATATTCCAAAAACCATTCAACAGGTGGTTCAGACTCCTGAAGCTGAGGCTATAGTGAAAATGGTGGAAAATTCCAAAAGGATAGCAGAAGATGAAAGGCTAGCCAAAGAACTTCAAGAGGAATATGATCTGTATCTGCAAAATGGAGTGTTTGAAAACTTGCTTGAAGAAGCTAAAACAAGATCTTTCAACTGGAGACTAAAGGATTACGATTTGGATGTAGTGACTGAAACTGATAGGCAGAGGTTGATTTCGATTGCCTCTCAATTGCCTACCAGGTCTAGCACTGGCGGATGATCGAGGAGTTCCCGAGCTGTTATGCTCGTGGAGAGTCCTCCCTTACTGACCCATCCCGTCGTGTACCTTTAGGGATCTTGCCATTTACAGACGAGCCGATATCTGATACAGTACCACTCTTAGTTGCTCGTCTGAGGCAGAGGTTGATTTCGATTGCCTCTCAATTGCCTACCAGGTCCAGCACTGGCGGATGATCAAGGAGTTCCCGAGCTGTTATGCTCTTGGAGAGTCCTCCCTTACTGACCCATCCCGTCGTGTACCTTTAGGGATCTTGCCATTTACAGACGAGCCGATATCTGATACAGTACCACTCTTAGATGCTCGTCTGAGGCGTATAGAGACCGACCTAGGGGAGCTTGTCGCGGATGTCCGCCAGTTACCTACCACCCCTGAGATGACCCGCCTTAGGAACCAGATGTCTGCGTTGATCGGACGCATGGGCGATACTGATAGCGCCATGGGGTCCCTTCACGCCAACATGACTGGAGTCAGCATGGCCACCACTGATCTGCTCCTCTCCCATGAGAGCCTGCAGAGGAGAGTCGCAGCGCTGGAATTTGTATCCGGACGACTCCTCGCCACCCTCCATGCCATGACTCATGCCCCGCCCTTTTACTACATGCCTCGTGGTCCTCCACCACCCCCACCAGCATCTAGGTAGATGTAACCTAGTATCTTTTGATAGCCATTTTACGGATGAAACATGTTAACTCCTATTATGATCGGGACTGCGAGCCCATGATGAAATTTGTTTATTTTGGATGTGTTTTATCTGTAATATGGTAGAAAACTATGGATGTAATGTGAATGATGTTTAATGGTATGTTATCTTGTGTTATGAAATTATTGTTATCATGTTATGATTATGTAGTTTATATTGTTATGATTACTATGACACGTTATATTATTTTATCCTTCCGTTCATCTCACGTTTCATGGTTGTGGTTGCGTGAAAATGTTTGGCAATTGATGTATGTCGTGGCAGTTATTCTCGAGCATGTAATAACCCCATTTACATATTATCTAAAATTTTCTTTATGTTGTAACTTAAAGAGAAATCATGCCACCGAGACGCCGAACCACCAGGAACGCTTCACCTCCTCCGCCCCCTCCTCCCATGACTGCCGAGGAAATCGAGGAGATGATTGCTAATCGCGTAGCAGAAACTGTTGCCATCGCTGAAACCCAACGTCAGAACGACAATGGGGCACGCGGTAAGAACGAACTAACCAATGTTAGAAAAACACTAGACTACAATTTTCCTAAATTGTATTCAACGTTTCAACCTAACAATTGCAGCCCCCCGTGAATGTTCATACAAGGACATTATGAACTGCAAACCCGCGAATTTCAAGGGTTCTGAAGGCGCTGTTGGTTTAGTTCGCTGGTTTGAGAAAATGGAGTCTGTCTTCCGCATAAGCAACTGCCCTGAGCAGTACATGGTCAAGTATTCCACATGCGCACTGACTGATAGCGCACTGACTTGGTGGAATTCCCATGCTGATGCTATGGGAACTGATTTGGCTTACGCCATGACATGGGACGAACTCAAACAACTGCTTCGCGATGAGTATTGTCCTAGAGAAGAGCTTCAGAAACTCGAAGCTGAGTTCTGGAACCTATCCATGAATGGAGCCGATGTTGCTGGCTATACCAAGAGGTTCCGTGAGCTCGCTCATCTCTGTCCGACCATGATCACTCCCTTGTACAAGAAGATCGAACGGTACATTTGGGGACTTGCACCTCATATCCAGGGGAATGTCCTTTCCTCAAATCCTCAGACTTTTCAGGATGCTGTGCGCCTGGCACACAACCTGATCTACCAAGCTAACCGTTAAGGTGTGAACCTTGGCAAGAAACAGTCTGAGAGCAAGGCCCCTGAAGCCAGTACCACACTCCCTGCAAGCAAGAAGCCTGACAACAAGAGAAAGCGCGGATTCTGGAGGAACCGCGAAGAAAAGACCCCTGCTAAGGAGACCGAACCCACAAAGGTCTATGCTGCTACAACCCCTACCCTTGTTGTCCGAAAGACCGGTTACACTGGTGATGCACCTCTGTGCAACAAATGCAACCTCCACCACACACTCGATTGTGGAAATGTCTACTGCAACATTTGCAAGACCAAAGGACATGTGGCGCGTGACTGCCCGAAACGCACGTGCTACGGTTGTGGAAACACCGGACACTACAAGAAGGACTGCCCTAAGGCAAAGAACCAGGATGCTAATCAGGCTAGGGGAAGAGCCTTTGTGATCAATGCCGGAGATGCTCGCCGTGATCCCAACACGGTGACGGGTACGTTCCTACTAAATAATCATTATGCTTCCGTTTTATTCGATACTGGTGCTGATAGAAGCTTCGTGTCTACCGAATTTGGCCGATTACTTGAAATTACCCCTGTTGCCTTAGACACTAAGTTCACAGTAGAATTAGCAAACGGAGAATTAGTAGAAACTGGTATAATCTATCAAAATTGCTTGTTAGAACTCTCCGACCATTCCTTCAGCATTGATTTGATGCCCGTAGAATTAGGAAGTTTTGATGTTATCATTGGCATGGATTGGTTATCAAAGAACCATGCGGAAATTGTGTGCCATGAGAAAATAGTTAGGATGCCTCTCGCAGATGGCAACACTCTAAACGTGCAAGGCGAAAAGAGTGGAACCCAACTAAATCTCATATCAAGTATGAAGGCACGGAAGTTCCTTCGTAAAGGATGCCATGCCATACTAGCACACGTGACTGAAAAGAAACCAAAGGAGAAACGCGTGGAAGATGTTCCTGTTGTCCGCAATTACCCGGAAGTCTTTCCCGAAGACTTGCCAGGCTTACCTCCAACGCGACAAGTAGAGTTTCGCATTGACTTAGCGCCAGGTGCCGCCCCCGTAGCTAGATCTCCGTTCCGTCTAGCACCTTCCGAAATGCAAGAGTTATCTAGCCAATTACAAGAATTGCTAGATAAGGGCTTCATCCGTCCAAGCCACTCTCCATGGGGAGCACCCGTGCTATTTGTCAAGAAGAAGGATGGAACATTCCGGATGTGAATCGACTACCGGGAGCTAAACAAGCTGACTGTGAAGAACCGTTACCCGCTTCCTAGGATCGATGACCTATTTGATCAACTTCAAGGATCGAGCTTCTACTCCAAGATCGATCTAAGGTCAGGATACCATCAACTCAGAGTTAGAGATGAAGATGTTTCGAAGACAGCGTTCAGAACACGCTATGGCCATTATGAGTTCCTCGTAATGCCATTTGGTTTGACAAACGCACCATTTGTGTTCATGGACTTAATGAACCGTGTATGCAAACCTTATCTGGATAAATTTGTTATCGTATTCATTGACGATATCCTTATCTACTCCCGTAGTAAGGAAGAACACGAACAACATCTGAGGCTTATCCTGGAATTATTGAAGAAGGAAGAACTCTACGCGAAATTTTCCAAATGCGACTTTTGGATTCGCGAAGTTCACTTTCTGGGTCATGTGATCAACGATCGAGGAATCCACGTGGATCCCACAAAAATTGAAGCAATCAAGGATTGGAGCACCCCCACGACTCCAACCGAGATTCGACAATTTTTAGGTCTCGCTAGCTATTACCGTCGATTTATCGAGAACTTCTAAAAAATAGCTCAGCCACTGACCGCTCTAACCCAGAAAGATAAGAAGTTCATATGGGATGCCAAAACTGAAGCAGCATTTCAGTTACTGAAGCAGAAGCTATGTGATGCCCTGATTCTATCACTACCCGATGGGATCGAAGACTTCGTTGTTTACTGCGATGCCTCGCATCAAGGTTTAGGATGTGTGTTGATGCAACGAGAGAAAGTCATCGCCTACGCATCACAACAGCTAAAGATCCACGAAAAGAATTATACGACCCACGATTTAGAACTCGGAGCCGTTGTCTTTGCTCTCAAGATCTGGAGGCACTACCTATATGGTACACAGTGTACCATATTCACTGATCACAAGAGCCTCCAGCATATTTTCAATCAGAAGGAGTTGAACATGAGACAACGCCGATGGGTGGAACTGCTAAATGACTACGAATGCGAGATTCGTTATCACCCGGGCAAGGCTAACGTCGTAGCCGATGCCCTGAGCAGGAAAGAGCGTGCCAAGCCACTTCGTGTTCGAGCCTTAAGTATGACCATACACTCGAATCTTGTTTCACAAGTGCGTGACGCTCAGATTGAAGCCCTCAAACCAAAAAACCTAACTGGAGAAGGTTTACGTGGAATGGAGAAACAATTGGAAGAGAAACCTGATGGAACCAAGAACTTCATGGATAGGCTATGGGTACCTGTGTCACACCCCAAATTTACCACTAACGGAGTTTATACCGTTAAGGGGTGCGAGCAAACCAGGACCACAACCATTAGTTACAAATACTAAACGAATCAGAATAAAGTCCAAACATTCATAATAAAAACAGTTTAAAGGTACGCAGCGGAATAAAACATAAGTATCTTAGCACTACCCACGTGCTTTAATTACAAAACACAAATTGTTGTTTGATTCCCAATTTAAGTTCAAAATAAAATAAGTATCTTCGGGTGCCATGCCAACCTCCAGTGGATACTCCTCAGCGATCTACAAAAGTGAAAACCATACAAGTGTCAACCTAACGGTTGGTGAGTTCTTGGTGGGCATGTCATGCAGCGGCCCGGTCTCATAAGCGTATGTATCAACATATAAATAAGTAATAGTTTTGCAAAACAGTTGCCAAGAGTTGAATTATCGAATATGCACTAGTTAAGTAAAGATTAAAGAGGTCAACCGATATCGCGGGTAGCTAATCCGGTTTCCATGCACTAAGGAAGTTCGTACCAAAGCTGACGTAACAGAGTTCGGCATTTGCCGATGGTTTGTGCCTCCAGTTGTGTTCCTCATGGGACCCACAACTAAAATAGGCTGATATTGCACTCCGTTCGGCCTCCAGTCGGTTGGCTACACATTTGTGTACCGCGGAGCAGGGTTGGTCAAACCCTCAGTAGATCTACCCAACATCCCCTCGCTTCGCAAATTAATGGTACTAAATTGTTGAGGACTTTTAAGTTTTAAGGCATCCTTAGAAATCATGTGATATCATTTGGTTTAGACTTTAACCTACACTAGTCATATTAAAACCGTTCGTTCTGGATTTCATTTGAAATCCTAAAAAGAGTTTAAGTGTCAAAATGGTTGTTCCGGATTTCAGTTGAAATCCCAAATGAGTGCAAGTATTAAGTGGTTGGTTGCGGATTTAATTTGAAACCCCAAGGATGGACAGTTGCAAGTGTTCCCATAAAACACTCCAACTTCCATAACAGATATCCCATTTGGCGATACCTCAAAATGTCAGCGTTGTTTTCCGTTAAGTATATTCGTTGTGACCCAAACGGGCTCATCATTAGAGGGTTAGTGAAACTCACCTTAGGTTGCACAGCTTACACTTCAAATAATCCAAATTATGTTTGCTAACGAAGACCTAATAATCACATTAAGATCTTAGGTGTTAGGATGTGTCTAAACTTTAACTACGTCACTATGGCCCATAACATAGCACGTTGGAACTACGACTCGACATACCGACACACGACACCGATGGTTGATCATAAACAAGGGTTTACATAAATCAGAAATCAAGCATGTTTCATTATTGCATAATCATGTAAGTCATAGCATAACATTCAAACAAGTTGCACAAGTTTGGGTTTTGGTCTGGTCTCAGTTTCGCCAGTAGTTTCGCTACAGTTTCGCTACGCAGTTTCGCTGCACAGTTTCGCTGTGTGCACAGGCAGCACTTTCGCTAGGCAATGCCCGATGACACAGTTTCGCCAGCTAGTTTCGCTCGAAACTGATGACACAGTTTCGCTAGCTTAGCTTCGCTCGAAACTGGTTTGAACTTTCGTTCAGGGACGAGGTCTATGGTTGTTTTGCTCGGTAGTTTCGTTCACAGGCGACACTATAGTTTCGCTGTATAGTGTCGCTGGATGAAGATATATATAGTTTCGCTGATTAGTTTCGCTATATGAGTGCACAGTTTCGCTAGTCGCTAAAAAAACCCGTAAATTTGACTAAAAATCTTTCTAACAGCTTCCATACTTCATGTAAATCATTATCTAGCATACATAATCATTTACCAACATCACAGAAGCATTTCTAACACCTTAAACATGGATTTTCATCATCAAATCATCAAGAACACTTTTTACACAAAATGACCTATTCTAGCATAAATCTTCATTATGGATTAGTTTCACACGTAAAGTTGTAGTCTTTATGATAGATCTAGCATTCCTAAGCATCATATCAGAAGATCAAGTGATTCTATGAAGATCTAACATGCTTTATAGTAAAACACATAGAAAATGCAAGAAGAATGGTCATGGGGACTCACGGTTTGATCAAGCTCGATGGATGATCTTCACCAACAGAGATGATGGGCTGGTCTTGTGGTGTTTCTCAGCTGATCCAGATTTCGTGAAAGAGAGAGGGAGTGTGTGTGTGTAGTATGGTGATGTAATGGAAGGAAATGGAGATTAGGGTTTCATTTTAAGTTTAAATACTCCCTTCTTGGTGGGCTTATCATTGGGATTTGGGCCCCCAATGATTAGGCCATCATTAGCCCATGATTAGTCCATCATTAACACAATTGCATACATTCTAATTACTAGATTACTTTCATAAATACGCAATTAAGCAATTTAAACAATTTATCACATAATTCAACAAGTAAACAAATAATCATACTTTTCAATAATAATCATGCATTTAAATCACGTTGCACATAATAACAATAAATAAATAAATACATAACACGTATGGGCGGGTTCGGTGATCAACCAAAGGTCGTGGACGTATTCGGCCTAGTTAAGCATTAGTTACTAAGTTAACACTTATAACGTAACTAACGGAAATTGTCTAACGGAAATTAACCTCAGAATTCTTGGATGTCACAACCTGTCTATGGAGGGTTAAGGCAATTAATTTTCGATGAAGCTCACAAGTCGAGATATTCCATTCATCCCGGATCAGACAAGATGTACCACGGCCTGAAGAAACAATTCTGGTGGCCTAACATGAAAGCCGAGATAGCCACTTATGTCGGCAAATGCTTAACATGTTCAAAGGTCAAAGCCGAATACCAGAAACCTTCTGGAATGTTGACTCAGCCGGTAATCCCCGAATGGAAATGGGAAGAGATATCCATGGATTTGATCACGAAATTGCCTAAATCCAAATCTGGATATGATGCTATCTGGGTGATAGTAGACCGATTGACGAAATCGGCACACTTCTTACCGGTCAATGAGAAGAATAAGATGGACAAACGAGCCAAACTTTATATAAAGGAAGTCGTCTCGCGCCACGGTGTGCCTAAATCCATCATATCTGATCGGGATAGCCGTTTCACTACTCACTTCTGGAAATCTCTACAGAAAGCTTTGGGTACTCGACTCGATATGAGTACTGCCTACCATCCACAGACAGATGGCCAAAGCGAGAGAACTATCCAAACGCTAGAGGATATGCTGAGAGCATGTGTGATAGATTTCGGACCCAAGTGGGATGAGCATCTCCCTCTTGCCGAATTCTCTTATAACAACAGTTATCACACCAGCATCCAAGCCGCCCCTTTTGAAGCACTTTATGGGAGAAAATGTAGATCACCACTCTGTTGGACTGAGATTGGAGACAGTCAGATAACTGGTCCCGAGTTAATCTTTGAAACGACTGAGAAAATCTTTCAAGTCCGTGATCGTCTAAGAGCTGCCCGAGACAGACAGAAGAGCTACGTCGACAACCGACGCAAACCCCTGTCCTTTAAAGTGGGTGATCGCGTCATGCTAAAGGTGTCACCTTGGAAATGTGTCATCCGGTTCGGAAAACGGGGAAAGCTCAACCCTCGTTATATTGGTCCCTTTGAAATCACCGAAACCATCGGACCAGTAGCTTACCGTTTGAACCTGCCCGCCGAGCTAAGCAGCGTTCACAATGTCTTTCACGTTTGTAATCTTAAGAAATGTTTATCTGATGAAACGCTCATCGTCCCGCTTGATGAAATTCAAGTGGACGAGACCCTACACTTCATTAAGGAACCCGTGGAGATACTTGACCGAGAAATTAAAAAGCTGAAGCATAGCCGCATTCCCATAGTCAAGGTACGATGGAACTCTAGACGAGGTCCGGAATACACTTGGGAATGCGAGGATCAAATGCGCCGAAAGTATCCACGTCTGTTTGAGAACGTCGCATCTACCAGTAACCAAAGCTGAATTTCGGGACAAAATTCTTCTAACTGGGGGAGAATGTGACACCCGGCCCAAAAATCAGATAAACTCTCTCTCTGTTGACTCTTGTTGACTTTATTTATGTGATAATTATGTGATTTCTGTTTTCTAAACTGCATAATTAGCCATGTTTAGTTAAATGATTAACTGACTTAAATTTCGCGTTAGATAACTGTGATATATGAACGTTTCATGTTGTTATCAATGGAACTTTAATAATAAGAAATTAAATATAAAATTTGACATTTTATATTTTATCAAACTAATATAAACTGATGAAACGTAAACTCAATATGTAATACGAACGTTACGGTGTCAAGACTTAGCCAAACGTCCAAACCTTTTAGCCTATTGGGCCCGGTAAGCCCAATAAACCCAAACGTGTCCGGATCAACACGTAAACTTAACCGAAGGTACGCCTCGACGCATCGAGTAAATCTCCCAACCCGGATACCCGACCCGCGACCCGTATCACCTTGGGCCGAAACCGGCCCAACCGGTCCTCCTCCTTTCCCCTTCGCGGCCCAACCCGAAACCGGCCCAGCCCACTTGTCCCTTGGGCTTCGGCCCGCCTCACTCATGAAACCAGAATGGGCAACGGCCCATTCTTATATCAAAAAAACCATTTGGGCTTCGGCCCAATTGTAAACAAATTTAATTATTTGTTTAAGCCCACTAATTTTTATAAAAGTTAATCCCATCTCTTTAACCCACTATTATTTTTATAAAACTTGGATCAACAACGATTATAAAAATAAAAATCACCATTCAATTGGATTAATTATGATTGGGTTACATTTTAAAAAGTTATATTTTTATAAACTCCTAAACACCATTTATAAAACATTTGAAGGTTTATAAAAATAATTTAAGCAACTCTTGAATTAAGCTAGATGGCATGAGGAGGTGACAACACACAATTGTCTAGTGGTTATTAACCTTAATCAAGGCTATAAAAAGGAGGTTTAGGTTCACCATTTGTCCCCCACACCTCCAACACCCTCTCTTGCTCCCTCCCTTGAAACCGGCCCCCTTCCCCAACCGGTTCCCTCACCGCCGGCCGCTGCCACCGCAGCTCCGCCTGCTGCCGCCGCCCTGCCACCGTCGGATCACCACCAACCGCCGCCGGACCGCCGCAAGCCACCGCCAACCTCCACCGTTTTTCCTCCTCTTCTTTTGTGAGTTTTCTAACTCACATTTCTACTCACTTACACCCCTTTGAACCCTTCAAGTCTTGACAATACTCCACCAAAATTTACTAGAATGCTTGTGTTTGGTTGATCAACTTACAAAAAGTCTCTTCTTAATCCCCCCTTTCTTCCAAGATCAAGCACTTACTTTGGTGCCTTTGAGGCTTAAAGTTAGCCAAGAAGTATGGTGAAACACATTTGTGAAATCTTTGGAAAGTAACAAGTGTGCACCATGATCTTGTTTATGAAACCTTGGTTTCATGAGTTAGTTGATTTTCAAACAAACCTCCAAGCCTCTTCATATAAAATAAATATTAACTAACAATCCATACATGTTTATATTTATTTGTCCTAACACAAATGTGTTAGTGATTGTTATTTATTTTCTTGTCCTAACACTAATGTGTTAGTGATTGCTATTTATTTTCTTGTCCTAACACTAATGTGTTAGTGATTGTTATTTATTTTCTTGTCCTAACACAAATGTGTTAGTGATTGCATTTATATAAATCATTGGTCCTAACACAAAGTGTTAGTAGATATGAACTTATGATTTTGTTATAAAAATGCTAGAAAATGAAAGAATATAATAAACATGATCATGGACTTATTTAAATCAAGGAAACTAAATGTTACATATGTAACCTATGACTAAAACAAAAGAATGATACTTGTTTTAGTAAAAGTGACACATTAAATGTGTTATAAAAAGTTCAAGACAAAAAGAATAAACATAGATTTTATTACTAAAAATGGTAAGAATAATATTTATGTCAAATGATTAATTTGACATAAATTCTTGGATTTATTACAAGTTTTAACCTTTCTAAAACTTTTACCATAAATGAATTATTCTATAAAAATGTCACTTGTAAAAACTAAATATTTTTATAAAAGGATTTTATAAAAATAAATCAAAGACAAGCTAATGACTTTAAGTGTTTATACGGATTCTTATGAAATCAAAGTAACCAAAAATGGACTTACATTTGTTGGAGACTTCAAACAAAATCAAGTTTTTTTTTTAGAAAGACGATTTTATAAATCCAAGCGTCGTTACAATGTTTTGAAAACATTTGTTAAAGAAATATATATTTCATGCAAATGAAACATTAAACGCTTTCGAAATATAAATGATTAAATGTTAGAAACTTCGAATGTTTTCTTTAAAAGAATCATGTTTTAAAAATAAAGCAAACGTTTAATAATTATTCTTGACAAATAATTATTTGCAAAAGATATAAACCATGTTTTATTCACCAAAGCATTGTTAATCATAATTATTTAATATAATTATAACTTGCAAGATTGACAAATCGAATATGTAATTATTTAATTAAAAATAATTATACGAACTTGTGAAAATAATAATAAACATTATTATTCTCTTAAACTCAATATTCAAGACTTGGTTGAATTGTAAAAAAAAGATGATTAATCTTTGGTTATATTTATTTAACATAAATATAAATCATCATCGAACGTAATTGCTTAATAAATACAAGTTAACGGGTTTTCAAAGATACAAACGGATTAAAACGTCAAGACTTGACCGGTATCACTTGGGTGACTTTTGTTACTCAAATGATCATAAGACCTTATGCATATGTTTATTTAATGATTTAGGACGTTACGTGCTACCGTTCCTTCATTGCTTATTTACCGCTTATCTGCTGATTCAGTGAGTTTCACGGCCCCTTTTCCTTTTAACTGTTTTATACTTTGGGGGAGAAATCATGAAAACTGTTAAATGCTTTTTACTTGATATTATGGTTTATCTGTTAGCCGTATGACTACTTGTTCTCTTACTGATTGCCCAACTTGGTACATTATCGTTATGAACGTTTGTACAACCGTAATCCCACCATTAATTGATTTCAATTAGTTCTGTATGAAACGATAGCTAGTGAATAGATCTATTTGGGTTGACAACCCTACCCTAACTGGTAGCTCCAGTTCTGACTCCGGATTGTCTGGGGGTACACGTCAGTTATTCTGCTCTGTTTAACATCTCTGGGCAAGAGATGCTGGGTGGGTAAACCGTTAGTATTTGAAATCAAGGTTCAGGTGAGATCATACAACCACAACAATGAACCTTTGTAATATTTAAGTATACTGAAAACTGTTTTACACTGTTTAACTGTTGAGTCCTAAACCTGTGAACCTCACCAACTTTATGTTGACCCGTTTTAAATTCATGATTTCTTAGGTAATTGACGAAACTCTCTGAAGACATGCAAATGGGGCTTACGTATGCTATCGGACCTGTTCTTGGAGTCATAGTCCCGACTATCCAAATAAACCGTTTCATGCTTTTAATAATTGTTTAAGACTTAATGTTTTCAAATTGTAAGACATTGTCGTTTCCACTATCTTTTCCGCTGCAATGAAATGAAGTAATGTTTTATGAAGTTTTAAATTATTAGAAGTTGTTCTATGTATCCTCGACTATGATTCCATTCTGGCTCACACCCGATACCGTTGAACGGGTGTGACAACAAAGAAGTGAAGGAGCAGAAGACATAGCCAAAACTTTGATAGCCTTAAGGAGCTCAGAACTAGTTCAAGCGGAAACACCTGTTCAAACTGATATTCCAAAAACCATTCAACAGGTGGTTCAGACTCCTGAAGCTGAGGCTATAGTGAAAATGGTGGAAAATGCCAAAAGGATAGCAGAAGATGCAAGGCTAGCCAAAGAACTTCAAGAGGAATATGATCTGTATATGCAAAATGGAGTGTTTGAAAACTTGCTTGAAGAAGCTAAAACAAGATCTTTCAACTGGAGACTAAAGGATTACGATTTGGATGTAGTGACTGAAACTGATAGGCAGAGGTTGATTTCGATTGCCTCTCAATTGCCTACCAGGTTGATAAAGAATGATGAGAATAACATTCTATTGAAAAAGGTATAAAGGGCTCTTGTGGTTAGAAACTTGAAGACAGAGGAAGAGGTAGCTCAGATGCAAGTTAGGGAACTGTGCAGCTTAATTGATACTATCTTTTATGAACTTAAAGGAGAGATAGCTGCTCTTAACCCTAACATGGTGATGCCTTCACCTTCAGAGCTCATCTCAGGTACAACAACTAATGTAAATGTTAAACCTGAATTTACTGATGTTGCAGATGTACAACCTCCACCCTCCTTCCTTTACAACCCAAACCCCATACCTACAACTGTTCCATCTATTCTACAGTCACTTGCCATCACACCCTACAAAGCACCCTCCATCTCTAAGAAAGTAGCCACCAAGCTTGCCAACCCCAAATACAGAACAAAAAACTTTACACCCATCATTCCCCTCAAGAAGAAGCCTCCACCTACCATGGACTTTTTTTGACATTTTCCCACCTAGTCCACCTTCAAGTCCCACACCAGAAGCTATTAAACCACCAACTCAAACTTCCTTACCTCCTCTCACCATCAATGAACCTTCTACCACCATCACCAAACCTACTGAAGCTCAAACTGGCCCTTATTCATCATCTGACAAAGGCAAGACCTATTGTGAAAGAATCTGCAAATGATTCTGATGAAGAAAGGATGATAAGAAAAAGGAAAATGATGCATGCCAAAAACAAAAGAGATCAAAGGCAGAAAAGTAAAGCTCCACCCAGAAAGATGCAGATTGTGGGTTGGACAGTGGATGAAGCCACCTTTGATTTCACCTTCAAGTTGGCAAATGGCACAACTCAAGTGGTAAATTGTCACACCCCCAAATAACCACTAACGGAGTTTATACCGTTAAGGGGTGCGAGCAAACCAGGACCACAACCATTAGTTACAAATACTAAACGAATCAGAGTAAAATCCAAATGTTCATAAATAAAACAGTTTCAAAAGTTACGCAGCGGAATGTAAACATAAATATCTTAGCACTAACCGCGTGCTTTAATTACAAAACATGAATTTTTATATAAGTTCCCAAGTTAGTTCAAATAAAAGTAAACATTTTCTCGTGCCGTGTCAACCTGCTCCGGATACTCCTCAGCGATCTGCAAAAGTTAAAACCACGCAAGTGTCAACCAAATGGCTGGTGAGTTCACAGTGGGCTTGTCATGCATTGGCCCGGTCTCATAATCATTTTCTTTGTCAACATATACATACGTAATATTTGTTTTATGAAAAACGATGCTTTTAAACGTCAATTACCGATTATTTAATATGCGCTTAGTCTTGTAAGAATTAAAGTGCTCAACCGATATCGCGGGTAGCTAATCCGTCATTTCATGCACTAAGGAAGATTGTACCAAGCTGACTATTTATTTTGCGGTGTTCCACCGTCATTTATTTTTATTTGCGGACTTTCGTCACTGCTCTTTTTGCCTCCCCCGTGTCCTCCTCTTGGGATCACGGTGTCAAATAGGCTGATATTGTTCCCCGTGCACCTCCAGTGCCCCGGAGCGGAGTTTGTCAAACTCCAGTAGATCTACCCAACACCCCCTCGCTTCCACGAATTAATGGCACAATTAATTATGAGGACTTTTTATTTAACCAAAACATTCCTTAGAAATCATGTGATATCATTTGGTTTAAAGCCTTTAACCTATGCTAGCCATATTAAAACATTTCACTTAGGGTTTCCTTCGAACCCAAAAATCATTTATCAGTTTTATTTTTTGTAAACAACGACTTGAATTTCCCCCCCAAGTGTTCCCATAAACACTTGGGTGAAAAATAGTCGACTTTTATTCGTCCGGTGCTCAGCACTCGTAAGTTTTGTCAGCATTGTTTTTTTTTAAGTTGTTCTTTCCGTCCCTAACGGGATCGTATCTTGCGGGTTAGTGACACTCACCTTTGGTTGCTCGGCTAGACTTGCTTAATTATCCTTGAATTGATTTCTTAATGAAGACCTATAATTCATTTAGGTCTTATATATTAGTCTTGTGTCTAATTTATTTCAAGCAACGTTCACTATGGCCCATAACATAGCACGTTAAACTAAGACACGACATATCGACACACGACACCGATGGTTGATCGTAAACAAGGGTTCATATACATCAGAAATCAAACATGTATCATCATAGCATAATCATGTAAGTCATGGCATAACATTCAAGTAAATTGCACAAGTTTAGTTTCTGGTCACAGTTTCGCTAGCCTAGTTTCGCTAGGCAGCTTCGCTGTGTACACGGGCAGCACTTTCGCTAGGCAATGCCCGATGACACAGTTTCGCTAGGCTAGTTTCGCTCGAAACTGTTGGCACAATTTCGCTAGCCTAGTTTCGCCCGAAACTGGTTTGAACTTTCATTCAGGTAATTTCGCTCGGTAGATTCGCTCGAGCTGGTCTGGTTGGTTTACCCGGCGACACTACAGTTTCGCTCCATAGTGTCGCTGGTTGAAGATATGCATAATTTCGCTGGACAGTTTCGCCCAGAGAACATGACAGTTTCGCTGGTCGCGAAAAACACATAAATCAGCCTAAAAATCAATCTAACAGCTTCCACATTGCATGCAATTCATTATCTAGCACACATAATTATTTACCAACATAAATCAGTAAGCTTTAACACCTTAAACATGCATTTTCATCATCAAATCACTAAAAAACACATTTTAACCTAAAATGACCTAATCTAGCATAAATCTTCAACATGGATGGATTTCACACGTAAAGTTACTGACTTTATGATAGATCTAGCCTTCCTAAGCAACATATCAGAAGATCAAGTGATTTCATGAAGATTCAAGCATGCTTTTTAAGAAAACACATAGAAAACATAAAAATGGTGGTTTTGGGACTCACGGTTCGATCTCTAAGCTTGATGGATGATGGTTCGGGGCTGAGATCTCAATGGCTCGGTGTGAATCTCGACTGATCAGGTTTCCAGGAGAAAGATGGAGTGTGTGTGTGTTTGTGTGTAAAGGAGGCAAATGGGAGAACTAGGGTTTATTAAGATTATTTATATCAGAGGCTAGTTTCGCTAGCAGTTTCGCTGGCCAGGCGAAACTGGCTCTGATCACGAGTGAGCCAATAGGCTGTCGGGCGACATTATAGTTTCGCCCGGTAGTTTCGCTGGTTACCCAAAAGTGGTCAGTTTTCACATAATCAAGGATTTACAATTTGTCACGCTATTCATAATATTAAATCATGCGTTTAAATCACATTGCACATAATGACAATAAATAGTTAAGCACATAACGCATATGGACGGGTTCGGTGATCAACCAAAGGACGTGGACGTATTCGGCCTAGTTAAGCATTAGTTACTAAGTTAACACTTATAACGTAACTAACGGAGATTGTCTAACGGAAGTAAACCTTGAAATTCTCGGATGTCACATCATCCCCTTGTAATTGGAATTTTCGTCCCGAAAATTATTCTTGCGTCGTAGCGCTTGCAGCCTCGGCTGTCGTCGCTGGGGAAAGAAAGCAAAAGTTTTAGGGTCGCCACATCCTCCTCCTGTTAAAGGAATTTTGGTCCCCAAAATTAAATCATACCTTGAGTATTCGTGGACGTTTGCTCGAACAAGTGAGGATACTTTTTCTTCATTTGATCTTCTCGTTCCCAAGTATACTCAGGTCCACGCTTTGAGTTCCATCGCACCTTGACGATCGGAATCTTGCTACGTTTGAGGGCTTTCTCCTCGCGTCCCATGATTTCTACCGGTTGCTCGATAAATCTCAAATGTTCGTCGATTTCCAATTCCTCCAAGGGAATTATCTCAGTGTCTTCAGCCAGACATTTCTTTAGATTGGAAACGTGAAACACGTTGTGAACTCCATCTAGTTCAGCAGGGAGTTGCAATCGGTAGGCCACCGGGCCTACTTCCCGAATAATTTCAAACGGACCGATGTAGCGAGGATTCAACTTTCCACGCTTCCCGAAGCGTGTCACTCCTTTCCAGGGAGATACCTTCAACAATACTTTGTCACCCACCTCAAACTTTAGAGGTTTTCGGCGTTTGTCGGCATAACTCTTTTGTCGATCACGCGCTGCAGCTAGCTGCTGCCTAATTTGAATAATTCGCTCGGTCATATCATGGATGACTTCCGGTCCAGTGAGTCCTTTCTCACCCGTTTCGGCCCAACACACATGCGATCTACATTTTCTGCCATAAAGTGCTTCAAAAGGTGCTGCACCGATGCTTGAATGATAGCTATTGTTGTAAGAGAACTCCACCAGTGGAAGGTGAGTCTCCCAATCTTTCCCAAAGTCAAGAACACAAGCTCGGAGCATATCTTCTAAGGTTTGAATGGTTCGCTCCGATTGACCATCTGTTTGTAGGTGATAGGCTGTACTCATATCTAGTCGGGTTCCCAACGCCTCTTGCATTGATTGCCATAGCCGGGAAGTAAATCGAGGATCTCGATCAGAAATGATAGTCTTAGGCACACCGTGTAGCTTCACAATTTTGTCGACGTACAGTTTTGTCAATTTATCCATATTATCACTTTCCTTCATCGGAATGAAATGTGCCGATTTGGTTAATCGATCAATGATAACCCAAATCACATCCGGTTGATTCGATCGATGAGGTAGTCCCGTTACAAAATCCATGGAGATGTCCTCCCATTTCCATTCTGGGATCTTTGGTTGTTGCAGTAAACCAGAAGGCTTTTGGTATTCAATCTTGACTCTTGAGCAGGTTAAGCATTTAGCCACATATCGAGCAATGTCGGCTTTCATATTCGGCCACCAATAAAGATTCTTCAAGTCCTGATACATTTTATCTGATCCAGGGTGCACCGAGTATCTTGACTTGTGAGCCTCGTCAATCACGAGCTCACGGAGATTTCCAAACAAAGGAATCCAGATTCTGTCATTATAATACGTGAGTCCATCGGACTTAACTTCAGAATGGCCATCTACACCACGCAGTGCTTCAGCTGCGAAGTTTTCTGCTTTCAAAGCTTCTCGTTGGCAGTCGCGGATCCGATCCGGTAATCCTGAATGTATTGTAAGTTGAAGCGCTCGTACCCGTCGAGGCTTTTCGTACTCTTTTCTGCTTAGGGCATCTGCCACCACATTTTCTTTTCCCGGATTATATTTAATTGCCAAATCATAATCGTTCAGTAATTCAACCCACCTCCTTTGCCGCATGTTGAGGTCTTTCTGATCAAAGATGTGCTGTAAGCTTTTATGATCGGTGAATATTGTGCACTTTGTTCCGTATAGGTAATGTCTCCAAATCTTGAGTGCATGAACAACGGCTCCCAATTCCAAATCATGCGTTGTATAATTCTTCTCAGTATCCTTTAGTTGCCTGGACCCATAGGCAATCACTTTGTCTCGTTGCATTAACACGCAACCGAGTCCTTGGATTGATGCATCACAGTAAACCACAAAGTCGTCAACTCCATCGGGTAACGCAAGAATTGGAGCTGAACATAACATATCTTTAAGCGTTTGGAACGCGCGTTCTTCTTTCTCACCCCATCTGTATTGCACTCCTTTGTGCGTTAAGGCTGTTAAGGGTTGAGCCAATTGAGAGAAACCCTTAATAAACCTTCGGTAATATCCGGCAAGTCCCAAAAATTGTCGGATTTCGGTCGGCGCTCTTGGGGTAGGCCAATTCTTGATAGCTTCCACTTTAGCTGGGTCGACATGAATTCCATTCTGATCGACAATGTGTCCAAGAAACTGGACTTCGCGGATCCAAAAATCGCACTTTGAAAACTTGGCGTAGAGCTGTTCCTTGCGAAGCAATTCCAAAATGAGTCGCAAGTGATTCTCGTGTTCTTCCTTTGTCTTGGAGTAGATCAAAATATCATCGATGAAAACTATCACAAACTTATCGAGGTACGGCTTGCACACTTGATTCATCAGATCCATGAATACGGCAGGTGCATTGGTTAGCCCAAACGGCATAACCAGGAACTCGTAGTGACCATACCGAGTTCTGAAAGCAGTTTTGGGTACATCCTCATCACGAACACGAAGTTGGTGATATCCGGACCGTAGGTCAATCTTTGAAAAGTAGCTTGAACCCTGTAGTTGATCGAAGAGATCGTCGATTCGAGGAAGTGGATACCGGTTCTTGATCGTAACCTTGTTGAGTTCTCGGTAGTCGATACACATGCGGAACGTTCCATCCTTCTTTTTTTTTAACAAACAATACCGGAGCTCCCCACGGAGACGAACTTGGACGGATAAATCCCTTGTTGAGTAACTCTTGAAGTTGTGCGGAAAGTTCGTTGAGTTCACTTACCGCCAAACGGTAAGGTGCGCATGCTATCGGAGCGGCGCCAGGAGCTAAGTCGATTCCAAACTCTACTTGTCGAAATGGAGGCAAACCCGGCAAATCTTCAGGGAATACATCTTGGAAGTCGCGAACTATCGGGTAGTCGTTGATTTTACGCTCGGGAAGTGTCGAATCGGTGACGTTTGCAAGAATCGCGAAGTGACCTTTACGAAGGCACTTTTGAGCTTTGAGAAACGAAATAATACCGGTGACTGTTCCACCTTTCTCACCTTGAACTGTTAATACTTCACCTCCTTCGAGTGGAATACGAACCACTTTTTCTTGACACAGAATTTCGGCTCGATTTTCAGATAACCAATCCATTCCTACTATAACATCAAAGCTACCAATCGGGAAAGGCATAAGATCGATTCCTATCGTACGGCCAGCTAGTTCTAACTTACAGTCCTTAACTATCTGAGTCGTATCATGAAGTTTACCGTTTACTAGTTCTACCACATACTTAGCATCTAAGTTAACTGGTTTAGCATTAATTAGTCTAGCAAACTTAGTGGAAATAAAGCTTCTTTCAGCACTAGAATCAAATAATACGGTAGCAACGAAACCATTAAGAATAAATTTACCGTTGATCACGTTGGCATCATTGCGAGCTTCTCCTTGGCCCATCACGAAAGCTCGGCCTCTACCGTTTCCACCATTTCCATCATTGCCATTGCCATTCCCATTACCATTACCATGGCCACCGTTGTTTCCCTGGTTGCCATTTCCTTGTCTTCCCAGTTGAGGGCAATCCCTCTTCATGTGGCCTTGGGCACCACATTCATAGCAACCATTGCCATTTCTTCTTGGGACTCCATTGTTACGGTTCTGCCCATTGTTATTCCCGTTTCCCCGATTGTTACCATTGTTGTTGTTGTTCTGCCTCATCCGATTTTGTTGTTCAGGAATGACTGCCCAACAGTCGTTCGCCACGTGGCTTTTCTTACCACACCTTCCACAAGTTAAACTTTTTCTACAGACTCCCGAGTGATGCTTGCCGCAGGTGTTACACGTGGGCAGGTTCTGACCATTTCCGCCCTGGCGGTTGTTGCTGCTATTGGCACCAGATCGCTTACTTTGACCTTGGGTGTGATAGGATTTCCCAGAGCTGTTGGCCACACTCTGCTGATTCATTGACACCTCAGGAACCTCATTTTCGGCCTTTCTTTTGCCACTCAAGGCTGTCTTCTCAGAAGCTTTCGCAGGAAGAGTGCCCTTCTCAATTTCTTGGTCAGTCAACTTATGAGCTAGACGAATAGCTTGTTGCATAGTTGCTGGGTTACTAGCAGTCACCATCCCTTTAATTTGAGGCGCGAGGCCTTCCAGATAACGCTCGATGCGTTTAAACTCAGCATCCACCATTGTGGGGCATAGTACCGCGTACTCGTGGTAACGCGCAGTATACTGCTCGATTTCAGACCCAGCCATCTTCAGATTCAAGAATTCACCCTCTAGCTTCTTCACTTGATCACGGGGACAGTATTCCTCCATAATTAATTCCTTAAATGCTCCCCACTCCATGTTATTGGCAGCATCTAACCCAATCATCTGGATTTCAGCATTCCACCAGGTAAGAGCAGCTCCTTCAAAGGTACCAGTCGCAAATTTCACCTTGTTCTCAGCAGGGCAGTTACACATGGAGAAGACCTTCTCAGACTTCTCGATCCACCTGAGGAGTCCTACCGCTCCTTCCTCACCGGAAAAAGTCATTGGCTTGCAGTCCATGAAGGTCTTAAAGGTACAGTGATGGATATTTCCTGATGCAATTAATAGTTCGGGTTCAAATTTAAACGGGTCAAAATATATTCGCTTTGCGCCTTAATCGGCTTAATAATTACCATGCGCGGCAATTGTAGCATGGACGGCAGCTACGGCGGCTTGCACGTGCTCGTTAATCATCGCTTGCAGTTGTGCAGGCGTCAAGTTAATGTTGTTTCTTCCCGCTCTTCCAGACATTTTCTGGATTGTGAAAGTAGACAGTGTTCAGTAACAATTATATTCTATACATATCCCATAATATGTATACTAGCAATTTCCCGTTATCCCTCTATTAGTCCAGAGAAAAAAAAAAGTTCGTGCAAAACTGAGGCGTCGTCGGAGAACGTCGGAAGTCGTAAGCGCTATCGTCGAAAGTCGGCTTTCCCACAAAAGTCACCGTCGGCGTAGTCATCGTAGTAGAAATCAGGACGTAGCGTGTAGCATCGTTTCGTTATCGCTTTCCCCCGAATAGTGCGCGTATTATCGTTCGCGTTTCGTATTCGTGTGTGACATTTTCCTAAGGTTTTTTTTTTCGTTAGACTACTTAGACACGGTCTATATATATCTATATATATATATATATATACATACGAAGCGTTTACTTACACAGCAGAGCGAGTATCCCAGGTTGGCACGTAGAAATTTTGTTTTGGGAATTTGTTTGTTCGTTTGTAACTAAGGTTTCAAGTTGCAGTTTCCAAATCGTTTTAGAAAATGATTCCAGTTCTCTGCAACCTATGGCTCTGATACCAATCTGTCACACCCCCAAATAACCACTAACGGAGTTTATACCGTTAAGGGGTGCGAGCAAACCAGGACCACAACCATTAGTTACAAATACTAAACGAATCAGAGTAAAATCCAAATGTTCATAAATAAAACAGTTTCAAAAGTTACGCAGCGGAATGTAAACATAAATATCTTAGCACTAACCGCGTGCTTTAATTACAAAACATGAATTGTTATATAAGTTCCCAAGTTAGTTCAAATAAAAGTAAACATTTTCTCGTGCCGTGTCAACCTGCTCCGGATACTCCTCAGCGATCTGCAAAAGTTAAAACCACGCAAGTGTCAACCAAATGGCTGGTGAGTTCACAGTGGGCTTGTCATGCATTGGCCCGGTCTCATAATCATTTTCTTTGTCAACATATACATACGTAATATTTGTTTTATGAAAAACGATGCTTTTAAACGTCAATTACCGATTATTTAATATGCGCTTAGTCTTGTAAGAATTAAAGTGCTCAACCGATATCGCGGGTAGCTAATCCGTCATTTCATGCACTAAGGAAGATTGTACCAAGCTGACTATTTATTTTGCGGTGTTCCACCGTCATTTATTTTTATTTGCGGACTTTCGTCACTGCTCTTTTTGCCTCCCCCGTGTCCTCCTCTTGGGATCACGGTGTCAAATAGGCTGATATTGTTCCCCGTGCACCTCCAGTGCCCCGGAGCGGAGTTTGTCAAACTCCAGTAGATCTACCCAACACCCCCTCGCTTCCACGAATTAATGGCACAATTAATTATGAGGACTTTTTATTTAACCAAAACATTCCTTAGAAATCATGTGATATCATTTGGTTTAAAGCCTTTAACCTATGCTAGCCATATTAAAACATTTCACTTAGGGTTTCCTTCGAACCCAAAAATCATTTATCAGTTTTATTTTTTGTAAACAACGACTTGAATTTCCGCCCCAAGTGTTCCCATAAACACTTGGGTGAAAAACAGTCGACTTTTATTCGTCCGGTGCTCAGCACTCGTAAGTTTTGTCAGCGTTGTTTTTTTTTAAGTTGTTCTTTCCGTCCCTAACGGGATCGTATCTTGCGGGTTAGTGACACTCACCTTTGGTTGCTCGGCTAGACTTGTTTAATTATCCTTGAATTGATTTCTTAATGAAGACCTATAATTCATTTAGGTCTTATATATTAGTCTTGTGTCTAATTTATTTCAAGCAACGTTCACTATGGCCCATAACATAGCACGTTAAACTAAGACACGACATATCGACACACGACACCGATGGTTGATCGTAAACAAGGGTTCATATACATCAGAAATCAAACATGTATCATCATAGCATAATCATGTAAGTCATGGCATAACATTCAAGTAAATTGCACAAGTTTAGTTTCTGGTCACAGTTTCGCTAGCCTAGTTTCGCTAGGCAGCTTCGCTGTGTACACGGGCAGCACTTTCGCTAGGCAATGCCCGATGACACAGTTTCGCTAGGCTAGTTTCGCTAGCCTAGTTTCGCCCGAAACTGGTTTGAACTTTCGTTCAGGTAATTTCGCTCGGTAGATTCGCTCGAGCTGGTCTGGTTGGTTTACCCGGCGACACTACAGTTTCGCTCCATAGTGTCGCTGGTTGAAGATATGCATAATTTCGCTGGACAGTTTCGCCCAGAGAACATGACAGTTTCGCTGGTCGCGAAAAACACATAAATCAGCCTAAAAATCAATCTAACAGCTTCCACATTGCATGCAATTCATTATCTAGCACACATAATTATTTACCAACATAAATCAGTAAGCTTTAACACCTTAAACATGCATTTTCATCATCAAATCACTAAAAAACACATTTTAACCTAAAATGACCTAATCTAGCATAAATCTTCAACATGGATGGATTTCACACGTAAAGTTACTGACTTTATGATAGATCTAGCCTTCCTAAGCAACATATCAGAAGATCAAGTGATTTCATGAAGATTCAAGCATGCTTTTTAAGAAAACACATAGAAAACATAAAAATGGTGGTTTTGGGACTCACGGTTCGATCTCTAAGCTTGATGGATGATGGTTCGGGGCTGAGATCTCAATGGCTCGGTGTGAATCTCGACTGATCAGGTTTCCAGGAGAAAGATGGAGTGTGTGTGTGTTTGTGTGTAAAGGAGGCAAATGGGAGAACTAGGGTTTATTAAGATTATATATATCAGAGGCTAGTTTCGCTGGCCAGGCGAAACTGGCTCTGATCACGAGTGAGCCAATAGACTGCCGGGCGACATTATAGTTTCGCCCGGTAGTTTCGCTGGTTACCCAAAAGTGGTCAGTTTTCACATAATCAAGGATTTACAATTTGTCACGCTATTCATAATATTAAATCATGCGTTTAAATCACATTGCACATAATGACAATAAATAGTTAAGCACATAACGCATATGGACGGGTTCGGTGATCAACCAAAGGACGTGGACGTATTCGGCCTAGTTAAGCATTAGTTACTAAGTTAACACTTATAACGTAACTAACGAAGATTGTCTAACGGAAGTAAACCTTGAAATTCTCGGATGTCACATAAATGTTCACAAGGCCACTACATATCTTACTTTGCAGCACATGACAGACATCATTCTATAGCTTAGAGAGATTCTGAGTCCTTCAAGAGCTGAGCACATGTTAAGGCTTGTCATTGAGCCAACTGTGCTGGACTACGGAGTGTTCTATCGACAGAAGAAGAAGAAGAAGAGCCTGCAAGTGAAATAAAGTTTATCATTTGGGAAGAGGAAGAGAAGCTCTTTTATGTTCACAGAGCCGATGGCACCTTCACAGTTCATGAGTCTATTTCTGTTCAAAAAGAATGGAGTGAAATGGACTGGGAATCTTTCAAGCATGTGAAGGTGACCAAAACAAACTCAAAAGAGCTGTCTCAAAACCTTGATGACAACATCAGAACCACTGACAAGTAGGATAAGGAGAAGAAGATTTTTGGGTACAAGTCAATTTTTGAAGATAAACATTGGAATTTGACAGCATCAGCTTAGGGAGAGATTGTAAGGATATTGCGCTTGGAAGATTTCCGGGTGAATGCCAATTTTGTTATGTTCCGGCTGAAGTTGAAGTTGAAGCGGAATTCTCACTTCAAGCGGAACTGGCAGTTCAAGCGGAAAGAAGCTGTTTTGTCTTTTAGCGAATATTCCGGGTGAACTCAATTATCCACCAGATAATGAGTTCAACCGGACTTTTCCTGAGATGTCTTTTCAGCAAGTCCAATCCTGCAAAAGCTTCTCGTATGCTTTTATATCTGATTCAAGCCGCTCTCCTAAAGTAGTATGTTGCTGCAAACACGCAAGATATTCCAATTGCCGATGTTTATTCTTTGGTAGTTTGTATTTGACTTTATTGTCTACGGTCTAGATTAGATCGTATGAGATCAATGGTTGTCATTGATCTCATCAGCATTATATATAGCTTAGTTAGCTCATAGTTTACACATCATCATCATCTGTTCTTGAACAACTTGTAATAGTGTAGCTTTGAGTTAATGCAAATAGTGCCGAGTATTTGATACTTTGTTGTTACTATCTTTCTGCAAATCAAGCATTTACATTATACACAAGAACTAAATATCGCTCAAGTAAAGTGAAATATAACTTTAATTCTGCAGGGTTATATTTGCAAGTAAAGGGCTTTTGTTTTAGTTTAACTCTAACTAATAACGATCCTACACACCACTTGATTACTTATATTCTCATAACATTACTTAAATACTTCACCAACGAGTCGTGTATCCGATCGAGTCCGTCGTGTCATGACGATTCGCACGTTTTATTCGTTCGAATACTTATCTATTTATTTATTTATTTATCGGTGATTACTCCATTGCATTCGATCGTAAAGGTGATCTCCGGGTTTGATTCACGCCTCTATTATTTGGTTTTACTCTCGACACTTTTGCCATCATGTGAGTTTTCATAGCCCCTTTTTACATAAATGTTTTTGGGTGCAACATGTATCATTTTATCAAATTCTATTTTCACATGCATGTTCTATGTTCGATGATTACTTGAAATTTGTATGATTGTTTTGATTGGTTGGTTGAACGATGAACGATGGAACGATTGAACGATTGAACGATGAACGTAATTATTAACATTAAACATGTCGGGGTTACGATAATAGATCTATTGGCCTGACAAGCCCACTTGGCCTGCCTCGCGTGTGGCGCCTTGTGATTGAAAGCCTAATTGTCAAGGGTTGGATTACGTTAACTTATCATTTTTATCATTAATCATTTTTATCATGAATCATTTATTTAAACTTGTACGCATGCTTTTGAACGTTATCACTAAACCTATGAATTCTCACCAACTATTTTAGTTGACTTTATTTATAACATGTTGCAGATAATGCAGTTTGATTTGGATATCATCACCGTAGGATTGCATCGGCTTTAGAGAGACCAAATTAAAATAATGAACTCTCAAACTTAGATTATGTTTTATGTTTTTTATCGTATGTTATGACTTGGATGCTATGTTTTGTTTATTTGATATGAAATGGGTAACTATTATGATTATCGCAACCAAATCTAGTGTTGTGAGCTTCTGGACAATCTTCGTGCCCCGATGTATTCCGCCGTCGGTTGGGGTGTGACATTTCGCACATCACTGTTGCAAATTCTAGTCCCCAAAGTAAAAAATTTCGAAAAATTAGTCGATTTCAGCTTGGTACGCCGTTAGTACACCCGATGAATGCGATGGTACGCCGGATGATCCATTGGTACGCAAGGCAATCTTCATAATTTTGTTGGTACCCTAGAAAATCTTCAAAGTTGGTACGTGACGGTTATTCACTGGTACGCAGGCAGTTACGCTATACCAAGGTGGTACGCTGCATGGTCTGGTACGCTGATTATTCCATTCCGGTTTGGGTAGTAACAATCAGAGGTTTGAAAAGAATGTCAAGAAGAACATGCCAAAGAAAGCTCTAAAAGAAAAGAAAGAAACTAGTTTAGAACAAATCTATCATTTGGCTCAAGTTTTCATCTCTACCATGGAGAAAGGATTTAGAGGCAAACAACCGAAGAAGGATTCATTTGAAAGTTCTCTGACAGAATTTTCATCGTCAGGATCCAATTCAACACCTCGAAGTCCTACTTCAAACTGGGTGCATACAAATAGTTTTCAAGTTTTTATTGATCAATCTAATAGTTTTGAATCCGATGATAAATGTCATTCATTTCAGGACAAACCACACTCTAAGTGATCATATCATTTGTGCTATCAATGTCGTCGAAAGGGGCATATGGCACAGGATTGTCCTGAAATTGCAAAGAGATCATTTTCTAACAAATCTGCCACATTTATTGATGAATCAGGCATAATTTTTACTGAGTCAACCCCATCCAGATCTAAATCTCCAACGAAACAATTTTTCAAATTTGATTCTAGTGTTAGTGATTCATCACAAGATGATGACTCAATTAAAACTGAAAAAGAAAAAATGCAGTGGCGACCTAAAGTGGTCAGCACGACTGCTTCTGATTTTGTTGAAGACACTGGTCGACCAGAAGCTGTGTGCTTCGGGTCATTTAAATACAAATCATTTAATTCAGTGTGCAGGTACTTCAAGAAGACCTGTCGGTGATTGTGAAGTTCAAGCTTCAAGCAGTTACTGATAGGGGAGTTTCCCGCGTAACTTAAATTTCACGATCCATATTACTAAACTGAAATTTTTCTGACAACTTAAAGTAAAAGGTGTCAGTATCGATTGGTCATTTTATTTTACATTCTGTATGTAGTATAGGGAGAGAACATTAAAAAACTAAAAATAGTGTCTTTGTGTTTTTTGTTAAAATGCAACATCCAAAAATATAGTTTTCATTATAAGAAGGAGAAAATGGAAAAATACAAAAACATTGAAAAACAGAAAATAAAAAAATATTGAAAATTGAGAAATTGTATTAGACATATTTGGGAAATGATGGTACATTGGCTTACGTGTCTGACTCATGGATAAAATAGATGAAAAAGCCATAAGATCATTACTCGATGTGCTTGATAGGCTCGGCATTAAATCAGAAAGTATTCAGATATGATATACACATTAAATACTAATGCTTGACCAAGTGGACAACATCATGAAGCATATCTCAAGATATAAAGAAAAAGATGTGTGAATACGAAAAAGATGTGTGAAAAAGAAAATGAAAAGTCATTATGTATACATGTGTTCATTTTGCGAAGATTTAAAGTTGTTTGATTTTCTTTATTTTGTCAAACGATCGGACTTTCTTTGCGTATCAAAAGATCGACCTGATTGTTGTTCGTTTGACACTCTGCTTTATTTTCTTTGGTATTTCGTATAAGTCATCGAACATTCTCGCGTGTACGTGAGTACCGACCTGATTGTTGTTGGGTTATACAATTTCATCTTGTTTTTTTTTGTTAAATCCGAGGCCTTATCTACATATCGAAAGATTGACCTTAAGGTAGACGATTTAACGTTCTTATTTCTTTTTTCATGAAACACAGTTCACGATATCATAAATTCAAATCATTATGTGTTAAATCACAAATGAAATCACAAAGTGTGATAAACAAATACATATATGAGTATGTCTGATAGTGTGGGGTATACTGGTCAATACAATCTAATCAATACAATAACATATCTAGATGTTATGAGTAAAATTTATGCCTCAGTTTAAGATGGACAAATTATACAAGTAATCGAAATGACTTGTGTGTTGAAGTAATTGAAATTGAAGTGTAGTTCAGCATGTCATGATCAATGTGATCCCAAGTTGTGATCTTTCTCGCAAAAGACAAAAATAGTGTTTGATTCTGTATTGCCTTTATGTTTCATATCGGAAAAATACAAAAAGATTTTAGGTGTGTTTTAGTATAAACTTAGAAAAATCAAAAAGATTTTCTGTGTGTTTTGATGTAAAGTTTCAAAAAGCCAAAAATATCTTGTTTCTTATTTGTTTTCGACCAATCGACACACGATACAAAATTATGATTTCAAAACTATATCTTGGATTCTCGAAGAGAAGTTTTGCGCCAAGATTAAATTAATTTTGGAAAGAAAGAAAAGCCGCGTTTCTGTCTTCTAGAAATTACAGGTTATCTGTGTGACAAGACTCAAGCAAGGGGGAGTATGAAGTATCTTTCACAAGTGGATCTTGAAGTTCAAAGATTGTTCAAGAATGATCCAGCCATGCAAGCTCTATTTCTGACAAGATTTCAAGTTGAAGATCAGATGCAGCAATACTGAAGATTGAATACTGAAGTTTAGTTGGATAGATAGATAGCTAGATACACTACACATTAAGGGAGAGTTTGTTAGAGCATATTCCTATGCTACCTTGTGTCTCGTGTATTGTATCTAGATCAGAGCATGTTTTTGTGAGTCTTAGGGTCCATGTACCAGTGTTCGTACCAGTTGGTACGGAGCCACGTACCAATGGTACGTTGGTTGGTACGCTGGACTAAGTGGTAAGTATATATAGTTCGTGTTAGAGAGAGTTAACAAGTTCTGTCATTCTCTATCCTGTTAATTGTGTGTAACTCTCTCTCTCTCTCTCTCTAGACTTTGTGTAAACCTCTTAGTGAATCAATAAAGCTAAAGCTTTATTTACTTTCGTTGTTATCGATTGACCGAATCATGCAGTAGTAAGGTCCTTTCCAGGTACTTACAAAGTGCATCAAATTGAACTAGAGGGACTAAAAATGAAAAATTGCGGCACACGGGGGGTGTTGCGTATCGCGACAGAACAACCCTCAGTTGGTAACGACATGCGACGGCCTTGCAGACGAAGTGAGTTGGTAAGCTGCCAAATAGACATCAATTTCAAGTGATACGCGTCGTTTTTTAATCATTAGTCACCGTAGTTCGTGTCTATAGCATATGTCACACCCAACCCCCATAAACAGCAAGCAGATCGATCGAATTCAGGATCCAATTTCAAGTTTCATACTTTATAAACCCTAAAAAGTTCTTTGGTGAAATATGATCAATCCAGAAGTAGTTAAAAGCTCAAGTTCTACAGTCTTCTATTATTTGGTATGCTAAATAAAAGCCCTCTATCAATTCTAGTTTCATACTCGTTTGATTAGGATTTAAGAAATGGGTTAAAATTAGGGTTTCTTAAACTTGTTTTATTAAAATTGAGCAATATGGATTAAATAAGGGTCTGACCTTTTGAGGTATGTTATAATATATCATATTTAATAAGAGCCCTAAGTTTATTTCATACTTTATAAAAAATTCAATGTTTATTTAAGAAACAGGTAAAAATTAGGGTTTCTTGATCTTGTAAAGTCAAAATTGTGCAATCAAGGTTGAATTAGGGTTTGATCTTTTGAATTATGTTATAATATATCATAACTTATATTAGCGCTAAGTTTATTTCACATTTCATAAGGATTTGAGTTTTATTTGAAAATTATGTCAAAACTATGGTTTTGAAAGATGATTATACAATATTAAACTATCCGGGAGAAATCGAGGTTTGATTTTCTGTATTAGAACATGTTTTTATATATCTTAAGTACATATAAGTTCAATTTTGATAGTTACTAAAGTATTGAATATTTTGAGATATTTGGTTATTTAAGAACACGCTCGGATAGAAAGAGTAAACACATGTACACTGGGTTTTCTAGCTAGGAAAGAGTATTCATACAAATTCCTGTTGCGACTAGTCACACTTTCCTGGGGATTTCCAATGTGAATGTTTGCTTATTGGAAAACGCATCTTCATACTATCTTTATTAATGTTTTACTTATAAAGGGTAAAATGGTCATTTTAACATTAGAAACTACGTAGTCTCAATAATTCAATATTCTTAGGATTATATGATGTAAAAATAGACATAGAAGATGTTATTATATAAAGTTTTGCATTAATGCAACCTGATACACAATTATGTTTGGATTGATAATTAAAGTGAAGATTCTGTCCAAATTAATCAAGTGAAAATAAAGGTGAGTTTCTTCTCACTCTGTGCAATTATTTTATAATACGGGATGTGCTTATTCTATAATTAAATTATATATTTTGACTCACGGTAGAATCTATAAATATTGAGGCCGATAAGGTTAGATATGGTAAGCCGTACAAATAGGTAGTATGCGCATACAGTGACCCGGTTACTTGAAAAAGACTATCCTTGCATCAATTTTCTATTCCCTATCGTGGATTTATTTACATGATGTTGTAGTCAAATTTAATCTGTGATTTCTAATGAACTGTTTGTTTTTAAACTCACCAACAGTTTGTTGAGCCCCAAAAGTTTTTTTTTCTTTTGGGCACACATCCTAGATACCATGTAGTAGCAGGTTGCTAGACATGAATGGGATTCTCAAAGAAATAAAATAAGAAGTCGAAATTTGGCCGGATGAAGACATAGACTTCTAGCATAGTATAGAATTGAAACGTCGTGTCATTTTTGTTCTCTGTACATATAATGACGTTTAATATGAATAAAAGTTTAGACCTCCGTTGTAGACTTTCATTATTACTGTCACACCCCGAGAATGGCTCAACGTGAGCATGTGACTGATTTGGCATCATGGTCATGGTTACGAATGATTGACGTCTAAGTGTACATTTAATTAACCATTTCTCTTTCGAAAATATAAGTCTCATTTTATTTAAATATTTAAAACCATGGAGCGGAAAAGTAGTAGTGGTTACAAGATAAAGTTTTCAAAAGACAATATCATGAGATTTATAAACATAACTACCCTAAGGCGTAATGCATCTAAATCTCCAAAATGTAATGCAAGAACACACATCAGGCATACCATGATATGACAAGCAGGATCGGAACATAAAAACATGGAGTTGCAGTATTTAATCACCTGAGAATTCAAGAATTTAAAAAGTCAACAGAATTGTTGGTGAGCTCACAGGTTTAATGACACTTGAACTGTTTGAAATTATATGTTTGAAAATGTTTGGCCTGTCATGATATTGTTTTGGTAAAAAATTATGTGGTAAAATTAAGTAACCAAATTCGTTTGTGAGGTATGGTGCCCTGAATGTAAAGTTTATAAAGTCAAGTCTGTCGGTTAAAATCCAAGGTTTAAATAGGATGAAAGGAAAAACAAGTAACAACTTCCCTGAATGCAATTAAAAACAACGAGATTTGGAAGGGGGAAAAGCCCTTAACCCTTGGATGTCTCCAAACGCCGCCGGCATAAAAAACCCCTTGGCAACGATAACACACGTTGCCCGTTTATTTCCACTTAAAGTAATTCGAATACAAGTGATTGCGGCTTGTTTGCTAAGTGGTAGTGTGAGTACAAGTGTGCATAAGTAAGTAAAAGTAAAGCCTATGCCGCATATTTATACAATAAATCCCTAACTAACATTCCGTGATTCCTGGGATCTTCATTCCAATGACTTCTTCATTATTGACAGGATTCGTTGGCAAGTCTTCTATTCTACACGTGTTTACGTCCTTGACCCAGTCCTCTTGACCGTTATTCGACCTTCTGCACCTGGCTCTAGATCAAACAAAGTCAACAACAAGTTGTTAGTATTGACGCCCTAGCATGCTGGGTAACCGTACATGCTAGGGTTAGATAATCTAAATATGCAGTCCCTAGATGTGCGACATCCTGGGATATCATGATCGGAAATCGAAGGTACCGATAAGCTATATACATAGTTCATGGTTGTCCGACATTCAAGGGTCCAAACCCGTCAAAGAATATTAGTAAATTTTTAGTGCGAAATCCAGGGTATAACAATTGCCCCCAAATTCGCAGCTAGTGGATAGAATTTCACAGCTGTAAATTTTTGAAATTTGGTGACTCATCCTAGCTAGTTCAATCTTGTCCGTTCATTCAGGATTAGATGCTCCACGATCTCTACCCACGTCTTTTCACCCCTGTAACTCCTACCCATTAAATACCCCTCTCTCTCAATCAGTTTTACCCACTTCTACCAGAGAGAAAAGTGATCATCGCTTCCATCGTTCCGGCTGCATTCTCCGATCAGGTACACCGTTCCTTTTGTCTTTCAATTTCCTGGCTTGACGATGACTAAGAAACGTATTCATTCCGGGTCTGAGGCTATTCCTATGGAAATCGAAGATTTCTTTGACCAACAATACCTCCAAAGCCCTGAAACAGAGACATGCAGCTTTGATGAAGCCGACATTGTCGCCCTTAGGGCATCTGGACTGCTACCTGCTTCCGCCGAAATCCGACCATTCGAACCTAGGTTGAGATCGGATTTCGCGTCCCACACATGGGTTTGTTTTCCTGCAGACCCTTTCAGGATTGGACTCTCCTACCCCTTTTCTAGCTTAGTCGCCGAGTTCTTCGAAGCCTCTGGTCTCTCTTATGCCCAAACTCTTCCCATGGTTTGGTGCATCCTGGGTACCCTTGATCGTCTCAACCACTCTTACGAACACCTGATCGGTCTGCCTAAGTTAGCCCAGGTCTACGAGATGAAATCCCATGGCTCAAACCGTATTCTGTTCAAATCCCTCACCAAAGACCTGTAACTAATAACTGGTGTCACTCAACGAGAAGAATGAGAGGCTGGTTCTTCTTTGTAAAGCGATCAAGTATTCCGGGGGGTCATCGGCTTCCTCATAGGTGGTTGTTAAGGGTAGGAAGATCTGTCATAGAAATTTAGGGTTAGAATATGTATTTATTAAATCACTAACCTTGGATGTTTGCCTACACAGAGCCTAGCTTGTTAGAGATTGGTCCTGAGGAGCAGAATACCGAAGTCAATTTGTAGAAATTTCTATGTATCCCTAAATCCGAACGATCATTCCGTTGTGACGAGATTTCCAATGCTTCATACCATACTCCTAGCATGTCAAGCTGTAAGTACCCCTGGATTTTACTTGTTTGTTTTTATAAATATCTATATGTGACATTCAGGGTTCTTTTCTTAACTGGTGCCCCCAACTTCAACCTTGATGACATGGATGCCTTCTTGAGCTCTGGAGCTGGTACCGAGGATGATATAATGGTCCTTGGATCTGTGAAGACCGAACCCACTCCCCTCACCAGGATTCCTCCATCCAGGGCCTCTAGGACTAAGAGAAAGACTAGAGGGTTAAGTGCTA
Organism: Deinandra increscens subsp. villosa; assembly: GCA_039602395.1. Classification (NCBI taxonomy): domain Eukaryota; kingdom Viridiplantae; phylum Streptophyta; class Magnoliopsida; order Asterales; family Asteraceae; genus Deinandra; species Deinandra increscens. The sequence goes on from JBCNJP010000009.1 coordinate 36,030,409, forward strand.
CTACTACCACTCCTGCTGCCCCCAGTGCCATCTCGGCCATCTCGGCCATAGACAGTGAATCCCTTGTTCATCAGGTAAATGTCATCCACCCTTAATAAATTTATTTGTGTCAACGCTGACCCTGGATTCCGTTTTTGTTTCAGGCCACCTCCCACATCCTGGATCTTCTGGCCGTCACTGAGAAGCGAGCGGTTGATGCTGAAGCCCTGGCCAAGGCAAAGTTTGTTCAGGCCAACAAGGAAACCACCAAAGCCAAACTTCTCCATGACAAAGCCGTGAAGCTTATTGCTAAAAATGAGAAGAAAGTGGTTCAGGCGAGAAAGGACCACCAGGCTGCCATGGATGAAGTAGTTGAAACGACTAGGGTTTCGGCCCTTGTATCCCTACTGCAGGCTAGGCTCAAGATGGTGAAGGAGGCTAGGGACCTGAATCTTGTGAACCCTGGATGGAACCACCGCCTGTGGTTGAAAAACTTGAAGGAGCTAGGTGGTACCGTTCCTGAGGGCTTTGATCTGGAAGAGACCCAGGAAGCAGGGGGTTCAGCTTTGGTCGCATTCGGTGGCAGCAGTGAGATGGAGGTGGATCAGGTCAAGACCCAGGGTGCTGGGGCCAGGATGATGCAGGCAAGGAGGGAGCCAGTGAAGAAGAAGTCAAGGAGAAGGATGCAGGGGCTGCTGATGCAGCAGCCACGTGTACTGTTCAATAGCCCGTGGTCCTTTATTATTCTCTTTTTTTGGTGAAGCTCGTTCAAACATTTTCTTTGTAATGGTTTGCCGGAGGTTTGATTCTCGGTGTTACAATGTTCCACCCACGGGCTATGCACCTGTTGTTGGGCTATATTTTATTGAGGCATGAACATTAGTTATTGGGCTAACTTTAGTTGGTTATGGGCTTAGTTAGTTATTATTTTGAGCCATGTGGGCCGATTATGTTTTGATTATGATTGGGCCTAATGTGTTTACTATTGAGCTAGGTTATTGTAAGAGGCACTATATAAGCCTCATGTGTTTTTGATTTTGACAAGCTTTTCAAATACAATATTGAAGTTTACGATTTCTGTGTGTGCATTCAAGATTACGATCAGCTTCAACTTGTAGAGTTTATCATTCAAGATTCAATCTTTCTCATAGATTGAATCTATTTCTTCTACTTGTTTCTTGAATCAATCGCATTTGAGGTTTCCGCACTCATTTGTGATCGAATATCGTGTTGACGGTTTGATCTCGGACCAACAATTGGTATCAGAGCCATGAACCATTGATTCGAGGCTCACACGATATTGATTCAAGCAGATTTCTGGGTTAAAGTTCTTGTTTTTGAAGATTTGAAGGGTTTCTGGGTGTTTACGATTTCTGCTGCTGCTGTTCTTCACGTTCACAATCGTTTTTCTGGGTTTTCAGGGTGTTTACGAGTTCATCGGTTGAAGATCTGCTGTATTCTCGTGTTTACGACTTCAAGAAACCATTTTTATTGCGTTTACGATCGAGAGTTTGGCGTTTACGACTTTGCTTGGTCGTAATCTGTGTTTACGATTTTGTCATACCGGAATCACGGGATCGGAATTGGAGTTTACGATCAATTGGATCGTAATTGAAGTTTACGATTGTTTCTAATCGGAATCAGGTGTTTACGACTCAGGGATCGTAATCATCTATCGTAATCAGGGTTTACGATAATTTCAGTCGGTTTTGTGTTTGCGATTTTGGCTTTGATCGGAAACGGTGTTCACGATCGTAATCAGGCATTTACGATCGTAACCAAGTATGTATCAGAAGCTGGATTTTGAAATTGGATCCATCACTCGCCCACCTAGACTCACCTCGGCGGATAACTTTTTGGAATGGAAATATCGGTTTGAAAACCACTTGAAGAGTGTTGACTTAAGATTATGGAGAGCGGTGATTAATGGACCACATGTACCTACACATGGAGAAGGAGCTAAAGCTGGAAAAGCTAAGACTGAAGAAGAGTTTGATGATGATGATTGGGAAAGATGCAACAAGGCTGAGAGGGCGTTTGCAATTATGACCATGGCACTAACACCTGACATTGCTCAAGGATTTAAGCACTGCAAGACAGCGAAGGATCTCTGGAATGCTTTGATTGTGGCCTACGAGGGAAATCCAGACATTAAGGCAAGTCGCAAGCAAATGTTGAAACAGAAATTCAATCTGTTCAACCATATTCAAGGTGAATCTTTTGAAGCACAAGTGCAAAGGTTTGTGTCTCTGATGGCAGAAATGTCAAGCTATGGTGTGGAGCCAGAATTGGAAGATAAGAATTTGAAGCTGCTAAATAGTTTACCAAAGTCTTGGAACACCAATATCTCAATCATTAAGGATAACAACAAGCTGAGTGAGCTGTCTCTTGATGAAATGTTCAACAAACTCAAGTCCAAGCTAATTGATGACAAGCAGAGAGAGTTGAATCATATAAGCTCTCTTAGTTTGGCGGGGAAAATTAAATCAAGCTCTGTTGTCACAAGATGTGGAGGCTAAGCATGAAGTGAAGTCAACTAGAAATGGATCAAGCTCAGTCGCAAAGTCAACTGCTTTTGTGGCTCAACCTCAAGGAAGTTCAAGTGGAAATGTCAACTCTGATGATACAAATGATCCCAATTTTGCTCTTGGTATGGGTTTTATGAACATCTACCATGCTCTCATGGCCGGAACTCTTGTGCCTACTGATATGTTGTCTGGTGAGCTGAACCAGATAAATCCTGAAGATGTTGAGATGTTGGATGTCTCATGGCAGATGGCTATGGCAGTCTTCAAAGCAAAGAAATTCATGGCAAAGACAGGGAGAAACGTTTGGAAAGATCAAGACAAGATAAGGATGGGGTTTGACAAAAGCAAGCTGAGGTGCTACAATTGTGATGAATACGGGCATTTTGCTAGGGAGTGCACTACGCCTAAGAAAGAGAAGGTCGAAGAGAATGTTGCTGCTGAGGTCAAAGGTAAGGTTGAAGCAAAGGCTCTGGTTGTTCAGGAAGGAGGCGGTTATGATTGGACTCCTCAATTGAAAGAGTTTAGTATGTCTCATGCAATGATTGCTGCCATGGAAAGGGATGAAGATGAAGAGCATGCTTTTGTTGTGACTGAAGATGAACCTGAGGAGAACCCGATAGAGGAAAATGAAGCTTTAGCAGCAGATCACACCAAGGTATGTTCTAACCCTACTTGTGATCGTATAATTACTGGTCTTAGACAATTTTGCAAAAATTTTCAATTGGAATTGTTTGAGGTAAAATGTGAAAGAAGCTCATTTAAGGGTAGATGGCAAAAGAATGAAGAAAAGGTTAAAGCCCAGAAATTAGACATAGTGAAATATAAGAAACTAGCAACTGAGAACGCTTATCTGTATGACAACGCTAAGTTAGAAATAGCTGAGCTTAGTAAGCAGATAGATGACCTTAAGCATAAAAACAATGAGTTGCAGGTAAAGCTTGATATGAATCTTATGAGAAGCAAAAGAATGTTACAGGCTAGTAAATCTCTGAACACATGCATAACTGATGTTAGAATGGGTAAGGACAAAGGTGGCATAGGAATTAGCTTTGCAAACAAGAACGATGTTCCTCAAGATAAAACTAGAGATGTAATAGGAATGATCTTGGAGGAGGATCAGATAGATAGATCTGCATCGGAAATGCATGAAGAAGGACCTCCCTTAGATAGTGACCTGGTTGGAGTGAAGCCTATGACAGAAGAGGAAATAGAAAATGAAAAACACATGACTTATGGGTTGGGTGATAAGAATAGAGTGATGACAGACACGTGTGAAGCAGGTCCATCAAAGACTTCACTGAATAATTGTGTGAGCTCTTCTGATGTATCTATTTATTGTGCAGATGAAGTAGAAATCAAAGACATTTCTAAGGAGGATGCAGAATGTCAGAGAGTGGAAGAGAGTCACGTGTCTAGTAGTTCTAGTGTTTATTTACCTAAGGATGATGTAATGGCACTTGTGTCAGAACTTGAAACATCCAAGTCAAAACGAATAGTTGTACCAGTGTTAAAAAATGTTTCTGAATCAAATGAAAAAGTGACTGGTTTTAAAATTCGTGTGCCTAACACAAAAATTGGCCATGAGACCAAGCCCAAAGATTTTGTTGCTTATCCCCATGTTGTGTCAGTTTTCAATAGAACAAACAAAACTAAATCAGAACAATTTTGTCTGATCACACAACCTGAAAGGGATACAAAACATGTGATACACAAGTGGGATGATAAGCCAGAGTGGAAATCATCCTACCCAAGACGTTCATATTTGTGTAGCCATGTAAATGGACCTAGACCTATGAATTGTTTTCAATGTGGGAAGCCAGGACATTTTGCTGCAAACTGCTTAAATAGACCTTATCAACCATACTGTCCGCACAACCCACGAACCAGTATGTTGCAGAAAATGATGGCAGGGGAAAACAAAAACCAAAAACAACAAGCTTTGTCTAAGGGGAAGCAGATTTTAGAACCAATGAAGACTGAACAGTCTAAGGTTTTGAGCACAAAAGCTCCGATGACAAAGCATGTTGAAGAAAAGTGGAATGTGACTAGACCTTTAAACTCTTCTTACAAACCTAAGGTAGGTTATCAAAGAAAAGACAAAATGAAAACAAAACCTTTTGAGAAACAAGTGCCTAAAGTCAACATTGTTGCTAAACCTAAGGGCAAAGCAGTAATTGAAAAACCAAAAGTGGTCACTCAAACAAAACAGATGGTTTATACTAAATTGAAACTTGAGTGGACACCTATTGTTAAGTCAAAAGGAAAAAAGGTCACATCTCCATCAAAGAAACAATCACCAGCAAAGAACTCAGCTAGCAGTTCTAACACTCAGAAACAACCCACTTGGAAAGCTAAAGTCAATGCTCAAATTTTGAGTAAACCTGAATCTAAAGCAGGAATTTCTTTCAAATTGGTTAACTACATTGACTCCAAAGGAGTGCCCAGATCAGTTATGACCTGGGTACCTGACTCTAACTGATTTCCGATTTTGTAGGGACAGCCAAGTAGTTCTATCAACAATCTCTGGTACGTTGATAGCGGTTGCTCCCGACACATGACCGGAGACTTATCCCTATTGGAACAGGTACAAGACTTCAATGGCGGAGGAGTATCTTTTGCAGGTGGGGTAGGTGGTAGAATCAGTAAGAAAGGGGTTGTGAAGAGTGGAAGCTTGACTTTTTCTGACGTACACTATGTTGAGGAGCTGTCTCACAGTTTACTAAGTGTGTCGCAAATGTGTGATAAAGACTTTTCAGTCCTGTTCATCAAGAAGGAATGCATAATCCTCAAGCCAGGCTTCGAAATTCCAGAGGAGTGCATCTTAATGCGCACTCCAAGAAGAGGAAATTCCTATCAGATGAATTTGGGCAAACCTCCAACTACAGAAGAAGCATGTCTTATCTCAAAGCAGAATGAGAATTTAGCGTTATTATAGCGTCGTCGCCTGGGGCATGCCAATATGAAGAATCTGTCAAAGCTGGCTAAAGGAGAGCACGTTAGAAATTTACCGATCAAAGATTTATCGTCTGTGGAGAAATGTGTGGCTTGTGCTAAGGGGAAGCAGCACAAGTTGCCACACCGTCCAAAGGTTGTTAACTCTGTCTCTTCTGTTCTTCAACTCTTAAATATGGATCTTTTTGGTCCCATGCAGGTACAAAGCATCAACAAGTTTTCTTATTGTCTCGTAATAGTGGATGACTATTCGCGTTATACTTGGGTCTTCTTTTTATCAAACAAGTACGAAACTCCGACCCTTGTAAAACAGTTCGTCACACTTTTAGAAAACCAGCTGAACAAGAGAGTGAAGGGCATAAGAACTGACAATGGAACAGAATTCAAGAATGCAGAGTTGAACATGTTTTGTGGTGAGAAGGGTATTGAAAGGCAGTTCAGTGCTCCTTATACACCACAACAGAATGGAGTTGCAGAAAGAAGGAATAGGACACTCATTGAGGCAGCAAGAACGATGATGTGTGAGGCAAAACTACCAATCTTCTTTTGGGCAGAAGCGGTGAATACAGCTTGTTATGTGCAAAATAGAGTACTTCTGAACAAGCGACACGAAAAGACTCCATATCAGATTGTTTATGGAGAAAAGCCAAGGGTGGGGTACTTCAAGACCTTCGGATGTCCATGCACGGTGTTAATTCAGTCCGATGTAGGGAAATTCGAAGCCAAAGCTAATGAGTGCTATTTTGTCGGTTACTAAGCAAATAGTGCTTATCGCGTGTACAACAAAACCACCAAATTGATTATTGAGACCTTTGATGTGGATTGGATGGAGGATAATCCAACTGATTCGGGTACTGGACCAGATTGGGTCTTTGACTACGGATCGCTGTTTGAAGGTTTCAAATTCTCCAATGTTCTCCACAATCTGGGAGAAGAAGAAGATATCATTGCTCCTTGTCCTGAAGTGAGGCCACATGTGGAAAGAGCATCGGCAGAGACGTCACGAAATTCCAATGCAAATGTTCCAGAATGTTCAGGAACACGCGATGCTCCAGTGGATTCTCAAGGCCCAGGTATGTCTGATAATGTTAATAATACTAACTTGCCTGTTATTGCTTCAGTGCCTGATGTTCAAGAGAGTCGAATAAACAAAGATCATCCACTCAGTAACGTGGTAGGGCCAGTGACAGCAGGAGTCACAATGAGAAGCCGCACGGGAAACATTAACTTTTGCATGTTCTCCTGTTTCATTTCTCAGATTGAGCCTCCAAATGTGATGGTTGCTCTCAAAGATCCAAATTGGATGGAGGCCATGCACAATGAATTGAATCAGTTCTCAAAGCTGGGAGTGCGGCGACTTGTGAAGAGGCCAGCTGACAAGAAGGTTATTCCTACGAGGTGGTTATATAAGAACAAAAAGGATGACACCGGAATTATTGTCAGAAACAAGGCGAGATTGATAGTACAAGGGCACAGGCAAGTTCATGGGATTGACTACGATGAGGTATACGCTCCGGTGGCAAGATTGGAAGCAATTCGGATCTTTCTGGTTGTGGCATCGTATCTCAATTTTACGGTACATCAGATGGATGTGAAGACTGCCTTCCTTTATGCAGAGATGAATGAAGAGGTTTATGTAACTCAATCACCAGGGTTCATAGATGAAGAAAATCCTGATCATGTTTATCTGCTGGATAAGGCCTTGTATGGTTTGCATCAAGCTCCGCGCACCTGGTATGAAACTCTGTCCAATCACTTGGTGGAGAATGGATATACAAGAGGAGTGGTTGATCAAACGCTGTTCAGAAAGAGGGTGAAGGAAGACATGATCATGGTGCAAGTTTATGTAGATGACATTATCTACGGATCAACAAACGAGGAATTGTGCACTGAATTTGAAGAGATTATGAGGAAAAAGTTTGAAATGAGTGACCAAGGTGAAATGAGTTTCTTTCTTGCATTACAAGTAAAACAGGATGAATCGGGAATTCTTATTCATCAGGCAAAGTATGTGACTGAGATTCTCGAGAAATTCAAGATGCAGGATTGCAAGCCCATTTCCACTCCCATGGCATCCAGGCCACTTTTGTCAGCTGATCTTAATGGAGAACCAGTGAGTGAATTCCAATATCAGTCGATGATTGGATCACTTATGTACTTGACAGCCAGCAGGCCAGACATCATGCATGCAGTTTGTGTGTGTGCACGCTATCAGGCCAACCCTAAACTTTCTCATTTATCTGCTGTTAAGCGTATCTTTAGGTATCTGAAGGGCAAGCCTAGGCTTGGTCTTTGGTACCCAAAGAACACTGATTTTCAATTATATTCTTTTACTGACAGTGACTATGGAGGTAGTGACCTTGACAGGAAATCTACTACTGGAGGATGTCAGTACCTGGGAGATAGGCTCATCTCATGGCAGAGCAAAAAGCAGCATACCGTATCAAAATCAACTGCCGAAGCTGAGTACGTGGCAGCATCTGCCGGTACTTCACAGGTAGTATGGATCCAAAACCAGCTCACAGATTACGGTATGGAATTCGTTAACACTCCTATCTTTTGTGATAACGCTGCTGCTCTGGAAATTGTAAAAAACCCTGTCCAACATTCAAAAACCAAGCATATAGACATAAAGTTTCATTTCATTCGTGATTGCTATGATCGGGAGCTAATTCAGCTTCAAAAGGTAAGCTTCGATCAGAATGTGTCGGACATTTTTACAAAACCCCTTCCTCGTCCAAATTTTGAATCATGTGTTGAAGGCCTAAAGATGATTGCCTTCGAGGAATGATCTGATGAAATTCTATTTGTAAAATTTTTTTTCCTTTCAGAAAACTTTAAAAATAAAATAAAATAAAATAAAATATATATATAGAAAATTTAAAAAATAGTGTTTGTTTTCAAAAGCCTCATAAAAACAGGGGAAGAAATATCATTGTCTCAGAAAATCTAAAAAATTTCTGTTTGAGGTTTTTATGATGTCTTTCGTTTGCCTTGAGTTGTTAGGAAGTGATATAAATTTCCATGATGATCGGAGACTGACACGCGTAAGGCAGAAGTGAAAGACGTCTCAAAGATGATGTTCGGTAAGCTAAATCAAAAACAATGATCATCCATTGTAAGTGCAGTAAACTTAACTCTTATATATGTTTAGTTTTCCATCCTAGTTTACATAGTTTAAAAGACTGAGTCCTAGCAAAAACGGGTTGAGAGTGGTATTTACCTAGTATTCACTCTCTCACACGCCATGTTTATACTGTAAATGACAACACCACAGAAAAAGAAAAAGAAAAAGAATTAAAAAAATATATATGAAAATTGTGAAAAAGAAAAAGAAAAAAAAGAAAAGAAAAGAAAATTATTCTGTTGGTCTTCTCTGCGTGCTTATACGGCCGACCTGATCACCAACCGATAATTCATGAAAATAAGAGATAAGTGGTTGTCAAAGCAGTGTTGCATGGCCCTCAAGTTGGGGGGTTTGTGAATCCTCAATAAACTCTGAGGTTGGGTAGGTTTTGCTATGAACAATTGGGTGTGGGGACGGTTAAACATGACGGTAATTATGTACCACAATTTAAGCACTTAAAACTTTTAACTGGATGTGAGTTTATATGGTTTCAAAATTCTTGAGCAAATGTCTAGAGCGTCTAGTAACGGAAGCTGAAAAGGGTTCCTCAGTTAAAGATGTGTCTGGTTTGATCCATGAAAAACATCAATCTCAAGGTAAGTATGTTTTTGTCTAGTATTTAGATTATCTTGATTTTGTGCATTTTTCAATTTTGTTTAGTCTTTTTATATTTAAAGTTTTATTTTTTGATCAAGATCAGATAATCGGGGTATAAGTCTGAGGGGAAGTTTTTGTGATTCTCAAAGTTTCAAAATTAACAAGTTTTCATGAGAATTATCATTTAAACGAGATTTAAGGGTGTGTTTGACAATTTTGAAAATTTGAGGGGCCATATTGAAAATTTTTCAAAGAAAAGGGTATAAATACCCATTCCCGTTTCCGATCTCCTATTTCATCTCTTTCTCCGTTTGCGATCCCGCCGAGAAACCCTAATCCCCCGTCACACCTCGCCGGAAAACTGTTTCCAGCCATCTCCGACTTTCCTCCGTCAATCACGAGCACACAACCTTGTTCACAATCAATTTCCGACCAAGAACCCCCACTCAATCGTGTGTGTCCATGTGTGTGATTCACTTCTTGACAGTGTTTACGGGTCTAGCCCTAACTCGAGATTTTCACTGTGTTCGAGTCGATTTCGAGTGCTTTTAAAGCGGGTTTCCTGTTTGAAACTGTTAGAAGGTAGTTGTTGATGGTTGGTTTGAGTGATTGTTGTGTTTTAACGAATTTATGAGTTTCTTGCAGGTACAAAAATGGCGGTTGTGGGTGTTTACGATCGTCTCATTGTTGAAGACGACTGTTGGGTGTTTACGATCGGCGATTACGATCGTAGTTTACGACACACGTTTATGACCCATGATTACGATCCGTTGATTCCGATGATGTTTACGATTGGGCCACCTGATTTCGATGACGTTCACGATCGGACAGTTTGTTTACTATTGGGCCTTAATTAACTGATCGTGAGCTCATTTAAAAGAATCGTAAACTCTATTTATAAATCATAAACCCAAGACGTTGATCGTAATCACTCTATATTAGCTTAAACATTTAATTTAAAAAATAAATAAATAAATAAATAAATATAGAATAGATCTCATCTATTTTATAAAAAAAATGTGTGTGTTTAAGTTAAACTTTATGATGTGTGTGAACATGAGTTATTAAAATCAAATATTTACTTTGACAATATCAATTGAGATTTTCTAAAACTTAAAGATTTTAACGTGATAATCAATTGAACTTCAAGTAGATGTTGACAAACATAACTACTCTTTAATGAACATGTCTGATACATTTGTCTCGTTTTCTCAGATGGCAGAAGAGATGCTGGACGAAGAGATAAAGTTTGAACAGGATCACTGCATCCCAGCGTATCTGGAAGACCCACCAGAAAAGCATATGGAGTTATTCTATTCTCTGGTGGCCGGGATGAACACTTGCAAAATAAATCATGCCCTGAGGACGAATGTGCTTATTGACGAGATGCTGGTGAGGGAGTTCTGGGGTACTGCAAGAGCAAATGCTGACAAGACAAGTATTACCGCAACTGTGCAGAACAGACAAGTAGTGATTGAGGAAGATGATATCAGAAAGGGGCTGAACATTACTAATAAAGCCACTGATCCAATCAAGTATCCGAAGGAGGTTGTTCTTGCTGGTGCTCAATCTATGGGGTACGAGGGGAAGTTTCCGCCTATCTTCAAGAAGCTACTGCCTCATTACTGGAGGTGCCTGGCACACTATATGCAGAAGTCATTTCTAGGCAAGAGAACCAGTTTTGATCAGCTGAATCAACTTCATGGAACTGCTTTTAATCGCATTGGCCTTAGATTGGGATTTCAACTTCTCGAAGATGATGCTGTCTGACTGGGTAGGCAATGCTGATCTGAGTGCCAGAGAACAGTTTTTGATGACACCATGGTTTGTGCAAATGGTGGTCATGAAGAAATACCCGATGATTGAAGAAAGGATAGAGAAGTTGGACATCAAAGTGATGGATTGTGGAATTTTTGGTCTTCAAACCCAAGATAGAAAGGGTAAAAATAGCTTTCAGGGAAGACTTGAATGGGTAAAGAGGGGTGCGTTCCCAGAGGTGGCAAGGGAACAAGAGTTTGATGAAGATGAACCTGAAACTGCTGTGCCTAATGTTAATGCATCCGTTGCTGAAGATCAAGACATAACAGCAACTCCGGCTGTTAATGTACAAGAAGATGATGTAATAATACCCTCCGATGAAGAGAATGTAATGGATGATATACTTGCTGGTCAGGAGATTACTGATGATGATATCTATGGGAATCTGGGGCCCCTTAACCTTAAAAGGTCAAAGGATGACATGATCAGATCATCAGGCAGTGATACAACCCCTCCTGAGCTGAATCTGGATGTTGAAGATGTTCTTGAAGAACCAATTCCTGCACGTGAACCTTCTCCAAGAAAGAGGTCAGATCCTAGAAGCATCAGATTCAAGCTGTCAAAGACAAGTTCAAGCTTAATGATAGTGCATCCAGCGGGACCCAGTTCTGAGGGTCCCAGTACTCAAGAAGAAACAGCTGCTGAAAATGTTCAAGATCAACCTGCTCCTGCTCAGTCTGAAACCCCTCTTCAATCCGAATGTAGCCCAGTTCGTGAAGAAGGACAATTTATAGAGGTTGATCATTCTTTCGCTGTACCAAGCCCAGTGAAAGTGAGCGCTGCACCTGTGATAAGTCAGCCAACAGCTATTCCTAGCTTCAGGCCCTTCCAATCTGCTGAACTTCCAATTGATTTGAGGATAAGCACTGATCCTCATATCAACTTTTTGGTATCTCAGAATCGATTCAGAGAAAATGAGATAAAGGCACTAAAGGATGAGAACAAAAGGATGAGAGAAAAGGAGGCGGCAGATAAAAATAGAATGAAGTGGCTCTATGAGACTTTGATGGATCTTAACAAGAAATTTACTGACTTGAAGAGTGTCGTGGAGTCAAAATATTCAAGTGCCCCTGAACAAAGTTCATCACAGGGTGTGCAAGGTGCTGAAGCAATGAATGAAGACGATGGAGATGAAAATATTGAGATGTCTGATTATGCCAGAGGAGGAAGAGTGATCTCCAAAGCTCCTGAAGGTCACGACAACTGGTTCCGAGAATTCTTTCAAGGACCAGCCCCCACTCAGTACTCTCTAGATCTTGGAGGAAGTGCTTTAGACAAAAAGGGGAGTTGTGAACCCATCTTATGCTGGCATTACGACACCGAGAAGAAATTATTTGCTGTGATCCGTGATGGCTATAGTCCAGTTGAATATTATAGAACTCGTGCACAATTCCATTCTTGGACTGAGCCTGAGATCATAAATCTGCTTCGAGCCCCCTACATAAACAGATGGAACAGCCCTGACGGAGACCTTATTAGAAACAATTTGCTGAGCCATCAAGTCGATAACTTTGCAAATTTTGATCTAAAGCAAGTAAGGTGGGTCCAGATTGAAACTGACCCAGTGACTGGAGAGCCTATTGGTGAAGCAAGGAGACCACCTACCAAGCGCACAAGAGTAATCAATATGTTGGACGAGATAGAAGATGGTACCTTGGTCAAAAACTTTGATTGCTGGTGTTACGATCCAACGACACACGAGGTGGTGGTTCTCTGCAAGGGTCTGAGGCAGTTTCGCTTTTACGATCTGGTGGATTTGCTAAGGTTTGGAGAAAAGGATATCAAGCTGCTCGCCTCACAGCCTATTCTAGGAGATGAAAATGACTTGGAAAATGTTGTGAGGGTGGGAATATTCCATGGGACAGCAAACCGGATTGTGGCGAACAGATGGTGGTTGAACAACACTCAGAATACATTCAGATTCGATCTGCTGCTGCCGTAAAAGGTCTAATGGTTCATGCCTAGGGGAAGATTGTTGGGCTATATTTTATTGTGGCATGAACATTAGTTATTGGGCTAACTTTAGTTGGTTATGGGCTTAGTTAGTTATTGATTTTGAGCCATGTGGGCCGATTATGTTTTGATTATGTTTGGACCTAATGTGTTTACTATTGAGCTAGGTTATTGTAAGAGGCACTATATAAGCCTCATGTGTTTTTGATTTTGACAAGCTTTTCAAATACAATATTGAAGTTTACAATTTCTGTGTGTGCATTCAAGATTACGATCAGCTTCAACTTGTAGAGTTTATCATTCAAGATTCAATCTTTCTCATAGATTGAATCTATTTCTTCTACGTGTTTCTTGAATCAATCGCATTTGAGGTTTCCGCACTCATTTGTGATCGAATATCGTGTTGACGGTTTGATCTCGGACCAACACCTGTGGTTCTGACTTTAAGCCACCCTAAGGTGGTTGGACACTTTGCTCCAACCAACGGGTGGTTACTTTTTATATGAATATCTACTTTTGAACTATATTCCTGCATGATATCTTTAACTTTCCTGCATAAACAAATACGTAAATATGATAAGAAGGTTAAGAAAATAATCCGTACCTTTTACATCCCGGGATAGACCCTGAATACGAAACTCTTTCTTGTGTAAACAAATGATCTTTTCTATCCTTAGTGTAATTTCGCTTCTGAATGTTCAGTAACAACCTAAGTTGTTGTTTAACCGACATCGAAATCCTAGGATTTGGTATTGCCATGCCATCCTAGGCCATGATCACTCAGATAGATCCTACACATGTCAGGAATAAGTTTTAACAACTGAAATCAAACCCAAAAATCCTGGGATTAGATCCAATCATACTGGGGTCAAGCCCAAAAATACAGGGGTCAAGCCCAACAATCCTGGGGTCAAGCTCAAAAATCCTGGGGTAAAGCCCAAAAATCCTGGGGTCAAGCCCAAAAGTCCTGGGGTTAAACCCGGTGCCGATCCGGCAAACTGGGGTCATGCCCGGTGCCGTACTGGCGAATTCTAGGGTCCACCTCGAGCCGAACCAGCGAACTAGGGTATTGTCTCGTGTGTCTTATGTTGGTGTGAAAACACCAAAAACCTTAAGGAACCCTTATATGTCCATAGATCATGAGGTTATGGCCCATGTGGTTAGCACATGTCGATCACATAATCCTGGGTCCAATATGTGGGTTATCGTGCGCTACAGGCGGTTACTCAAACGTAGGAGAGGAGATATCCTCTCAAACATTGGAAGGTATATTAGATACATTGAACGGAGGAGAGATGGACAGTCTCTAATTTAGGAGAATTGCTTCCCTGGCTTCATCCATCCAGGGTCGGTCATCTATTTTCATCCAAGTACCTCAACCGAAGGAGTTAGTAATTTTCATGCAAAATGATAAAAAACAGGTAAAATAAGAATATAACAAAAACATTTGATAATAATAAAAAAATACAAGAGAAATAGCTTGATCAATTCATTGGTTAGGAGACATACCTGACATGCAGCATCCTGGCACTATACTTACATAAAATAGGCTTTCAAATGGATTGCATTCCACGGTCTTGGTAGTAATTCACCATCCATATTGGTAAGCCAATATGCCCCCTTACCTGCCTCTGAATCGATTAAGTAGGGACCTTCCCATTTAGGGGCTAACTTACCATTCCTTGGATTCGTCGTGTTCTGAAATGCCTTTCTTAGAACCAAGTTTCCTACCCTGAATCTTCGGATCCTTACATGTTTGTTGTAGGTCTTAGAGATTCTTTGTTGATATGGGGCCATTCTCCAAGCAGCTTGTTCTCATAGCTCATCCACGGTATCAAGGTTGTCAGTCAGGGATTTATTATTTGCATCCTGGGTTTAACTGATAACCCTGAATGTTGGGACCACCATTTCTGTTGGAATGACTGCTTCTGTACCAAAAACCAAGGAAAATGGGGTTTGGCCTGTGGCATTCTTGGATGTAGTTCTATCAGCCCATAATGCTAATGGTAGTTCCTCTGCCCATTTTCCTTTCTTCTCCTTGAGCCTTTTCTTTAGATTGTTGATGATGATCTTGTTGCTATACTTTGCCTGACCATTAGCCTGAGGATGCACTGGTGTAGATATCATTTTTATCCCTCAACTCTCACAGAATCCAGCAGTCCTTTTGCCAATGAATTGAGATCCATTGTCACACACTATTTCAGAGGGTATGCCAAATCTTGTTATGATGTTTCTTTTGATAAATGAGATAACTTCTTTCTCTCTAACTTGGACGTATGCTTCAGCCTCTATCCATTTCAAGAAGTAGTCAGTCATTGCTAGCATTAATACTTTACCTCCTGGTGCCCTAGGTAGCTTTCCCATGATGTCCATTCCCCATTTCATAAAGGGCCAGGATGCAAGGATAGGATGTAGGGGTTCGGCAGGTTGATGAGGAATGTTGGCGTGTCTTTGGAAAGCATCAAATTTGAGGGCAAAATCCTAGGAATCCTTTCTCAAGGATAACTAGAAGTATCCTATCCTAAGGATTTTGGACATTAGGGACGTGCCCCCTGTATGATTTCTGCAGTCGCCTTCGTGGATGTCTTTGAGTACTTCCTAGGCTTCGTCGTTTTCCAAGCATCTTAAGTATGTTCCTGCAACATATTTTTAATACAATTTTCCTTTTATAAGGACGTACCTAGCCATCCTGATTCTGAATGCTCTGGTATCCTTTTCTCCTTTTGGGATGGAGCCATTCTGTAAGTAGTTTATGACAGGTCTGGTCCAGGATGACAGATCATCCTGGGAACCAGGACACTGTGCATCCTGGGTATCGGATGCCAAGACTCTGCCCCCAGGATCAATATCTTCTAGGTTCTCTTGTTGGTTGATTACTGGGCTTAGTATGTGCATTATGGGAATATGTGTATCCTCCACTTCCTTGAATACTGACCCCAAGTTTGCTAGTGCATCTGATTCAGCATTTTCATCCCTGGGTACTTGCTGAATGTCGAAAATTTGAAAATCCTGGGATATAGCCTTCAAAATTTCTAGGTACTTGGCCAGCTTTTCTCCTTTCATAAGTTCCATTAATGTGATTAGTTAAAAGTAGGGAGTCAACATATACCTAGATGTTCTGGATCCCAAGATGTAAAGCTAACTGTAGACCGGTAATCAGGGCATCGTATTCCGCTTCATTGTTAGTTTCCTGGAATCCACACCTAACAGCCTGGGGTATCATGTCCCCCTATGGCGATTTTAGTATGATTCCAAGGCCTGTCCCCCTGACATTGGATGCCCCATCTGTGTAGAAGGTCTAACATCCTGAGAATTCTTCTTGCTGCAGGCTCTGGAATTCTTGATTTGCTTCGTCTTGGATATCGCTACTGAAATCAGCCACAAAGTCTGCTAGACCTTGTGATTTTAGGGTTGTTCTTGCTTCATATACCAGGTTGTAAGCACTCAACTTCAGGGACCATTTTTCCATCCTTCCTGACATTTCAGGTTTCCTTAAGACAGACTTTATAGGGTAGTTAGTTTTCACATGTATAGTATGAGTCTCAAAATAATGTCTAAGTTTAGTGGAAGCCATACTTAGGGCTAGTATAAGTTTTTCTTAATTCAAATACCTGGATTCAGCGTCAAGAAGACTCATACTTACATAATACACCGGGTGTTGTTGACCCTCTGCATCCTTGGTTAGGACTACACTTACCGTGTTTCTTGAGACTGCAAGGTACAATGATAAAGGCTCCCCTGAATTCGGCTTCATCAAGAGTGGTGCCGAGGATAGGTATGTATTCAGATCCTGGAAGGCTTGCTCATGCTGGGGCGTCCATTCGAATCTCTTATTCTTTCTCAGGATGTCATAGAAATCTCGGCATCTCTCCGAGGATTTGGAAATAAATCTATTCAGGGCTGCAACCCGGCCTGTCAGCCTTTGTATATCCTTGGTTGATTCGGATGAATTAAGGTTCATGATGGCACGAAGTTGTTCTCGGCTAGCTTCGATTCCTCTTTTGGTCACCATGTAACCCAGGAATTTGCCGGCACCTACTCCAAATGACACCTCTCTAGATTCAGCTTCATATTGTACTTGTCCAAGATGTCAAAAGATTCTTTAACATCTTGGACATGGGTGTTGACATTCAGAGACTTTACCACCATATCGTCTATATACACCTCCATAGTTTCTCCTAGTTTTTCTTTGAACATCATATTCACCAGTCTTTGATAGGTTGCCCCTGCATTTTTCAACCCAAAGGGCATAACAATAAATACCTGTGGGTGTAATAAACGCCGTATCCTCTTGATCACTTGGCTCCATCTGAATTTGTTGGAATCCTGAGGTGGCGTCCATGAATGTTAACATTTCATGACTAGCCGTCCCATCTACCATGGAGTCAATTTGTGGTTAGGGAAAAGGGTCTTTAGGACATGCACGGTTCAGGTCTGTGTAATCCACACAGACCCTCCATTTTCCATTTTTCTTCTCCACTACTACCACATTGGCTAACCATCTTGGGAATTTAACCTCCCTGATCATCTTGTTTTTCAACAGCCGGTCTACCTCCTCTTGGATTATCACATACTTCTCAGGGGCATACTTCCTCCTCTTTTGATGCACGTGCCTGTAAGATGGATCAATACCAAGTTTATGCATTATAAAATTTTTGGATATACCTGTCATGTATTCGGTATTCCATGCAAAGGTTGACATTCTGGATCTGAGGAATTCCACTAACTCTTCTTCAATAGGGCCAGGGATGTTGGTGCCGATTGATACTTTTTCCCAGGATGCAATGGGTCTAGGATTACTTGTTTGACATCTTGCTCCCTTGCCTTTAGGACATCCCTGGCCTTCTTCTTTAATTTCTATCCTTGACGAGCTTTGGCTGAAATCTTCATAGCTGGAGTGTAGGAGTCTTTCGCTTCCTGTTGGTCGCTATGGATGGTGACCACTCCCCAGGGTGTGGGCAGTTTGACACACTGGTGGTACGTAAAGGGGACAACTTTCAGGTCGTGAATCCAGGGTCTGCCCAGGATAATTTTGTATCCGGACGGAGCATCAATGACACAAAACATTGCATCGAGTTCACCCTCAACATAAACTGGAAGCTTCACCTCTCCCAGGGCATTCTTTGTTTCCCCACTGAATCCTACGAGGACCGTGGATTTAGCGATAACTTCATCCCGGGGTATCCCCATCTTGTTCAACGTTTCAAGTTGAATAATGTTGACAGAAATGCCCCCGTCAATTAGGATCCTCTTTACAAAATGGTTGGCTATGTAGAGCGTAATCACGAGCCCATAATGGTGAGGGTCCTTGATGTTGCACCTATCATCTTCACCGAAGGTTACATCCTTTAGATCTGCTTAAACTGAGGCTTTGACTGATTTCTTGGGTACATCTGATTTGGTCTCTCTTGCGTGCCTTTTAGCTACAGAATAAGAAGTACCACATATATCAGATCCACCAAAAATAAAATAGATTACCTTTGCATCCGGGGATGGGGACGCTACCCGCTCAGGATGCCCGCGTGATCTGTCAACATCCTGGGTCTGGTCAGTGCACCTGGATTTCGCAAACTGGCCAGCGCCCTTGGATTTGTCCTTCTTCCTTCCTAAGAGTTCTTTCAAGAAGCCTTTGCTCAGTAAATAGCTGATTTCCTTGTGCATAGCTATGCAATCCTCGATTACATGGCCGAAGTACTCATGGTATGCACACTATTTTGATTTAACTTTCTAGGATGCTTGTTTGTCTGTCTTCCTGGGCCACCTCGCTTTGTCCCCCAGGTCCTGCATAGCATTAATCACACCTGCAATATCAATAGCAAAACAGAATTCATTAAAAGTAGGATACTCTTCATCATCCTTGTCTTCACCCTAATCGACCCTATTAACCCTTGGATTATCGGGTTTGGAATAGGGTTTAGGCCTCTGGAACCTTGGATGTGCTGGTTATGATTTCCTGTTAGAAGAGCCGTATCCTAGGACAACATCAGCTTTTTCCTGTATTTTCCTATCCTCTTCAAGCCTGATGAATCATTGGGCCCTATGCCTTACTTCATCAAGCTTGTGACAGGGTTCATTACGAGATGTTGATAGAAGGGCGAATCCTTCTTGAGGCCCATCTTGAATGCCTGGACAGAAGTAGCCATGTCCATATTGGGAATATCTAGGGTCTCCTTGCCGAACCTGTTTACATAATCCCAAAGAGACTCGTTAGCATTTTGGGTAACCCTGTAAACATCACTCGTCAGTTTTTTAAAACTACGACTACAAGAAAATTGGTTATTGAATACGTTAATTAAATGAGAAAAAGATGGGATAGAATAGGGTGGAATACTCAGCAACTATTTCAAGGCTGAACATGTGAGTGTTGACCCGAAACCTTTACATAGGCATGCCTCTTTGATATCAGGGGGCATGTAGATCACCTCCATTCTCTCCATATACTGAGCTACGTGTTCCTCTGGATCAGTTGTGCCATCGTACAGTTTCATACTGGGAGTCTGAAACCTCTTGGGTATTTCCACGTCACATATTGGGCAAGCGAACCTTGAGATCCCTTGACTCGATGGTGCTACTTCAGGGATAGGCTGGACCACCCCAAGAACACTCGAGATCATCTCCTTCAATTTCTTGAGTTCAATTGCCACTGCTGGGCTTAAACATGTATCCTGCACATATTCATTAGTATGAGCATGAAGATAAGGGGTTCCAAGGGCGTTACCAGCATCCTGGGTAGTGGTGCCCCCAGGATTTGCGGCAGATTCCCTAAATGTAGACATCCTGGGTCTGTCGAACAAGGTAGTATAAGCGGTAGCATATGTAGGCCTCGGATCAACAATTTGAATGTCAGCTGCTAGACTAGATCCGTTCCTAGGACTGCCGTATTGTAGCCTTCTAGCTTGAACAGGAGACACGGGTGTATGACCCACCCTGTTCATTTCTGACCTCAGCCTGGCTACTTCTCCAAACATATCCTGGTTCACTTTCTGCTGTTGCTCCATATATTGCTGTACTTTTGAGAACATGGTAAGGAGTTCATCATTAGAGACCATTAGTGGAATCTATCTACCACATCATGTTCCTGTGACACCCTGATTGGTAGCCATACTGGTATTGCGGTTCATGGTAGTCGTCGTTGACGTGGTGATCCGTGGCGGTGGTGGAGGAAGAATAGTGCTGCTTGTTGTAGAAGTGCTCGCAGGGGTAGTTACATTCGAGGTACTTGGTTGTGTTGCCATTTTTGATAGATTTTTGTAAAAATCAAGTTAAAAATAAATCTAATAAGAGTTTGGAAAAATATTGACACCAATTGCCCACGGTGGGCACCAAATTGTTTTGGTAAAAAATTATGAGGCAAAATTAAGTAACCAAATTCGTTTGTGAGGTATGGTGCCCTGGATGTAAAGTTTATAAAGTCAACTCTGTCGGTTAAAATCCAAGGTTTAAATAGGATGAAAAGAAAACAAAAGTAACAACTTCCCTGAATCAATTAAAAACAACGAGATTTGGAAGGGGGAAAAGCCCTAAACCCTTGGATGTCTCCAAAGGCCGCCTGCATAAAAAACCCCTAGGCAACGATAACACACGTTGCCCATTTATTTCCACTTAAAGTAATTCGAATACAAGTGGTTGTGGCTTGTTTTCTAAGTGGTAGTATGAGTACCAGTGTACGTAAGTAAGTAAAAGTAAAGCCTATGCCGCATATTTATACAATAAATCCCTAACTAACATTCCGTGATTCTTGGGATCTTCATTCAACGGCATTGTTCGTTATTGATCGGATTCGTCGACGAGTCTTTTATTCTGCACGTGTTTACGTCCTTGACCCAGTCCTCTTGACCATTATTCGACCTTCTACACCTGGCTATAGATCAACTAAAGTCAAGAACAAGTTGTTAGTATTGACGCCCTAGCATGCTGGGTAACCGTACATGCTAGGGTTAGATAATCTAAATATGCAGTCCCTGGATGTGCGACATCCTGGGATATCATGATCGGAAATCCAAGGTACCGATAAGCTATATACACAGTTCATGGTTGTCCAACATTCAAGGGTCTTGTTGATACACGATATGGCAATGAGCTGGATCAAACGAAGACATGAAGATTTATAGTTTTGAGTCTGGTGGCCGAACTCCGGCCGAACCCTAGCCGAGCCTTGGCCGAACCTGAGGTCCGGACAAGCCAAGGAGTTCGGACACCCATAGGCTATATATAAGTTGTGTGTGTCTTTGTAATAGACTAGTTTTTGAGAGCGAACTTTTATCTGTGAGATTGTGTGTGTACTCTGATTCTCTTGTTATTACGTTTTAATGAGAGATTGTGTTTATTTACCTTGTTGTGTTTGTTTTCTCACATATTCTCACGTATACGATTGTTATCGACCAAACCGATCCAACGTTCAGTCACTTTCAATTGGTATCAGAGCATGAAATTCTTTCATGAATTTGAATTTGAAAGACGATCTTTGCTTGACTGGCTTTGGAGGCGGTACATAATTAGCATGAAATGCTTTCATGAACTCTTCAAAAGTCTGATTCTGTTTCCGAATCTTCGCCTCCTAAACCATTGGGTCTTCAGGTTTTTCAGACTCTCTCTTTCTCAATATTTCTTCAACCTCAGCATCTTTCCCCTTTGGAAATACTTCAAACTCATCACCAGCTTGATCATTGTTGAAGTTGGAATACAAATCCGGATATTCTTCTTCTGTAATATCCTCTATTTCAATCTCTTCATCAAAAATACCCTCCACATCTTCATCAGACTCTGGTTCTTGATCTTTGAATTTCTCAGGAGCTTTCTCAGATGCTTTCTTCATTTCCTCATCATTCAAATCAAAAACCCGTTGTAACTCTTCAGCCGTTAAATCTCCAACAAATTCCCCTTCTTCAAGCGTCTGTAACATTTCAGCAAATTCACTCATAGACTTTGTAGCTTGATCAGATGGAATCGACGTGATTGGCACCGCTTCTCTAGAGTCTTTCTCCATCTGGGAAGATGATGTTCCAGCACCGAACCCGCGATTCCAGATGGGCCTGGTCCACCACCAACATTCCATTCAGGATCATCCTGATCGGGATCATCGTTTAGAAATCGCAACGGATCTTCATTACAGCCCGAGCCATCTCCAATCTTCCCCTGAGCATTAAACTTCTCCATCAAGAATTTTAACTGCTCATTCATCTCCAGAAGCATCTTGGATTGGTTCTGACCAACCCGTTTCAATCTCACAATATCCTGATCTTTGACTTCATCTCGACTTTGGAGAGTTACAACCCGCTGATTTAAATCTTCATTATCTAACCGCAGCACTGTAATCATCTTCTCTTGTGCTTTAGACTTAGCCTTCAAGGCATCAATCTGCGATTGTTGATCAGATAAAGCGCTTTGCAAGATACTGGCCTGAGAAAAAGAAACTGAGCCTTCTTCAAAGTTGATTCACATCCGGTGTAGAATGAGTAGAAGCAGTTGTAGTAGCAGTTGAAAACACAGGAGTTGTAGATCTCATTGGCTGATTAACAAACTGTGCACCAACACTTGCTGAAGGTGCTGTGCTAACAGTTGTCGAACGATTGGCATTCATCAGGTTTTGCAAGAAATCAGCTTGAACGTCAGACACTGAAGTCCGAACAGTTGTTGATGCTTTAGATACAGACACAGCAGGAGTAGCTGATGTAGAAACACCAGAACGAGGCTGTAATATGAACTGTTGTACACCTTTCTTCTTCTTCTTCATCCTACCTCCAGCCACTGATTTCTGCCTCTTTTTGCCTGAAGTAACTGACGACGAACCAATAATAGTCTTTTTACCTTTGCCAGAAACCACATCAGCATCTGGATGATAATCTTTGTCAGATTCAGATGAGGGCACCACATCATACACACGATCCTTGTAACGATCGTTGTTTTTGTTCTTGCTGATCCGGTAGGAAAAATACTCATCACTACCTTTCCTTAGCTTAACATACTCCGAGTTGATTAAGACTCTTACAAACGGATTGTTTGTATCAGAGAAGTCTTCAGAATCAGCTTCAGCATTCATAAAATCTTCATCAGATTCAGATTCATCATCAAGGACATTCACCGCTGGTGTCTCAGTCATAGTAACAGATGCTGAGACCACCGATTCAGTAATTGGCGGCTGAGATACTGGTTCTGGCTCTTGATTTACCGGTTCCTGAACCACTGGGACTTGCCAATTAGGCCTCTTCACCCTACCTTGTATTGGTATTTGGTTCTGTTCTTCTATCCAACTGTAATCCAATTCCTCCGAATCAGTTCCATCATCATGACGAGGCGCACCCGTTACTGGTGCCACATAATTGACATTGGCAAGATGGCCAATCAATCGTTTCAATTTAGGTTGAAACTCTAGTGTTTTCTTCTGGTAAGATGCTAAAGCACCAACACTAGCCTCAGTCATGTGCTTCAACTCCATTCTTTGTGCAGCATTCTTTATCAAATCCGGATATTTGTCATTCAGCACCATTTGGAGAAATCTGGGATAAATTGCAGCTTTCTTTTGACGTTGAGTTAGATTGGCTCTCATGTAATTAAAGATCATTCCAGAGACATTGTACGACCGATTCATCACCAATGCGTTCATCAAAGACAAAATAATCTGCTGGACTTCATCATGACCTGAAATTCTGTGTCCCAAGCAGACCAACAACACATGTGCAAGATACTTGTATGGGACGCTCAACGACGATTTGTACACCCATTCCTTACTCGGATCATCAGTATACCAAATCCGCTTTAAAGACACCACATTATCTTCATGAGAGAATTCAATCCGTGCATTTGTTGTATCAGACTCTAATTGTAGAACTCTGCGAATATCTGCCTCAGTTACCTCAACAGGTCATCCTTGAACAGTTGCAACGATTCTAATCGGAGGATCAGTAATCGTATGTGTCATGTTCCAAAACTCCAGAATAATATCCCTATACCCGTCACACTGTTGAGTAATAGCATAATGAATCCTCGAACGCCTCAGAAACTCGAATATCCCAGGTCCTCCAAACTTATCGAGTTTGCCTCGCGCAACCCCGATATGTGCACAAATATTGTGTTTATCTCCAATCTTTAAGTCGTTTGCCATATCTGAAAACACATAAAAGAAAACATTCATTAAATTCAATGTTATTAACAGATATAATCACTGATTTCGTCAAATCATTGTCGTTTGTGTAAACGAACAACTTTTGATCAAAATTTTGAAATCCGCCGAACTCTGTCCGAGCTTCCTCCGAAACCCCAGTTTGGAGTCTCCGAACCCCAGGTTTGGAGTCTCCGAACCCCAGGTTCGGAGCCTGAAGAACTCCAACAGGTTTGAATCTCAAAATCGATGAAAATGACCAAATCAGACACAACCAATCAACACCCTTGGTTGGATTTTGATAAGCAACACATAGAAACCAAATTTAATTGTGAAAACACGTTTTTGATGGAGTAATTTTGGATCTAGAAACTGAGATTAGTCCGAACGAGTTTTATGAACCAAAAACAACCAAAAAATGGATGAAAACCTAATCTAAGTCCACCAGCGTGTTCGGAATCAAGATATCTACCTAGAATCAGTCTTGAAATCGCCAAAAACACGTTCAATCAAAAAATTTGAAAATTGGGCAGCAGTTCGGTGCAAGCTCGGAGATTAAACAGTAACAATGATCTCCGAACTTCAGGTTTGGCGTATTTATAGCTAACCAAGTTCGGACCTCCGAACTCCAAGTTCGGACGAACTGTAGCACCGAACTCCCGATTCGGCCACCTCCAAACCTTGTCCGATACTGAGGTTCGGTCCTCCAAACTTCCATCTTTAGACCTCGGAACTCCATGTTCGGCCATCCGAACTCCAGGTTTGGAGATTTGAAAATTTTTCAAAAATAACCCCTGATTTTGATGAATTTTTTTTTTCAAATTGAACTTCCAAAGTTTAAAATTTATCAATTTTCCTCAAACTTCGTTCAATTTTACCGATGAAATTTCTGAAATCAAGTCCATTTGGTTATTCCCAGCATAATTTGGAATCTTTCACTAACGGTTGATCGAAAATAACGCAGAATAAAATCTTTTTGATTTTTATAAATTTTTAAACACACCTAAAATCTTTTTGGAATTTTCAAAATTATGCTAAAACATACCTAAAATCTTTTTGTGATTTTTCAGATATTCAAATAACAAACCAAACAGAATTGAAACAAAATTACTAAGAATTGATATAACTTAAGTATTTTTGTGAGAAAGATCCAGACGCAAGATCATATCGGCCAATATGCATCAGACACACTTCAATTTCATTTTTAATCAGCATGCAAGTCAAGTTGGCAGCAAATACAAGTTTTCAGTTTATTTCAGCTTGGGTAGATCAATTTTTATAGCTTTCTGATATGTTAAGATATATTTAGCAAGCATTGATAATATGAAAACCCACAAAATCAGAAATACCGGTAATCTGGCTTATTCTCATTATATTTGTATTTTTCACACAATTTGATTTTCATAGAGATTTATCGTTCATGGTGTTACATGCAAAAATAAAGCAAAACCCTAAACAAACAACAATCAGGTCGGCTGGTAGGCACGCAGAGAAAGTCTGATTGCTTAGGAAAATAAAAAAGAGAAAATAAAGCAGAAATTGTATAACCCAACAACAATCCACGTCGGTGCTCCCGCACATGCAGAGAAAGTCCGATGAGTTATACGAAACACCAAAGAAAATAAGCAGAATGTCAAACGAACACCAATCAGGTAGATCTTTCGATACGCAGAGAAAGGCCGATCGTTTGACAAAATACAGAAAATCAAACAAGTTTAAATCTTTGCAAAATGAAAACATGCGTACACCAGAACATCTCTTATTCTGTTTTTTCTTTTTCATTTTATCTAATGCCAAGATCACGTAGTAATCATCATGATGTGTCTCACAATTAATCAAGCAAAATTTTTATGTTTATATCATACTAGCATATATCAGATTTACCCTTAAGCATTTAACTAACCAAACAAGAACCTACAGCTTTTCATTTTTACTTTATCCATGGTTGATAACACACGCCGATGTAATATCATTTCTCGCTTGGTCGGATCAATTTCTCAATTTTTTTAATTTTTTTTCATTTTTTTAATGCTTTTTTGCATTTTTCCATTTTTTATATTTTCTGATATTTCTCCCCCTAAAATACAAAACGCTATTTTTGGAATTTTTATAACAAGAAAGAAGAAATAAACAAAAGACAAACAATAAGCAAAAATGATCAACCGAAAGTTACTCGACCGGTAACTTTTGTATGCCGTTGATCTGCAAAAGATAACGAAAGCGGGTTTTGTCAAAAGCTTTCGTAAAAAGATCCGCTTTTTGAAAATCAGTATGGATCTTTTGCAGATCAATCAGGTGTTTCTCAAAACAATCACGGATGAAATGATAACGAATATCAATGTCTTTCGTTTTAGAGTGGTGAACGGGGTTTTTTGTTATGCAAATAGCAGCCGAATTATCTATGTAAATTGGAGTAGTAAGAAACTTCAAACCGTAATCCCGCATCTGCTGTTGAATCCATAAAACCTGAGAGCAGCAACTAGCAGCCGCTATGTATTCAGCTTCAGCCGTGGATGTGGCAACATAAGTCTGCTTCTTACACTGCCAAGATACCAACCGGTCGCCGAGAAACTGACATCCGGCAGTGGTTGATTTGAAATTAATCTTGAAATCGCCGTAGTCCGAATCCGTATACACCAACAAGTCAAACTTATCATCATGAGGATACCAGATCCCGAGATCTGAATTACCCTTCAGATAAGCTAGAATTCTCAAGACCGCATTCATATGAGAAACACGAGGAGCTGCCTGGTACCTGGCACACAAACAAACAACAAACATTATATCAGGTCGACTAGCTGTAAGATACATCAGTGAACCTATTATAGCCCTATAACGAGTGACTTCAACTTTTTCACTGTCTTCGTTAGGACATAGGCCATGTGACAGCTGAATGGGAGTTCTAGGAATTCGAACGTCTTCCACGTTGAATCGATTCAGGACATCTCTCACATACTTCTTCTGATGTATGAAGATACCCTTATCAGATTGTTAAACTTGCAAGCCTAAGAAGAAAGACATTTCTCCCATCGAACTCATCTCGAACCTTGTTTGCATTAATGTCTCGAAATCCTTCGATAACTTCTCGTTTGAACAGCCAAAAAAAATATCGTCGACATAAATCTGTACCAGAAGCAAATCCTCCCCCGTTTTACGGCAGAAAAGAGTAGGATCAACCAACCCACGCTTGAACCCGTTGTCGAGTAAATAAGTAGACAACGTCTCATACCAAGCTCGAGGAGCCTGATGGAGACCATATAAAGCTTTGTCCAACTTATAAACCTTCTCCGGATAATCAGGATCGAAGAATCCCGGAGGTTGTTTGACATACACTTCTTCCTTAACCTTGCCGTAAAGAAACACACTCTTTACATCCATCTGAAAGACTTTGAACCCACAATGTGCAGCAAATGCCAAGAAAATTCTGATTGCTTCAATTCTAGCAACAGGAGCATACACTTCGTTAAAGTCTATCCCTTCGTCTTGAGTAAAACTTTGAACAACCAAACGGGCTTTGTTTCGGACAATGATTCCACGATCATCTCGTTTGCATTTGTAAACCCACCGTGTACCACACGGCTCTTTGCTTCCCGCTGGTAAATCTTCCAAGTGCCACACACCCAACTTTTGAAATTGCAGTAATTCTTCTTGCATTGCTTCAACGCACGAACCATCTAATAAAGCTTCGTTAACATTTGTCGGTTCGATCTGGGATATAAAGCATGAATCAAATGCTTCTTCCTGAACACCAGATTCCAGAACAGATAGTAATGCACTGCTCTCAATTTGATGTCTCGTACGAACTCCTTCATTTAAATCACCAATGATGTGTTCTTGCAGATGAATGGTGTTTATCCGGAGTGTTTGATGAATAGGAACAACCACCGTCTCACCCATATCAGGAATAGGATCTTCCTTAACCACCACAGTTTCAGTTTTATTGACATCAGCATCATTTGAAATAGTATCAACTCGTGGATCGATCACATTATCAGTTGAATCAGCCTCAACTTCATTTGAAGTAGCATCAACATGTGAATCTAGTTGTTGAGTAGGAATTTCCACCTGATGTGTCACGGCTTCATGAAATTCACAATCATCATCTGAAGACATATCATTAGCAGCAATTGTCGAATCATTTGAAGTCTCGGTCATGTACTCATCAGCAATAGGCAGTAGCGGAGTCGGCAGAGTTTGTATGTTTAGAATCGGAGTATCATCTAGTAATTCAATAACAACTCGAGTAAGTTGCTCATCAGACATCTCTGGCTTCGATTGAAGATTTTCAAAAAGAGCTTTATTATCGAACAACCAGTCCGGTCCAACACCTCTGGGTGGTAAAGTATAGGATTGGAAATCCACATGCAAATATTCACCCACCGTACCATTCTGCTTATTAAATACTCGCTTCTTTTGATTTGAGTATCCGACAAACAGCCCCTCAAAGGCCTTGTCATCAAATTTTCCCGCAGAAGCTAATACGGTACAAGGACACCCAAAAGGCTCTAGATAATCGAGATTCGGCTTACGATTCTTCAATAATTCATAGCATGTCTTTCCAAGACGCTTCACAGTAAGCACTCAATTAAGCACATAACACGCAGTGTTGACAGCTTTTGTCCAAAAAGGAACAGGTAATTGAGCATCAGCCAACATTGTTCGTGCTGTTTCAATAATTGTGCGGTTCTTTCTTTCTGCCACGCCGTTTTGCTGAGGTGTGTATGGGGTGCTAAATTCATGCACAATCCCTTTTTCCAAACAGAACGTCCTCACGGCTGAATTCTTAAACTCTGTGCCATTATCACTACGAATTCTTTGTACTTTCAGTTTATACAAAGATTCAAGTGTTGTAATCAAATTGATGAGAATTCTTGAAGTTTCATCCTTAGAGACCAGAAAATCAACCCACGAAAATCTTGAAAATTCATCAGTGACTACCAGACAATATCAATTTCCCGAAATACTTTCTCGATTCACTGGACCAAACAAATCCATATGAAGTAGCTCTAACGAGACTTCAATTGAGTGGTATTTCTTCAGTGGATGGGATTTTCTTTTCTGTTTCCCTTCTTGCAGCTCACACATACATCATTAAAAACAAATTGTTGCTTTGGAACCCCTTCGACAAGACCCCTCCGCACCAGTTCGTTCATTTTTCTATGGTGGATGTGTCCCATGCGACGATGCCATAGAACTGAATCTCTTTCGGATTCCTTTGACAAGAAACATTGACCTGCGACCGTTTCTTTTGCTGAATTCATGTCGAGCATATACAAATTTGAGAATCTCGGTGCTCGCATTACCACATACTCATCTGGAATCTTGAATTCAGGTTTCAGTATTAAACATTCACTCCCCGTGAAAGCAGTCGTGAATTGCTTATCACAAATCTAGGAGACACTCAGAAGATTGTTCTCCAATTCTTGAACACATTCAACCTTGTCGAATGTGACAGCACCATTTGAAAGTTTACCGATGTCGGTGACTTGACCTCCTTTGTTTCCAGCAAATGTTACTTTACCGCCGTCAAAGTATTTCACATCATGCAACAAAGAAATATCGCCGGTCATGTGCCGAGATGCTCCGCTATCAACAACCCAAATGTTATTCATCAGTTGTCGCGAAGATCTCTGCATAAATTACAACAGAAGATTAGTTTCGGGACGAACCCAAGCTTGTAGCTTTGGGTCGACCGTCATCTTCAATAAAGTCATTACCAGCCATGGACAAACCCTTAGGTTTCTGTCCATTTGTTGAAGAACCTGTGGAGCTAGCTGCAAAGTTTTTCAAAATTGATTTAATCTTTGAAAATTCACTTTCTGATTTCTTGTCATTTTTATGAGATTTTGATGACTTAAGATTAGAGTGAACTCTGCCTTGCTCATCCACAAATCTGACTTTTTTCTTTGTACGAGTCTGATAGTCTTCCGACACATCATCATACTTTTCTGTGTCATAGTTGATAGATTTTGGTTTCTTCAACGGGCACGTCCGATATGTATGACCACGAACTTTGCACTTAAAACATTTTCGTTTATCAATTACAACCTTTTCGCTTGTGTCATCATCCACTTCGGACTCAACAACCCGTTTTTGGGTCTTGGGTTTCAAACCCTTTCTATTAGGCACATAACGATTTTCAAACTCATCATTATGTCCTGACTCATACCCTGACACATTTCCTGAAAAATCGTCACAATGCCCAACATGACCTCTAACATACGAATTTCTAGAAAAACGACGATCCCTATAATTCTGAAATCTGTTTCTTCGCCCACCAAACCTTGGAACAAATTCATTTTGACCTCCACAATCAACCCATTTTGGACCTGTCCAAAACACGGGTTGATTCGGTCCACACCCAAATTCATCATAAAATCCTTCGTCATTGTAAAATTGAGACTTTTTGAAAAACTGACTTAATTTTCTGAAATTTGGTTGTCTTTGATCATAAAAATCTCTTGGTGGTGTTTGAACAGTTGGTTTTAATGATTTCTTATTTAAAGACTTTTGAGCAGAAGTTTTCACTCTGTTAACCAACCCTGAATCAGATTCAGAATGAAATGTGTCCATTACATTAACATTGCTATTACCCCCCCCCCCCCCTTAATGTGCACATTTCTCATTTTAGGATCATAAGCAGGATCATATTTGCACGAAAAAATTTGATCGATTAAATTCGGATTAACCATATCCAAAGGAAACTCCTTGTCACTATAAATCTGATTAGATCCTTTTAATCGATATGTCACCCATGGTTCAGAATTGTCACTGTTGGTGTCTAAAGTAGGATTTCTAGCCTTGACTTGTGCAGGTTTTGAAATTTTCGAAGAAGAACCTTTTTCAACAGATTTTAACTTTGCCGAAGGCTCAAATCCGACTCCACCATACTTGACTTTCTTACATTCAACAGATTTTCTCCGAACAATCTGTTTTTGTTCGAACACACTTAGTTTTTTAAGCTCAGATTTAATTGTGGGAAAATCATGTTTTGAAATTAAATCTTTCTGATTTGGCTTAGAAACTTTGGGCTGAGTGGTTGACGAATGAAAAAGCAAGTAATCACCGAATTCGATAGATCGCTAAATCAGGATTAAGAGTAATAGAAAGACTAGAATGATCGAGGTAGGAGAAGTAATTTTATTGATGTTTGTAAAGAAAGAGTATACAGATGCATATGTAAAATATGAGATTTACAAGTCAAATCTGAGTCCCTAAATTACATCTCCCGCCAGGTATTTATAGGTCTCGCTCGTGATTCCTTAGCCTGCATCTGCTTAATCGCATCTGTCGAAAGCCTGCACAAACACTTCCGACGGACATCATATTCGGAGGACGTGGAAGTGAACGATCGGATATGTAAAACACATCCGATGTATCGTTTACTTCATCAAGTCCCCCAAGTCTATTAAGCGAATATATGAAGTTGATAGACTTACTTCCGCACATAAAGATTATTGTACTCTCCTAAATATTTTGCATTTCTGAATTCGAACGGTTTCTTTCATATGTACCAATTGCTCCTGCATGGTCTGACACACATTATTGGTGGTACAGTTTCCTAGTACCTCTTATTGACACGTGGCGCATCTTTTCGCCCTTTCAGTTACCTGTCACAATCAGTCATAATGAAAAAGTAAGTTTTCAAAATTTTTCAAGAGAACCTATTCCGTTTTTACCCCCATAAAAACCGCTCTTGCCAAACCGTCTCGCAAAACCCGCCGATTAAAACCGCTCATTACCAGTCTATATATATATATATTCCTTTCCCCTAAATTTTTTTACCAAAACATTCTATCTTCTTCACCGCACTCCTGCAACATTCTGCACTAGTAACTTCTTCCCAGGTTAGCATTTTTTCCTTCATTTCTTTTCCATCTACGATTACTATTCTCTCCTTATGGCTGAACCTAAGAAAATCTCATCAAAACATAACCTCCCCATTTCTTACTCTTCAATTTCTGAATCTGTTTCGTGAAAGTATTCCATATCCCCAAGGAACTTAACCCCCTTCCTGCTACCGAGGGTACACCAATCCATCCCTTCCCAAACAAGAAATTCTGAGTTTACACTGATTTCTTCCGTCAAGCCAATTATCGAATTCCTTTTACCCCTTTCCTTCTTGAAGCTTTAACCTACTTTGAAATCCATATATCTCAATGCAACCCTACTGCACTGAGTATTCCGAACCATTTCGAACTTTCTTGTAGAGCTTTGAATCTTGAACCTCAATTGATCCAATTTCGTGCGTTTTATCGCCTTACCATGTCCGGAGACCGGTATACCTTTGAGAAACATCATGACATCAACCAATTGTTCAGTAGAAAAACCCCCCAGAATCGTCAATGGAAAAATCAATTCTTTTATCTAGATGACTCATGTCTTCCTAAAACAATGGCCTGGAGAGACATTCGGTTGACCGTTAATGATGTGATACCAAAAGTAGCCGAGGTTAACCAAGCTACTTATAAAAGTATCAGCAAGTTTATACATCCTATTCGTAGCGTTCCGGAAGAGATTCTAGTCTTGGCTAAAATTAGTAAAAACTGGTTTTTCCCACAGATGCGTCCTGCAATCTTGTGTGGAAAAGAAAGTGCGTTTATTTTTCATAAGCTTCACATCTCCCCTTTCATTACTTTTTCTTTTTATATTTGCTCTAACTTACTGATTTTTCATATGCAGTTATGGATCTATCAGATACACTCTTGGTGAAGGATTTTAGCCAAATTCAGTTCAGCAAAACCAACATTGAAACTGGCACTTCCTCTTCAGCAGACCCCACCATGACTGATACTAATGTTACCACGGATGTGACTAACACCACCCCTGTTGAAGCCTCTTCTCCTTAAAAGGTATCTCAACCTCCGTCTCCTCTGATCCAAAAGAGGAAGAAAATATGTGTTAAACCAAACAAACATGCCCCATTGATAGATAAAGAAGGAAGTGACGCTGCTCCCAAAAAACCTAGAAAGTCACCAGTCACACGCTCAAAAGCTAAGTCTTCTCCCGCCATTGAAACTTTTTCTGGAAATTTTGATAATGAAACCACTGAAAGAACACCATCTCCAGTGTCTGATGATGGAAACACCCGTATCATGTCTCCACCTAGC
Source organism: Deinandra increscens subsp. villosa (assembly GCA_039602395.1). NCBI lineage: Eukaryota > Viridiplantae > Streptophyta > Magnoliopsida > Asterales > Asteraceae > Deinandra > Deinandra increscens. The sequence goes on from JBCNJP010000009.1 coordinate 36,063,571, forward strand.
TTAGCTCACTTGATCAGTTCCACAGTTGCAGAATTTATGCAATCACCTTGCCCCACCATTGATCTGACAAGCACACCATCTCCTACTGTTTTACCTTCTGAGGGTAACACCACCATATTTGATACTCAAACAATGGTACCATCTTCTGTTATTATCACTACCCCCTAGCAACTCAACTTTATCCAAGTGGCTCTTCAAGCTTTACCACATCTGTCTTTCCCAGCTGTTCGGACTCAATGTGGATTCGAAACGAAGCACGCCTAATGGCACCCCGTAACAAATCCACAATTGCTTTAGATGATATGTTTATTCCAACATGGAATATTACTAATCGTGACAGCATTTCCGATCCTGCATGTGCCAAGGACTTTTTCCTGAAAGCGATAGGTCCGGGAGATATTAGGCGATCAGAAGAAATTCCGATTCCTGAATTTGCAGCTCATGTTGTATCAGCTTATGCAAACAACAATGTCATTATCCCCGAGCTATATAACAGGTGGATAAAAGCAGAATTTCAAATGCAAACCCTGAATGCTAAACTTGCCGCAGTTTCCCAGTCGGATATGTTGGAGAAAAACCAGGTGCTTTAGAAAGAAAACCAAGAGCTGACCCGATCCTTCTCTGCTGTTTAGCCAAATTCAGTTCAGCAAAACCAACATTGAAACTGGCACTTCCTCTTCAGCAGACCCCACCATGACTGATACTAATGTTACCACGGATGTGACTAACACCACCCCTGTTGAAGCCTCTTCTCCTCAAAAGGTATCTCAACCTCCGTCTCCTCTGATCCAAAAGAGGAAGAAAATATGTGCTAAACCAAACAAACATGCCCCATTGATAGATAAAGAAGGAAGTGACGCTGCTCCCAAAAAACGTAGAAAGTCACCAGTCACACGCTCAAAAGCTAAGTCTTCTCCCGCCATTGAAACTTTTTTTGGAAATTTTGATAATGAAACCACTGAAAGAACACCATCTCCAGTGTCTGATGATGGAAACACCCGTATCATGTCTCCACCTAGCTTAGCTAACTTGATCAGTTCCACAGTTGCAGAATTTATGCAATCACCTTGCCCCACCATTGATCTGACAAGCACACCATCTCCTACTGTTTTACCTTCTGAGGGTAACACCACCACATTTGATACTCAAACAATGGTACCATTTTCTGTTATTATCACTACCCCCTAGCAACTCAACTTTATCCAAGTGGCTCTTCAAGCTTTACCACATCTGTCTTTCCCAGCTGTTCGGACTCAATGTGGATTCGAAACGAAGCACGCCTAATGGCACCCCGTAACAAATCCACAATTGGTTTAGATGAACTGTTTATTCCAACATGGAATATTACTAATCGTGACAGCATTTCCGATCCTGCATGTGCCAAGGACTTTTTCCTGAAAGCGATAGGTCCGGGAGATATTAGGCGATCAGAAGAAATTCCGATTCCTGAATTTGCAGCTCATGTTGTATCAGCTTATGCAAACAACAATGTCATTATCCCCGAGCTATATAACAGGTGGATAAAAGCAGAATTTCAATTGCAAACCCTGAATGCTAAACTTGCCGCAGTTTCCCAGTCGGATATGTTGGAGAAAAACCAGGTGCTTCAGAAAGAAAACCAAGATCTGACCCGATCCTTCTCTGCTGTTTCTGCTCGTTTATCGGATGTGGAAAAATCCTTGAGTCATTCCAGAACCATGATAGAAAGTCTTGAGAAAAAAAAAATAGGATCAATTTCTGAGTATACATCAGAATTGAAGAAAAGAGATGATAAGCTTGAAGACATGGCCCTTCAACTTCAGCAATCAAAGACCGGTATCGCATATTCATATTTTCCTTACTTCTAATATCCATGTTTGATGCTGAAACGCAGAAGTTGAAGGAACTCAAAAGAGTTTTTTTTTTGCAGAAGAGAAGAAATGGCTGATTGGTGAAGGTATCCCTGAAGTGGCAAAGAGGATCTTAAAAGGCTCAACTTTAAAGACAACAATTGCTACAGCGATCAACACTATGAACGCATGTGGGTATAATGAAGGAGTGAGGTCAGGGCTTTTCCACGCAGCCACAAACCCACAAATTTCTGCAGAAGCCTGCCAAGGTTTTGATCCTAACGCCAGCAAGAAACTTCATGAAGCCAATGTCTCATTTCAGAAACTGTCATTTCCATTTGTTGAAGCTTGCAAGACCCTTTTATGATGCCCCGCTGGATGTGATCAAGGAAACTTTGGCGACTGACTCATCCAACCTGCCTCCACCATGATTCTCTCAGGTAACTTTTTTCACATCAACCTCCCCCCTTTTGAACAATGAATAATTTGCTCCACTTGCGAGTGGACTTTCCTTTTGATTGCCCGTATGTGTAGGGCTTTTGTCTTTCAAACAACTTTTACTTTTACGCACTTGTCATGACATATGGTATGTTTTGTTTTAACTTTGGAATGGAATATTATGACTTTATTATATCATTATACTAAATATACCTTGCATTAGCTTGTTCGCATGTGTATGAATTACGTTATTAAACTTAAGTGGTCACATGCGTCCATGTTAACACATTAGGTTCCTTAACTATAATTATACACATGTATCTGAACTTAGCAATTAGTAATGTGTAATTACTTTTTTGGTCTCATAGACCACTTCCGGTGTCACAAGAGCAACCTTAGCCTCTTTCATGATTTTCCCAGAATTTGTTAGGTAGCACATAATTACTTCTTATGATCCCATAGGTCGCATCTTTACAAGGATGCTTTTTATACATTTTCCGGAACTTTTTTTGGATAGTGCATGACTACCTCTTTTGACCCCATAGGCCGCATCTTTACAAGGATGCTTTTTATTGATCAGTTTAGTTTATTATATGCAAACTCAGCATATTATCTTTCTTTCTTTCTTTCTTTTTTTTAAAACATTAATTGCTCATATAATATCTTTTCAAGGAAAAACTACAAATAATATCTTTTCAAATGTATGCCATTCCATGGTCTTGCCAGCACACTGCCGTTTCCATCCTCCAACAAATAAGATCCCTTGCCTAAAACTTCTGTTATTTTGTATGGACCTTCCCATTGTGCAGCTAACTTTCCTTTTGGTTCCATCCTACTAACATCATTGTTGCGCAGAACTAGATCCCCCTCTTTAAATTGGTAAAGTTTGACATGGGCATTATAATATTTTTCCATTTCTGACTTATACATACTCTCTCTTATGGATGCCATCTCTCTCCTTTCTTCCAATAAGTCTAAATTTGCTCTCAACTGCTGATCATTATTTATAACTTCCATCATCCGTTGAGTAGGTAATCCCACTTCCGCTGGAATGACAGCCTCAGACCCATATGTCAAACTGAATGGAGTTTCTCCGTTGCTTGTTTTGGGCATGGTTCTGTGTGCCCATAACACATGTGACAACTCGTCCACCCAGCCACCTCCAGCTTTTTCCAAACGTACCTTAATTCCTTCAACCAAACTTCTATTAACTCTTTCAACCTGCCCATTGGCCTGCGGATATGCCACAGACGCAAAAACTTGTACTATTCCCAACTCCTCACACCAGCTCCGAAAGGGATCATCCGCAATTGTTTTCCATAATCCGAGACAATGTATAAGGGTAAGCCAAATCGACAAATAATATACTCCCATACAAATTTTTTCACATCCGCAAATTGTTTTCCATTATCCGAGACAATGTATAAGGTACGTTTTTCGATACAAGATCCCATTCTGCAACTGATATTGTAAAGCATTTACACGAATCTTCCTTGCTTATTCCCTTTCTTCCGGCAAATATCCTTCTTCCAAATATTTCCAAATTGGCCAGAACCAAACTTCTTCATTGATAGACACAGCCACCACTTGTTTAATCAGAACCGATGGTTCTTCCAAGACTTCTACTCTTATCTCTTTAGCCAAATGCTGGAATGAAGTGGATGCGAGCTTACTAAGTACATCTGCTTTCTTGTTCTTTCCCCTTGATATATGTTCCAGCTCGCATGTTACAAAAGTACGCATCAACTCTTTCACTTGCGAAAAATAAAGAGCCATTATGGCACTCTTTGCCTCATAATCTCCCTTGATATGATTTGCCACTAGCAGCGAATCCACGTGTGATTTTACATCTGTAGCACCCATCCTCTTGGCTAATCTTAAACCTGCCACTTGATGAAGTAAACGATGCTCCGGATGTGTGGTACACATCCAATCGCTTATTTCCAAGTCCTTCGCATGTGATGTTTGCCAGAAGTGTTTGTGTAGGAAACTGATACATGTGACTCCTGCAGATGCAAGGCTGGAAGATTGTTCTCGGAGCCTATAAATAGTTGAAAGTTAGGATAGTTTGGGGACACTTGTACTTTCTGTATTACACATGCAATTGTACTTTCTCTCTCTATGAATCAATGAAATCTTACTTTCTTCTCTAATCACTTAATACCTTTCTATTATTCTCGAACCTGAAATGGCGGCAAATTATCTCTGGTGATTACTTGCTTTTTTAGTGGCGCCATCCGATAATTGACACGACTTAAGAATGATGGAATCGTCTAGTGATTTGGAGAAATCATTGATCAATTTTCGTCGGGAGGTAAGAACGTCGAAGGAAATTAGTTTAGCAATGAAATGATGACAAATTTGTCTTTTACGCCAAAAACGAAGCAGTCAGCAACATTGCAAGCTGAGAAGAATGTCATCGTACCAAATTCGAGGTTATTTTCGGAACCTGGATCATCTGGTAAGAAAACGCAGGAGGACGATGGGGCAGGTACCGGCTCGTCAAAACGTTTTGTTCTGGTCAATAAAAGTGATGGAAATAGAGATTCGCATGCGACAAAATACGATGATTTAGATGAGTTGGATGTTGAATTCTTATTACGAAACAAGGAATTATTGTTACAGTTGAAGAAGAGACAGTTACCAGAAGATTTGCAGAAGATAGAAGAGGATACAGTACGGAAATATGGAGAGCGAAAAAGTGTGGAATTAGTGAAAGAGTGGGATGATCAAATACATCAAAAGGAGTATATGCATGAGGAGGATGATCTTGTACGAACACTGGATAAACACAATGTTAACAAGTTTGCTACGGTGAAAGGTACATATTTTTCGATAAACTAATTTCTCAACATAATGATATGAACGATTAAATACGATTATAATTTAGTCACGTTTCATCGTAAAGCCATTTATTATAAATAA
>JBCNJP010000009.1:36069262-36089937 GCA_039602395.1 Deinandra increscens subsp. villosa
ATCGTTTCTTGTAGCTTGCTAGTCGTAAGCTTCTAAAACCCATTTCGTTTACATTTCTTTGATTTGAAAGTTCACCCGAAAGATCCATTTGAGTCTTGATGATCCAACTCGAATTCTGGGTTAAAAATCCACATAAAATGATAAAAATCTTTTTTTTTCTTTCGTCTCTAAGTAATCAAACAACGGGTGATGCTCGGAGAGCTTAATATTATCACAATATGGGTCTCGTGGTTAGAAAACCGGGTGATGAGCCGAAGGGTATGCCCAAAGTTATCTAAACCCGAGATTGATACACAAATTACTTATGATTTTATGTTAGTAAAAATGATCATCCGAGAGCCTAAAATGTTTATACAAAGTTAAAGAAACCATTTTGATTTCTTAAACACTAATAAACTATAAAAGAAATGATAACAAAAACTCATATTATTTTATACTAAATGTTGGCTAATCAAGTGAAAAAGTCAAAGTTAACAACTAGCTTAACATAAACGTATACTTATGTTATTATTGTTAAACCGAGCAAACGACATCATACGAATTGATTTGGTTGATGAAATGAACGACACGAAGAAATGGTTTGGAACCAATTATAAGCAGAACCTAACGAAATTTTTCTAAAAATGTTAGTCATTTTTATAGTTAAAATGGATCGAAGGTTTAAATAAAAGATTTATAAAGTTTTGTTCCGGATAAACAAGTAATCTTGTTTAAAACAACGAATGTAGGTTTTTAAAGATCGGACAAGATAACTAAACAAACACGACGGATCGAAACTCTTCTATCTTATCTCGTCGTAAAGATTTAACTAAATCTTGTGTAATGATTATATTTTCTAAGAACCTTGAAAATATATAAGTTTCGATTAAACATTCATTTGATTTCAAAGGAGAATTATATAAATCAAACCATTAGAAACTTTATCAAACAAAGTTCTCGAAGTCACGATAATAATAGTATCTATTATTATTAAAAATCTTCGAACCAACGACACAAATCATGGAAAACAAAACCTTTATTTTCACCAAGTATATATTTACATTCGAACTCGAAAATAATAAGCTAACTTTATTTTCATCAAAGTTCCATCATAAAGTTATTAATTTCCTTGATGACTTAAACAAACGAATTTTCTTACACAAGTTATAACAATTATTTGTACAATAATTTATAACTTATACGCGTAGTTATCTATCAATGACTACGAGCGTAGGACCATATATAAACCAAATAACGAGATAAATAATACATATTATTTTTCGTAATATTTGAGATCTAAAATAAATATATATGTCCATATATATTCTTACAAATCTTTAAATAATTATTTGACTAATAATTATTTACTTCGAATCCATATGTTTATTTGTTTTAAATATCATAGCAAGTCTAAATATTTATACAACTAATAAACGTTACGAACGGGTTTTTCCAAACATACAAACGGGAATAAGTTGTCAAGACTCGACCAGGATCAGTGGGTAACTGAACGTTATTCAAACCAAACCAAGGAACTAAATCATGTCTATTATTATTATCAATATTAGGACATTGGTTACTTACAGCTCGTATCAGCTATCACGATCATTCACCTTGAACAGGTGAGTTTCACGGCCCCTTTCTTTTAAACTGTTTTAAATACTTTGGGGGAGAAATCATGATCAAACAAATCTTTTACTTGATATTATGGTACTACTGTCATGCCACGCTTGATTATCTGTTCTTTCTGTATCCCTATCGTGGTAATTTTGTTATATAACATATTGCTGCCAAATCCCATCATCAATTGATTTCGGTTAATTCTGTACGGAACGATAACTAATGAATAGATCTATTTGGGTTGACGCCCCTGCCCTAACTGGTCGCTCCAGTTCTGACTCCGCGTTAACAAGTCTCGGGGTACATGTCAGTTATTCTTTGCCAGTGGTATTTCTTAGGGGAAGTTACCACCATGTGGGTAAATCAGTTAGTCTTCGAAATCAAGGACCAGGTAGATCAATGCAATCCACGGTAACCACATATATAATATCTTGTATGGTATCAAAACTGTTTACAAATACATTGTGTAGAGTCCTAAACCTGTGAACTCACCAACATTACGTTGACCCTTTCAAACTCATGTATTTCTCAGGTAACTAAGTTCGCTCTCGGTGTGCAAATGGGAAGTCTGTCAAACAACAGGGCCTGCATTAGGAATGGTGTCATGGTCATCTTTTACTATCTAAATAAATCATGAACAATCGTATTTCTTATCGTAACGTTCTCGTTTCAGTATTGTAAGACAATGTTATCTTTTATATAATCCGCTGCAAACTTTGATAACACAATTGGTTTTCAAACGTAAACGAAACTGTTAGAGGTCGTTCTTTGTATCCATGACTATGACCCCATGACGTCACACGCCCACGTAATCAGGAACATCGGGGTGTGACAGATTGGTATCAGAGCCGTGGTTATAGCGAACTAGGTAACAAAAACAAAGAAACCCAGACTATAGCCCGCTCTACGAGACTTCCATTTGCATACGAGACTCGCTACCAACATCATGAGGTACACATATTCAAAAATGCGTGTCATAAACTTATGTGTAGCCTTACTGATTACTTACGTGTAGTTTTACTATAATTATGTGTATATTTACTGCCTTGCTTATATATATATATATATATATATATATATATATATATATATATATGACTGATACTGACATTATGTTGTCTTGGAACAGGTATCGCAGAGATGACTTCAGAGCAAGTCGTTTGCATACCTCCCGGGATAGAGCATAGTGCGTCTACACCAGACCACACACCAACTACACTGCACGACATTTCACCAGCTGCCACAGACATCCTACCCGCCAAGCCCGCTACCGGCGCGGTTCATCATCAGACATTAGACGACACCGCCGAGGAGCCTATCGAGGTTGCCTCTGGGGCCATCGCCGCACCTCTCTCCGCCAACGCTATTGCCATAGCTGAAGCCGACGCCGTTGTAGCAGCCGCCACTACACTCCATACCTCCACCAAGGTTCCTCTCGTACATGAGGACCCGGATATCTCGCCTAGCCGTACCCGAGCACACGGGGTCTATCGTCGTATCCCTAACGACGGTAGTCAGGGTCACACACCACGGAAAACCGTGGAACTCCCCAAGAAACGCCCCGCCTCTACTGGACACTTTGACCAGCCCGCTCCAAAGCGGAAGCGATTGACCGATTCTCAAGACTTTGGATATCTCCTGGACGCCCTACGAAAGTGGCATATCAGTGAGGGCATCCCTAGCACTCACGAGGACGGAGAGTCATCCGCCACGGCCTCCACACGCCTAAGTATCCCACCTCTGACCAGGGAGCCTGTCACCGACACAGTCCCGCTCCTCGTAGCCCGCATCTGCCGCCATGAGGACAGACTGAATATGATGGAGATCGATACCGCCGAGGCGCCGTCTTCTGAGGATCTGATGGAGATTGGGATGCGAGTGATCTTAGTAGAAGAGGTCCTAGCCTCTACCATTGCCGATATGGACACAATGATGGCCCAGTTTACTGCATTTTGTAGTTTAGACGTCGACACCTTCATCCTAAACGATCACCTGGAGTATCGAGTCGTCTCTCTGGAGAACTACATCGCCGCCAACCAGGCCTACCTCACCACCATCTTCCAAACCCTAGCACTTCTAGCACCACCAGGAACCCCAGCAGGACCTTTTTAGGTATTACATCACTGTGGACGTACGTTCACAAATTTTGACATTTTGGGAAACAATTCGGATATGTATGCTTTGGCAGGACACAAATTTTATTTTATAAACAAAATCATATTTCAATAGATATTTAAGCAAATTTCGATTTTCATAAAACAAACTTGCAATTAAAACCTTTTATTATGTCACAATTATCACAATAATCACATAATCTTAGGGTTTCTAATTATATAACATAATTTTAATTTTAATCCTCTTTGATCTAAGTAATAACCATGAACGATTTGCATGAAACATCATGGTTTTTACTTTCTTTTTAACATTTAAAATAAAGGTACAACATGTTGATTATCAAATAACAAAAACTTGGGTTCTCAATTTTAGATCACAAAATCAAATTTTAGACCTAAAATTAGGGTTTCCGATTCGGCTAAAGGTTTTCGATCCACAATATATAGTTTTCGATCGGAATCAGGGTTTCCGATCGAGAACATCACTTTTCGATTAGGGTTTCCGATCGGAAAAAGGGTTTACGATCTACGATAGGGTTTCCGAGCGGAAAAAGGGTTTTCGATCGGAACACGGGTTTCCGATCCAACATGGGTTTCCGATCGAAAAACAAGGGTTTTCGATCGGGACAAGGGTTTCCGATCGGAAAACAAGGGTTTCCGATCGGGTCGAGAGTTTCCGATCGGAAAACAAGGGTTTAAGATCGGGTCGAGAAGCGGTTTTCGATCAGGAACTTTTCGATCGGGTCGAAAAGTCGTTTTCCATCGATTTTTTTTCATTTTTACCAATTTTCGAAACCTTTTCCAATTGTAAAACACGATTTTTAATTGGATCGAAAAGCTAGAATCTGATTTGGTTACCCCCCCCCCCCCCCTCCAAGTTTTTATTCCCGGTAATTAATTAAAATCATAGGTGGCTCGTGATACCACTGTTGGGTCATATAACAAATTATCTCACGAGTACGCAGCGGAAAGAAACCTATGAATTAATCTAACTAACCGGATAGAACATGTTTACCTTATGAGCTCGGATTGACTTGATCTCTTGGAGGATTTAAAGCAAATCCCTCTACGATCGCACACACGACACACCAATGCTATGTGCTAGCACTTTGATCACGAACACCTCCACTCAAGTTGACCTTGGTCGAACCACACAAGAACCGAAACCCCCCTTGGGTTTTCTTGATGCCAAATTCGAGAGAGACGAGAGAGAGAATTAGGGTTTGCCTTTTATCAGATAAAAGCAGCAGCTAAACCTTAAACCCAGAGGGTCTATATATAGGTTTAAAAGACTTGATAAACAAGTTAAGGATTGGCATAGGAGCCCTAGATCGAAATCGACTAGAGGCCCTATCCAAAGCCTTTTCTCAATTGTAATCCAATTACAACTCTCTCTAATTACAACTAACACCCTTTGTTAACAATTAACTGTCAGTTTTTAACGAAACCTCGTTAAATAATTCGTGATAAATATTAATTAACTATTAATTAATATTAATACATTTGGTGTCGAGACGTGTGACCCCGTAGGCTTAAATAATTTCCGGACATACGCTTACTATTACATGATCATATCCCTACATATCCCCCACTTTCATCAGAAATGCATCAATTTACATCAACTAGTCAACACCATTAGATGTACCAAAACATTCAATTTCGAGAGCCAAGGCGTATTGCGGACGAATCCGATGATGATGAAGAAGTAGATGAAATCGGGGAGGGGGTAGAGGAAGATGGGGAGGATATGGAATAAGAGGTTCAAGAGGTTGCTACAACTCATGTTTCGAAAGGTAAGAAAGTTAGTAAAATTGTTAATCGAGCTAAGGCTTCACCTTGGAATGCCAAACAAGAAGTGAATTTGGTGAAGGCATATATATATATATATATATATATATATATATATATATATATATATATATATATATATATATATATATGAAGATCAAGAAGTTGGAGATCAACAAAAATTGGATTCGCTTTAGGGTCGAGTGCTTAACCACTATGACGGGTTGGTTGGTTGAGCTAGCGGTCGGACCATTCATCAACTCAACTCAAAGTGGTCAAAGTTGAACAAAAAAATGACCAAATTCAATGGTCTTTACATTCAAGCGGTAATGGTTTAATTTATCCTTTTCTAAAGTAAATTTTTTTATAAATTACATTTTTTGTATTAAATTGTTTTTTTAGCAACATCAATGAGCTAGTGGAAGTGCCGATATAGATATGCTTGAGAAAGCTTTGGAGGAGTATAAACGAGTTTATGAGAAAATGTTTTGCACATGTTGAATCTTGAAATTCGTCAAAGACCACCCAAAGTGGGGCGCAATATGAAGGAAAGTTGGTGCCCAAGCGGGGAAAAGGTCAAAGACCTCGGAGTCAGAGCATTACACGACTTCAAATGACATTGGCTCGAGTTAATTGCCAAGTCATCTTCCCAACCTAAATGAGGAAACCACTCCAACACACCCACCACGCAAAGGAACAAAGAAGTCGGGGCAGTCTTCGACCAAGGGATCGGCAACGGCATCAGCATTGGAAATGATGTCTGATTTCAAACAAATTGGAACAAAGAAAGGGAGGTTAAGGCAATGCTTCGAGATACAATTGCCCAAAAGAAGCAAGCGATGTACGATGCGGTGAAAGAAACTATGGAGTTTCAACGAGAAACTATGAGAAGCGAACAACAAAAACAAGATCTCAAATATTTAATGTGTTGGGTCGTGTGAGGGGCTCTTTAACAATATTGGCACAATTTGATTTAAACAAGATAAACGAGTTGCCGAAAATAAATCAAATTGGAAGACAACAATTCATAAAAAGGGTTTTTCTAGTATATCTCAAATGTAAATAATGGTTTACACGAGTTTATAGTATAACAATATATCAACAGAAAGAACTTTTCTATGGGAGTAGGTTGTAATTGCTTTGAGAAGCTTCTAAATTGTGTGCTTGTTGTCTTGCTTTCTTTGGTTGAGGATGATTGAATTTGGAGTGTGTCAGAGTATATAGAGATAAATTAAGGATATTCAATTTATCTCTTTTCAACTCTCTGTAACTACTTTCGTATTTAATACCAATTTGGTATTCATATTTACTTGTTCTTCATACAAAGGCAGATTTGTTCTTCTCTTAAACTTTATCTTCTGATAGTCCAGAACACCTTCAGGTCTCTTCTTTGAAGACTAGTAATGCTTCCCATTCTACAGAAATGAGGATTTCTATAGAATCTGGTTTGTACAGAACTACTTTGGAAATTCAGGAGTAGTTCTGTACGAATACAGAAATCTATAAATCGTACAGATTCTCATATCCTTTCTCTTTTAATGATATATCTTATCTTTTCTTCTAATACTTGACTGTTTTCTGTTACATTTACATTGTGTTCTAACATAATGAAACCGCACAATGACGTCGACCCACAATTCTTACCGCTCATTCTTCAAAAAAATATGAACATGTGGAGAAATACGGGTGAAAATGCAATTTCTAGTTGGTTTAAACTTAAGAAAAAATGTCGTTTTTATTTTATATTTTATTATTGTTGTTTTTTTTATTAAGGTGTAACTTTTAATTTTAAGTTTAATGAGTGTTTTATTTACTTTAGCAATGTTTTATATATTTTACATGCATTATTTAAATGAACAGAAAAAAAAAACTAAAAAATAATCGAAAGAAGCCTAGACTTCATTTTAGCAAACCACCCATACCTAAAAACAAGCCTAAGACTTCAATTTTATCTCTCCTAGTCAAAGTGAGGTGACATACATCTATTAGATAAAAATTTTGAAGCCTTAGGCTTCAAAAGCAACCATACCTCTCCCCTTAGAGTTGCACCCTTCTAACAACATTATTGAGTTCTTGGTGAAGTTCTTATATTAGGCACATCCTAGGGATTTAGGGGCGAGTATAGGTTTTGTATTTGATGCGATGTATCATCTTTTTAGTGCATAAATTGTCTTTAATCATATATGTATGTGTTATCTATTCTACAGCTTTGTTTTCTACTCGTAAATTGTCATTCAGTATTCTACAGCTTTGTTTTCTATTCGTAAGTTGGCATTCAGCCTTAGGTGGTCCCTTAAGCTTAGCTATTTCAATCATGCGGAATAGGTATTAGAGCACTCACAGCTCATTCTTTAAAAATTTGTGAGTATATTCTCTTAAATTTGAGGTGTGGTTGTGAGTGATTATGAGGGGAGAAGAGAAAAAAAAGTTATTGTCCATCCCACTATTTAAAGGAACATTGTAGATTCTTTTTATTTTTTTTTAAATATCTGTTTTTTTTAAATGGTTGTGAGTAAATAGTGTTATCTAGTTAAATTATAAGGATGAGGACAGGGAACGGGTTCTGAATGCTTTTAGAGCATTCGTAGCAGGTTCTGTGACAACCGTCAGTTTCTCTGTTAACTTTTTCCGTTAGTTCCGTTAGCAAACCCGTGGCCCGTTATTCGAGTAATTGCATATGTTTTAATGTTTATTTTCTAATTAACTTTAATAACTTGTTTCATGAATTTATTTCGTGACCTTATGTGTTATTTGTAAAAATTTGCATTTTTATGCGAAACCGGACTTTGTAAGTAAATTGGATTTTATTTTTTTTGTGTAAATGATATTTATACTTTTCCCGACTAAACATTTCATATAAATAAGTTATAAACTTTTAGAAACATTTCTAGTAATTTTATTTTACAAGTTTTGGGGTTAAAACTCATTTTTTGAGTTTTGGACATTATGTGCTTAAAGTGGAACTCTGAGGGACCAATTGTATCATTCCCCTAAACCTAAAAAATCTGCCCTAAAGACCCCATCCCTTCCCCCATTCACGACACTTCTCCCCTCTCCTCTCTTCTTCACGGTTACACGCACCTACACACACTCCTCCTCAAATTCTTGAAATCCTTCATCAATCAAGCATGGAATTAAGTGTCCAAGCCCATTCAAGCTTCAAGAAAGCTAGGGGAAGCTCCATTTCTGTATCACCGTCATCATCCGTCTCCTTCTTCTTCACCTAGTAAGCCCTAGAAATCTTCATGTTGAAATTTGTTGAATGCATGTGTTAATCTTGTGATTATGTGCAAATTGATGTGTAAATATGCTCATGAAACATGTTTTATGTTGAGATAAGTTAAATGATGAGTTGGGGCTGATTATGGGTTGATTTAGGGGCTGTACTTTTGAGGTAGAAATCTGCCATGGAATGTTCTTGTTAAAGCTTGGGTTGTTGAACATGAATTTTAGGTGAAATCGCTATGTGCAAGTGCTATGGTCGATTTTTGTTATGATTTTGTTATGAACATATTAGGGACATAAATTACATGTTGAAATGGTTATAATTATGTTAGTAGGTGTTGGATGACCAAATTGTTGCTCAAAATTAGAAAACCGAAACTTTTGCAAACTATAAATTGTGGACAGATTCGGCCAGATTTTTAGGCCAATTTGCAGAGGTCATAACTTGCTCAATTTTGATCTAAATCAGTTGATTATTTTTCCCTAGTAAATTATTAGGTCTTAGCTTCGATTGGGCTACTCGCACGCGTTCTAAAACCTCCGTTTGGTTATCCAAAACACTGCTGCAAGTTAAGTGCGCAAAGCTGTATTTTTCTGTGAAAAGTAGACTTTGCTTTTTGGTTGAGCATGATAACCTAGTTTTAATGAGGGGTTTGTTAAATGAAAATGAGTTTTATATGATAAAAATAAGATCTGGAAGGTTTCATGTTCAAATGTTAAGTTTTGAATGAGTTATGCAAATTTTAAACCTACTTTGACTATTTTACAAAAAGCTAAAATTTCCAACTTCCGACGCGCATAACTTTCTCAATACTTATCCGATTGAGTTGATTCTTTTTGCAACATTCCCTAAATGTTGAGCAGTTAGTGCCTGCCAAAGTTTAGGAGTTAACGCTAAGAAATGAGCAATTTAGCTATGTCACCAAATGGTGTGTTAATGTTTGACAAAGGTGATTTTTAGCCAACTTCGTGCGCGCATAACTTCCCCAATTCTTAACCTTTTTAGCTGATTCCCTTTGAAACATGTTCTAAATATTGGGAAGTATATGTCGGTAAAATTTTAGAACCTAACTCCAAATATGGAGCAAATTAGGTGTATTCCCAAACGGTGTGTTAGTGACAATAATGTTGATTTTTGCCAACTTCCAACACGCATAACTTTCTCATTTCTTAACCTTTTTACTTGATTCTTTTTGCAACAAGTCCTAAATGATATGTAGTATATGCCTGTAAAATTTAAGCAGTTAATTCCATGCATTGTGGATTTTAGCTATGTCACTAGTTAGGTGCTTAAAGTTTGACTTTCTGGGTCAACTTTGACTTAAGTTGCAATTTCTTGTTTTTCTCCCAAATTGGGACTTGTATGTGCATAGTGTGGCTTGTATGATTGTATGAAACATGTTTAGGTGTTTATGTGCTATTTTCGTCCTAGCGACACCTACTAATTTGATTAGGCCATATTTTACCCGAATAGGTTAATTTTGACCAACCGGTGGAACCAAGTGCTGAGTACCAGTGCACCCTCAGGTGAGTTCACTCTCTATATTGTTATGTCCAGTTAGGGACGATAACGCGCAGGTGGTTGCATCCAGTAAGGATGGTAACCCAAACGGTAAGGTATTTCTTACTGAGTAAATTTTCGACATAAATATCATATGCTACACTGAATTGAACTTATTTATTAAAAAGTCCTTACATTCGAGCCGTTAATATACAGTAGCGAGGTAATGTTGAGTAGTACTACTGGGGATTGACACCCCCGCTCAGCGGTGCACGGGATGCACCCTCCCGACTGGCGGTCGGACTGAGATCAATGTTAGCCTACCCACCGTGATCCGTCAAGACACGGGAAGGCAAATTCATAGGTACCCCCTATCAAAACATTGTCAGCTTCGGTTACGAACAATTCAGGTGTACATAACTATAGGCTAGCTACCTATGATATGGAATTTACTGGTCTTATGATATAGATTGTGTTTTACCTGTCTTTATTCATAAACATTAGGTCTACTTGTGACGGGTAGACCGCTTTAGTGAACTCACCAGCCTTGGCTGACACTTGATTGTTGAATGCTTTTCAGGTTGCTTGGAGGATCATGGATGGCACGGGCGTTGGAAATACTTACCTTTCGTAAAACCCTTTTGGAAATTGTATTTCAGATACTTTAGTAATCAATTTTACTAAACAACAACCTTGTAAACTTTTAATGCTTCCGCTGATTTTGTGAAATGTAAACTCTGATTTATTAAATGTAATACTTGACTGGTTTACCCTTTAACTATAGCTTGGTTGTAACTAAAGACTTGGATCCTGGTCTGGATCACACCCCACACGGTTGTACTCCGTTAGCGGAAATTAGGGGTGTGACAGATTGGTATCAGAGCCCTTGATTACAGCGATCCAGAACATTTTAAAAGTAAAATTTCTGAACTGTAACTGTTTTTGAAAATTTGGTTACAACCCATTCCCAAAAGTATTGCCCCGCGTGCTGAAGATGATCCTCACTTAGAATTCCTTGTTTATGTCGGTGTAGGAATTGGATTTTGGGTAGAAATTTTTCTTTCCTGAGACTTAGAAATTTTGGAGATTTTGAATCAGAAAATTTTACTAAGTATAGTCTTAGCGTACTTGTCACACCCTTCTTAGCGAACTTGGTCCCTGTGCTTAGCGAACTTGACCAAGACCTTAGCGAACTTGAATCCTTTTTAGCGAACTTCTGTTAGCGAACTTGAACCTTTGTTCTTAGCGAACTTACCCATGTTCTTAGCGAACTTGTGTTGTTCTTAGCGAACTTCCAGCTAGTAAACTTAACATTCTCCTTAGCGAACTTGAGTTGCTCTTAGCGAACTTGAACATGACTTAGCGGACTTAAAGAGTTCTTAGCGAACTTCAAGGGAACACTTGGGAGAATTTACAAGAATCGGTGTAGCAATTGTTCGTACCACATGTTAGAATGCACATTGCCTTCTGTGTAGTGTATACAGGACCATCAAGAACCCTATTGGGGTAAGACCCACCTAAGATGAAATCAGAGAGGATTTCCTTTTAAGCATGTATTCACCATCTTTTACATCGACAAAACTTGAGTGATTAATCGTAAGTGCTTGTAGTTATGCACTAGTTTCCCGAATAGGGCAAAATTCATTGTTTATGATCCTGATATCTTTACGGACTTGTTTAACCCTTAACAACATTGTTGATTCTTAACAACCTTGGTAGGTTACTTTTAGGCCTAGATCATGGTAATCTAGACACTAAGACAATGATCCAACATATTCTCAGCTCAACTGTCATACTTTCTTATAACATAAATAGGAGTCGTAGTAGATCCTGTTCGGGTAAGACACCCATTGACACACACTGAAAGTACCTTTATCGTAGTGCGTTAGTAAAGAACGTTGTTTAGCCTCGTATAGGGCAACATTGTATAGAATCAGATGATTTCTCATGGGATGCTTGTGACTGCGTCTGTTACCCTAAAATGTTGACACTCTTTTCCTTGGTCAATTTAGACCTCGCATTTTAAATCGCATAGTTGTTGTGTGATAATTCAACGTGAATGTGACTTTAGTAACATAAATGAAATCAGGCATGTCATGACTAAGAATAATATGATATTCTGTCAGTATATATATAAACATATGTGTGTATAACGAATTCGTGATCGAGCCAGACAATAACTACTCTATATCTTTAAGTTAAGTTGGGGACATTGTAGCATGTCCTGCCCATCCTACTGAACCACTTACTTACCAAAGCGAACCTACGGTGATCTTTAAATTAGATGAGTTGTTATCCTCAGAACTTGTCTCCTTGGCAAATCCCAGTCAGTTACCTTTGATTTAATGACCACATTCTTGATACTCACCCCTTGGAAACCACATACTACCCCATCGAACCTGGTAGCTAAAGTAAGAGGAACCAGCGTGACCATACAAGGTAAATTACCGTTACGGGTGCACACGTAAATGTAATTTACAGTGTATGCAAGCCCTGGGTAAATCCTACTCGGCAAACCATCAGTTATAAGAGATACGACCTTTCATTTCAAAATCTCATGACATCCATTTTCAAGCTTATGGGACTCAACTGTATGGTTGAGGACATCTAGCAAAGTTCATTTCGCCATCACACCCATTCTCGTCTCTCTTAGCTATGGCTTCCAACCTATCAGCTCCTTTTAAAATGCTTGTGCGAATGATAACACCAATATAACATCCCATCACTCACATCATCCGACGATAAAGATCTCCCCTCGCTGCGGGCGAGCCGTGGTTAAACTCTTTACTGACTCTAATTTATCCGCGATGCTAACTCTACCCCTATGACGTTAACTACTACAACCCTCCTTCAAGCTCTCTCAATTGTACAACAACTTCATAAACTCTAATCTAATGGAAACCCAGACCTCTTCGATAGACAATTACACCTCAACCATTGGAACCAACCTTTCGGCAGGAAAATCTTGTGGAATTCTCCCCTCTTGACTAGTGATCTCGTCACGATTTTAAACACTTTATACCTCACTACAAATACAGTTTCGCCAAACGGAGCGATATAGGCTACTTCTCGAACCCGTACGATCTGCTTATTCTTCAAACACACGATTCGTCTGTGAACTTGACTACCAAGGAACCTTCTACACTTATATTCTTGTGTGACTTGGAGTTCCCCAAGCCTTGAGCCATCACGGCTAGTTAACCTCATCAATGACATTCCCATGCACTTCTTTGTCAGAAGTTCCCGTACGACAAACAGTGACAACCAGCAATAGGCAGTTGTATGCTAGGAAAGTTCCACAACATCATACATTGATATCCATTGTCCTCATTCCTCCTTCTCTAGAAATACTTTCCTTGGTAACCCCTGTTTCATAACCAATGGTGACTGAACCAAATGATTGATTCGAACTCTCGATAACACGCGTAAGGAAGTAGATTGACTCCAGATTTGGCGAAGACACGTTTGAATTTATTGTATATGCGGCGAGCTACCCGAGGATCACTGAAAGCGACCCAAGTACCTGATATTTTTTTTACATCTTATATGCAATGCGGCTTTTCGATACACAGTAGACCCCGCGAAACCTTGGCTACAACTCGTACATTCATTGAAAGTCAGCTAGTATTTTGAAGTCTTCAGCACTTGGTATTTCGGAAACCTACTCCTACTACACGTTTGCACTTTTACTTACTCTTGAGGGCTGATATAAACTGGTGTTCTATTCTTCTGTACAGTGCCACCGTTGACGCAATCACATTGATATCGGTCAACCCAAATCGTTTTTTTTTTCTCCAGACTCGTGTCAATTGTACCGGGTGAGTTTCTTCAGAATGTATAGTTGCAACTACCCTACAATAGCTACATCGCCTTTCATTCTGAGTCTGTATTCCCCTACTTGATATCATTTATGCTTCCACAAAGAACTTTTCGGTCATTGGAACGTCGCCCTTATTTTGGATCTTTACCGGAGGGTAATATGCATAACGATATATCCCATGTTGGCAAACCTCACTCTAAACCTACACATGAAAGACTACCTTATCTTTTGAATCCTCTTCAGAAACTCAAATTGTATTCGTGTTGCGTCCGCTAAACTCTTGATAATCCTCCCATGGGTGAAGACCCCACCGACCGAAAACGTGGAAAAACCTTTTTTGTCGCAAAAATTCAAATTTTTTCACATGATTGCATGGTTTCAAATCTTTCTCTCCCATTCAACTCAAAGGCATTGGGGAAAAACATAAGATACCCTATTTTCAAATATATTATATAACAAGATTTGTCAAATAGCTAGGAATGACAAGGAAACTAGTACACCCTCAACGTGTTGGTAGTGTGGTGGGTTAGCTGCGGTACACTCTATACATAAGCACTAACGACATGTGGAAGGTGGGATCAGTGCTGAACAACAAATTTACCTTGAAATTATAGACAAAAACCTTATTTTGAGAAACTTCATTTAATGGGGCATTGCCCACAATAAAGCAAAAATCTATTGTTATTTCCGTTGCGATTTCCCAAGTCCCTCATGCATATTTTCACTAGAAGGGACATACACAGTTTAAATCAAATAAAACGTATTGTTTTCCAACCCTCTAGATTATGAGGAAACATCCTGATATAAATTTCCCCTAAGCGTCAAATATAGACTACGACCTAGATGAACAACAACGTCTTAACAACTCAAGTTTTGTATTAACAAAAGGGCAAATCACATGTTCTTTGGAGCAACCCCGTGACTTTTCCAGGACATTTATCAACGTTTACTCCTCCTAGATCCGTACTCGTCTTGGTTCACCATGGAAATTGGTGAAATATTACAATTGGTCCTCTAGTTATTGCAATTCTGACATACCACGACTTGTTAACCTCGCGTACGCCTAAATTGTCACCGGCTTGGTGAAGCAGAGCACTTATTTATGAGATTACCGCGCTTACTCGCTATGTTATTGGTACTACGATACCATGCAGCGTCATCTGCCTATACCTTTTCTGCAAACTGTAAGAACCACCCGATCTTAGCCAAATTCAAGGATGCATAACCACCCTCCAGATACATTAACATTCGAACCTTTTGCAGCACTTCTTGCCTGTACTGTGTCACTAGGCACAATACTTTCTGTTATCTTATTGGAATACTACAGCTGAAAGCTACTCGGACATATGGTTACTTCGTCATATTAAATATTTCGATTTCGAACACTTGTGTCGTCATGATACTCGTATGCGATGCGATTCAACTCACTCAGGGAAACGTTTGTTATAGAAAAATCACTCTTTGTACGCTCATGCGAAATGTTCATTCGATGCTTTTTAATCATATACCGTCCATCACTCCTCTCATAACGATCCGTGAAACGATTAGCACTAAGGCGAATTTCGGGATGAAAATCCTTTCAACTTGGGGATGATGTGACAATCAAAAAATTTCTTGTTTCCTTTCTCCTTCATCCCATTCGATTGGCCAACGCACCTTGAGCACTACGACAATTTTCGGGATGAAAATTCTTTCAACATGGGGATAATGTGACAACCGTCAGTTTCTCTGTTAACTTTTTCTGTTAGTTCCGTTAGCAAACCCGTGGCCCGTTATTCGAGTAATTGCATATGTGTTAATGTTTATTTGCTAATTAACTTTAATAACTTGTTTCATGAATTTATTTCGTGACCTTATGTGTTATTTGTAAAACTTTGCATTTTTATGCGAAACCGGACTTTGTAAGTAAATTGGATTTTTTTTTGTTTGTAAATGATATTTATACTTTTCCCGACTAAACATTTCATATAAATAAGTTATAAACTTTTAGAAACATTTCTAGTAATTTTATTTTACAAGTTTTGGGGTTAAAACTCATTTTTTGAGTTTTGGACATTATGTGCTTAAAGTGGAACTTTTAGGGACCAATTGTGTCATTCCCCTAAACCTAAAAAATCTTCCCTAAAGACCCCATCCCTTCCCCCATTCACGACACTTCTCCCCTCTCCTCTCTTCTTCACGGTTACACGCACCTACACACACTCCTCCTCAAATTCTTGAAATCCTTCATCAATCAAGCATGGAATTAAGTTTCCAAGCCCATTCAAGCTTCAAGAAAGCTAGGGGAAGCTCCATTTCTGTATCACCATCATCATCCGTCTCCTTCTTCTTCACCTAGTAAGCCCTAGAAATCTTCATGTTGAAATTTGTTGAATGCATGTGTTAATCTTGTGATTATGTGCAAATTGATGTGTAAATATGCTCATGAAACATGTTTTATGTTGAGATAAGTTAAATGATGAGTTGGGGCTGATTATGGGTTGATTTAGGGGCTGTAATTTTGAGGTAGAAATCTGCCATGGAATGTTCTTGTTAAAGCTTGGGTTGTTGAACATGAATTTTAGGTGAAATCGCTATGTGCAAGTGCTATGGTCAATTTTTGTAATGATTTTGGTATGAACATATTAGGGACATAAATTACATGTTGAAATGGTTATAATTATGTTAGTAGGTGTTGGATGACCAAATTGTTGCTCAAAATTAGAAAACCGAAACTTTTGCAAACTATAAATTGTGGACAGATTCGGCCAGATTTTTAGGCCAATTTGCAGAGGTCATAACTTACTCAATTTTGATCGAAATCAGTTGATTCTTTTTCCCTAGTAAATTATTATGTCTTAGCTTCGATTGGGATACTCGCACGCGTTCTAAAACCTCCGTTTGGTTATCCAAAACACTGCTGCAAGTTAAGTGCGCAAAGCTGTATTTTTCTGTGAAAAGTAGACTTTGCTTTTTGGTTGAGCATGATAACCTAGTTTTAATGAGGGGTTTGTTAAATGAAAATGAGTTTTATATGATAAAAATAAGATCTGGAAGGTTTCATGTTCAAATGTTAAGTTTTGAATGAGTTATGCAAATTTTAAACCTACTTTGACTATTTTACAAAAAGCTAAAATTTCCAACTTCCGACGCGCATAACTTTCTCAATACTTATCCGATTGAGTTGATTCTTTTTGCAACATTCCCTAAATGTTGAGTAGTTAGTTCCTGCCAAAGTTTAGGAGTTAACGCCAAGAAATGAGCAATTTAGCTATGTCACCAAATGGTGTGTTAATGTTTGACAAAGGTGATTTTTAGCCAACTTCGTGCGCGCATAACTTCCCCAATTCTTAACCTTTTTAGCTGATTACTTTTGCAACATGTTCTAAATATTGGGATGTATATGTCGGTAAAATTTTAGAACCTAACTCCAAATATGGAGCAAATTAGGTGTATTCCCAAACGGTGTGTTAGTGACAATAATGTTGATTTTTGCCAACTTCCAACACGCATAACTTTCTCATTTCTTAACCTTTTTACTTGATTCTTTTTGCAACAAGTCCTAAATGATATGTAGTATATGCCTGTAAAATTTAAGCAGTTAATTCCATGCATTGTGGATTTTAGCTATGTCACTAATTAGGTGCTTAAAGTTTGACTTTCTGGGTCAACTTTGACTTAAGTTGCAATTTCTTGTTTTTCTCCCAAATTGGGACTTGTATGTGCATAGTGTGGCTTGTATGATTGTATGAAACATGTTTAGGTGTTTATGTGCTATTTTCGTCCTAGCGACACCTACTAATTTGATTAGGCCATATTTTACCCGAATAGGTTAATTTGACCAACCGGTGGAACCAAGTGCTGAGTACCAGTGCACCCTCAGGTGAGTTCACTCTCTATATTGTTATATCCAGTTAGGGACGATAACGCGTAGGTGGTTGCATCCAGTAAGGATGGTAACCCAAACGGTAAGGTATTTCTTACTGAGTAAATTTCCGACATAAATATCATATGCTACACTGAATTGAACTTATTTATTAAAAAGTCCTTACATTCGAGCCGTTAATATACAGTAGCGAGGTAATGTTGAGTAGTACTACTGGGAATTGACACCCCCGCTCAGCGGTGCACGGGATGCACCCTCCCGACTGGCGGTCGGACTGAGATCAATGTTAGCCTATCCACCGTGATCCGTCAAGACACGGGAAGGCAAATTCATAGGTACCCCCTATCAAAACATTGTCAGCTTCGGTTACGAACAATTCAGGTGTACATAACTATAGGCTAGCTACCTACGATACGGAATTTACTGGTCTTATGATATTGATTGTGTTTTACCTGTCTTTATTCATAAACATTAGGTCTACTTGTGACGGGTAGACCGCTTTAGTGAACTCACCAGCCTTGGCTGACACTTGATTGTTGAATGCTTTTCAGGTTGCTTGGAGGATCATGGATGGCACGGGCGTTGGAAATACTTACCTTTCGTAAAACCCTTTTGGAAATTGTATTTCAGATACTTTAGTAATCAATTTTACTAAACAACAACCTTGTAAACTTTTAATGCTTCCGCTGATTTTGTGAAATGTAAACTCTGATTTATTAAATGTAATACTTGACTGGTTTACCCTTTAACTATGGCTTGGTTGTAACTAAAGACTTGGATCCTGGTCTGGATCACACCCCACACGGTTGTACTCCGTTAGCGGAAATTGGGGGTGTGACAAGTTCTCTATCATCATCTTTATAATATAACTAAAAAAACTATAATTTCTCTCTCATTTCCAATTAAATAATATTTTTTATACCTTTATCATTATATTTTCTCACTTTTCACTCATAACCACTTTAAAAATATAGAGAATCTACCGTATTTTCTTAGATATAGCGATGAATAGTAATTTTTCTCTCTCTTTCACTCAACCGAAACTCAAACATTAGGACTACAATCATACAAATATATGCTCTGAATACTCTTTTAACGGAATTTTTTTCATATATAGTATATTTATAAATGTTCTTAACAAAAATAGGGGGTTCATTATTTTTTTTTCAAAAATGGTTATCCCGCACTTCCCAAGTGCGGGGGTTAGGCTCGGGTGGAGGCTCGGCATAAGTCTGATTGCTTAAAGAAATTTTGGTGGGTCCACCGCAGTTGCCAACTGCGGGACGAATGTTTCGGTCAAAGACGGTGGGGCCAACCCGCAGTTACCAAATGCGGATGATTTGACTAAACCTAATCTCGCAATTCCCAAGTGCGGGAGACCTGACAACCGGACAAAAACCCTAGCACGGGTTCCCAACTGCATGTTTTTTCTTTTTGACCACCATCCATCCGAAATTTTACCACATTCAAATACCACTTTCAAATACCAACTGCATGTTTTTTCTTTGAGCACGGGTTCCCAACTGCATGTTTTTTCTTTAAATACCACTTTCAAATACCACATTCAAACACACATACTTCTCATTCTACTTCTCTATCCCTTCAAACACAAATATTTTTCCTTATCCCTACCATCAAAGAATTCACCATCAAACACAATCACCATACAATGCAAGGAGGATCACAAATTTACCCTGGTCCACGAAATAACGATTTGTTATGGCTGGGTGCTAACCATCAAGCTCACCACGTGTATTACTCCCCAACTATTGACAGAAATAAACCTCTTAAACTCAGACGGGGAGATCGACATTTTTGGAAATTTATAGTCGAAAAAATGAAGGATGAATTGTTCTCGACGAAGCTGATCGAGTACCTGAAGATATCCGGGTTTTACGGCGTGCTACAATGTTACTACGACAAGGTTGATAATCACCTTGTAACATCACTGGTTGAGCGTTGGCGGCCTGAAACTCACACGTTTCACTTTCCCTTTGGTGAAGCCACAATTACCCTTGAGGATGTTCAAATGCTATGGGGTTTACCACTCAGTGACCTGGTAGTTTCTGGTTCCGATTTTAAGTGGGACAACCAACAAAAAATAGATAATTGTGAAAAAAATTTGGGGATAACAGGTCTGGAGGGACAAGACCTCAGCACCAACACAATCAGGTTTACCACTATTCTCAAAGAAATAAAGGAATCTTGGCCGGGACCCAACGCAAGCAATGAAGAATGTAGGTAAATTGCAAGATGCATTATAATGCATCTTATAGGTGCCGTTGTTCTTCCTGACCATTCAGGTTCTGCAATGTATTACTTCCACTTGCAAAACTTGATTGATCTCAGAGAATGTGGAAAGTTGAGCTGAGGAAGTGCTGTGCTTGCATGTCTGTATAGGAATTTATGCAAAGCTGCAGAGCCCAGCAATTGGGACTTGGCCGGACCTGCAATGTTGTTGCAAATGTGGGCATGGGAGAGAATACCCTGAATTGCCCCAAGAATTAGAGAAGGCTTCGATTTTTCAACATCGTTTGGTGGAAGGTACTCACTAATAATTAATTAAAATAATTTATCAATTATTATTTGATAACACTTTTATAAAAATGGTTTGTAGGTGGCGTGATAGCTTGAGTTGGGCTAGATAATAAGGTCTTCATTGACGGACTTTCGATCACATATTCAATGTTTAAACACCGACGAGGTTATAAAATTCAAATTACTTGGCAATTTATAATTTTTAAATTTTTACTATATATTAAT
>JBCNJP010000009.1:36090437-36128935 GCA_039602395.1 Deinandra increscens subsp. villosa
AATTTGATAGTGTAGAACCCCATTTTTCATATACACTTATCAGCACATCATTGCCGGTTGGAGGACGTGAATGGTGGTTTTTGTAGTGTCGGTTGAGTGTGGAGGTGGTATTGGGAGAATGGGTTTTGTGTCCTTTTGACACATGTTAATATCTTTTGCAAGATTTGGAAGACAACCCATAACCTTGGTTGGGTTAAGGGCTTTAACCTAGGTTAGGAGATTAGTTAGTTAGATATTTTGTGGGGTTTAAGTAATTAGATGGTATTAGTCTTATAAAAACTAACAACTTTATCCGAATATTTTATAAAAATATAAAATATAAAATGTAGTGTTTCCATAAAATAATCACTAAAAGTTGACGGAATCTTTGAACGGGCCGAAAATAACAGAAACGGTTGTTGGGCCGGTACATCTTGTGTCAGGCCGGTATGCAAGGCTTTCTCCGATTTTCGCGCGGTTTGTTTCGTTATTCGCCAAAATTAGTCGGGATCAATATGTTTGAGTTTTAAATTGTCGGTTGACCTATCGGGTCATGTTTTTAGGCTCGGTTCGTTCGTTTCACGTTATTGGGCCGAGTCGGGCCCAATTCGGTATACGGGTGTTTCATACCGAATCGTTCTTCCGTTTTGGTCGAGACAAGTTTCTAAATTTATTACGAGGCTTCAATATTGTTAAACAATTATTGTTTTGGTCGTAACTTAATTATTTAGAAATTTTAGTCTTAATTATTTTATTTGCTCGTGTATCGCATTCAGAAAATAAATAATTGTTTTGATCCGCTTTAAGCTCGAATATTTTACGGTGTTAAAACTAATTAAGTTCTAAAGAAAACATTCGCTCAAAGACTTTGTCAAGTGTCGGTGTGACTTCTCACGACACTGTTTCGGTAAAATATAAAAGTCATTTTATATTTTTATTTTTTTGTTAATCCAAACATGTTTTGTTTAATCCAAACATCGTCAAAAATCTTATTTCTGTCCGACAATTTAACATTGACAATTATACATCGATTGAATTTGACCCCTTTGGATTTTCTGTGAAGGATTTCAAGGATGGTACGATCCTCAGTCGCCATAACAGCTCAAGCTCACTCTACCCGCTTTCCACCAATGATTCCGCAACTGCTTGCTTCTCCTCCTCCAGAGACACCAGTTTCTGGCACTACCGTCTCGGACATCCGGGACACACTATCCTAGATTTTTTACGTTCTCGTAATTTCATTTCTTGTAATAAAAATAGCTTGAATAACATTTGCCATTCTTGTCAATTATCAAAACATAAACGTTTGCCTTTTTCGGATTCCATTACTCGCACTTTTAAACCGTTTAGCATTATTCATTGTGATTTATGGACATCCCCGATACTTAGTCATAATGGGTATAAATACTATATGGTACTCGTCGATGACTTCACCCAATACACTTGGGTCTATCCCCTTAAATTCAAATCTGAAACTTTTAGCAAATTTTCTGCTTTTCACGCATATATTCATACTCAATTTCACCTTAAAATTCAATCTTTTCAATGTGATAATGGTGGTGAATTTGATAATCATAATTTTAAAAATTTTGCTACGCAAAATGGCCTTCACCTTCGATTCTCGTGTCCCCATACGTCACAACAGAATGGCAAATCCGAACGCATGATCCGTCGCTTAAACGAGATTATGTTTACCCTTCTCACACATGCGTCTCTTCCTAAAACCTTTTGGGTTGAAGCCCTCCACACCGCCTCCTACCTACACAACATTCTTCCAACCAAACTTCACCATCATTTGACCCCTACCTCCATTCTATACCACCGCCACCCGTCCTATGATCACCTTCGGGTGTTCGGTTGTGCGTGTTACCCCAACACCACCGCCACTCGCTCTCACAAGCTCGACACACGCTCCACGTTGTGTGTTTTTCTTGGCTATCCCGCAAATTCCCGCGGGTACCGGTGTCTCGACATCGCCTCTGGCAAAACCATTTTTTCCCGCCACGTCACCTTCAACGAAGAAATGTTCCCATTCGCCAACCCCCTCAACCCTCCACCTGATCACTCATTTCTAGACCCCCCCTCTCCCCTTCTGTCCGTTCCTTCCACAACCCAATTTCCTACACCACCGTCCTCCCCTCAGCCCACTACCCCTCACACTTCCCCGGCCCATACAGCCGCTCCAAGCCCAGCCCAAACTTCTCCCCACCAGCCCGCTCCTACCCAAGTTGCCGAGCCCGATCCTTACACCCCTCCACCGATTCCAACACCACCAACTCCCACTGTCCCGTCTCCACCGTCCCCACCGCCACCTCCACCGACTCGCACTCACCCCATGGTCACCCGTACCACCACTGGCTCCTTAAAACCTCGTGTTCCACTTAACCTACATACCCAGACCACGCCACCCATATCCCCGTTACCTAAATCCCACCTCACCGCCCTTACCGATCCTAACTGGAAAAATGCCATGCTAAACGAATATGAAGCTCTATTGGCAAATAATACTTGGGAATTAGTTCCACGACCTGATAATGTACCCGTGGTTCGGTGTATGTGGCTCTTTAAGCATAAATTCCGTTCTAATGGGGCGTTAGAACGTTACAAAGCCCGTTTGGTTGTTAATGGAAAAAGTCAGACTGTGGGTATCGATTGTGAAGAAACCTTCATCCCTGTTGTGAAGCCAGCTACTATACGGACAGTTCTCAGTCTTGCGGTTTCCCGCTCATGGCCGATTCATCAACTTGACGTTAAGAATGCGTTCCTTCATGGGGCTTTGAAAGAGACGGTTTATATGTTCCAACCCCCAGGCTTCACTGATTCTCGGAATCCAAAGTTTGTGTGCAAGTTAAATAAGTCGCTCTATGGCCTCAAACAAGCGCCACGCGCTTGGTTCCACCGATTTGCAGGGTTTATCACTCGATGTGGGTTCAAAGGTAGTGTAAGTGACTCTTCTCTATTCGTTTATCGGCGCGGTTCGCAAATGGCTTATCTTCTACTCTATGTCGACGATATTATACTCACAGCTTCTAGCACACAACTCTTACATGATATTATTAAGTCTTTGTCTTCAGAATTTAAGATGTCTGACTTAGGGCCGTTACACAATTTTTTGGGAATACAAGTTGAACAGAAAAACGGAGGCCTCTTTCTCTCCCAGTCGACATATGCCTTGGATATCCTTTCACGTGCTAGGATGCTTAACTGTAACAGTGTTAGCACGCCGGTTGAAGTTGGCTCTAAGCTTCGCGCATCGGTTGGTGAACCCGTGGCTGACGGGTCTCTATATCGGAGCTTAGCCAGTGCTCTGCAATATTTAACTTTTACTCGGCCCGACATATCTTATGCTGTGCAACAGGTTTGTCTCTTTATGCATGACCCTCGGGAGCCACATTTTCAACTGCTCAAACGCATTTTGCGTTATATTAAAGGTACACTGCATCTCGGTATTCAGCTCACCCCGTCTCGCTCTACTAAACTTACTGCTTACTCCGATGCGGATTGGGGTGGTTGTCCGGACTCTCGTCGGTCAACGTCTGGTTATTGTGTTTTCATGGGGAGCAACTTAATTTCCTGGTCTTCTAAACGACAGCCTACTATTTCTCGCTCCAGTGCAGAGGCTGAATACCGTGGCGTTGCGAACGCCTTCGCAGAGACTAGTTGGATTCGTAATTTGCTTTTGGAACTTCATGTTCCTACTAGACAGGCTACTCTGATTTACTGTGATAATGTCTCTGCTGTCTACCTATCTGAGAATCCAGTCCAGCACCAACGAACCAAGAACGTTGAAATGGACATACACTTTGTTCGTGATAAGGTGCGCATTGGGGAGGTCAAGGTTCTGCACATTCCTGCTGCATATCAGTACGCTGATATTTTTACGAAAGGCCTTCCCAAACAGCTGTTCCTCAGGTTTCGTTCCAGTTTGTGCATTCGTCAATCTACCGCTCAAACTGAGGGGGGCTGTTAACAGATAATATCTTTGGATATTATTGGTTTGTTATTCTGTATTATTCTTTGTAATTGTTTCCTTATTCTAGTGATTTAGTTTCCTATCTTGTGTAGGTTTTGTATATAAATATTGTACATTGTATTATTGGGGAATCAATGAAATTGATATACTTTCAACTACTTCTATAATCCTTCCGGAAACACTGTTCGTGTTGCTCGATATACTGAATTCTTTGAAAAGAATTTTATAGCTCAAGAGAACAGTGGGAGAATTGTAGAACTACTAGAAGATGTGTCACCTTCTGAAACAACTAGCAATCATCAACTTGGGGGGGGGGGAAATGTTCAAAGTGATGAACCTCAAGTCGATGATGTTGCGATTCCACTTCGTAGATCCGAAAGGGTCGTACGTAATCCGGATAGATGGATTGGTCTAGTCGAATCCGAGGATGACGTATCAGGAGATCTCAATGAGCCTCCGAACTTCAAAGCTGCATTATCAGATCCGGAATCTGACAAATGGCTTGAAGCTGCGAATGTGGAAATGAAATCCATGCAAGATAACCACGTTTGGACCCTGGTTGATCTTCCTCCTAACGCAAGAACCGTTGGGAGTAAATGGCTCTTCAAGAAGAAGACCGACATGGATGGAAATGTACACACCTATAAAGCTCGTCTCGTGGCGAAAGGTTATACTCAACGTTTTGGCGTTGACTATGATGAGACCTTTTCACCAGTAGCAGACATAAGAGCTATTAGGATTCTCTTAGCCATAGCAGCGTACTATGACTTTGAGATATGGAAAATGGATGTTAAGACTGCCTTCTTAAATGGTTACTTGGATGAAGAAGTCTATATGGATCAACCTGAAGGGTTCATTGATCCAAAACATCCCAACCAAGTATGCAAGATTCAAAGGTCCATTTATGGACTAAAGCAAGCATCGAGGAGTTGGAATAAACGGTTTGATGAAGAAATCAAAAAGTTTGGTTTCGTTCAGAATCTTGATGAGCCATGTGTATATCGCAAAGCTAGTGGGAGTAATGTTACTTTCCTTGTCTTATATGTAGATGACATACTGATAATAGGAAAACACATTCCAATGTTGCAAGATGTAAAATCCCATCTTGGAAAGTGTTTTGCCATGAAAGACTTGGGAGAAGCAGCATTCATTCTTGGAATCAAGATCTATAGAGATAGAACTAAGTGGTTGATTGGACTAAGTCAAAGTGCTTATATTGATAAGATCTTGAAGCGACTCAAGATGGAGAATTCCAAGCGTGGTAATGTACCTATGCAGGAAGGACTTGGTCTATCGGTCAAACAAGGTGCATCTACACCTGATGAGGTGAAGCGTATGCAAAGAGTCCCTTATGCTTCGGCTGTAGGATCTATAATGTATGCGGTGAGATGCACTAGACCTTATATAGCGTTTGCGCAGAATATCGTTAGCCGTTATCAACAGAACCCAGGTGAAAGTCACTGGACTGCTGTTAAGACCATTCTTAAGTACCTACGGGCTACTAGAGATTTGTTTTTGGTATATGGGGGAAATCCAGATCAAGAGCTCAAAGTGACCGGATACTATGATGCTGGATTTCAGACTGATAGAGATGACACGAAGTCTCAGTCTGGATACGTCTTCGTTATGAATGGAGGCGCTGTGGATTGGAAAAGCAAGAAACAAACCACAGTTGCTATGTCTGCAACAGAGTCTGAGTACATTGCTGCTTCGGAAGCTGCAATGGAGGCTGTCTGGATAAGGAAGTTTATTAGTGGGCTTGACATTGTCCCCACAAGTAACTTGCCGATCGACATGTACTGCGATAACTCGGGTGCATTGATCATCGCCAAAGAACCTGGAGTTCAGAAGGGCGCCAGACACTATGCCAGGAGATATCACAATGTTCGTGAGCAGATCGAACTAGGTGAAATCAAATTACTCAAAGTTCACACAGATATTAACTTAGCTGATCCTTTCACGAAAGCTTTGTCGAGGCCGAAGCTTGAAAGGCATGCCGAGGGCATGGGACTTAAATTAGCTAGTTAAATCATGTATGTCCGATGTTCGGTATTTGGATAAGGGATGGTAAACAATTTCTATTTGCATAATGAAATAAAGTACTTGATATGTTTGATTTCATTTAATAGTAAATTGTGTCCTGTATTTGCATGTTTAATCCTTGAGTACTTGTCAAGTATTCTAAATTGTCCATTGTCGATTAACTATATGGGAATATAGTTAAACTAAGACAAAATCTGAGTGATTGGTTAGGATGGTCCCACCAAACTCACATGGTATTCATTGGATGCATACTGGACTGACCCACTAACGAATTGTCACTTTATGGATCGGCGTCATTAAGTGAAATTCGTAAATGGTTGCTTTACTTATCCTTAGACTTGAGATACAAGCAGGTCATGCATGTATGGATTGCACCTGCTTGATATAGTTCTAACTATCCTGAATAAGGTAGTACAAAAGGGCTATTTTCAGTAAGTGTATTGAAGTATGTGACATGACACGTGTAGTCAAGAGGATTTGTTCCTTCAGCTTTGTGCTGAAGAAGATACCACTGGGCCCCTCATTGGACTAATTAAGATGTTTGCATGGCTGTGCCCAAATGAAATCTAGAAATGTCTCGATTTGCAATTTGGTAATCTTAAGTTAGTTGAGAGAATGAGAAACAGAATCGTTAAAGTATGAAATGACTTGATCCATATTCATATTTAACACGGTATCGGTAACAAAGGGATAGTAAATGACTGTACCATTTAAATACACTTTGAGAAACTGTACTTAAATATTTCTGGGAGCATTGGCGTGTTGCTAGACGCTAACCAATGTTATTACCTTTACTATTGCAAGCTCAAGTGGGAGCTGTAGGGATATGATCATGTAATAGTAAGCGTATGTCCGGAAATTATTTAAGCCTACGGGGTCACACGTCTCGACACCAAATGTATTAATATTAATTAATAGTTAATTAATATTTATCACGAATTATTTAACGAGGTTTCGTTAAAAACTGACAGTTAATTGTTAACAAAGGGTGTTAGTTGTAATTAGAGAGAGTTGTAATTGGATTACAATTGAGAAAAGGCTTTGGATAGGGCCTCTAGTCGATTTCGATCTAGGGCTCCTATGCCAATCCTTAACTTGTTTATCAAGTCTTTTAAACCTATATATAGACCCTCTGGGTTTAAGGTTTAGCTGCTGCTTTTATCTGATAAAAGGCAAACCCTAATTCTCTCTCTCTTCTCTCTCGAATTCGGCATCAAGAAAACCCAAGGGGGGTTTCGGTTCTTGTGTGGTTCGACCAAGGCCAACTTGAGTGGAGGTGTTCGTGATCAAAGTGCTAGCACATAGCATTGGTGTGTCGTGTGTGCGATCGTAGAGGGATTTGCTTTAAATCCTCCAAGAGATCAAGTCAATCCGAGCTCATAAGGTAAACATGTTCTATCCGGTTAGTTAGATTAATTCATAGGTTTCTTTCCGCTGCGTACTCGTGAGATAATTTGTTATATGACCCAACAGGATATGTATCGGGTTGAGCCCTGTAACGACCGGATAGAAGATCAACATTGTTGTGGATAGAAACCCGGTTGTGGTTGAGGCGGTTGTGTATAGAAAACCGGTTGTGAGAGCGGTTGTGTATGAGGAGGAGGAGGTATAGACGATTGACCGGGTGTTCGCACCTTGGGTCGAAACTTTCGGGTTGTGGCGGGTGATTTTTTCTGTCTCTTTTCCATAGCTATGAGTTTTGTTGTAGAGAGTATAAACGAGTGGAAAATGTGTGAAAAAGTATTGAATTGATGTCATTTTATAGTGTAAAAAAGGGATGAGAAATTAAAAAAAAAAAAAGAACACTTAAGGCTAGCGGTCCAAATTTTGGTTCCTAAGTCTCGGTTTCCTTCGGCTTGTTAAAACCGGAAAAAACCACAGCATGTGAAGCCATGAAAGGGGGTGTTATAAGTATACAGAACAATCTTACTACTGATTGAATCGATCGGATCTAGTACAAGAGAAGGTAAATAAGAGTTTTCGTATTGAATCACTTGAAGATTACAATGAAGACTCTCTGGTTTCTCTCTCTAGAACACACACACAAAATGAGTAGAATGACAGAAGTTCTCTAGTTTTTTTAACACTATAAACAGGTCAACCTATTTATAGGTGACACATACTGCCCAACGTACCATCCAACGTACCAGATGGTACATTGGCTCCATATCAAATGGTACGGGCCATGGTACGCTGACTCTAGGACTCACACAACAATGCTTTCACATAGATACAATACACGAGAGACACTGTTGCATAGGAATATGCTCTAACAAACTCCCCCTTAACTTGTAGTGTATCTATTCTAACTAAACTTCAGTCTTCAATCTTCAGCATTGCTACATTTGATCTTCAACTTGAAATCTTGTCAGAAATAGAGCTTGCATTGCTGGATCAGAACTTGAATAATCTTTGGACTTTAAAATCCACTTGTGAAAGATACTCTAAACTACCCCTTTCACCATGCTTGAGACTTGACAGCACAGAACCTGCAATTTCAGAAGACATAAACAAGGTTTCCTTTTTCTTTTATGAAAATAAATTTAATCTTGGCACAAAACTTCTCTTCGAGAATCCAATCTTTGAAATTTGATTTCGTATCACATGTCGATCGGTCGAAAACAAATAAGAAACAAAATCTTTTTGGTTTTTGGAAACTCTACATCAAAACACACCTAGAATCTTTTTGATTTTTCTAAGTTTATATTAAAAAACACCTAAAATCTTTTTGGACTTTTCAGATATGAAACATAAATGCAATACAGAATCAGGCACTATTATTGTCTTTTGCGAGAAAGATCACAACTTGGGATCATATTGAACATAACATGCTGAACTACACTTCAATTTCAATTACTTCAGCACTTAAATCATGTCGATTGCTAGTATAATTTGTCCATCTTAAACTCTGGCAAAATCATACTCATAACATCTGGACATGTTAAGGTATTTATTAGATTGCTTTGACCAATGTACCCCACACTATCAGACATACTCAGATATGCTTTTATATCACACTTTGTGATATCACTTGTGATTTAACACATAGTGATTGTACACATGATATTGTCAACTGTGTTCCATGCAAAAAGAAATAAGAATGTTAAATCGTCTACCTTAAGGTCGATCTTTCGATACGCAGATAAGGCCTCGAATTTAACAAATAAGAAAAAAAACCAAGTTGAAATTGTATAATTCAACAACAATCAGGTCGAAAGTCCGATATAATTATACGAAACACCAAAGAAAATAAAGCAGAACCTTAAATGAACAACTATCAGGTCGATCATGTGGATACGCAGAGATAGTCTGATCATTTAAGAAAATAAAGAAAATCAAACAAGTTTAAATCTTTGTAAAATGAACACATGTATACACAGTGACTTCTCATTTTCTTTTTCACATATCTTTTGCAATATATTGAGATACACATCAAGATGTTGTCCACTTGGTCAAGCATTAGTATTTAGTATATAACACATCTGAATACTTTCTGATTTAATTCCGAGCCTACCAAGCACATCAAACAATGATCTTATGGCTTTTTCATCTAATTTATCCTTGAGTAAGACACGTAAGCCAATGTACCATCATTTCCCAATTATGTTGGGTACAATTTCTCATTTTTTAAATGTTTTTGTATTTTTCTGTTTTGCCCCCCCCCCCCCTAAAATGAAAACTCTATTTTTGGATTTTTTATTTTAACAAAAATACAAAGACACTATTTTTGAAATTTTCAATTTTCTCCTCCTAAACTACATACGGAATGTAAAAGAAAGAAAATTGACCTTTCAACATGGATACCTTTCAATTTTAGCTTTCAGAAAAATTTCAGGTTTTGAAATTTGATATCACTTGTAATTTAACTTAAATCAGCAGAATACTCCTTCATCAGTAACTTTTTAATCACCGATAGGCCTTCTAGAAGCGAATCGCTTCTGGTCGACCAGTGTGACTGGTCAAACACGTCAGTTTATAAATGACCCGAAGCAAATCGCTTCTGGTCGACTAGTGTCCTGATTTTGTTTAAAAACCACTTTAGGTTTCCATTGTTTTTGTTGTTTAGTAAATCAGCATCTGATGAACCAGTCACAGTTGATTGTGACGAACAACCGACATATGGAACATTTTGAAATTTAGGTAAAAACCGTCGTTGATGTTTGGAAAATGTCAGTTGAAATTCATCAAATACTCTGCCATATTCATCAATAAATTTGTATTTGGAAGATTTACCAACAAAACGAACCTTTCCTTTTCTTTGAGTAGAAGCAGCAGTGACATGACAATCTTGTGTCATATGCCCCTTTTGTCGGCAATTATAATACAAGCGATTGTGTACATTTTTCCTCTTTTGTCCCTGCAAAGCTTCACAAAAATGAGCATCTCCAAATGATCATAAAAGTATCATATACCTGAAACCAATGATCATGAACCCATTTGGATGTCGGGCTCTTTGGAGTAGAATTAGATCCTCCAGAAGAAAATTTAGCAGGTTGATTCTTCTTGGTCTTCGGATCAACATTCTTCACAAACATGTTTGATATTTTCTGAGCATCCACGCAATGAAGCGGGAATTCTTTGTCAGAAAATATTTGTTCCGAACCTTTGAGTTTGTAAAACCTCTCAGTTGAACTTTTTCAGTTTTGAACACATCCTTTTATACTTGTTTCAAATTAATTTTCTTCAATTTTTGTTGCTTTTGAACTTGAGAAGTACCAATATCAGTAACTTTCTTCTGAAAACCTAAACCCTCATGTTTTCGAGATACCTTCTCTTCGAAACCAGATGACTTATGCCCGTTCTTTGCAAGACGAGAAAATTCAGCTTTGACCTTGTTGACATCTTTTTGAGCATAGAAGATTGACTCATCAATGTTAGTGTGAGAACGAATCTTTTCAGTTGAACTAGCTGATTTCTCTTCTTTAGTGGATGAAGAACTAGACACAAACTTTGAAGTTTTAGGAATCTCAGAGTTCCTCTCATTCTTATTCTTCTCTTTCTTGTTGTCGTTCTTTTTCTTCACAATCTTTTCTTCATCAGATTTAGTATCAACAAATTTAGAGTAATCACAATTTTCTACCTTTTCCTCCACCTCATTAACAGCTTCTTTGAGACTACCTGGGGGTGTCACTGTCTTGTCAAACATTCTTTCAAAATTTTAATCTTTTGCTAAAAAGCTTGTGAAAGATTGTGAATTGGTGACATTTTTCAAAAGACGATTTGCATCAGTTACTTGAATCTTCAAATAGGAAATCTTTTGTTGAGCTTCAGCCAATTCTTTATCTGCAGCTATCAACCTTGTAGCAACCTTGTGTGTTTCATATTTTTGAAATCTCAAATTATCAAGCTCACCAAATAACTCTTCTTCAACTTATCTTCATTTCTTTTCTGACTATCAAGATTCACATTTTGCAATTTATTCACCCTTGCTAACTCCCGCTTTTCGTCTAGCAACTTTTCCATATTAATATGATATTGAGCAACTTGAGCAGCTCGTTCATCAGAAGTCTTGTTGAGCATATCAAGCTTAACCTTGGACTTTTCAAACAATTTATTAAAATCATTGGCAGCATCCTCAGCTTCAGCCTTCCATTTTTCAACTTCCTTGACTAATTCAACATTTTCTTCAGATAATTCTGTAAATTTCTGTTCAAAATCCTTTTCAACACATTAAAACTTTAACTCTTTCTCAACAACTTCTGCTTGAAACTCTGAAAATCGTTCTTTTTGAGATGACAATTATTGAATTAAACCTTCCAACCTTTTCTGTTCATTACCTAATTCTTCTATCTTCCTTTCATAATCAGCAACCAACAATTCATTCTCCTTTACCAAACTTTGATTTCTTTCTATCCTTTTGTGAACAAAATTCACAAACTGATTCATAACCACTTGGTTTAGAATCAGAATCACTTTGGTCAATTTTAACCACAAATGCATGCTGACCACGAGTATATTGAAGTTCTGCTAGCTCAACATCAAAAGAATGTGCAGGAGTGTTATGAATTGCAGTCAAAGCAATAGGAGTTTCAAATTCTTTTGACCAGTCATATCCTTGATCAAATTGTGAGACTAATGCCTTAGACTCTGAATTATTTGTTGATGACTTTGATGAAAAAGCATTTGTCTTTGAACATTCACGAGCAAAATATCCAAAATTGAAACATTTGAAACACTTTACCTTTGATTTGTCTAATCCAACTTTACCATCTGGATTTAAACTTTTGAATCCTGTTCTCTTCTTGAACCTTCTAGATCTTTGGGCTAGCATAGCAAGTTGCCAATTGATATCCATTTGTTCGAGATTATCTGGATCTATCTGATCAAAATCTTCTTCAATCAGATTAGCTGTTGGCAAACCACCATTCAACAATCCATACTATGAAGATAACAATGCAAATATCAATGCCAAATGTTCATCAGGTGTATTTGCAGAAAATGAAGTCTGACTGGAATGAACTTTCAGAATTTCCTGATCCATGGCTAGCATTTGAAGAATCAAAACTAAATGATTTAGATTTTGCATTGATATTTGCAGAATTTTGACCATTATACAACTCAGGATTTTACAGTTGAGCAGTTGATTTGTGTGAAGTCAACATTTCCATTTCTCGAGCATGTAGCTTTCCTGTTAAATGATAAAATGATAATGTTAAATATTCTTTGTCATGAGTAAACAACAAAACATAATTTTTCCACTTCTCTGGTAATGCTTTTATCAGTTTCTCTTTCAATTTCCCCTCAGTCTTCTCAATGTTAACCACTTCAATTCACTGATTAGATGTGACAATCCGGATACAAGAGCATTGATGTTTTCCTTATCATAGTGTTCAAAGTTTTCAAATTCTTTATTCAGCACTTTTTGTCTACTCTTTTTGTATTGATCGTTGTCTTAACATCTCGCCGATAACGCATCCCATAATTGTTTACTTTTCTTGCTAGTACTGAATTGATGTAACAATTCAGTAGGTAAAGCCATCGTAAGATAACCATACACTTTTTGCTCAAGCTTATAGCTTTTTCTTTCAGCATCAAAATTGTGAATTTCTTTAAAATCTCCTTGATCAGTTGGCTTTCGAATTGGAATCCATAAATCTATATCATCTGTGCTAATGTAAGCAGATAATCTTTGTTTCCAATTGTGATAATCTTCCAATTTCAACAACTTGGGAACTTTCTGGCTTGTTCCAATTTCATTATCAAAGTTAATTATAGCTTGCATCGTGTTTTGCATAACCGCAAACGCTTGAAAATCAGACATCTTGTGATAAACTTTCGGTATCGAAAACTTCGGATGCAAAAAACGAAGGTCTTAGAGACGGATTTCTAAAATCAAATCTGAAGTAACAATGTACATCTCGTTGAGGTGGTCGTTTTGACTGGGTATGGGTCTTGTAACTCTTAACGGAACGAAAATTACGTGAGTTTTAGTAATCGTCACTATTCTCCCAACGGACCAATCAGCGAACCAAATGGTATGCTGCCAGCGGATCAATCAGCGTACCAAATGCTTTGACCGGACCAAGCACTTCAGCATACCACAAACCTCAGCGTACCAACGACGTACCAAACCAAGAAGCGCACCAAGTGATCAGTAACGGACCAATATGGTACTGCGTAACTGCTCTGATACCACTTCTAAGTACATGGAACAGATCTTACTACTGCATGAATCGATCGAATCACTTGAAGATTACAATGAAGACTCTCTGGTTTCTCTCTCTAGAACACACACACACAGAAAGTGTAAAATGACTCAGAAGTGATAGATCTTCTCTACACATTCTACAAGTCAAGTATTTATAGTGAGCAACTGACCCAACATACCAACCAACGTACCAACAAGTTCATCCAACGTACCAACACATTCAACCGACGTACCAACACATTTTCGACTGATTTTTGAGACTTTGGACGTTTTGGACTGTAATTTGCATCAGTAGGCAACGAAAACACAGTAGGAACTTTTTGCAATCAAGTTTGGCATCAGAAACACTCAGAATTGAAGAAAATTGATGAAAACATAAGAAAAACCCAACTTTCTCTCACTAGAAATCCGAAAATGATCAACTCACAGCAATAGAGTAACCTGGATTGCTCTAATACCACTTGTAAGTACAAGGAATGATCTTACTACTGATTGAATCGATCAGATCTAGTACACGAGAAGGTAAATAAGAGTTTCGTGTTGAATAACTTGAAGATTACAATGAAGACTCTCTGGTTTCTCTCTCTAGAACACACATAGAATGACAAAAGTTCTCTAGTTTTTCTAACACTTCAAACAGGTCAACCTATTTATAGGTGTAAAATCACGGAGGGATCTTACTACTGCATGATTCAGTTAATCGAGAACAAACACGATGTAAATAAAGCAAAGCTTTATTGATTCACAAAGAGTTACAAGCTAGAAAGAGAAACACACTCAGAACACACAGTTAAGAAGATATGAGAATGACAGAACTTTCTAAGATCTCTCTAACACGAGCTATTTATAGTGCACAACATAAAGCTGGCGAACCACCCAACGTACCATTGGTACGCCCGTACCAATGGTACGGCAGACCAAGTGGTACGGCGGACCAAGTGGTACGGCGGACCAAGTGAAAGATATTACAAACTCCCCATTTCACCATGCTTGAGTCTTGTCACACAGAACCTGCAATTTCAGAAGACAGAAATTTAATCTTGTGGCAAAACTTCTCTTTGAGAATCCAAGATATAGTTTTGAAATCAGAATTCTGGTATCTTGTATCGATCGGTCGAAAAAAATAAGAAACAAAATCTTTTTGCCTTTCTGAAACTTTAAATCAAAACACAACGAAAATCTTTTTGATTTTTCTAAGTTTATGCTAAAACACACCTAAAATATTTTTGGTTTTTTTTCTAGATATGAAACATAAATGCAATACTGAATCAGACACTATTTTTGTCTTTTGTGAGAAAGATCACAACTTGGGATCATATTGGTCATGACATGCTGAACTACATTTCAATTTCAATTAATTCAGCACACAAGTCATGTCAATTGCTGGTATAATTTGTCCATCTTAAACTCAGGCACAATCATTCTCATAACGTCTGGATATGTTATTGTATAGATTAGATTTGCTTTGACCAGTGTACCCCACACTATCAAACATACTCAGATATGAATTTGCTTATCACACTTTGTGATTTCATTTGTGATTTAATCACATAATGATTTTATTCATGATATCGTCAACTGCATTCCATGCAAAAAGAAATAAAAACGTTAAATTGTCTACCTTAAGGTCGATCTTTCGATACGCAGATAAGGCCTCGGATTTAACAAAATAAGAAAATAAAAACAAGTTGAAACTGTATAACCCAACAAAACTCAGGTTGGTACTCCCGTTGACGCAGAGAAAGTCCGATGAGTTATACGAAACACCAAAGAAAATAAAGTAGAACGTCAAACGAACAACAATCAGGTCGATCTTTCGATACACAGAGAAAGTCCGATCGTTTGACAAAATAAATAAAATCAAACAAGTTTAAATCTTTGCAAAATGAACACATGTATACACAGTGACTTCGCACTTTTCTTTTTCACATATCTTTTTCTTGATATATCATGAGATATGCATCAAGATGTTGTCCACTTGGTCAAGCATTAGTATTTAACGTGTTTATACATCTGAATACTTTCTGATTTAATGCCGAGCCTACCAAGCACATCGAGCAATGATCTCATGGCTTTTTCATCTATTTTATCCATGAGCCAGACATGTAAGCCAATGTACCATCATTTTCCAAATATGTCGTATACAATTTCTCATTTTTCAATTTTTTTTTTGAATTTTTCTGTTTTTTAATGTTTTTGTATTTTTCCTTTTTCTCCCCCTTAAAATAAAAACTCTATTTTTGGATTTTCATTTTAACGAAAACACACAAACACTATTTTTGGTGTTTCAATTTTCCCCCTCAAAACTACATACAGAATGTAAAAGAAAGAAAATTGACCAATCGATACTGATACCTGTCAGTTTAAGCTTTCATAAAAACTTTCAGTTTAGAAACATGAAGCATTCAATTTAAGTTAAACAGGAGACTCCACTATCAGTAACTGCTTGAACAATCACCGACAGGTCTTCTTGAAGAAACCTGCACACTGGATTTAAAGATTAGTATTCAAAGGACCCGAAGCACACAGCTTCTGGTCGACTAGTGTCTTCCTCAAAATTATTTGCAGCTTTGGTGACCACCTTAGGTCACCACTGCATTTTTGATTTATCAGAATGAACAGAGTCATCATCCTGAGATGAACCACCAGAACTTGAAACATGTTTGAAAAATTGTTTCCTTTTAGATTTTGTTTTAAATGGTGTTGACTCAGTAAAAATTCTGCCAGATTCATCAATTAAAGTGGCAGAGTTGTTTGAAAATGATCGTTTTGCAATTTCAAGACAATCCTGTGCCATGTGTCCCTTTCGGCGACATTGATAGCACAAACGATATGAACGGTTCGATTGTGGTTTGCCCTAAAACACAGGATACCTGTTAGAAGACTCAAATCCATCATAAAAATCGTCAAAAACCTGAAATCGATTAGAATGAACCCATTGTGAAGTAGGACTTCGAGGAGATGAATTTGATCCATATGATGAAAAATCTTTGACTTGTTGAGCAGCTCGAGAAGAACTTTCAGATAATGCCTTCTTCTGAATCTTACCTGCAAACCCTTTCTCTATTGTAGACATCAAAAATTGGGCCAAATGTTAAATTTGTTTGAGACTCGTGTCTTTTTTTTTCTTTGGAGTCTTCTTTGTTGCAGGCCTATTGGTTTTCTTCTCAAAGTGCTTGTCCTGGCTACCCAAACCTGAAGCTTTGTATTCTGGTAATTTCGTCAGATCAACTTGAACATCTGATAGACCAGCCTTAGCAGCCTGATTAAATGAAGCTTTGATATCCTTCAGCTTGTTAGCTTCTACCATTTTTGTAGCAACAGTTTCCTCATTCAGCTTCTTCTCATCTTTCTCAATTTCTCGCCAGTAGAAATAACTCCCTCTTCTGACATAAAACCACGAGAAACAAATGATGGTGGTGTTTTATCAACCAAACTTTCTTCCGTTTCTGTCACCTTCTTTGATTTCTCTGATGTCTTCAAGTTAGAATTTTCAGCAGCCAATTTAGAATAATCTTGCTTTGTATTTGAAAGATTCAAATCAACAATAGCTTCCGTTTGAATCACCGGATGCGGTATTTGATCAAAGACATCGCCTCCAAACACCTTCTTGAAATTACCATCTTGACATAGATAACTTACAAAAGAATGTGAATTCTTCAAGTTATGCAATTGACGATTTAGATCCAAAATTTCAAAATTCAAATTTGCTATGGTCTTTTGATATTCAGCAATAACTTTTTCTGAATGAATCAATTTCTCAGATGTGCTATTAACTAAATACTTTTCTCGTCGCACACCATCATGAGCAGCATACACTTGTTGTGTATTTTTATTTACCCTTTCCTTATAAATCTCAACATATTTGGTTAACAAAATCTTGTCCTTCTTCAGAGTAGTGATCTTATCTTGCAATTCAGACTGAATAATTTGATATTGAGTTCTTTCAGCAGTAACCACATCTAAAGCTTTTTGAAGTTCATCATTAGATGCTTTAAGTGCTTCTACTCTTGCTATAGAATTTTGAAATAGATTCTCAAAATCTTCACACACATCTTTAGCTTGAGACTTATATTCTTCAACCTCCTTGACCAACTTTTCATTTGCAGATGTTAACTTGACAATTTTTGTCATGGACTCATCATTCTCATGTTGAAATTGTGACTTTTGTTGATCATTCTGAATACAACCTTCTCACAATTGTTTCTGAATATCTGCTAATTCTTCCAATAACATACTATTTTCTTTGAATAGCTTCTCATCTACTTTGCAAATTTCATCAAATTCTTGACATTTCTTGACATAATTTTCCAACTCTTCATCCTTTCTTTTGAGTTCAGCAACTTGACCTTCACTTTCCTTAATCAAATTTTGAATTCGAATATCCTTTTGTGAACAAAATTCACGTACGGATTCATAACCACTCCCTTCTGTCTCAGAATTACTTGAGTCAACTTGTACCGTAGCTATGAAAGCAGATTCATTTGTAAGAAAACTGGATTCATCCGGAAAATCCTTAGCCCAATCATACCCCTCATTATTTTGAGATATCTTAGCTTTAGCTTCATGATTTTCTGAAGTACTTGGTTTAGATGAAGATTGATGACATTCTCGAGTAAAATGTCCTAATTTGGAACATTTGTAAAATTTCAGCTTAGACTTATCTAACCCCAGCTTGTCTCCCTGAATAATAGACTGCTTTCCATGTTTATTCATAAATCTTCTTCCTCTTTCGAGAAGCATAGCAAACTGCCAATACAACTTTGGATTCTGATGAGAGCAGGTGTAGATCTTTTCACCCTCATTTCTAACTCACGAGCTTGCAACTTTCCAGTTCATTTGTGAAAAGACCATTTAGAATACTCATTATCTTTTGGCTACCATCTAGGTAGTTGTGTTAATAAAATGTCGTTGGCCGATCAAAAAAAAAAAGAATACTCATTATCATGTGTCAATAACAAAACATAACTCTCCCAGCTATTTGGCAATGCCTCCAAAACTTTTCTTTCAAATCATCATCATCTTTGGTAACTTTGAGTTCTCCAAGTTCACTAACAAGATGTGAAAATCTAGAAACCAGATCTGAAATACTTTCTTTTTCACAATGCTTAAAGTTGTCAAATTCTTTTAACAAAACACACTAGTTTAGATACAGTACACGAGACACATCGTAGCATTGGAATATGCTCTA
Organism: Deinandra increscens subsp. villosa; assembly: GCA_039602395.1. Lineage (NCBI taxonomy): Eukaryota > Viridiplantae > Streptophyta > Magnoliopsida > Asterales > Asteraceae > Deinandra > Deinandra increscens. Next base: position 36,109,272 of record JBCNJP010000009.1, read on the forward strand.
ACAAAAGGTGACACTTACTGCACAGTGTACCATCCAACGTACCAGATGGTACGTTGGCTCCATACCAAATGGTACGGACCATGGTACGCTGACTCTAAGACTCACACAATAATGCTCTCACATAGATACAATACCCGAGACACTCTGTTGCATAGGAATATGCTCTAACAAGTGTGATAGCCGATCAAACCGCCAGAACCGCAGGAACCGAATCGATGGAGCCGAACTCCATACCGCGCCCCCCTAACAAATCTTATTGAATTTTGTTCCTCTCATGTTAATTTTGGTCTACATCTACTCTTACATTTCATTATGGTCTACGCTCCTTACAAGTGTCATCATTCCTCTACACATACATTGAAACATCTCAATCTCTCGTCCCTTATTTTAACTGAAATGTATATTACTCCTAATCTACCCCTTAAAGAAATCATTCCTTACTTGGTCCAATCATCCCTATTAGGTTGTTCAAAATCAGATATCCGAAATTTCAGAACGTTGATTTTAACTATCTCAGATATCAAAATTTGGGATACAATTCAAATATTTAAACCAGATATCTGAGATTCAAACTTTATTACGAAAAATAGATAAACTTTAGTAATCTTAACCAAAATTCCAAACAGAAGATGAACCAAACCCACTTTCAAACAGATGGTGAAGAAATCATCAATTCATCATCCAAAATTTCTAATTTGAACATGAGATGATTCATAGATGATATAACTATTAAAGTGAACTAAATCCAGATTCCAAACTGAATTGAAGAAATCAAAAGCTAATTATAAGATATACAAATAACAAGTGAAGGGGAAGTACATAGAATGCTTTGATAGTATTTAAGAACAAATGTAAACCGAACTCGAGGGATGCTTCTTTTTGCTTCTTCTGATTTGAGTCGAAGTCGAAGTCGAAGATGAAGGGGCGATTCCTTTAGCTTCTTATGATTTGAGTCGGTAACAGTTCATGTTAGAGCATGATCAGTTCGTCGTGTGAAGTATCTGAACAAGACGAAGATGCAAAAATGTTATTACACAAACTGGGATCCAAAGTGACACGATGTGGGATCCGAAGTCACAAATTCGGATCAGTTGGAACTACACGAACTGTGAGTTCATGTCAATTCGTGAACAGTAGTATAAATACTCGTTTGCTTTGTATTTTCAGTAACATTTGTGCAAGTAGTTGAGTGATGGTTTGAGTGTTAAGTGTGCGTTTCAAAGGTGTATTCTCTTTGTGAGTTTCAGGTTGTAAATTAGTTATCAGTGATCAATAAAACGATCTTTTAGTTACGTTTTCGTATTCGAAATAGCTAGATCGAGTAGACAATCCGATGCTCATGCGTTTTTAGTTCATTAGGGTAGCAGATTCGACTTGTGAGTTGTAGAGGAACAACAGAACTCAACCAATTGATGAAGCAACTAGATCTTCTCTTGAGTTTTCGAGATCAGATCTTGACCAAATCAATGAAGATCGCTGATTCGCTATGGCATATGACAGATGAGGTGTGTCTATCCGAAGGCCTGTGAAGAAATCGACAGAGGGCCGTTGAAGAAATTGGGAGAGCTGATGAAGATATCGATTGAGAGCTTGATGGAGATTTCGATGGAGAGCTTTTGAGTGTCTATCTGAAAGTTTTAGGTTAGGAAATAGGAACATAAGATATTTATTATTGGGGCATTTGCATATCTCCCCCTTTAAACTTGAGAAATTACATATATCCCCAAATCATGCTTAAAGGGTTAGAAAGTTGTGATTTGGGGAAATATGTAATTTTCTTCCAAAGTAGGGAGATATATGCAATTCTTCCTTTGGAAAAATTGTTGGGTTAGAATTTTAGATTGTTTCATTGAGGTTGTAATTATGTCTTTAGATCTACAAAAAAATACAGAACATTTCGTAGAGTGTAGTTTGTGAAATGTCAGTCACTTAAGATCTGCGAAATACGTGTAAACAAACCGCAGACCTTATGTTTATAAATAGCAATGTCAACCTCATTTGTGAGGTTGACGAGTCTGAGCTTAGAGAGAGAGAGTCAGTTCTAGAGAGAGAGATTGAGTGTGTGCATGCATAGGTGCGTGTATGTGATCTATGCATGTTGTATCATCCGTTGACGATTTTAGAGGATTATTTACCTCCCCAACTTGTTTAGATCTATTTATGATTCTAGGAATCATTGGGATCATCATCATCAACGTGTTCTTCATTAAATCACATGTGAATCGCATCAATTCGAGCTAGTTGTTAGTGAAAATATGATCCGAATAGAGTTTAAATATGATTTTAGGACCTAAAAGTGGTATAAGATCCTTAGGTGCTCGAAATTTGGATTGATCAGAGAAGAAGATAGCTCGCATACTAGTTTATCACATTTTTCATTCGTTTGCATGCGTTTTTTATAAAATTGATTTAATTCGTTTGCATGTTTAAGTTTTGTTGATTAGTGAAGATTCATGGTGTTATACAAGAATCTGGAATCAAGTTTCATCCAATTTGGTGAAGATTTGCTCTGGAAATCATGAAAATTCAGTTGCAGGTCTGTTAATGGTGATTTGTGAAATTTGCTGAAGAAAAATCTGTGAAACTACGAAACTGCAAAAAATCGAGATCTGCGAAATCTCTTTTATGAAAAGTCCATTTTGCGAAATATATTTTACGAAACTCGCGTTTCACCTTTTCACAAGTTTCGCGAAAAAGAATCCACGAAAAATAGCGTTTCTATCTTTTCCGTGAACTAGTTCTGTGAAAAGTCAGTATTGCGAAAGCTATTCTTTTGCGAAAACTGTGTTTTTGCGAGATAATAGTTTCCACGAAATTATCTCAAATTGGTGAGAACTCTTTATCAAATTTTTATGTTTTTTTTTTCACAAAATCTTCTGTGTACGTTAACTCTTTTGAAATGATTGACTTTATTGCGTGATTACTAGAAAAAAGAGTATAGAAATTTTTATTTTTTTGTATCGTCATCTCGAGACCCCATATAAAGGAAGACATTTCAGACTGTTTTCTCAAAGCAAGAATATTATCTTTTTTTCGGGATTAGTCGGTTAAAATTTCAGACGACTATTCTTGCATTTACATGATGGAAAAAATCTCAAAATTAATTGCAAGAATATTGATAAAACTGTCAATGTCAGTTCTTTCGGTTGGTTTCCATCTACATTAACACCCAAGCAAGGAATTTTGAAGAAAAGATTTGAAGTGTATAAATGGACAGAAGGTGAATCATTACGACCGGCATCACAAATTCATAGATTTACTTTGTGATTTATAGGAAGAGTATATTATTTTTTTATAACTCAAAGATTATCCACTCCTTCCTGAACTTTCAACCATATAACTGGTTTCCTTCTATCTGCAACATCAAAATATTTGAGGATTCATAAACTTTGGAAATGTCTGATCTGATCGTGAAACTTCAAAAGGATAAGAAATATTGGGATACATGCATAAAAGTGATCAAAGGACATTATTCTTATAATGACTTGGGTAAGTGCATACTTGTTCAATCCAAAGGAGGTGATGTAGGAGAAGATTATGTGAATCAAGCTTTGCCAGAAAAACTATCAGACATACAAGATGGTGATAATAATATGACTGTTTTCAAGTTGGTCATATACCTTCGTGCTAATGAATGCATCCAAAAGGTAATCAGGTATTGTGATTCCAACATGGCTCTAATCAAGAAAAATGAAGAAATAAAATGGTTGAATCTTGAATTTAAGAAAAATGAAATTTGCTTTTAAACAACAACTCATGGTAACTTTGGAGGAAAAAGAAAATTTAGAACAACATACTGTCAGACAAGGTTTTCTCAATGATAGTTTAACTGAAAAATGAAAGAAAAAGTAAACTGAGCTTGTTGAAGCTCAAGCCAAGATTCAACATTTACATCATTAAAACTTTAGTCTTGATGAAAACATCATTTAGAAAAGAATTTTAGAGGTAAAAGGGATTAAATTTGGTGAAATCCGCCTGGTAATTACATATCGATGCCCAAGATCCATCCTGCCCAAGATCCATCCTGCTAATGATTTGGAAGAATCTTATGAAACTAACCCGACTGTTGTCAGTTCGCAGTCTAATGTGAAACAGGTAGGGAAGGAGAGTGAAGCTGAAGATAATTCTTGAGCATCCACAAGTTCCTTTGGTTCTGAAAAAAGCAGATATTGATACTCAGTCTAGTGATTCTTCAAAACCAATTTTGAAAGAAAAATATGTTTTTCAAAAACCAAGACAGAAAGAAAAATTTTAGAATAAAAAGGGGTAAACCTGTTTTTAAAAGCAAATCAAAACTTCCTGAATCAGATATAAAACCTAAGAAACCAATTAACTCTGACACTTCATATTATAATACTTTCAAATCATACAATTCTAAATTTTTTAATGATAAATCTAAACATGAATGTGTCTGTTATGTTTGTGGGAAACTAGGTCACTTTTCCAAGAAGTGCATACATTGAACCAATAGGAAACAATCTGAAAAGAATGTTTTTGATACTGTTTTTGAATCTGATTCTGGATGTTGTTCTACAAATGTTCTAATTTTTAGAATATGAAACAAGGATTCAACTCTGCTTTCTCCAAATCCATAAAGTTCATGAAGCATGTTGTTAAAAATAGACCTCAAACGGAAACTTCAAAGTCAAATCAAGTTTGTTTTCCTAATATAAATAATGTTTCACAACCGAAGATTGAGAAGCAAAGAAAACAATTTTGCAAACCAAGAAGGTCTGGAGAACAAAATAACCAGAGGTAATAAGACCTCATGTGGATTCAGGTACTAATTATGAGTACCGTGAGGTATACTACTTTGATGATTCAGGGAAACTCAATTCAAAAGTGATTTGGGTTCCACTCTCTAACTAATTTGATAATGAGTGTAGTAACGTTTCAGGAGGCCTGTTAATAACATCGGTTTGTTAACAGTCACAGGTTTGAGTGGGTACATCATTCTGGTAAATGGGTAAGATACCTCTTGAGAGATTCCATGTTTCTTGATTGCTTAATTATAAATTTCATACTAATCCAAAATGCATTTGTTTCTTGCTGGTGCCTTTTTTGGAATATTGTTGGTTTAAGGTGGAAGACTTTTATTTTGGTTAAAAAAATTCTTAAAAAATAATTAAAAATTATGTTAATTATAAAAAATAATATAAATAAAAAATTTAATAAATTAAAAAAATTAAAAAATAAGTAAAAAATCTTCCCATCATCCAAAATAAAAAATTTAGGGGGAGAAATTATGGGAATCAAAAAGATTTTATGTTTTGATAAATCTTTAAAATATTGATCCAAGCATTGAGAAATGATGGTACATTGGCTGACATATCTGTCTCATGGATAACAAAAAAGAAGCCATAAGTCCATTGCTTAATATGCTAGGTAGGCTCGGCGAATCAGGAAATATGCTTATGTGATATAAATTTTATGCTTAAACGAGTGGACAACACCTTGAAACTTATTTGATGAAATATATGTCATGTGAGAAAGAAGATGAGAAGTCATTGTGTACTCATGCGTTTACTTTTTAAAAAATATATTAAACTTGTTTTTGTATGCAATAATTTGATTATTCTAGATCTCTGGTGATTTTTTTTTCTATGGTGCTTTTGTGTTAAAAGAAGAAAATTTAAAATGAGTATCTTTGTCTCATCTTTGTTTCAAAAAGATCAAATGTACAAAAAACACAAATTTCGGGGGAGAAAAGAATGACTTGAAAATTATTATGGCTTCAATAAAAGTGTTCATAAGATCATAAGATTAGTTATTGTGAGAAATAATAGATAAATTTATATGTTTCATCTTTCTTGTGGAATCTGAGTAAATAAGGCCATTGGTCTTTCTTGATGATGTATCTAGTAGGCTCAGCATTAAAATAAGTAAACTATGTTTGTGATTCACATAAACTAAATTACTGAATTGATGATTTACCCTTGGCTATGATATGCGCGCTTTTGTAAATCCCGTTGCTTGATTACATTTCTGTAAGGTTTAAATCTGTGCACTCGTAATTATCTCGTAAGTCGACAGAGTCTGACCCCGACAATTAGAGAAAAGCTTGTTGCTTTCACTTTGAAATACTTAAACTTATTTGATTTTCTAAAAATCTTTGACTTTCTCTGCGTATACGTATGTATTAACCGCAAAGTTAAGATTTTGAGGTTTTGCTTTATTTTCTTGGTGTTTCGTTCAAACATTGGATTCTATCTGCGTATACGGGTGCATCGATCTAAAAATTAAAGTTTGAACAACTTCAACTTATTTTCTCTTTCTTCCTCTTGCTAAAACTGGTGTCTTATCTGCGTATCGATAGATCGATCTTAAGACATACATCTTAGTGTTCTATTTTCTTTTTGCAAATGGAAGAACTTGGGATTCTTTGATTTCAAATCTTGTTATTCCTAAGTCTTTGACTTGGTTGAAAAACGAAATGACTCTATTGACTGGTCTATGAGTAAATAATATAAAGATGTGTTATAAATACCTGCTGGATGTACCAAGTTGATGGGTTGAGAATAGTCATCAGTCTTGTAAGTGTGGCTCTCATTACATTAATTAGAATCTACCAAAAGATAATCAAATATCACATGACAGGTGTTGAAAATAAAAATGTATTGGCTTAAGTGGACCACAATACCGATAATCATCATTTAAATCATTGTCTGTTTGAAAAGTGAAACTTGAATTTGTCTCATATGTATATGATCTCACATAAAATATTTCTTATAACCCGGCTGATAAATAGAAAAATATCAAAAGTATGAGTTTTAATGTTCTAAATTTTGTGTATTTTAAATCTTTTTACATGAAACACATTTGACCTTATAAAAAATATAAAGTACAAAGTGCAAATCACAATGTACTATCACCATGAAAGATAATGAGAAATATCTGAATATGTCTAATAGAGTGGGGTCCACATGTTTGAGCAATTAATATTACCTTAACATACCGCGTTGCTATAATTATGATTTTGCCCGAATTTATAAAAATAGACAATTTATACCAGCACTCATCTTTGGCTCATGTGCTACAATTAGTCGAAATTGAAATGCAGTTTAGAGTGTTATGACCAATATGATCCCATGTTGAGATCTTTCTTAAAAAAATCTAATTCAGTATTGCATTTTTGTTTCATTTTGAAAAATCCAGAAAGATTTTTGGTGTGTTTTAGCAAAAAAATTTGTAAAAACCAAAAATATTTCATGTTTTTATTTTTGTCTTCCATGGCCTCATAGATACTCATGAAAAACTAGAGGATATGACTAGAACTCCTAGAAATCATGGTCAGGGAATATGGTACATATTAGGATCTAAGCCCACAAGAAACGGTTTTCATAAAAAGCAAAGACCTACCTTTTCTCACACCTTTAAAGCTGGACACAAAAACAAGAGATCAGTTCACAGAGCCTCCCTATGAAAATCCACAGACACTTTGTGAACCGACTTCTTCATCCATAAACAAACAACCAGACTCACAAATCAAAATCCTCGAGTCCAAAGATGGTGTAGGTTCCTCCAATCAAATTTCAATCCCTTTGGAGAACTCACCATCTACAAGCACTGCATATGCTTTGAAATACTAACTATTATCAAAAACCACTATGAATAAAAAGACAAAGCTAGCACATCACAAGGAACATTAATCCTTCCATCTAAACAAATGAAAAAGGAAAAAAGATCCTATGGATATGACCTCAACGCCCTTTTAAAGACCTTCAAGAAAGGACCCAAAAACACATGGTTCCCAAAAAACTCTAAGTCTTTATATTCCTGTAGAAACGTCATGTGCAACAAATTTGGTACTGTGATTCTGGATGCTCAACTCACATGACAGGGGGAGGAGCTTGCTGAGTGATTGTGTAAATAAAAAGGGAAAATCAATAACCTTTGGTGATGGAAACAAATACAAAACAATTGGATATGGATCCATCACAAATGGGGAAGTGAAAAATTGAAAATGTATCACATGTTCTCGGATTAGAATACAATCTTAAAGCAGTGGAGAACTATGTGATAAAGGATTTAAGTTCATCCTCTATCCTAATAAATGTCAGCTGGATGGTCACAATAACAATAAAGTATACATAACTGGTGAAAGGACTAATAAAAGTCTTTACTTTATTAATTTCATCAACCTTATTTCAAATGAATCCTTCTGTCTAATGACAAGCTCATCAGACAGGGAAACTGACATTTGGCACAAAAGACTCTCTCACCTCAACTTAAAAATAATTGTGAGATTGCAAACAGAAATATGGTGAAACGTCTTCCTCACATCTCCATAAAATAGGAAGATCTATGTGAAGCCTGTTAAATGGGGAAACTCAAAAGGGCATCTCACAGAAGTCTTCTAGAAACATCTGGATCTCATCTACTTGAACTCATTCACATAAATCTCTGTGGCCTAATAAGCACAGAGAGCTTAGGTGGAAAGAAGTACATAATGGTTATTGTGGATGACTTCTCTAGATACACATGGGTCGATTTTCTCAAACTTAAAAGTGAAACTCCTATGCTTCTTATAAAATTTATAAGAAGAATTCAAAACTTTTACATCTAAAAGTCAGGAGAATCAGAACTGATAATGTATCTGAATTTAAAAATAACACAACAAATGATTATTTAACAAGAAAAGGTATCACTCAAATTTTCTCAGCACCTATGACACCACAACAAAACGGGTGGTAGAAAGAAGAAACATAACATTGGTAGAGGCAACAAGATCAGCGCTGTCCTCCGCTGATTTTCCCATCTACTATTGGGCTGAAACTGTTAGAGCATAATCCAATGCTATAGTGTGTCTTGTGTGTTGTATCAGAAGTGAGTTTTATATTGAGTCTAAGTGTCAACTTATCAAGGGTCGAACCATTGGTTCTTTACCAACGAACCAATGGTTAGCTGGTAAGTGACTTACTATAAGTAAGTTGGTTTAGTTTAGTTGCAAAGAACTTCCAGAACTGATAGATAGAGTCTGTGTGTTTGTATGTGTTTTAGAGAGAGAAACCAGAGAGCTTTCATATTGTAATCTTGTGTGATTCAATAAACAAAGCTTATTTACCTTCTTTGTCACTAGATTTGATCATCAATCAGTAGTAAGATCCTCCCCATGCTTTTACAAATGGTATGAGAGCAAATCCAAGTTGCTCTACTAGTCCAAATTTGATCATATTTGAACTTTATAGTGAGAGAAAGTGGGTTTCTATAAACTTTTCATCATTCTCATTATATTCTGGTTCAAATCTGATTCCTAAGTGTTCGTTTGGTGTTTTACTACTTGACTGCTGCAAATTTCAGTTCAAAACGTCCAAATTCATCAAAATCAAAAAGTTTTTATGTTGGTTCGCTAGTTAAATACGTCGGTTTGCCGGTTGAATGTGTTGGTCCACTGGTTGAAGATTTTGGTTCGCTAGGCAATGCACATAGTTGGTCCTTTGGTCTTTGGTCCGCTGTTACATTTTGTCTTTGGTTCACTCCTTGAATCTTTATCCTTGGTCCATGGCAGTTACTCCACCGAACTGTTGGTTCGCCAAACCATTGGTACGCTGAAGTTCTTCGTCTGCTGAGATTACTTTGGTTCGCTAATATCTTGGTCCCTTGATTTTAGTTGGTCCATTGAATAGGAGTTGACTTTCTTGGTTCGGTCAACATTCTTTGCTTCACTGAAAGTGTTTTGGTTCGCTGAGCAGAAAAGTGGGTTTCACTAAAACGGACGTAACTTGACTTCTGTTTGGAGTTACGGGACCCATTACCAGCCAAAACGCTCATCTCGAAGATATCTACACTTTTATTCGCCTTACGGATAGTATCATCCGTTTGACCCCCAAATTCCACTTCTAAGACCCCCGTTTTTAAATTTCAAGTTTTGATATCCAATAAGTGATTTCAAGATGAGTGATTTTTATGCATTTTCCACTATTCAGAACTCGATGCAAGCGATGCTAAACTTCGATAATGAAATTGGTACAAGTCAGAAAGTACCCAACCTATTGAAATTAGAAGATTATCATCATTGGGTTAAACGATTCAAAGCTTACATTGACACAACCGATGTCGATTTGTGGATTCCGTACAAAGATGGTTTTCATATCCATTGGATGATGGTATTCCCAAGGCTCAAAAAGATTTTGATGATGCGGGAAAGAAATATTATCAAAGAGAAAGAAAAGCTTGTGGTATTCTTACCATGTCACTTCCATCTGATTTGCTGCATCAATTCAAATCTTGCAACACTTCAAAGACTTTGTGGGATACTTTGGCATCCAGCTGTGAAGGAAATAAACAATATAAGAAGAGTAAAAGAAAGGTGCTGAACAAAGAGTTTGTTAACTTTTGACATTTTCCTAATGAAAGTGTTACGGCTTTGGGGTCTAGATTTTCTCATCTGATGAGTGAGATGGGGGTAGTGAATATCAAGAATTCCGATGAAGAGTTGAAGGAAAAATTATTTGAAGTGTTGCCAAAGAATATGAGAATTATGTTTTGCTTCTTACTCATGACAAAGTGTTTGAAAGTTTATCATTTCAAACTTTTTTAGAAAATGTGTAAGCACGTGAACTTGAAATGTCTATGAAATTGCAAGAGCTATGGATCGTCTACTCAGTCATGATTAACTCTATGTAAAACAAATGTAAAAGATGAACACGATGATGTAAATATAATAGAATTGTATTACTTAAGCTTTCATAGTACACACACAGAAACCCACACATAAGATTTGATAAGAAGTTTTGATTCTAAACAAGACACGGCTATTTATAGTTGTACATAATAGGCCAAACACGAAACCATCCGAACTGCCAGTTCTGGTCAGTTTGTGTGCACCCAAACTGCCAGTTCGGGTCACTTCGGACAACAACACTTTAGTAGCTCTTGTCTTGTACTTGATACTTCACGCACAATATTTGATACTTCACACGACGCACATATAATCCACTAACAAACTCCCCCTCGACGTGTGCAGTATCTGTTCTTCATATAAACTTGTATATTCAATCAAACTCCCTTTCATCTTGACGGTTAGTTTGATCTTGAATACTTGACATTTCAGTGCACACACTCTTTCTATCAACAACTTCAGAAGACTTGAAGTTGTGATGTTCTCTTTCCACTAAGTACCTGCCAACATAAATAATCTTGGCGCAAAACATCTCTTCGAGACTCCAAGATATTCAGATTTTGAAATTTGAATTGTATCCCCGTTGTTGATCAATCGAAAAGAAATAAGAAACAAATTCTTTTTGATTTTTAGAAACTTTATATCAAAACACACATAAAATCTTTTTGATATTTTCTGGTATGTAAAGTAAATGCAATACATAATCAGACTCTATATTTGTCTTTTGCGAGAAAGATCACGACTTGGGATCATATTGGTCATAACGTGCTGCACTACACTTCAATTTCGATTAATGTAGCACATAAGCCATGTCGATTGCAGATATAATTTTTCTAACATTAAACTCGGGCAGAATCATGCTCATAACATTTGGATATGTTAAAGTACTAATTAGATATGCGTTGACCAATGTACCCCACACTATCAGACGTACTCAGATATGCTTTGATTATGACACTTTGTGATTTCACTTGTGATTTAATACTTAATGATTGTATTCATGATATAGTCATCTGTGTTCCATGTAAAAAGAAATAAGAACATTAAATCGTCTACCTTAAGGTCGATCTTTCGATACAGAGATAAGGCCTCAGATTTAACAAAATAAGAAAATAAAAACAAGTTGAAATTGTATAAGTCAACAAAAACCAGGTCGGTACTCCCGTACACGTAGAGAAAGTCCGATGAGTTATACGAAACACCAAGAAAATAAAGCAGAACCTCAAACGAATAACAATCAGGTTAATCTTTCAATACGCAGAGAAAGTCCAATCGTTTGAGAAAATAAAGAATATCAAACAAATTTAAATCTTTGCAAAATGAACACATTTATACACAGTGACTTCTCATTTTTCCTTTCACATATCCTTTTCTTGATATATCATGAGATATGCATCAAGATGTTGTCCACTAGGTCAAGCATCAGGTTTAGTGTATATCACATTTGTAAACTTTCTAATTTGTCGAGCCTACCTAGCACATCGAACAATGGTCTTATGGCTTTTGTTGGAACCTATTTTGTTGGCAACAACTATTCACTGTTGAGTATTGCTGGTGAAGACCTTTTTGATGTCCTATTTAGATTTGATACTTTGTTTTATAATAGACTTTGAACTTGTACTTAGAAACATTTTGCTTATAAATCTAGCGTACTTGCTTTTTCCTCTTAGCGAACTTCTGATAATTGAACTTAGCGGACTTGTTTAACACTTATCATATTTGCTCAAAGTTTGTATTAGCGTACTTGATTTGTTCCTAGCGGACTTGTTTACTTAGCAGACTTGTTTCTAAACTTAGCAAACTTGTTTTGATCTTAGCGAACTTCTTACCAGACATGTTTCTAAACTTAGCAAACTTGTTTTGCTCTTAGCGAACTTGTTAGCGGACTTGTCTATACTTAGCGAAATTGTTAGCGAACTTGTTTATGCTTAGCGGACTTGTTAGCGAACTTGTTTATGCGTAGCGGACTTGTTAGCAAACTTGTTTATGCTTAGCGGACTTGTTAGCGAACTTGTTTATGCTTAGCGAACTTGTCTAATTCCTAGCGAACTTGTCTATGCTGATGGAATATTTTGCTGAATTCTAAGCAATGATTGTGTGTGTCAAACATTCTTTTTGTCCTATGCTCTCTTGTAGTATATATATAGTTGAGAAAACCCTATCGAGGGATGGAACTCCTGGATTATTTCTTCAAGAGAGCATTTGTGTGTGTGTTCTTGGTGTTAGAGTGTGTTCTTGAGCTTTAGTAATCATCAATGGGTGAGCATTGATGTAGATTCATCCAGAATCAACCATCACACATGATTTCCGCACTTGTGTGATGAATCATATGAGAACATGTTGCTCAAATCTGGTCTTGACAATTGGTATCAGAGCCATGTTCTTCATTTTTGAGGTTTTTCTCAAAATGGAGAAAATCTCATATGAGTTGTCGATTTTGGATGGATTTACTTGTTGTTTGAGTTGATTCTTGGTGGAAATCACTCAAGAAACACAATGGTTCACTCAGATTTCTGTAAAACTCAAGAAAAATAGTCGGATTTCTAAGATTTAGCCATGAACAGTTCGCATTTTTACAAGTCTGTTCTTGAGAAAAATTTTCAAATTTGTTTTTCTGTTGATTCTTTGTTAAATTTCATGAATGGCGAGATTCACACTAGTAAAACTGAACCAATCTCTCTTAAAAACATCAAGTATTGAAGATTTTAGAGGCTAAAAGTAGTGGTTTTTGGTGTTCTTCACATAATCTTACTATTCCATCAAATTAGGTCATTTAGAATGGTTTTTGGAGTTTGTGTCAGTTGAGTAAAGTAATCCTACATGAATTTCGAACCTATTGATGATCTTAAACTTTGATTTTGTCAACATTGATTTTTGAAGTTTGAAACTACTCAAGAACAAGTTGTTCAAATTTTAGCTAAGTCTGAAAATTTGACTTTTCAAATTTTTTGCTGAAATCTCACTTGTCTTTGACTAATTATGTTTGTTAATGTTTATGAATGTAGGATTTGTGTGAATTCAAGCATTCTACAAGCATTTAAGCATTTTGAACCAAGCGTTCAATCCGTCCGAACCGTTAGTCAATTTAGCAAGTTTGTGCTAAATTTTCGTATTTCTCACTTCCAATGGCTGAAGGCAATCAGTTTACTCCTGTCATGCAAGGTCACAATCATCCTCCAAAACTAATGGGCGTAAGTGACTTCGATGATTGGAAAGGGAAGTTTGTGTTGTTTCTGGAGTATGTTGATTATGATCTTTTGACTTCAATCGTTGAAGGTCCGGCTGTGTTTGAAATTGATGAAGCTACTGCTACTGGCACTGCTGCTACTACTGTTGCTGATCCTCCTAATAACAGGAAGAAGATTCCAAAAATTTTGGATACGCTGACTCCTGCTGAAAGGGCACAAAGGAAACTTGACATGCGTGCATTGGGTTGTATAAAGATGGTTTTGAATGATGACTTGCTACATCAATTTCATGAGGCTACTTCAGGCCATGAGATCTGGGTTGGTTTGGAGAAAAAGTATGATAGCAATCCGGCTACAAAGGAGAGAAGACTTGAGAAAGGAATTACCAGTTTTCCAACTCGTCTGGCTCTACACTGCCTACAATTGCTTCATCTCCTGTACCAGCTGCTATCCAAACTGAAGTATTTGCATCTCATGCCACTCATCAACCTTCAAATGTTACATATGTTCAACAGCCACCTTCTGGGTTCATGGTTTAGCAGTCAGCACCAATTTCATTTAACAACACCAGTTTGGACCAAGATTTGTGCAATGCTTTCCTGGCTTGCATGAACTCTCAAATGTCCGAGAACATTAAGACAATGACTGTTTCTCAAGAAGATCTTGACCAAATTTCTGCTGATGATTTGGAAGAGATCGACATCAAGTGGCAGATGGTATGATAGCTGCTAGAACGAGGAAGTTCTTTAGAAAGATCGACATCAAGTGGCAGATGCCAATATCGGGTTTGGTAAGTCCAAAGCTCAATGCTTCAACTGCCAAGAGCTCGGACATTTCGCACGTGAATGCCCAAAACCTAGAACGTGGAATGCTCCTGCAAGCTTAGGTGGAGGTAATCAGGCTTTTCAGAAACAAACTGGCAATGGAAACCAGTCATATCAGAAGCAAAGCAGCTTATCCTATCAGAAACCTCAGAATGCCAACACTAATGTCACTCATCCTGGCTCGTCTAACTCTCAAGCTGCTCAAGGAGTCAACAATGGTGGAAAGGCATTAGTCTCACTCGAAGATGGTATTTATAACTGGACTTCGTCTTCATCATCTCATCCTTCAAGCCAGTCAGACTATGCACTAATGGTCAACTCTGATGGTGAGAAGCTTTATGGGACAATTGAATTTGACCCTCTCTTCCCAATGGATTTTTGTCTAATGGCTGGAGTTGATGAGAATCTTGAAGAGTCTTCTCCTACTGTTGGAAACGTTACTGCTGTGAATCCATCTGAGATAGAGACGGAAGCAAGCAAGCGTCTTCTAGAACTTCAGAAGGATACAATTCTAGATGAGGTAAGATCATCTTTGTGTACTGATAAATGTCGTGATACTGTCGCTCGCTATCGTGCGTACAACCTTGAGTTGCATGCTAAAGCGAAAGAGAGCGAGAGCCATGTTGAGCTTCTTCAAGCTAATGAAAAAGAATTTCTGGTCAAAATCAAGTCACTTCAGGATGACATTGAGATCATGAAGCACATAGAATCAACCTTAAAAATCCAAATTACTGATTTGTTGAAAACATTGACTTCTCTGAGAAACAGCTACGCTGAAGCTCGAGAAACAATTGATTTGATAAAACTTAATCCTGAAACTTTGGGAAGCGTGATCGCTAAGAACATAATGACGCGTCTTAGGACAGGTTTGGGTATAACACGGGAGATACTAGAGAGTGCGGCTGAGCATCCACTCAACCACAACTATCTTTGTGTCCCCGAATTGACTAAAATTAATCCTAAGAGTCGTATTAAGTTCATCTACCTCAGTTTGATTCCGTGTACTTCTGAAATCAAATCGATGGAAGAACAGCTGGCTAAATCTGAAACTGCCGCTAATCTCCCACCGATCGATGAAACATTAAAATTTGGAGATTTTGATGCAATTTCTTTGAATTCTGTCAATACTAGTTTGTCTGAAGCATATGTGCAAAAAGCTGCTGAAACCGAGTTTCTCATTTTGTGTAAACAAAATACATCAGAGGCTCAATCTTTCTTATTTGATGAAAACTATGATGTTTTTAACACAAATGAAATTGTTAAAAGAACTAAAACCACTTGAAGGCGCAAGCCCAAGAAGAAGGTTGCAAATGAGAAACTTGTGATTCAGTAGGACACCGATGATGATGAGTTTAATCGTGCTTTTGCCAAAATGGCCTTAAAACATGGTAAGACTGTTATGCACACACAAGCTGGTCTTACAATCACCGATGGTAAGGTGATCACTGGTCCTGATGCACAATCAAACCCTCCAACGATGCCTGCTCATACAACTTCTGCATCCGTGACTGTTGAGCCAACTGTTACATCTGTTTGCAATGCTCCCAAAGTGGCTGGTAAATCCACTATGGTTTTTTTCAAGACAAGTTATCCTAAGAAAAAGAGACCACAAAATGAAACTGTTTTGACTGGTCAATCAAGTGTTGAAGATCAGCCCACTGTGGTCGAGCTAGATGCAATAACCGTTGATGCTACTGAAACTGAGAACATCCCCAAGAAAAGGAAACAAACCAGAAGGAGGAAGAAGAAGACTGTGGTCACTGAAACAGAAAAGGATGATTGTGCAACAGCAAATGAGCCACACCCAAAGGCTCCCCAAGTTGCTGAACTACCTATTGTGGTTGACACTAGTGGAATGGTTGAGACTTTGGGTTGTACAGTTTGCGGGAATCGACACCATGATGCAAGGGTGTGTGTATACAACACAGGTTATCCTGCTTTTGACAACATCTCAATACCTCCTGTTCATTACTACCCACAAGGAAATCAAGTGGCCCCAATGTATTATGGGAATTATGGTGAAGACTACATGGTTCAACAACCTGACACCATGTTTCAACAGTCTTACCCAAATCAACACTACATTCCTGACCAAGCTCAATATGTCCCTCATGGTTTGGGAAGGAAGGTGAAAGCTTTGAGGCCACCAGTTCAACAACCAGTGAGAATGCCTGCACCAAATCCAACTCCTATAAGATCTTGGACACCTCGACCAAGGCCTGCTTTTATGCCTAGGTCTATGATGGTTCCACAACCTACAGGGACCCTTCGACCAAGTGTTACATCTTTACTAACTCCTCCTGTTGAAGTTCAAACAACAAATGCTCCACCAGCGAAAAAGGCACCCAAGAAGGAGGTCCTAGGTCAATTTGGCCCGGGTCCATCTCAAAACTAATCACTTTCTTTTTAATGTGCAGGGACTGGCCCAGAGTGCTGCCAACACGTGGTACTTAGATAGTGGCTGTTCCAGGCACATGACAGGGAACAAGGATCTGCTGTATGATGTCAAAACGATATTGCACGGTGGTCCTGTTGCCTTTGGAGGTGATGTTCAGGGTGGAAGAATAATAGGAAACAGTCTCTTGACTAATGGTGAAATTTCATTTGACAAAGTGAATTTGGTGTCTAATCTGAAGTTCAACCTGCTAAGTGTCTCTCAAATCTGCGACAATAAAATGCCAATGTTCTTTGATAATCGTGAATGTTATATTCTGAAACCTGGCTTCAAGATTCCCGAAGATCAGATTCTATTTCGAGCAAAACGGAAAGGGAATATGTATGCTCTGGATATGTCTGCTGCAAGGCCGACTGGCTCTATTTCATGCTTCTTGGCTAAGGCATCAGAAGATGACTCTACACTATGGCATAGGCGAATGGGGCATGTGAACTTTCGGAACATGAACCGCCTTGTTAGGGGGAAACACGTTGACGGTCTGCCGGAGAAGGAATTCATCCACATCGATAATTGTGTGGCATGTCTGAAGGGTAAACAACACAAGACGTCTCACAAGCCAAAGCCACCCGGTAGAACGACTACAATACTTCAACAATTCCATCTAGACCTCTTCGGGCCTGTAAGCATCAAGAGTTTAGGGGGAAAGTCATACTGCTTGGTTATCACTGACGACTACTCCAGATACTCATGGGTCTTTTTCCTGAAAGAGAAGTCTGAAACTGCTGAGATTTTGAAGGATTTTGTCACACGTATCGAGAACAGATGCAGAGAGCGGGTTAGAATCATCAGATCAGACAATGGGACTGAATTTAAGAATCATACATTTGACGCTTTTTGTAATGAAAGAGGCATAACTCGACAGTTCAGTTCAACGTATACAATGCAACAAAATGGAGTAGCTGAACGGAAGAATATAACTATCATGGAAGCTGCCAGAACAATGCTTGCTGATTCTAACTTGAAATTATCTTTTTGGGCAAAAGCTGTCAACACTGCCTGCTATGTTCTGAATAGAACACTCCTGGTCAAACATGCTAACAAGACGCCATTCGAACTGTTTTCCAAAGTGAAACCGAGTCTAAAACGATTAAAACCGTTCGGATGCACTTGTACTGTATTAATACAGACGGATCAGTTAACCAAATTTGCCCCTAGGGCAGATGATGGTTATTTTGTTGGATACTCGATGACCTCAACGGCCTATCGAGTGTTCAACAGAAGAACTCAAGTTATTATTGAGTCATGCAACGTTACTTGTAATGAGCATACTTTGAACACTAGAGATCCTGCTCCGGATAGTATGTATGACCTAGAGTCTTTCTCTTCAACTTTTAAGGTGTTTCAATCTGATGATGTAGGTACTTCTTCTGCTGCTGTTGATCATGGAAATGAAGCTACCAATCCTATCGTTGATGTGCTTGCACCTATTACTTCTTCGATCCTGGATACCATTTATTCAGTTGATCCTACAGAGTTATCAAGGGAAATTCAATCAACACCTTCAACTAATGTTAATGGCACTTCATCTTCTACTTCAGCACCTGAAATGCCCACCAGTCAGATTGATGAACATGTAATTGTGGAAGCTGAACCTGCACAAGCAACAACCGAGGCAGACAACAATGTTGAAATTGATACTGTTGCGCATGATTCTGACTCAGATGACGTAACAGAGATTGATACTGGAGAGACTCCTAGAGATGACCTGCAAATTGGGAATATAAAACTCATCTATTCCAGCCCCAGCTGTTGAAGAGACTCGAATTCACAAGATACATCCTACGAATCAGATCATCGGGCCGGTTGACAAACGTCTCACTAGGAGTCAGTCTAAGGAATTGAACACATGTTTGTATTCCTGTTTCATTTCACAAGAAGAGCCTCCCACAGTTGCTGGTGCTCTTTTAGATGATAACTGGATTGGAGCCATGCAGACAGAGTTACTACAATTCAAATTGCTCAATGTCTGGCATTTGGTAGATCCTCCTCTCGGTTTAAAGCCTATTCCTATCAAATGGATCTTCAAAAACAAGAGAGACGACCATGGAATTATTATCAGAAATAAAGCCCGCTTAGTTGTGAAGGGGTACATGCAAGTTGACGGCATTGATTA
Organism: Deinandra increscens subsp. villosa; assembly: GCA_039602395.1. Taxonomy (NCBI): domain Eukaryota; kingdom Viridiplantae; phylum Streptophyta; class Magnoliopsida; order Asterales; family Asteraceae; genus Deinandra; species Deinandra increscens. The sequence goes on from JBCNJP010000009.1 coordinate 36,128,473, forward strand.
CGAAGACGTCTACGCATCTGTCGCTCGTCTGGAGGCAATACGAATCTTCCTGGCCTATGTCGCATCAATAAACATCACTGTCTATCAACCTGATGTGAAGACGGCGTTCCTCTACGGAGAGCTGGATGAAGACATGTTTGTAGAACAACCTCTGGGGTTTGTTGACAAATCTTTCCCTAAGAAATGTTACAAACTAGATAAGGCCCTCTATGGTCTACACCAAGCCCCAAGGAAGTGGTACGAGACGTTATCGACATATCTGCTGTCAAATGGTTACAAGCGAGGGGTAATTGATCAGACACTATGTAAGAACTTTATAGGGTTGGTGGCAACTCAAACATAGCATCCTTTGCTTTTGTGCTCATATGTATATCTTTCACTTATGCTTGTATCTTGTACTTGGACAATTATCCTGATGTTTATATTAATCATTCAAGTGTTTGATGTTTTGTATGTCATGACT
>JBCNJP010000009.1:36129435-36160999 GCA_039602395.1 Deinandra increscens subsp. villosa
ATTCATTCGACATGTTGGTGAAGATATGCTGTTAGTGCAAGTGTATGTCGACGATATCATTTTTGGTTCAACAAACGTCGGCCTATGCCATGCATTTGAGGAGTTAATGAAGAAGAAATTTGAGATGAGTGCTATGGGAGAGTTAACTTTTTTCCTTGGAATTTAAGTGAAACAGAATCCAGATGGCATTCTTATCAGCCAAGCGAAATATGTGAAAGAGATCCTGAAGAAGTTTGGGTTTCAAGATTCTAAAGGCTTCTCTATGCCCATCGTCACTCGCCACAAGTTTAATCAAGATCCGGAGGGTGTTTGTGTAGATGAGCACCTATACAGGTCTATGATTGGATCACTCATGTATCTGACAGCAAGTCGTCCTGACATTATGTTTGTAGTCTGCCTATGTTCCCGTTTCCAGAGTAAGCCGAAAGAATCGCACTTAATGGCCGTGAAGAGGATTTTTTGGTATTTGAAGTCCAATCCAAACAGAGGGCTTTGGTATCCTAAAGATTCGCTCTTTGACCTTCGAGCCTTCTCAGATAGTGACTACGCCGGTTTTGAACTCAATCGTAAGTCTACAACGGGAGGAGCTCAGTTTTTAGGGAACCGTCTGGTCTCATGGCAATGCAAGAACCAGACAACAGTGTCAGTCTCAACGGATGAAGCAGAGTACATTGCTGCTGCCTCCTGCTGCTCTCAAGTGCTCTGGATTCAGAATCAGCTGCTGGATTACGGTTTGAATTTCATGGGTACCCCTATTCATATATATAATACTGTTGTTGTTACAATTGTTAAAAATCCCATTCAGCATTCTAAGAGTAAGCATATTGAGATTAGGTACCATTTCATTAGGGACTGTGCCGAGAAGAAACTAGTCACTTTAGTCCATGTTAATTCAGATGATCAGTTAGCAGACCTTTTCACTAAACCATTTGATATGTCTAGGTTTAACTTTCTGATTAGTGCTGTAGGCATGATTAATTATGATTGAACCTTCTCCATTCCCTACTATGTTAGTATCTTGACTTCATTGGCTTAGTAACTTAGGAGTGTTATCTATTTTTCTTTATGCTTATTTGATTTTTTTTATTCTAATCTCTAAAAAAATTTTGGTCTTTTGTTCTTTTGACTCCTTGAGTCATTTTTCAGGATTGTCTGACCTTGATTTGACCTAAACACTTTTGTTTGTGATTGTCTTGTGTCAAGTCTCTGTTAAAAGATCAAAAAGATTTTTCTTGTTTATTTCTGTTTTTGTGTCAGTGCCTACAATGTGGAAGATAAACCAAAAACATTGAAAATTTGACAAAAAAACAACCAAAAGAGTGTTTATTTTTGTAATTCATCAAGTGTTTTTAAACACATGTCAAATTCTAAGAAAAATCAAAATCCTTGGTCTGTGGTCGGACAAAATGTGTGGAACAGGATATGATTCTGGTCTTGTAGATCTAACCATAGGATATGATCCAATCGACTGGTAACTCTATCATTTGATGTGTTGGTAGGCTCAACATACTAAGAAGTAAACAAGTCTCTGTGATAACACATTAATTTCATTGAGAAATATGGACCTTGGAAGTTTAAACAGTGTCATATTCTTTAAATTTGCCCTTCTCATTAGTACTAGTAAGAACACTCTAATCACACATCCTCTGTTTCTTCAGTATTAAGTTGACTTATTTCAAAACCAACACATGAGACTCATCTGCTGAGGAAACTCTGACCTTGAGTCTCATCCATAAATAAATCTGAGACACATTTGCTGTGAGAAATCACTGACCTTGTGTTCTTACGCTCCATCATTTCATAAAATAAAGTGAGAGGTCATCTGCTGAGGAAACTCTGACCTTGACGCTCTCACCCCGCCAAAATTCATACATCAATAGTCATGAAAGAAGGGTTATCATGATTTCATGACTATATCCTTGAAATAAGTCACTTAACACTAAAGAAAAGGGGGAAAGATTACTTTTAAAAAGTGTGATTGAATCTGAAAAGCTATTTGATGATTGGTAGAATACTGTTAACTTGCAACCTAATAAGGTCCACACAAAATATTTCTCTGAACTGGACAGAAAACATGATAAATACATCACATGAGACAAGTTGAAAATTACCTTGTATGAGTTTAAGTGGATAAACAATACCGACAATCTGACTTAGGGTACCGGACCCGAAAGGTGATTTGAATTATAAGTGTTATTGATCACGTTATTGACCGGTATGATTCTAAACATGTCTGACCACGACCATACAAAAATAGGTGAATTTTCAAAGTCAAAGTGCTTAAATTTCCCAGTTTGGTGAAAAATTGACCAACTTGTGCTAATTTCAATCTTGTTATTGGTTTCAAGTTAACCAACTTAAAAGAATATGGATTCTTGAGTTCGGGTGGAAAATTGACCCAACTCGGGTGAAATGGAAAATCTTGAGTTCGGGTGGAAAATTGACCCAACTCGAATGAAATTGAAAATATTTGGTTTGGGTGGAATTTCTTGACCAATCAAGTCAAATTTAGGTTCTAGGTGTGTCATGGTCAAATTTGTTGAAATTAACAGGTACTTGACTTATTAATACAAAAATTTATCCTCCTGGTAGGTTACTGGTAGCAGACATGCTTTTCTTTAAAATTTTAGTCATGTTGTAATTTTTAAGAATTACAATTGTACCCTTTTGTTACAATTCTGCTCTTAGCGGACTTGATTTTTGCCTTAGCGAACTTTTGACTGAGGCAAGTCCGCTAAGAATGATTAACAGGTTTGCCTTTAGCGAACTTGTTTAAAGACTTGTAATTTTTGAGTTTTTTCTTAAAGTCCGCTAAGGACAAATTGTTCTTAACGAAATTGATTATGTTTGTGTCTTTTGAATGGTGAGAAGTCCGCTAGGTTGAACTTGTCCTTAGCGAACTTCTCCCATGTTTCATTTTTTGTTTAAGTGTTTGAGAAGTCCGCTAATGAGAATTTTGCCTTAGCGAACTTCTCCACTTGCATTTAAAGTCTACTGAGGCTAAACTGTTCTTAGCGAACTTGTTTATGCCTTAGCGGACTTCTTTTTACTTAGAAAATTCTTTCTGTCTCAAGTTCAAATTGGCCTTAGCGTACTTGATTTTGCCTTAGCGAACTTCCCAGCTTTAGCGAACTTGTTCTAGGCTTAGCGTACTTGTCCTAAGCCTTAGCAAACTTCCTTAAGCTTCGCGAACTTCTTTTATGCTTAGCGTACTTCTCTGTGGCCTTAGCGAACTTGTTTTAAATACCTCTCCCTTTAGCGTACCTGTTTCAGTCTGCTTATACTTAGCGGACTTGGAGACATTTCTTAGCGAACTTGTTTAATAACTTAGATATTTATAAGTTCGCTAAACCCTATACTATATAAGGGGGACTTGGTCATTGTTTTTACTTCATGCATTCAAACACACTCACACCCGCTCTCATAATCTCGAATCGGTGACTCATACCTATCCACTGTTCGATTGAAATCCACCCCTTCTCTCCGGAATCTGTCATTCTTGTTGCAATTAGGGTTGATTCGCACACTCTTCTTGCATCCACAGGTTCGATCTCACTTTTATTTAGGTTAATTTTGATCTCGGTGATGATGATGAGCCGTAGGTGCGATTGTAAATTTTTTGGGTTCTAATGGTTTAAATTGATGTTATTACAGATTTCCCTCATATTTACTTGATCCTAATTAACGTGTGTTCAAGTTTAAGGTATGTGAAACTTGTATCTCATTTATCTCTTTGAATCCGAGAAAGTTGTGAACAGGGATATGGATGAAAGTGTTTGTACGTGAAATTTCTTTGAGTATTTTAAAACAGTTGGATAATTTTGTTCGAGTTGATTAGTTTGGACCATGAAAATTGTTTGGACTGATAGACTGAGAACTATAAATGTTGTAACCTCTGTTATTTGAATACTTAGGATTTTTTGTTTAATTTGTTAAATTATTGAAACTTTGGTTAGTTTGTAGAACTCAATGGGAGCTGCTGCTAATTTCTGTTAGGGTACACAAATCAGATTGTGCATACATGCTTATGGGTGTACATCTAAAAACTTAGAAGTTTCAATTTGTTTTCACTCAATGATTGGATTGACCTAATGAATTCCACGTAGTGTTGAATTTATCTAGTCTCCAATCAGAATCTATTTCACTTAATAGTCTGTGACTAAATTGATGAGACTTAAACTTGAGAATCTGCCAATAACTATTGGTTAGTTAATTCATTAATCAAATTGATAGATTAAGCTTAAAGTTTCTCAATTAAGTCATCAAATTCAATTTGCCTTTATTTTCCTGTGTATGTCTAATATTTTGAAGTATGACATAGCTTGTCTGATCTCAAAACAGAATTTCTTACAGTTGAGAGATTGATCAAGAGCATTACATTTTTTTCTATTGATCCTAGAAAATTGTAGATCATCAAAAATGTATGTTGTTCTATCAAATGGCAATTTGGGTTAAGACTCAAACTTGGTTACACAAGGGCAAATTTTTTATTTAATTTTGGTTATCTGAAGCCTACTTGATATCTAATATAAATTGCTTGATCCCAGCAGATTATTCACTGAGTCAATTGAGAACTCACTGCATCTTAGATTAGATCTTAGTCACCCATAGATCTTCACAAAGGTATGTGTTTCTCGAAACAAGCATTCATGTTGATAATCAGGTAGTGCATCATCATATTTCATTCTTATGTGCATATGAGTCTTTCTTTGTGTAAGTAAATATCCAATTGAGCTTAACACTGGTGGTTTAGTCTGGTTATGATCCACATGGGTCTGAAATTAGTCTATAACTCAGGTGAAAGGATCTTGGACTCATTTAACACAAATTTAGATTTAATTTGTCAATCTTGACCCATCTAAGTTAATTTGACCATCTTTGTGATTTATTGAGAGCATATCTACAAAGTATGTGATCTATGATACCTTTAAGGTTTATATGAGCTATCTTAGGTAGTTAAGCTCTGTTTGAACACTTATTTGGTCATGTTGACTTTAATAAGTCAAATTTGGCATTGAATTTTTTTGTGTGACTTATGTGACTATCTTTGCTTGATTGAAAATTTGGTGACTTGGTTATGTTTTGTTTAATCCATATGTGCTTATATTTGTATATTAGGATTGAATTTGACTTGTAAAGACACCATTTCATCTGTTAAAGCAAAAATTGTCATCTTTGTCCTTTAAATGATCAAACTTGAACACTTGACCCATTAGGACCTCTTGCATGTCTATAGGTGTTAATTTGACTCTGTTGCTTCTAGAAAATCATTGTTGCTGTCAATATGAGATTTATACACTTTGTAATCAACTTTAAGTGTTGTGAATCTGCATGAAAATTACTGATATACTAGGATTGTTCTGATAGTTTGACAAGTAAGTGTGACACTCATTACATGCATCAAATTGGCTTTTTAAGTGGGATAGACCTGTTACATCCTAACATCCCTTCCTAAACCTAAAAGTGCTGATTTTGACTTAGTTGATCCTTGTCCTAATTATAAAACACCAAATCAAGGAGTCGGGTGAACCAAGTCACAATGTGACTTTTCCTGAACTAACTTGACAAACTGGGATCTCAAAACCTCACAATATACTACACAATCTTAAAGTCAATTGGTTTTTGATCCCAGATTGCCAAAATCTCCTATATTTGATGACTCTGACTGTTGTTGAGTCTCAGTAGTAGAATTTTCAATAATTCCTCTCTGACCTAATAACAAGTCAAAATTTGGTTGGTTCAATCTAAGTGTCGGGTCATTTACAGTTTTTATACAATTCTTACATTTAAGTCAACATTAATGGAGATTTAGATCTGGCTCCTTATTTTCCAGATTTTAAATGTTACACACACAAATTATTTACTTCCTATGATATTTACCTTTGTTAATCAAAATATTCCGGTTGCATGTGATCAATTTTGGAGTATATGCACTATGTGAGTTGTTTTATGTCATTGACTCTATATATGAAAAGCCCTGTCACTATCACGAGTCTAGTGTGACATGACATTCATTTAGTGTCAAATTAGATATAATCCTTTAATTCTATATGTGCAGATGCCTCCCAGACAAGCTACTGAAGCTTTAGAGTTTTGTCGTTTACACAACGGAAGATGTGTGTTTAACAAGAACTGGGAAAGTGCTGATGAGTAGGAAATTGACTTATTGCAGCAATCAACTTGGGTAACAACAATGCATATTAACCCTGTCATCTACAAGGGTATAATTGAAGCCTTTTGGAACAATGCTCAATCTACTGAGATGGATGATGAAACAAGCATAATAAGGTCAAAGATACAAAACATTGATGTTGAAATCACTGAAGAAAAGATCAGAACGGTCCTGAACTTGCAAGATGCTGACAAGCCCAAGACTTTTACAAAGGCCTAGTGGCAATCAACTATCTTAAGGATGGGGTACTCTGGTGTATTTCTTCTAGATGTCAGCAACAAAATTCTCAAGACCTTATCCCCAATTAACTGGAGATTCATAATCAGCTTCTTCATTGCTGCCTTTAGACACAGAAAGGCAGCTCAGATGATTTTGTTGAAGAAACCGCATGTGCTCTACATGGGTTTGTCACTGGTGAAGGCTACAATCTCTCACACCAACTCCTCAAATGGATGATTGCCAATCTACATCCTACTGGAAGGGCAAAGAAGTTCCTGATGTACCCCCGATTCATCCAGGCTATCTTGGATCATTATTACCCAACTTTGATCAAGCAAGGAGAAACAATCTCTACAAGTTCAATGAACTCTGGCTCATACAACAAGTACCATAAAAGTAAATATCAAGGGAATGCTGTACCTTTCTTTCCCAAGATGATTGCTCGGATTGCTCCTGCTGATGCCGAAGGAGATATCCAAATAGGTGAAGCAGCTGTTGAAGCTCAAGTAGAACATAATGAGGCTGATCAAGTCCACACTGAGTTGGATTTAAATGCACCTTCTACTACTGCTTCTGATGCTGTTGAAGACCCTGGGAATCTCCAGGGTACAAGTGCTGAAGCTTATGAACATGCTGAACGTTCCTCAAGTCCTATAATGGTGGATTTGTCTGAAGAAGGAGAAGGAGACAGATGACGATAATGAAGAATGGTCTGACTCCTCTGATTCTGATGATAGTCCCACACAACCTGAGGGCATTCATCCTCAGAAAAGACAAAGGACTGGAGACTATTCCAGGGCCTCTAAAGCTTCGACACCACAATCATCCTCTGATGAAAGTTATAATCAATCACAGGATGAACAGGATGATGAGTAGGAATCATTGTCTCTCGATGAGGATGATCTTAAAGAAAACCTTGAAGATGAGACTGATAGTCCTCCCGAGTATCCTCCTAAGAATACGTTACAAACTCTGACAAAAACTGGTGGGAGTAGTTATAAATCCGCTGAGTTCTTCATCAGAGCTGAGAGAAGTAAATCCTGTACTGAAAAGCTCAAAGTTAGAAGGAAGCCTGGCACAACGAATGATTATGAAGTGGTAAGTTCTTCTGGCACCCCATCGGACACAGCCTTGGCTACAGCAACAATCTCTCCATCTCTTGCTGAACATCTTGAAGGACTAGATATGGATATGAAACCACTGGAGCAGCTAGCTGAAGCTGCTGTCATCACCACTGACATTACTGGAACTGCTGCTACCAGCCCAATCGGCTTCAGAATTCGCAAAGGGTGATGGAACTTCAGGATGAAATTGTCAACCTTCAGAGTCAGAATGACCATCTAAACAATTCATTGCAAGTGGCAAATCAAAAGATTAATGATCAGTCACAAGTCATTGCTGAACAAGCTGCTGAAATTCAGAGACTCAAGGACTTGTTAGCCAAGTCAAGTGAAGGCAAACAATTGAGTAACAAACCAGATGATGATACCGGTGATGCCAGAGAACCCACCTCAATCTGATCTGAGAAGTGTAGGCGAAAATTCACAAGACCCCATATCTTCTACTACCATTCCTGCTGGTAAAGAATCGACTGGTGTTCAAGACACCTCAAGCCCATTGCATGACAGCGATTTTGAAATCGATGATGACACTGTCAAAGAAGGAGATGATTTTAATTTCTCTGATGACGAAGATTCCTTTGTCAGCAGCCTCCTTCATGATGAACCAGTTGATGAGACTCTGGACTCAATAAAAAAGCTTGCACCTGTGCCTGAAAACCTAAAACTTCCAAGGTTTGCACAAGCAGCCAAGATTCTTGCTATTGAGGGTTCAACAAGTGCTGAGTCTGAAGCCGAACATGACTTATCTCTCCAACTTTCGATCATTCCCACTGCTCATGCTGATACCTCTACCTCCTCTGCCATGGTTCCCTTGATCGAAGGTGTCCCCCATTTTTACATCGATCCAGCCTTCTTGGATTTTGAGATGTCCAATTTCAGGGAATACTATGTCGAGAATCTGTACTCAAGAAGAAACTCCTGCGGTATTCTCATTGAGACACTTGAGGATGGTAATGAAGCAGCTTATGAAGAACATCCTTACTTTGTAGACTTTGGAGACGAAGGCGACATGAATGAGCTAGGTCAAAGAATGAACGTGCTCATGAATGAAGCTAATCCTCTGAATTACATTGACTTGGATACGATCGACAGTGAGGATGATGAACAAGAGAAACCTCCTTGTCCTATTCCAATCCAAGTAAAGATGGAAGTAGACGATGAATATGTGAGTGTGCCTCTTTCGACTGTCATGTCTACTACAGAGACTCTTGCCTTGGACATCAACCCATTTGTTCCAGGTCCTATTCCAACTGATGCTGAAATCATCAATCTTGAGATATGTGCTGATCAAGAAACTGAGAGTCAAACTGATCTTGGTGTTTCTACTGAGCAAGATCTCCGTAATCAGATATTTGAAGCTTTTTTCATACATTTCTCCTCTGACTCTGATAAGGAGGAAAATGATCCCAATGAATCGGCTGCTCCAGAACTTGCTATCACAGAGCAACCTGGTCCTTCTGATAAGGATAAAGGAAAAAGGATATTAACTCCTGAAGAGATTGCTGAGGAGCATCTGAAAAGGGAAGCTGAGAAAGATAAGTCTCGTCGAGCTCTTATTGAAGAAACACTCAAACAGAACCGACTGCTTGAGGAGAAGGCCGAAGCACTCAAAAGATATGAATCAGGCCATCCTCCTACTGTAGTCTATGGAAAGGGCTCGAGTACTTTACCTAAACGCTCTGCGTCAACAAAATTAGATGAACCAAGGATCCGCATAGTCACAAACTTGGAGGGCACCGATGTGGATGAGGAAGACACCTCTGAAATAGCACACATGGTTAGATCTCTAATGAAAGACAACTTCTCCATAGAATATCTGATGAGTCTTACTGAAATTGAGTTGACCAAGCTGTACACTGATGAAGAAAGGTTGAATTCACACCTTCCATAAAATCAAACTGTTGAAGCTGAAACTGATCCTTTGGTAGATATCTTTGCTGACACAACTAAAACTGTTGAATTCCTCCCTATCCGAGATCATCTTTCAGATCTTATTCTGGACATAGGCAACACATATCTTCTTCCATCTGAGAACTCGTCTGATGAAGCTCCTGTTTCTGAAGAATATATTAAAGCCACTACCAACAGGATGACTTTTGAAGCACTACGCAACTATTGCAGATTCAAGAATATTGATAAGTAGGCTTACAACAGAAAGAAGCTTAAAGGTCTGCGAGAGTTTGTGGAAGAGTATCGAAAGACAGAACGTCTGGCAAAGCTTGAAAAGATCAGACTCAGAGAGCAAGAATGGGCTGAGGCAATTAAAAGGAAAGACAATCCTCCCATCTATGACCAATGGGAAAAGATGGCACCAAACCTAAAGGCTATGCAACAATTTGCTGCCAAGAACTTAAGGAAAATGCCAAGCAACCCAAAGGTCAATCATGGAATGAAAATCTTGGGATGGAAATATGACGAGGCCTTTGATGCATTCCTGGTAAAAAGACGGAACGGATATGTGCAAATCTTCGGAGATTTCAAAGCTCTTCTCAGCTTGTTCTCTTGGGAGCTCAAACAGTTGAAGTACCTGGAGTTGGTAAACCACTCTAACCATCAAAAAGGTATTCGAGTGTCCGTCTTGATCAAATCTGCTTATGAGGACAAGAAATTAAATCAGAATCCTGAAGAAGAGAGAAAGCTCAAATTGCTGAAGAGAAAAGACGTCTCCGTGCCCCTCATCGAGAAATGTTCAAAGATATTGGGAAGGAGGTGAAGACAAAGACTATCCCAGGGAATCAGAAAGTTGCTCCAATAAACAACTGGTACTACAATGGGATGACTCATGAACTAGTGACTGAAAGAGTCGGTGCTGAGTCTATTAGAATATTTGCAGCAATAGAACTCAGACTACTCTCAAGATCCTATTTGAAGATGATATATTATGAGAAGATGCGGACAATCCCGGTTCAACTGAGACCCTATGAATGCTATGACGCCAACTATTTTTTGATGTTCTTAAATTGGTGGTGTACAAGGCTTGCAGGTATGGGTAAACTCACAATTAACGCATAACTCCTAAGGAATGCAAACTACTGGTTGATAGAAGAACATGGATCGAGTGTCATTCTTGATAAGGCAAGAAGATTGGTCGAGCTGAACAACTTCAATGACCTGAAAAAGCTTGTCTGGAAAGATCTCTGGAGGCAGTACGATATGGGAATTAAGTTCAAGGGTTTGCATTGCCACAAGGGTGGAAATTGTTGGAACCTATTTTGTTGGCAACACAAACTATTCACCGTTGAGTATTGCTGGTGAAGACCTTTTTGATGTCCTATTTAGATTTGATACTTTGTTTTGTAATAGACTTTGAACTTGTACTTAGAAACATTTTGTTTATAAATCTAGCGTACTTGTTTTTTCCTCTTAGCGAACTTCTGATAATTGAACTTAGCGGACTTGTTTAACACTTATCATATTTGCTCAAAGTTTATCTTAGCGTACTTGATTTGTTCCTAGCGGACTTGTTTACTTAGCAGACTTGTTTCTAAACTTAGCAAACTTGTTTTGCTCTTAGCGAACTTGTTAGCGGACTTGTCTATACTTAGCGAACTTGTTAGCGAACTTGTTTATGCTTAGCGGACTTGTTAGTGAACTTGTTTATGCGTAGCGGACTTGTTAGCGAACTTGTTTATGCTTAGTGGACTTGTTAGCGAACTTGTTTATGCTTAGCGAACTTGTCTAATTCCTAGCGAACTTGTCTGTGCTGATGGAATATTTTGCTGAATTCTAGGCAATGATTGTGTGTGTCAAACATTCTTTTTGTCCTATGCTCTCTTGTAGTATATATATAGTTGAGAAAACCCTATTGAGGGATGGAACTCCTGGATTATTCTTCAAGAGAGAATTTGTGTGTGTGTTCTTGGTGTTAGTGTGTGTTCTTGAGCTTTAGTAATCATCAATGGGTGAGCATTGATGCAGATTCATCCAGAATCGACCATCACACATGATTTCCGCACTTGTGTGATGAATCATATGAGAACATGTTGCTCAAATCTGGTCCTGACAGCTTTTTCATCTAGTTTATCCATGAGTCAGACAACATTAGCCAATGTACCATCATTTCCCAATCACGTCGGATACAATCTCTCATTTTCAATGTTTTTGGCTTTTCAAATTGTTGATACATGAACCTTGTGTGGCCATTACTGTTCGAATTGTCAAAACAGACCGAGTTGAGTGGAAGACATACTGGGATACGAACTGGATCCGAACTCAAAGTTCGTGTGCATCCGAACTAGATCCGAACTGTCAATTAGGATGAAGTTTGGATAGGATTCGGATGATGCCCCAGTTCGGACAGGATGATGAGTATAAATAGTTTCGTCTTTGTAATTCATTGTAAGTTTCTGTCCAGAGTCTGTCCAGATCAATGTGTTGAGAGGGGAGGTTCTGTCCAACCTCCCCCGACCCTTAATCGTTGTATACTCCTTCGGTTTATGTAATCAATTAACATAATATATGATAAAGTTTCTGTCTCGATGTTATCTACCATGGAATCGATCCACTACATGCTTTTTCACAAATTTTAAAGTTTTTGTCTTTTCAAATTTTCTCCCCTTAAAAATGACAAACTCTATTTTTAGATTTTTATTTTTACCATTTCAATAACAACACACTAGTTTTGTATTTTTCAAAGAAACAAACTCCCCCTCAAATTGAGACGGAGTAAAAAACAAAATCAAATTGACCAACCAACACGGATACCTACATTTTATCATTTTGAAAACAAAAAGTTAGATTTGGAAATTCAGTTTAAGTTAAACACACATATTCCACTTATCAGCAATCTTTCAACTATCGATAGGTCTTCTTGAAACACCTGCTAACACCAAATAAAACATTAGTTGCTCTAGGACCGATCCGATTCAACAGCATCGGATCGCCCGGTGTCTTCCACAAAGTCATTGTTCGCTTTGAAAACAACTTTTGGTTTCCATATCATTGATGATAACTTTTTTGAATCAGAACCAGAATCAGTTTCAACTAGCGTATTTGGTTTGGACTAAAACGGCTTACGAGTTGATTTGACCTTTGGGAACCATGGTTCATCAAAAATTTTGCCATTGTTATCCACATATTTGGCAGTGTTGTGGATATATGCAGTCGTTAGACAATTTGCTGCCATATGTCCAGGTAGACGACATGCATAACAAATAGGTTCACGAAGTAAAAAAAAAATTTGAAAAACCTTTTGAACTTTTAGAAAAAGAAGAATGATCAGAACGAAAATTATCAAAGAAATCATTATAGGAATCATACCTCAGAGATTGACTCCACGAAGAAACCTTATAATCAGATGAAGAACCTCGAAAATAATATAAAATCTTGTTTTATCTGAGGTTGTGATTTCTATTGATTCTTGACCTTTAAAACCTTTTCTTTCTTTTTTTGATTGTGGATCTTGAGCAAATGCCTCGTTGACTTCACACCCTAAACCTTTGTGCTTATAACCTGGAATTCTTGACGAACTCGAATGAGAACCAGAAGCATCTCTTCCCTTAGCTTCTCTAGTAAATTTATCTTTGATATCCTTCAGCTTGTTCTCACGAATCAAAGATTTGCCAGCTTCGGTTTCAGATGAAGTACTTGCACTTTTCTCAACTTTATCAAAAATATTTTCATCTTCAAAAATGATAAACTAGAATCAAACTTTAGAGCTTCACCCAAATTCTTCTTCTTTTTCTCAGACTTTGATTTCTTCTTCTTTGTTGGAGTGGCAAATTTAGAATAATCATGCAACTCTGCCTTTGGATCAAGAGGAGCGGATGAAAATTCAGATAAATCCACTAGTTGAGGAACCTTGTGAATATCATTTTCTTTCAAACTATCATCCCTTCTGTCCTTCTTGTACATAAAATTCATCAATTTAGGCGATTGATTGCAATTCTTGACTTGCCTTTGTAGCTCTAGGATTTCCAACTTTAATTTAGAAATCTTTTGTTGAGCAGCAAACAGATCTTTTTGTGACTTAATAAATTCTTCATTCAGATCATTGTACTCATAATTCTGTTGCTTTCTGATTTCACATTCAGCCAACACTTCTTCAGTAACTTTTTCCCACTTCTTTTTTAATAGTTCAACATCTTTTGTTATAACTCCATTCTTATCTTGAAGTAGTACGTTAGCATCTCGGAGTGTAGAAAGTTCTTCTTGAAGACCTAAAACTTTGTCAACAGCTTCAATAGCTAGTGCATTAGCTTTCTCATATTTCTGCTGCACAAGATAGTTTTTTCTCAAACAATGCTTCAAAATCTTCAGCTACTTCCTTAGCTTCAGCTTTGGCTTTTGCACATTCTTCAACCAATTCATTCTTTTCTTTCATCAAATTTTCATTAACATGAACCAAATCATAATAGTTCTTCTGAAAATCTTCCAATTCTTGCTTTAAAACAACAATTTCTTCAGTCAACAAAGTATCACCTCTCTCCAAACTTCCAATCTTGTTGCATAAACTCACACATTCAGAACATTTAAGTTTGTCTCCTTTTTCAGTTTCAGTTATTTTTCTTGAAATCTCTTTAATGATTGGGCATTCTGAACTTGTAGGAGAATCAGACTGACTTTCATCATTTTGATGATGAGCCATTAAAGCAGCATTTTTTATGTCATCCTCAGAATGTACATTAATATCAGCATGTGGCAAACTCTTAATTTCAGAATCTGCATTCTAGGCAAATTCATTTGGATGCCAAAATATTTCTCCCATTCTGTCATGCAATGAAACAAAAGCTTGCTTTTTTTCATTGGAATTGCTTGTTGAACCTTTAATAAGATGAGCATGTGATCCAGAAGACTTATTATCATATTACTGTGGACATTCACGAGCAAAGTGTCCATACATCGAACATTTAAAACATTTGACCTTTGATTTATCTAAACCAATTTTTCCATCTTGATTCAATCTCTTATTCCCGGTTCTGTTAACAAATTTCTTCGTTCTTCGAACCAACATAGCATACTGCCAATTCAAATCCATCTCTTTAAGATGATCATAATCGATTTGATCATAATCTTCTTCGATTAATTCGGCATTGTTAACTGATCCAGTGATAACACTAAAATAAGAAGATACCAATACGGACATCAATGCCATATAATCTTCAGTTGTCTTAACAGATAAGGCATTGTGTGTTGATTAACTTGGAATTGACACAGTGTATCCAGAAGAATAACAAGAACTATCAGATTTAACGACAACAAATGCTATAGGAGGTGCCGAATTTAAAACGTCAGACTTCACAACATTAAGAGTAGAATAAGTTTCTCCAAGATACACATCAGGATTCTGGATTTGTGCAGGA
Source organism: Deinandra increscens subsp. villosa (assembly GCA_039602395.1). Lineage (NCBI taxonomy): Eukaryota > Viridiplantae > Streptophyta > Magnoliopsida > Asterales > Asteraceae > Deinandra > Deinandra increscens. Next base: position 36,144,249 of record JBCNJP010000009.1, read on the forward strand.
AGTGACTTATTCACAGTCAACTCCATATCCCTTGCTTGTATTCTTTGAATCAAATCATCTAATGACAAACCCGAATAATCTTTATCATGGGTAATCATCATGACATAGTTTCCCATTTCTCGGGTAATACCTCCAAAATATTTTCTTTCAAATCAGCATCTTCCTTTGTAAGACTCACCTAACTCATTTCATTCATCAAGTGAGCAAATCTTGCAATCAGATTTGAAATTGATTAATTCTGATAATGTTTGAAACTATCAAAGTCCATTTTCAAAACCTTTTGTCGACTTTTCTTGTATTGGTCATTACCTTCACATCTCTTTTGCAAAGCATCCCATAAGCTTTTTGATGTATAATTAGCAGAAAATTGATGTAACAACTCCTTAGGTAATGCCGTAGTCAAAGTACCATACGCCTTTTTCTCAGCTTGATATGCTTTCTTTTGTTCAGAATTAAATTTCCTTTGAAGAATCGGCTCTCCAGATGCATCCTTAGGATATACATATTGTTCAGTAAAGGCCAACTACATATCAACATCATTAGTATCAACATACACTTCACCCAACTATGATAATCTTCCAATTTTAGTAATTTGGGAACTTTCTGGCTTGTTCCTATTTCATTATCATAGTTCAACATACTTTGCATCGTGGCTTGCATCGACGTTTTCATTATGGAAAATGCTTGAAAATCACTCATCTTGTTCTGGAAAATTGCACTTCAAAAACTTTAAATGCAAAAACGAAGATCTTAGAAGTCGATTTTGGGTATCGAAATGGAGGGTACTGGCCATAAGGCCAGTAAAAGTGTAGATCTCTCCGAGACGGTCATTTTGGCTAGTATTAACTTCCGTAACTCTTAATGGAACTCAAGTTACGTCAGTTTTAGTAAACCACCCAGAATTAAGTTCACCCAAACTGATCTAAAATGGTAAGCGAACTGAAACGAAGTTAACCGAACCAACCTGAACTATGACTTCGGTTACAAGAAGTGGAACCCGAACTGAGATTAACCGAACTCATACTTCGTTTGACCAAAACCATCCGAACTAAATACGAACTCACACTTCAGTTGAACGAACACTCTCAAACTCAACCGAACTTGCACTTCGAAGCAGTTATTTTTCGAATAGATTGTTCTTTTCTCGAACTTAAATGAATTGGAACATTTCGACCCAAATTTTATGATTTTCAATGAAGTTAAAAGTGATATGTAGTAGAAGATCAGAGATACTTGAGAGGAATGATTTAGGATAAGACTTTTCACGAAAAACACAGCAAAGATGAACAAACAGAAGAAAAAATGTATCAAATTTTCGAAAAAAAACTCACATTTTGAACCAAAAACTCAAAAAATACAGATTTAATGATCAATATATTGAACCGAAAGCTCTGATACCACTTGAAATTTTAAGAGCTATGGATCATCTACCCAGTCATGACTAACTCTATGTAAAACGAATATAAAAGATGAACACGATGATGTAAATACAATAGAATTGCATTACTTAAGCTTTCAGAGTATACACACAGAAACACACACATAAGATTTGACCAGAAGTTTTGATTCTAAACAAGACACTGCTATTATAGCTGTACATAAAAGACCAAACACGAAACCATCCGAACTGCCAGTTCGGGTCACTTCGGACAACAGCACTATAGTAGCTCTTGTCTTGTACTTGATACTTCACGCATAGTATTTGATACTTCACACGACGCAAATATAATGAACTAACAGTCTATAACAAACCGAGTTCCGACTTTAATTCAAAATCCTGAAGTGTACTATGGTCAGAATTCAACAACGGTTAATGCTAAATCAAAGTCTGATTTTGGTTTAACACGAACAACAACATTTCTTACTGGATATGTTGCTGGAATATCTGAATCTTCTAGTTATTCAAAAGGTTGCAGTTTCACTATTCCGAATCAAGCAAATCAAACTGCATTTTCTGTCAAGACACCTGATGAACATCTGGCATTAATATCTGATTTGTTATCATCATATTTTTGAGTTCTGAATTGAGGTTTACCAACTGCTAATCTAGTTGAAGAAGATTTTGATCAGATAGATCCGGATAATCTAGAACAAATGGATCTTAACTGGCAACTTGCTATGTTGGCGCAAATGTGTAAAAGATTCAGGAAGAAAACAAGAGTTTCAAGTTTAAATCCATATGGTATAGTTGGTTTGGATAAATTGTAGGTTAAATGCTTCAATTGTTCCAACTTTGGTCATTTTGCTCGAGAATGTGCAAAATCAGCAAGTGACAAGTCCAACTCTAGTGGAAATGCATCTACTTCAAAGTCCATAACAACTTCTAAGGCATTGGTTTCTCAGGTTACTAAAGAATATGACTGGAGTCAACAGTTTCCAGATGAATATGCTTTTATTTGCATATCTCAAGTTGATGATGCTATATAGGAAACTAGTTCTGAACTTGATTTCATTGAAGAATCATATCAAGCTTTCATGGCAAATGTGCAGATTGAACAAAGTGATTCCGAATGTGAATCAAGTGGATATGAATCTGTTTGTGAATTTCATTCATAGAAATATAAAATTAGTTGGGAGTTGCTTAAAAAGTTTTCCTTGTTGGGTGCTGAAAGTAAAGAAGAGGATGATAAATTGGATAAGTATAAGAAAGAATTAGAAGATTTATGTCAAGAAAAATCATCTCAAAAGTTGAAGTTTACAAGTTTTCAAAACGAAATGGCTGAAAAAGAGTTGAAATTTCAAGGTGAATTTGATGAGTCAGTCAAGAAATTTGCAAAATTATCTAAAACAAATGATGCGTTGAAAAAAGAAGTCGACAAATGGAAGAGTGAAGCAAAAGAAGTTGAAGCTGATTTTAATGATTTATTTAAAAATCAAAGCATAAAGTTGATGTTCTTCATAAGACAAGTGATGAACTTGCTGAAAAGTTGGTACTTCTTCAAAACAATCAAGTCAAATGGCTTGAAACAAAAACAAAATTGACTGATGAAAATAAACTTTTGAAGAGAAATGTTAAAGTATGCAAGAAAAAAATGGCAGAAAGTAACTGAAGATGTCTTGCAGGTTCATGACAACATGATCAGAGAAAAATCTGCTACAAATAAAGCTTCTAAAAAGTTTATTGCATCTAAAAAGAATTAGCTAAAGTTCAAGGTCAAATTTCTGCCATAAAGATTGAAAATTTAGATCTGAAACGTTAATTACACAATCTGAAGAATTCGCATTCATTTACAAGCTATATGTGTAATGATGCGAATTTCAAGAAAGTTTTTGGTGGTGAAAATCTCAATCAAATTCCTCTACTGGTGGTGAATACTAATTCAATTGTTGAATCACAACCTTCTAATGATAAGCATGATTATTTTGGATTTGCTGCTAAAAAGCCTACAAAGAAGAAAAGTCAAAATTTAAAGAAATTCAACAAGAAGTCTGAGAAAGAGAAAAGTTTTCCTGAACAAAAAAGTCTATATTTGTATCAGGTAGTACATTATTAGATGGTGAACAAGTGTTTTCTGACAGAGTGGTTGAGGAAGATGAACTGATGTTATCTGAAAAGAAGCTTGCTGAAGACTTAGTCATTTCTAACAATATGAAAGAAATCAAAGCTTCACTTACCCAAGTTGCTAACATAGGCAATTCTGGTTCTCAAGTGGAACTTTCAAGTGGAACTTTCAAAGTTACCTGGTTATAAAAGAGCAAGTTTAGGATGTGAGAAGATTAGGGTTGAAATAAATGAATTAAAGTCAAATCAGAAGAAGTTGAAGAAAGTGCATCTGAAGCAGGTTAAAAAAGACGTTTTAATGCTATCAATGTGCAAGCTGAAAGATTATACAAACTTAGAGGTTTCGAGCAAATATTATATGACAAAGAGTTTCCGCTACATTGCGTCGAAGTCAACAAAATAGCTCATATTTTTGTAATGGAAGATGTTGTTCTAAACAAGACGAATGTGTTTTCGAATTTTCTTCTCGAGTTGGTCAAAGATCATCAAAAGTTTGATCGCATGGATCAAATTCTACACCTAGAAGTCCTACTTCCAAATGGGTGCATATTCTTCGTGATCAGCTTTATGATGATTCTTTGATTACTTTGATTCCCATAACGTTCATGTTGCTATGCATGTGTTAAAAAGAAGAAGAACATAAATAACCGATTGTGCTACCAATATCGACAAAAGGGTCACATGGTACAAGATTGTTCTAAAAATATTCATTTTTCAAGCAGAAAGGGAAAGATACCATTTGTTAGTAAAACTGCCAAGTTTATGGATCAAAATGGCAGTGTGTTTGATGAACCAAAACCTACAAATTTTAAACCAAAAGAAATTCTTTTCTACATTCAAAAATGTTGAAAATGTAGATATGCATCCACTTCTAAAGTGGTTGGATAATTCAAACCTGATGAACCACAGATGCAATGGAAACCTAAGGTGGTTTCAAAAGGAAATCAAGACACTGGTCGACGAGAAGCAATTTGATTCGGGTCATTTAAGAACTAATGTGTTTGACCAGTATGCAGGTACTTCTAGTAGACCTATCGGTGATTGAAAAGTTACCGATGGAGGAGTATTCTGTTAATCTTAATTTATATTTCAAAGAATCAATATTTCAAAACTGAAAGTTTTCTGAAAGCTAAAAACTGAAAGGTATCAGTATCGAAAAGTCAATTTTGTTTCTTTAATACATTTCATTTGTAGTTTAGGGAGAGAAAATTAAAAATTGAAAAATCAAAAATAGTGTCTTTGTGTTTTTGTTAAATAAAAAATCCATAAATAGAGTTTTCATTTTACGGGGGAGAAAAACAAAGAAAAATACAAAAACAATGAAAAATGAGAAATTGTATCCAACATAATTGGAAAATGATGGTACATTGGCTTACGTATCTGACTCATGGATAAACCAGATAAAAAGCCATAGGATCATTGTTCGATGTGCTTGGTAGGCTTGGAAAATCAGAAAGTATTCAGATGTGGTATACATTAAATACTATGCTTGACCAAGTGGATAACATCTTGAAGCGTATCTCAAGATATTGAAAAGATATGTGAAAACGAAAATGAGAAGTCATTGTGTAGACATATGTTAATTTTGCAAAAATTTAAACTTGTTTTATTTTCTTTATTTTCTTAAATGATCGGACTATCTTTGCGTATACACGAGTATCAACCTAATAGTTGTTCATTTAAGGTTCTGCTTTATTTTCTTTGGTGTTTTGTATAATTCATCGGATTTTCTATGTGTATACGGAAGTATGGACCTGATTGTTATTGAATTATAAAATTTTAACTTATTTTTATTTTCTTATTTTGTTAAATCTGAGGCCTTATCTGCGTATCGAAAGACTGAATTTAAGGTAGACAATTAACGTTCTTATTTATTTTCGCATGGAACACAATGATGGTATCATGAATATAATCACTATTTTATAAATCACAAAGTGTGATATTGAAAACATATATGAGTATGTCTGATGATGTAGGATACACTGGTCAATGCAAATCTAATCAATATCTTAACATATCCAGATGTTATGAGTATGATTATGCTAGGGTTTAATGTTGGACAAATTATACCAGTAATCGACATGGCTTATGTGCTGAAATAATTGAAATTGAAATGTAGTTCAACATGTGATGACCAATATGATCTCAAGTTGTGATCTTTCTTGAAAAGACAAAAATAGATTTTGATTCAGTATTTCATTTTTGCATTGCATTTCTAGAAAATCTCAAAAAGATTTTAAGTGTGTTAAAGTATAAACTTAGAAAAATCAAAAAGATTTTCGGTGTGTTTTGATATAAAGTTTCAAAAAGCCAAAAAGATTTTATTACTTATTTGTTTTCGACCAATTGATATGTGATACAAAACAAAATTTCAAAATCTATATCTTGGATTCTGAAAGAGAAGTTTTGTGTTAAATTAGTTTTGATCAAGTGAAAAGAAAAAAATCGCACTTTGTCTTCTAAAGTTGCAGGTTATGATGGAAAGGCTCTAGCATGGTGAAAGGGGAGATAGAAGTATCTTTTACAACATGGATCTTGAAGCTCAAAAGTTGAACAAGTTCTGATCCAGCCATGCATACGATATTTCTGACAAGAAATTTCAAGTTGAACATCTGATGCAGCGATGTTGTAGATTCAAGACAAGAGATTAATTAGAATAGATACACCAGAAGTTAAGGGGGAGTCTGTTAGAGCTTAATCCTACGCTACAATGTGTCTCATGTCTTGTATCAGAAGTGAGTTTTATATTGAGTCTAGGTGTCAACTTACCAAGGGCCGAACCATTGGTTCGCATCCGACAAACCAATGGTTAGCTGGTTGGTTCGCTGGTAAGTGACTTACTATAAATAAGTTGGTTTAGTTTAGTTGCAAAGAACTTCCAGAACTGATAGATTGAGTCTGTGTGTTTGTGTGTGTTTAAAGAGAGAAACCAGAGAGCTTTCATATTGTAATCTTGTGTGATTCAATAAACAAAGCTTATTTACCTTCTTTGTCACTAGATTTGATCATCAATCAGTAGTAAGATCCTCCTCGTGCTTTTATAGAAGCAATAGCCACTGCATGTTTCACTCAAAGTAGATCCATCATAAACAAAAGAGTCATGAAAACACCATATGAGGCCATCAACAAAAAAACACCAAATATAAAATTCTTTATGTTTTTGGCTACAGGTGCTACATTCTCAATGAGCAAGATGATCTGGGAAAATTTGACAAGAAAGATGACAAAGGTATCTTCATAGGATACTCACTCAAATCAAAAGCCTACAGAGTATTCATGCTAAGAACCCAGGTGGTAAGAGAAAGCATAAACGCGTCTTTTGATGACACAAAGATGGCCATACACAAAAGTATGGATTCTCTAAATAAAACTGACAAAAATGAAAAATTACAAATCTCAGGACACTCTTTTATAAGAAACATTTAGAAGTGATATCATACCATTTAAACCTAAGGTCGCAAGTTGTGACACACTACCAAACAACACTTTCACAGGAACAACCTAAGAAAATCTCACCGTCGCGGTGAACAATGAAACACCTAAAAACTCAAAAGACAACTTTCTCTCTTCATCTATAGACAAAGAAAACAACTAACCTGATAAAATCATGTCTACATCTAAAAACACAAGAATCTCACACTCACAGAGCCCCTCTATGAAATCCACAAAACTTTATAAAAGTTCCGTGATCATTTTCTGTACCTCAGCAACTTGACCAACTGTTGAGGGGGAGTGTTTAAACCCCGACACAACTGACCTATTCTCAATGAGGAAGAATTGACCAGTTTTCCTCCTACACAAAAATGGACATAAGATCGCCTAATCAACCTTATCATTGGTGACCAGGACAAAAGTGTCCAGATCAGGGCGGCCACTTCTAACCAATGCCTATATGTTGGATTTCTCAACATAATTGAACCAAAAACTCATAATGAAGCCCTCCATGTTCCTCATTAGATCCTAGAAATGCAACAAAAGCTAGGACAAATCAAAAGGAATGAGGTACGGGAATTAGTTTTAAGACCAAAAGACAAATCGGTCATTGGCACCAAATGGGTATTCAAAAACAAAACTGATGAAGATGGAGCCACCATAAGAAACAAAGTCAGGTTAGTAGCCAAGGGGTACTATCAACAAGAAGGTTTGGACTTTGATGAAACTTTTTCTCGGGTAGCAAGACAAGTGGCGGTAAGAATATTTCTGGCATTCCGCCTAAATAGATTTTAAATCTTCCAAATGGAAGTACAATGCACATTCCTAAATGGTAAAATTGAACAAGAAGTCTATATCCAACAAGCCCCTGGTTTTGAAAATGAAAAATTTCCTAATCATGTCTGCAAACTCAAAATGGCTCTGTATGGTCTAAAACAAGCTCCAAGAGCATGGTATGAAAATTTTTCAGAATTCCTTCTTTCGTCAAGAGCATGGTATGAAACTTTGCTCAAAAGGCTCTGTGTGGTCTAAAACAACCTCCAATATAGTTGTATTTGAATACTCAATTGGATGATCAGGAATATCATGAAATGCTAATGCTTTACGAATATCTGCCTCTGTGACCTCAATATCAGTATTCTGAATTCTTGTTACGAGTGCTATTAATCTTAATTAACAGTAGCCGTTGATCAGAATTCACGAATCATTCTCTTACAAACCATTGGAGTAGCTCTCAGTGCAGTACTTAGACAACTTTTATTCAAACCAGCATTTGGCAAACCAAACAAGTCTTTATAGTCCGCTGGTGGTGGCATCATGAACGAAACAATGTTGTGATCCGGTACAAACTCCAATTCACTACACAAACTCGAAATGCATCAGTAAAATAACAAATTAAACACTCAAATCATACACACAATAACATGAATTCACAAGGAAATATCACATTTTGAATCCTCATAAGGACAACTGATGTGCTTTAAATTACACATAATTTTATTAGTTAAATACCCACGAATGTTAATAGTTTATGCATTATTTTGGTCTATTTTACCTTTGTTTGCTGTGAAATGTCATAAACATGTAATTAGAGGGGGGCCAAAGTGATATTTAAGGATTTTACGAAGTTTTGGGGCTAAATTGTACATTAATCGAAGATCTGACCTTTTGTCCATGTCACGACCTGTGATACCCATCACGACCCATTTCAAAGCTAACCTGAGAAACCCTAATTCGTTAATTCATGGCGATGCTCACGGTCCATGACCATGTAACGAGTCGTTACACCTAGTTTTCGAAACCCTAATCTTTCACTATAAATAAACAAACCATTTTGCCATTTCAAATGGTTACAGAACTGAGAGCAGTAGAGTTCGGTTTCAGAAGATTTCAGAACTTAAAGTCGAAGATTTCAAGGTCAATAAGTGTTTAATCATTCATGATATCAAGCTATTCGAAGATTCTGCCATCGATCGACTTTGGTTTGCACTTACAATCATGTTTATTTACATTTCAATTGCTGTTTTCTTTAGTTTCGCTATGAGAGGCTAACTCTCTTGATGTCATCTAAGACAATGTGATCTATTTATTGTTTTACCTATGATTTCATGTTGACAATGTTTTACATAAAGATTTTAGTATAATGATTATGATTCCTCTTGCATATTAAAGATGTGTTGTTGAATGATGTGTTTGATCCTTTCCTAGTAGTATTTGGTTTGGTTGGTAGGATAGACATATTCTGCTTATTGAATTGATGCTATTTCTTAGTTGTTATCTAGCGATTTCAATATGTGTTTAGGAACTGTAGCGAGCCTAGGTAGGAAATGGTGATTATGCATGTTTAATAATCTTTCTTGATTGAAGTATGTCTCTATGTTTCATTGTGAATCTTAGCTTCCATGTCATGGGTAAAAGGAATAGTGAAATCACAAAATGTACTGCATATGTTATGGTATGTAATTGGGTTATAACTTATTAGTCTATCATGGTTAATCAGAATAAGATTGTCTATGGTCTTAGGTCTTAGATAATGTGTTTAGTGTCCTATAGCTAGGTCATTAGTTTGTGGATACCTCATTATAGCTACGGTTTTAATTGCTGATTTATGAGTTTAGCGACTATAAATCCATTAGATAGTTAATATACAAATGTCAATGTCAGGTCTAGGTAATGCATGAATAGTGATCAGTCTTAGATGATATCTATTATTTATTCTGATTTTATATCAAATTGCTACCGTTTGCTTTCTCAGTTTCTTTCTAGCAGTTATTAGGATGTGTGACAGAATCCTAATGATGATAATTAGGTTTAAATTGATTACACCATTGCTTCCTTAGGTCGACCCTGAGTTGCTCTTAGTGCTACCATATGATAGGTCCGCTTTTCTATGTATGCATGCGTAGTCATAAGATGATTTAGGTTTATAAATTTAAAGGTAATATTTGCATATTTATTTATATATACTCGTGTTCATCAACAACACACAAAAATCATTCAAATGTGTTTTCGGCCAAAAGGAGAGTTTTCGATCAATAACGTGAGTTTTCGGTCAACACATGTCTATTGTAGAAAAGAAATCATGTCTATTGAATGTAAACTTGCCACATGTCCTATAAAAATTTTTGCTCCTCCCACTCACACTAATAAAGTTGTTTCATGTGCAGATAGAGAAATCATTAAGGATGTTTCAAAGCAGGATAGTGAATGCATAGCTTACAATAAGAGTCATAATTCTAGTATTTTGAATGAGTCTAAAACTGATAGTGTTGAATTTGCTAAGTTTGCCTTAGATGCTTCAAAGGCTGTGGCAAAAATTTCTGGGTCTAATGTTTTTGGGAACGTCTTTTGGTGTGTTTTCAGTGGGTAAAACTGATGATTGTGTGAAATATGTGAAAAGGGGAAAGGGACCATAGGTTCCTGGTTCCCCAACCCCTAGAATGTTGGTGTTTATTATGAATGTGATTAAGGAAAGGGAGTCAAAACCCCAAGACTTTGTCCCTTATCCTGATGTCAACAATGCTTATGACCAACACGTGCCAATAAAGCGGGAGTATGTTTTGTCCACTCGTCCTGAAGGCAAACATATTGGATTCATAAGCATGTTGCATTTATCCACTGGGCGACAAGTTTCCGAGCCTCCCGTCTATCCAAAGAAATAATCATGTCATAATTGTGGCAAGCCTTGACATTTGGCTCGAAATTGTTTACATAGACCTTATCAGCCCTATTATCCGAAGAAACAACAACAGTCCAAAAGTGTCTCTTTCCAGAAAAATGCTACAGTTGCTCAATCCTCACCTAAACTAAGTGTGGTGATGAGACCCCATTAATAGAAATCACCTAACTTGAAACAATCTAAAACTAAAAAGGGTTCTAAAGACAAGTGTAATCTTGCTAATAATTCTTTGAAAGGGGGTAAAGTGGGTAAAAATGATCATTGGAATGTTCCCAAGGTGGTGAATCAAAATTATAAACAACTAGGTGTTTATAACAAACGAAATAAACACACTGATAACATTTTTGTTGAAACATCTAAGGTGGTGAATCGAAATTATAAACAACTAGGTGAGAAATGGTTGTCTCAGTTTCAATGATGTCAACTATGTAGAGCATCTCAATCACAGCTTATTGAGTGTATCACAAATTTGTGATAGAGATTATCCTGTGCTGTTTAACAGTAAAGAGTGTTCAGTTTTGAAGCCTGGATACTCCATTCCTGATGACTGTGTGCTTATGCGCACTCCCAGATATGGCAATTCCTATGTGCTTCCAAGACTGCTGAGAATCACGCTCAGCTTTGGCATCGGCGCCTGGGTCATACTAATGTCAAGCATCTCAATCTACTTGCAAGGGGAGAGCATCTTAGAGATCTGCCAATGAAAGACTTCACAATGAGAGAAAAATGTGTGGCTTGTGCTAAGGGGAAGCAACACAAAAGGCCACATAAAACAAAGCTTTTTAATTCCATCTCCTCAGTGCTACAACTTCTTCATATGGACCTCTTTAGTCCAGTGAGTATGTTAAGTTTAAATCGTTGTGCCTTTGTCTTGTTATTGATGATAACTCATGTTTTACTTGGGTGTTCTTTTTGCATAAGAAAAGTGAAATTGCAGAGGTGTTGAAGGCTTTCATCAACGTGATTGAAACAAGATCAGCTTGAAGGTGAAGTGCATTAGAAGCGATAATGTAACATAATCTAAAAGCAGTTCAATTGACGCATTTTGTGCGGTAAAGGGAATTGAAAATCAATTTAGTGAACCGTATACTCCACAACAAAATGGAGTTGCTAAACGTCGAAATATGACGTTAATCAAAGCTGCATGTACTATGCTATGTGATTCAAAGTTTCCAAAGATGTTTTGGGCAGAGGCAATCAATACTGCCTGCTATGTGCAAAATAGAGTGCTGATTAATAAGCGTTTGCGAAAGACACCTTATGAGATTTTGTTCAAAGAAAAATTCAAAATTGGACACCTTCGTGCCCTTGGGTGTCCCTGCACTGTGTTGATTCATTATGAGATTCCCAAATTTGCAGCTAAAGCTGAAGGTTAGTCAACTAGTTCAGCTTATCGGGTTTTTAATAAGACATCAAAGAAGGTAGTTGAATCTACAAATGTGGAATGGCATGAAGACAATCCCACTGATGCTGCAGTTGGTCCTGCCCAGGTATATGACTATAGTCAATTTTTTATACCTTTTCGTCTAAATCCTGTGATTGCAGAAGAATTATTTGATGATGAAGTTGCTGCTCCCTAAGCAATCATGTTATCTCAAAGACTCCCCTTGTGCAAGATCCAGACCCTCAGTCAGATTCAACTCCCGAGTCTGACCTCGTGGTCGCAGATAATGATAATGATGTTTCTTCTCCCTATTAGGTGGATCCAGATGAAGAAACACGTGAAGCACCGTCTACTTTAGACAACATTTCCAATCTGGACCCTGAGACATCTGTTCCTGATTTTCTAGAATCCCGAGTTCACAAGGTTCATCCACCTGAAAATATTATTGGTCCACTTGATGCTGGAGTTCAAACTCGAAGCAAGTCTGGAGCTATAAATGAATGCATGTTTTCCTGTTTTATCTCTCAAATTGAACCGCCAAATGTTGATATGGCACTAAAGGACCCTAGTTGAGTTGAAGCAATGCATGAAGAGCTGAACCAGTTCACCATATTAAAGGTATGGGAGTTAGTTGAAAAACCAGTGGATCAAAGGGTCATCTCGACCCGATGGCTCTACAAGAACAAGAAGGATGATATCGGAGTCATTGTACGGAATAAGGCATGGTTGATTGTGCAAGGATATAAGCAGATTGAAGGAATTGATTATGATGAGGTGTATGCTCCAGTTGCTAGTTTAGAGGCAATTCGAATTTTCCTGGCTTATGTATCTTACATGAACTTCACTGTATGCCAATTGGATGTGAAGACAACATTTTTTAATACTGAGATGGATGAGGAGGTTTACGTGTCTCAACCTCCTAGCTTCATTGATGAAGAATACCCGGATCATGTCTATCGGTTAGACAAAGCACTTTATGGCCTTCATCAGGCCCCTCGTTCTTGGCATAACACTATGACAGATCATCTTGTGCAGCATGGGTATACACATGGTGTGGTGGATCAGACATTGTTTCAAAGAGAAGTCGGTGAGGATATTATCATGGTGCAAGTGTATGTAGACGATATCATTTTTGGGTCTATAAATGAAGATTTATATAGGATGCTAATAGTATTCTCATTCATCAAGAAAAATATGTTGATGAGATTCTAGAGAAGTTTAAAATGTTAGATTGCAAGCCTATGACGATGCCCATGATTTCACGACCACTGTTAGCTCCTGATCCAGGTGGTGAACCTGTAAGTGAGAACATGTATCAGTCTATGATTGGCTCATTGATGTACTTGACCGCTAGTCGGCCTGACATCATGTTTGCTGTTCATACATGTGCTCATTATCAATCTCAACCTAAAATGTATCACTTTCTTGCTGTCAAACGAATCTTTCGATATTTGAAGGGCAGGCCTTGGCTTGGTCTTTGGTATCCTAAAGATTCGATGTTTGCTTTTTCTGACAGTGATTATGGAAATTGTGAACTAGACAGGAGGTCTACTTCTGCAGGCTGTCAATATCTGGGAGATAGGCTGATCTCTTGGCAATGCATAAAACAGCACACCGTCTCAAAATCCATAGCTGAAGCTGAATATGTTGTAGCATCTGCATGTTGTTCTCAATTTTTGTGGATTCAACACCAGCTTGCAGATTACGACCTGACTTTTATGGACACACTGACCTATTGTGACAACTCTGCTGCTATTCAAATTGTGAAGAATCCGGTACAACATTCTAAGACTAAACATATCGACATAAAGGTACACTTTATTCATGACTGTTTTGATAGGAAGCTAATCTGAAAGTTCGTGAGCATCAGATCGTCTACTCGATCTAGCTATATCGGATACGAAGCGCAATTAAACCGATTGTCTTATTGATCAAAAGAGCAATTACAATCAGTATACACTAAGAAATAGACTCAGAGAAACACCATGAACAACACACACTTAACACTTGATCTCACACGCTCAGTCTCAATTCGTTGCAACATACGAAGACAAAATAACTATATATAGTCGACTAGCCGAACTCAGGGCGAACTGCCAGTTCGCCCTGATCCGAACTCCAGTTCGGATGAGGTTCGCCCAGTAGAATAACTTTGTCTTGAACCTCTTCTCGTCTTGACTCGATACTTCACACAACACACAAAATATACATTAACAAACCCCCCCCTCGTCGTGTGCAGCATCTCTTTAACATATCAAAACTATATCTTCAATCAAACTCCCCCTCAAGTGTTGAATCTGTTCAAATCCCTTCAAACAAACTCTTCCTCAACTTGGTAGTAGCTTAATCTTGAATACTTGACGATGTCCAGTGTATCGCTATCTCTATCAGCAACTTTAGAAGACTTGAAGTTGTAATAACTTTCACTTTAGCAGCCTGTTCAAAATTTAAATAATCTCGGCGCAAAACATCTCCTCGAGACTCCAAGATATGATTTTGAAAATTTGATTTATATCACGTGTTGATCAGATCGAATATAAAACAGTAACAAAATCTATTTGGATTTTTAGAAAGTTTATATCAAAACAAGCCTAAAATATTTTTGATTTTTCAAACTTATGCTAAAACACACCAAAAATCTTTTGGTACCTTTCCAAAATGAAATGAAATTATAATACAGAATCAAACTCTATTTTTGGTATGAGAAAGATCACTATACGGGATAAGTCATGCAGATTGAAACACATAAGTCACACTGATTGTCGGTATACTTTGTCCATCTTAAACTCAGGCAGAATCATATTCATAACATCTGGATATGTTAAGGTATTGATTAGATTTGCTTTGACTAGTGTATCCCACACTATCAGACATATTCAGACATATTTTCTTTTTCTTATGTGATTACTTCTTTTTCTCGTGTTATCACACTTATGATTATCACAGAGCATAATGTTTTCATGATATTGTCAACTGTGTTCCATGCAAAAAGAAATAAGAATGTTAAATTGTCTACCTTAAGGTTGATCTTTCGATATGCATATAAGGCCTCGAATTCAACAAAATAAGAAAATAAAACAAGTTGAAATTTTATAATCAACAACAATCAGGTCGATCTTTCGATATGCAAAGAAAGTCCGATCATTTGACAAAATAAAGAAAATCAAACAAGCTTAAATCTTTACAAAATGAACACATGTATACAAACTGACTTCTCATCTTGGCTTTCACACTTATTTTTCTATTTTTGTCATGAAATACGCTTCAAGATGTTATCCACATATTCAAGCATTAGTATTTAGTGTATATCACATCTGAATATTTTCTGATTTGTCGTGTCTACAAAACATATCAAACAATGATCTTATGCTCTTTCATCTACTCTATTCATGAGTCAGATACGTAAGCCAATGTAC
Source organism: Deinandra increscens subsp. villosa (assembly GCA_039602395.1). NCBI lineage: Eukaryota > Viridiplantae > Streptophyta > Magnoliopsida > Asterales > Asteraceae > Deinandra > Deinandra increscens. The sequence goes on from JBCNJP010000009.1 coordinate 36,159,662, forward strand.
CATCATTTCCCAATGATCAATTTCTCAAAATTTAATATATTTTGCATGTATTCACCTTCGCTATATATTTTGCATGTATTCATCATCTCCCCATAACATGCATTTTCATAATTTCTCCCCCTTACATGCAATTCTCCCTCTTAAAATGAAAAACTCTATTTTTGGATTTTTCATTTTACACAAACACGACACTATTTTTGGCTTTTGTCAATTTTCTCTTATAAACACAAATGAAATGTAAAGAAAAGAAAATTGATCAACCAACACGGATACCTTGCATTTTAAAGTTTCAGAAAACTTTCAGTTTAGAAAAATATATCATGAAATTTAAGTTAAGCAGAATACTCCTCCATCAACAACCTTGCAATTGTCGATAGGTCTTCTAGAAGTACTTGCACACTGGTCAAACTGATTAGTTGATAAATGACCCGAAGCAAAGTGCTTCTGGTCGACCAGTGTCCTGGTTTTGCTTTGAAACCACCTTAGGTTTCCATTGTTGTTGTCGTTGTTTTGGTAATTCAATTTTTGATGAATCAGTCACAAGTGACTGTGTTGAAGAACGTACATTTTGAACCTTTTTGAAATAGGAACAAAACGTTTTTGTTTTAGAAAGAATGTAGGATCAACTTCATCAAAAACTCTGCCTTGTTCATCAAAGAACTTTGGTTTGGCAGGTTTACCAAAAACAGGAATCTTTTGAGATCTTTGATTTGAATCAGCAGAAATTGGATAAACTTATGCCATATGTCCTTTTTGGCGGAAAATATAGCATAAGTGATCAGCTTTGTCCCACCTTTTAGGTGCCTGCATAGTTGTACAAACATTAATATCTATAACATGATCAAAGGAAGAATCATATACCTGACATCTGTGATCATGAAGCCATTTGGATGTTGGGCTTTTAGAGATAGAACTATCAGAAGAAAATTTTGCAGTTTGATTCTTCATGGTTGTTGAAGCAGCATATTTGACAAATACTTTACAAATCTTCCATGCATCGATGCAATGAAGAGGAAATTCTTCATCAGAAAATAGTTGCTCCGAACCCTTGAGTTTGTAAAACCTTTCGAGTTGAACTTTTTCTGCCTTGAATATCTCCTTCTTGACTTGCTTCATTTTGAGCTTCCACAGATTTTGTTGTTTTGAAGCTTGAACACCCTCATCTGCAACAACTTCTTGCTTATATCCCAAACGAACACCTGTTCCAGAAACTCTTTCTTCAGAATCTGAATTCTTATGTCCATCCTTTGCCAATCTTGAAAACTCAGCTTTCACTTCGTTAACATTTTTCTTTTTATAAAAAATTGTCTCATAAAATTCAGGTTGAGAACTAATTTT
>JBCNJP010000009.1:36161499-36273405 GCA_039602395.1 Deinandra increscens subsp. villosa
TATCAGTGGCTATAGGTTCGGTTTTAGTAGTCTTAAACTCGCCATTTATCAATCTGAACAGATAATCAACAGAAAAACAAGATTGAAAATTTTTCTCAAGAACAGGACTTAACAAATAAGCGATGTTCATGGCTGAAATCTAAAAATCGGACTATTTTGCTTGAAATTTTCAGAAATCTGAGTATGGTATTGAGTTTATTGAGTGATTTCTACCAAGAATCAACTCAAACAACTAGCAAATCTATCCAAAATCGACAACTAGACTGCTGTAAAGAACATCCTAAAATACCTTAGAAACATAAGTGAGATGTTTTTGGTATATGGAGGAATTGATGAGCTCGCTGTAAAGTGTTACACCGATGCTAGTTTTCAAACTGACCGAGATGACTCTCGCCCGCAGTCCAGATACATATTCACCCTTAATGGAGGTGTTATTTCATGGTGTAGTTCCAAACAGCTAGTAGTGGCTGATTCCACTACTAAATCTGAATATATAGCCGCGTCAGAAGCTGCCAAGGAAGCAGTATGGATGAAGAAGTTCATCACTGATCTCAATGTGGTTCCAAGCATCAAGCAACCAATCGAGATGATGTGCATTAACACAGTCGCTATTGCTCAAGCTAAAGAGCCAAGGTCACATAAGAAGGCCAAGCACATTCTGAGGAAATTTCACTACATAAGAGAAGTAGTTGAAAGAAATGAAATAAAAATATGCAAAGTAGACACAGATCAAAACTTAGCTGATCCCTTTACAAAGCCCATGACTCACGAGAATCATGATCGCACAGAGAAGCGATAGGGCTTTAATAGCTAAAGACATGTATTGACTTAGTATTTGGGTGTACGGACATACAACAGTTATCTATAATATTCATATTCCATCGGTAAATGCAATATGCAATTTCATAACTGTGTTCGATGTTAATACGGTTAATCATCCCTGAACAATTGTTGATGTGGTTCTAAATGTTCATAGTCGGTTAGAGACGTGGGAACGGCTCTAAATCAAGACTATTCTGATTTTGAACCTTAAAGGGGTTTAACGTTCAAAGTCACATACCTAATTAGAGAATGACGTTGGACGTAACTCGCATCAAACAATGCAATCATGGAAGCTTTGATTACTTGATTAATGGTATGCTCTAATGTTTTCCTTAGACCTGAGACGCATACTAGAACTCTCCTTTACTACAGACTGTTCTTTGATTGTAGTCTCTCATTATCGCGTAACTGCCAACAATAGGGCTACTTTTGGGATTGGATCTAAAGTTCACTGGGAGTTGTATGCCTCAAGACGAGATTTCGTACTATTGCTTCGGCAATAGATAGACATAAAGGCGCCCTCGTTGATTCCAAGTGTGAAGTGTGAGGCCTCACCCAAACTTACTGTGTGCTTGATTGGTAAGACTATAATCGATGAATCTAATACATGAGAGTCCATGTCTCGTTATTCATCTAATGTCTTAAACAGAAAGGAACATATGACAACGGTTACCATAAGTCCTCTATCTGCTTGCTTTACAATTAAATATACTTTGGCTGTTGACTTAAAGTGTCGAAACTGGTTGCTGTAGTCATGCATAGCTAGAGTGCCTCTGACTACAACGCTAAAGTGTCACGATCAGTCCAAGTGGGAGATTGTTAGATATTAGATGTCATGACCTGACATTTAATTTAACCGACCTGGTTTCAATCCGGAAGAGTTACACCGGAGTCAAAGAACTAGATAATTAATTACTTGTTAATTAATTAATTCAAATGGTTAAAATAAATAAATACTTGTCATATTTAAATTAAATATAATGAAACAAAAGTTAATCGTAAAATTGTTTACGAGAAAAATTGGCGGAATATTGTCTAGTCGTTACCGGTTTAACGAACTAGCAATATAGATGTGTTTAGTGGATTAGATCGCGTCAAGGGATTAGGTTAAACCAAGGGGCCCATCGCGACCACCATTATATAAGGAGGAGGGGAGGCAAAACCCTAGGTGCGATTTTCTCCTCCATCCCCTCTCCTTTGCGTCGACCTCTCCACACAAATACACCCTCTCTCTCTCTCGAAATCAGCGCCCCCTCTTCACCAATTCCTTCGTTGTTTTTCAATCGTAGCAATGGTGAAACAAGATCCTCGTTTGATTTCCGCCTCTATGAAGCTCGAGACCACCGCCGCTGCCGTTCGTGCCGCCGCCGCCGAAGAGAGAGCCGCTGCCACCGCCGTCGCTGCCGCGGCTCCACCGCCGTCACCGCCAACTTTTTTGGCGAGGATCACCGCGAGGTGATTCTCGCTTTACCCGCGCCAACGGGGCCAATGTTTGAACCGCTTCGTGCCGCCACCGTCGAATCGGGTGTAAACCCTAAGTGGTCGGCGCCATTGTATGCCGCCGCCGTTATGCCATTTCCTCCTCCACCTCGAATCGGGTGTAAACCCTAAGTGGCCGGCACAATTGTATGTCGCCACCGTTATGCCACTTCCTCTTCCACCTCCACGCGCGATGACGAAATCGTCTCTACAACGGTTTCGTTGTCAAGCACGGCAGAACCTTTCGACTGGAATGCTATGTTGCATACCATGGTTTCGTTACCGCCACCACCGCCGGTTCATGATATGAACCCGCCCATGGTGCTTGAGGCCTCGTCTTCAAAGTTGGTTGAAGACTTGACTCACCGGTTCGAGACGGGCATTATCGTTGATCCTAGCGTCAGTTCGTCGAACCCCGTGTCTTGAACCGTTGTTCGGACTCCACCAAGGTATATCTAAATTGTTTAAATGTTTAATTAATTTATTTAATTTATTTCTATATTTACGTGTACACGGTGATCAGATCCTGTCTACGGTTTTACTAAAATTCGCGTTGTAAAACATTTTCCGCTACGCAATTAATTCTGATTAATTAACCCGTATATTTAGTCGGTAAATAATTAAAACGGACAACCCGGATACCCACTGTGAAACCCAACACTGACAAACCCCACTCAGCGGGCACGAGATGCACCACTCGACTAGCGGTCCGACTGAGGACACTGTCAGCCTAACTTACCGTGATCGAGTAGACACGGGGAAGGAAAAACACGTAAGGATTATTCCTACAACTAATTGGTCAGCTTCGTTTGTGAACGTTTTAGTGACATGAGCTTAGGCTCGCTACCTACGATATGGATTGTACTTGTAATATACATCCTTACATACGAATAAAGGTTGTTGTATTCGTACTGCATATTTATAGTAGTTATACTTATGTGCTCATGTGAACTCACCAACATTAGTTAACACATGCTTCTTGTGCATGGTTTGCAGGATGCTAGGAGTATCCTATTTTGGGCACGTACGTTGGCTAAAACCTTTCATTTTTGGATTTTGTCTTTAACCTTTACAAACTTAGATTGAAACTGGTTGTTTACTTAATGGGCGCTCGTTTTGTGTGACATTACCTTAATATGATTTCGCTGGATTTTTAAACTTTGGTTTTGGATATTTCCACTCTGGAAATATTTCTACATTTTTAACCCTTAACTTATGTTTGATTTAATTAATGACTCGGGTCCTGGTCTGGTTCACACCCCACACGGTAAAACTCCATTAGTGGCAATCGGGGTGTGACAGATTGGTATCAGAGCTAGTCGTCGGCCAGTGTGCCAGCGAGGACGTTGGTCCCTGAAGGGGGGAGGTTTGTAACATCCCATATTGGTGGGGAGGAGAACTAAGCTCTGCTTTATAAGGGTGTGGATACCTCCCTACCAAGACATGTATTAAATCCGTGAGGGGCGGATGCCTAAGGGCATGCCATCTGCCAAAGTGGACAATATATTGGTTGCGACGGGCTTGGGCTATTACAGATTGGTATCAGAGCCCTTGGTTGCAGAGAACTAGAATTAAAAAAAAAAGAAATCTAAACTATAACTGTTTTTGAACATTAGTTACAACTATTCCCAAAAAAAACATTTTTTTTTCGCGTGCCAAAAATCGATTACTCACATTATGTTATCTTTCCTTTGTTTTTGTATGTCTGGGTTCTGGTAGTATGTCACCATCCGATCATACATGTGGAAAGGCACCCACGAAAGAACAAGGATCCCCTTCACGTCAATCGGCCCGAAGGAGGCCACGACTGAACTATACTCAAAGGGATTATGAGGCAGAGTCACATTTTTCTAAGACCCGGACAACGCATTCGATTGGCGGTGGTTGAGGCCCATGGTGGCCCATCTTATAGGCGAAATTGGAGTCCCTACGGACAAGGGTAGACTACCCGATCTTCCGTTCTGCTACCCACAGATCAATGCTGCAATGATGGCAGTGCTAGACAAGTTGCGCGGTGAAGTTAGATCACTACAAACCGAAGGACGATGAACACAAATTGAAAATCAAGAGACAAGGGTTGATCTCGAGGTGACAACCACAGCACAGAACAACTTAGCCCATGGGGTGGTTAAACTCAAGGATAGAGTGGAGACCTTGGAGGAAAGACCTAATTCGGCCAATGTAGCCAACATGCTACAGACTGCCTTAGCAAGGATTATTGAATTAGAGGACCTGGTCGGGGACCTGACTGGACATGTGGCTACTCGTCAGGCGCAGGCAGCCCCTGCAGTTGAACCAGTGAAGGAAGAACCCCTTGAAGAGAATAGAGATAACGTTGAAGAAGAAGAGGTCGAGGAACCCGAAGTCATTGATCCATGATCATTGTTATTTCTGTTTTTCCACAGTTTCCTTTCGAATAAACTAAACTGGAAGTTTTGTTTTATCTTCGAATTACTTATGATTATGATATAATAGTGTTTGAATTTGGATCTTGTAATGGATATTACATTTGGCCTTTTCAAATGTGTTTCTAAATTATGATGTGTGATGGATGGATGCATGAATAATTGTTTTGTGCTTAATGAAACTAATATTAGATATATTAATCATTTGATTGTATGCGTGCTAATGTATATAATGGAATTGATATTGGGTATATTAATCATTGAAATGTTTGTATGGCAAACTGAATCATGGCTGAACACCTCACAGCAATTTAGATCCATGCTTTGATAAATGAAAATGTTGCGGCAGCACTCGCTGCGGCTCAAACACAAGGAAACAACAATGGTGGTAAGTAAAACACACGAAAAGTTGACTACATTTTTTTCCACTCTCTAAAATTATTCTCTAAAATAATTTCATGAAACAATTCCATGCCCAGCTTAGTGCACCTTCAAAACTTACATGGATTGTAAGCCGCTCACATTCAAGGGTGATGAAGGAGCCGTGGATCTGCTGCGGTGGCTCGAGAAATCAGAAAAGGTATTCTTAATGTGCAATTGCCCAGTTAGGAATCGGGTCAATTTCGCAACCGCTACACTCGAGGGAGCTGCCCTCAGATGGTAGAACGCTCAAATCCAAATGCTAGGGCTCGACACAGCGAATGCTATGAATTGGCAGGAATTCAAGGATGCCATCATGGAGGAGTACTGTTCTCGCGACCAGGTCAAAAGGTTGGAAATCGAGTTCCAAAACTCGAAAATGATAGTTTCTGAGGTTGAAGAGTACACTGCTCGCTACCACGAGTACGCGGTGCTATGTCCTACGATGGTTGATGCTGATTCAAAAGGATAGAAAGGTATGTGGATGGGTTAGCTCCACAAATCAAGGGGATGGTTACTGCATCAAACCCTGCAAATGTGCAGAATGCTATCAGGTTGGCCCATAAGTTGACTAACCAGGCCATAGAGTAGGGAACTTTGCCACCCAAGAAGGTCCCCAAAACTGTCTTAGATGGGAAAAAAAGTGAGAGGATGACTTCAGTAACAACAACAAAAACAACAACGGTAGTGGAAACAACACTGGGAGATCCTCTAACTCTCACAATCAAAACAAGAGGTACAACAACTCCAGGGGTGACTATAACAACAGTAACACCAATGGGCCATGGAAGAATCTCACCTGTTAGCGTTGTGGTAAAGGGGACCATGAGGCTAAGAACTGTTAGGGTGAACTACAAAACCGTCCTAATCAGAATCAGAACCAGAAGCAGAACAATGAAGGCCCTAGGGGGTGTTATGAGTGTGGTAAGCCAGGGCACCTAAAGAGGGACTGTTCGCAACTTCAAAAGAATAACAACAATGCTGGAAACAACAATAACCACCGTAACAACAATAACAACGAAGGTGATGGTGGTAGAAACGGTGGAGATAGCGCCAAAGGGCGAGCTTTCGTTATGGGTTTAGGTGAAGCAAGAAACGATGCCAACGTCATTACCGGTAAGTTTCTTCTACATAACTACTTCGCAAATGTCTTATTTGATACGGGTGCCGAGAAAAGTTTTATCTCGACTAAATTCTGCAAGTTGATTAAGGCTAACCAAACTCCACTAAAAGCTAGATACACAGTTGAATTAGCAAATGGTAAACTCATTGACACCACTAACTTAGTTGAAGACTGCACATTAGAACTATCCGGTCATAAACTAAGTATAGAACTTATGCCTTTTACGATGGGTAGTTTCGATGTAATAGTGGGCATGGACTGGCTATCCAAACATCAGACGGAAAGTATCTGTCAAGAAAAAGTCATACGAATACCCGTAGCAGGAGGAGAAGTACTCTCGATTCACGGCAAAAAGGGAGGTGTTGTCTCTGGAATCATATCATACCTTAAAGCGCAGAAGTGTCTTCGGAAAGGATACGTGGCAATCCTGGCCACAGTTACGAAACAAACCAGGGTGAAGAGAAAAATCAAAGACTTCCCGATCGTACGTGATCACCCAGAGGTATTTCCTGAGGAATTACCTGGCCTTCCTCCGCTTCGGCAAGTGGAATTTGGGATTGACCTCGCTCCAGGAGCAGCTCCGATCGCGCGTGCACCCTACTGTCTAGTGGTGAACGAACTGAATGACCTATCCACACAACTGCAGGAACTGCTAGATGAGGGTTTAATTAGACGATACCTTCTTCCAGGAATAGATGATCTTTTTGACCAGTTCTGTTGGGTTATATAACCATTATCGATTTTAACACGAGTACGCAGCGGATATTTTCCTATGAATTAATCTAACTAATCGGATAGACAACGTGTACCTTTTTAGCTCGGCAAGAGAAGATCTTCTAGGATTTGAAGCAAATCCCTCTACGATCGCACACACGACACACCGATGTACGTATGCTAGTACTTGATCACGAACTCCTCTTGATGTAGGCTTTGGTCGAACCACACAAGAAATCGAACCCCTTGGGTTCTTTTCTTGTTGCCGAATTTTAGAGAGGAAGGAGAGAGAGTTTAGGGTTTTCACTTTATCAGATAAAATCAACACCTAAACCTTAAACCCATAGGGTTTATTTATAGTGTTTTGAGACTTGGAAAATAAGTTAAGGATTGAGATAGGGAGCGCTAATCGAAATCGGCCTAAGGCCCTATCTCAAAGCCTTCTCTCAATTGTAATCCAATTATAACTCTCTCTAATTACAACTAACACCCCTGTTAACAATTAACCGTTAGTTTTTAACGACTCCTCGTTAAATGTTCGATAAATATTAATTAACTAATTAATTAATACAAATACATTAGTGTCGAGACGTGTAACCCCATAGGCTTAAATACTTTCCGGACATACGCTTATTAATACGTGATCATATCCCTACAGCTCCCACTTGAGCTCGTAGTAATAAAGGTAGTAACATTGGTTAGCGTCTAGCAACACGCCAATGCTCCCGGAAATATTTAAGTACAGTTTCTCAAAGTGTATTTAAATGGTACAGTCATATACTATCCATTTGTTACCGATACCGTTGTTAAATATGAATATGGATTAAGTCATTTCATACTTTAACGATTTTGTTTCTCATTCCATAACTAATTAAAGATTACCAAATTCAAATCGAGACACATGTGGATTTCATTTGGGCACGGCCATGCAAACATCTTAATTAGTTCCAATGAGGGGGCCCAGTGGTATCTGCTTCAACTTTTAAGCTAAAGGAACAAATCCTCTTGACTACACGTGTCCAGTCACATACTTCACTACACTTACTGAAAATAGCCCTTTTGTACCACCTTATTCAGGATAGTTAGAACTATATCAAGTAGGTGCAATCCATACATGCATGACCTGCTTGTATCTCAAGTCTAAGGATAAATAAAGTAACCATTTACGAATTCCACTTAATGACGACGATCCATAAAATGACAATTCGTTAGTGGGGTAGTCTGATATGCATCTTATGAATATCATGTGAGTTTGGTGGGATCATCCATTATATATTCCAAGAATATTACCAATCACTCAGATTTGTCTTAGTTTAACTATATTCCCATATAGTTAATTGACAATGGACAATTTAGAATACTTGACAAGTACTCAAGGATTAAACATGCAAATATAGGACACAATTTTCTATTAATTGAAATCAAACATATCAAGTACTTTATTTCATTATATGAATAGAAATTGTTTAACATCCCTTATCCAAATACCGAACATCAGACATACATGATTTAACTAGCTAATTTAAGTCCCATGCCCTCGGCATTCCTTTCAAGCTTCGGCCTCGACAAAGCTTTCGTGAAAGGATCAACTAAGTTAATATCTGTGTGAACTTTGAGTAATCTGATTTCACCTAGTTCGATATGCTCACGAACATAGTGATATCTCCTGGCATAGTGTCTGGCGCCCTTCTGAACTCCAGGTTCTTTGGCAATGATTAATGCACCAGTACTATCACAGTACATATCAATAGGCAAGTTACTTGTAGGGATCACGTCAAGCCCACAAATAAACTTCCTTATCCAGACTGCCTCCATTGCAGCTTCCGAAGCAGCAATGTACTCAGATTCTGTTGCAGACATAGCAACTGTGGTTTGTTTCTTGCTTTTCCAATCCACAGCGCCTCCATTCAGAACGAAGATGTACCCAGACTGAGACTTTGTGTCATCTCTATCAGTCTGAAATCCAGCATCACAGTATCCGGTCACTTTGAGCTCTTGATCTGGATTTCCCCCATATACTAAAAACAAATCTCTAGTAGCCCGTAGGTACTTGAGAATGGTCTTAACAGCAGTCCAGTGACTTTCACCTGGATTCTGTTGAAATCGGCTAACGATATTTTGCACAAACGCTATATCAGGTCTAGTGCATCTCACCGCATTCATTATAGAGCCTACAGCTGAAGCATAAGGAACTCTTTGCATACACTTCACCTCATCAGGTGTAGAAGCACCTTGTTTGACTGATAGACCAAGTCCTTCCTGCATAGGTACTGTACCACGCTTGGAATTCTCCATCTTGAAACGCTTCAATATCTTATCAATATAAGCACTTTTACTTAGTCCAATCAACCGCTTAGTTCTATCTCTATAGATCTTGATTCCAAGAATGAATGCTGCTTCTCCCAAGTCTTTCATGGCAAAACACTTTCCAAGATGGGATTTTACATCTTGCAACATTGGAATGTGTTTTCCTATAATCAATATGTCATCTACATATAAGACAAGGAAAGTAACATTATTCCCACTAGCTTTGCGATATACACATGGCTCATTGGGATTCTGAACGAAACCAAACTTTTTGATTTCTTCATCAAACCGTTTATTCCAACTCCTCGATGCTTGCTTTAGTCCATAAATGGACCTTTGAAGCTTGCATACTTGGTTGGGATGTTCTGGATCAATAAACCCTTCAGGTTGATCCATATAGACTTCTTCATCCAAGTAACCATTTAAGAAGACAGTCTTAACATCCATATGCCATATCTCAAAGTCATAGTACGCTGCTATGGCTAAGAGAATCCTAATAGCTCTAATGTCAGCTACTGGTGAAAAGGTCTCATCATAGTCAACGCCAAAACGTTGAGTATAACCTTTCGCCACGAGACGAGCTTTATAGTTGTGTACATTTCCATCCATTTCGGTCTTCTTCTTGAAGATCCATTTACTCCCAACGGTCTTCGCGTTAGGAGGAAGATCAACCAAGTTCCAAACTTGATTATCTCTCATGGATTTCATTTCCACGTTCGCAGCTTCAAGACATTTGTCAGATTCCGGATCTGATAATGCAGCTTTGAAGTTCGGAGGCTCATTGAGATCTCCTGATACGTTTTCCTCGGATTTGACTAGACCAATCCATCTATCCGGGTTACGTATGACCCTTTCGGATCTACGAAGTGGAATCGTAAAATCGTCGACTTGAGGTTCGTCACTTTGAACATCCCCCCCCCTAAGTTGATGATTGCTAGTTGTTTCAGAAGGTGACACATCTTCTAGTAGTTCTACAATTCTCCCACTGTTCTCTTGAGCTATAAAATTCTTTTCAAATAATTCAGCATATCGAGCAACACGAATAGTATTTTCGGAAGGATTGTAAAAGTAGTAACCCATTGTTTCCTTTGGGTATCCTACGAAGATGCACTTAGTAGTCCTGGGTTGTAGTTTGTCAGGCGTATCACGCTTCACAAGTGCCTCACATCCCCAGATTCTTAAGTAAGATAACACAGGGACTTCTCCATGCCACAATTGATGCGGTGTCTTTTCAACCTTCTTGGTTGGAACCATATTTAGAACGCGTACAGCGGTTTCTAGAGCAAAATCCCAAAATGATATTGGGAGAGTTGTAAGGTTCATCATCGACCTCACCATTTCTAGTAGGGTTCGATTCCTCCTCTCAGATACTCCATTATGCTGAGGAGTGTAAGGAGGAGTAAGCTGTTGGACAATTCCACATGCTTTAAGATAATCCTTAAACTCTTGGCTTAAGTATTCTCCACCACGATCCGATCGAAGGATCTTGATGGTCTTTCCAAGTTGATTTTCTACTTCGTTCTTGAACTCTTTGAATGTTTCAAACACTTCATGTTTATGTTTAAGCAAGTAAACATAACCATAACGATTGAAATCATCTGTGAAAGTCACGAAGTAGCTAGAACCTTTTCTTGACACATGTCTAAATGGGCCACAAACATCAGTATGAATGAGTCCAAGTAGTTCTTTAGCCCTTTGCGGCTTGTTCGGAAAGGGTTTTCTTGTCATCTTTCCTAAGATACAGGAAACACATTTAACAAATGATTCATCATTTGATTGTAAGATCCCTTCACGTTGAAGTCTTTCAATGCGGTTTTTGCCAACATGGGCTCGTTTGCTAATATTGTACATTGAATTATTTGAAACACAACCACGCATATCAATTTCATAAATTCCATCACAAGGAACACCATCAAAATAATGAACATTATTTTCAGAAACTGAAATACCGATATTATTAAATACATTAATAAATCCTTGGTTTTTCAACAAAGAAACTGAAACTACACCTCTAGTAATAGAAGGTGCATAATGAAAATTGTCTAATACAATAATTAACCTAGAAGGCAGAATTAAATGATAATTTCCTATAGCTTCCACAGCTGCTGCAAACCATTTCCCACGAACAACTGCAAAGCTCCAGGCTTTAGTTTCCTCCTCTTTCTAAGACCCTGTAACGAATTACATATGTGAGTTCCACAGCCAGTGTCATACACCCATGAATCACACTTAGAAAAGGAAAATAATTCAATTGTGAAGATACCTGAAGTACTAGTCCCACTAGTATTCTTTCTCTTCTTCATCAACTCAGCTAGATAGGTAGGACAGTTCCTCTTCCAGTGTCCAACTTCACCACAATGGTGACAGATCTGGTCTTTAGCCGGATGCTCTTTTGCGGCCGGAGGGGTTTGCTTGGTTTTGGGAACAAGCGCAACTACCTTGCCTTTTCCCTTACCATCATTCTTGCCCTTCGCCTTTTGCGGTCGTTTAGCCTTTTGGATCTTTCCCCCTTTGATCATAAGAACTTGGGGTGTTTCAGTGGCCTTCTTAGGAATCGTTTTCTCATACTCGACAAGCATAGCATGAAGCTCAGGTATAGTTTTAGTCATACTATGCATGTTGTAGTTGCGCACAAAACCCTCATAATCCTTCGTAAGAGATTTGAGGATCATGCCAACTGCCACAGCCTGATTATACCCATAATTGAGCGATTCCAATTTGTCAAAGTAGCTCTTCATCTTGAGCACATGACTACTGACCGATTTACCAGTTTCAAGCTTCAAGTCGTGGAGTTCCACAACTAGGTCGAACAATTCAACACCAGCTTGTTTTTCATACATCTATTTTAGCTCTTTGATCATATCACAAGGTGTATGAAATTCGTATTGCTTCTGAAGATCGGGAGTCATACTCGAGATCATCATGCAAGCAACCTCATCGTATCTACTATACTCTGCATTGTAGAACGCTTTCTCTTGATCAGAAGCATTAGCAGCTGGTTCGGTCGGCCAATGATTTTCAAGGACATCGGTCCTCCGTTCAACTCTAAGGACGATCCTTAGTTGACGATACCAGTCATTGAAGTTAGATCCATTCAGCTTTTCTCTTTCAAACATTTGACGAAAACCATGACCAACATTGTTTTGAGGAGGGTTTGTTGCCATCTACAAAACATATTAAGTTCAAAAATCAGTATTTTCGATAATCTTTTCCTTAATAAAGTTAATTACCCAATGTTTAAACACTTTTAAACAATTAAGCTTATTAAGGCTAGGATCCAATTGACATGCCATCATTTCATCAGTTGATCTGCTAGAAATGATGCACTCAAAAGGTAAGTGACGATCTATAATTGTACTCCAAGTACAATTCCTAGATTTTATGGGACCTACAAATAACACTTGTGAATCTTGCACCAAGTAATTTGTAGTCATGTTTCATCCCATCTTTTGCCATGGGCCAAGGGTCTCACCGCCTAGCTCGCTTTAAGTCGTCCAACTAAGAACGCACAAATTGTCCACCATTGTGTACCAATGAGTGGGAATTTGCCATGTAAATGTTATTTTACCATTGTGTACCAATGAGTAAGATGACATCCACAAGTGTCCTTTTCAAGGTGGATTGCAAAAGCTTAAGTTTTGTTTGGGTCAAAACAATTTTGGTGTGTGATCAAAAATGTTATGTGTGAAGATTCATGCACATCTTCACCACATAATGTGTTTATAAAAATTCTTAGTTTGTCTTCCAAATCAAAAGAGCTCGGTAGCTCCATTTGCAACACACAAAGAAGCGTAGGAGTGAGGTTTGCACTTTTGCAATTAAAAATCTACCCACTTTAGGGAAGCATCTCTTAGAGTGTGTTCAAATGGGTGAGCCGGTGTTTCTTTTGAGTTTTTTTGGACACAAATTTTATTTTATAAACAAAATCATATTTCAATAGATATTTAAGCAAATTTCGATTTTCATAAAACAAATTTGCAATAAAACCTTTTATTATGTCACAATTATCATAAATAATCACATAATTTTAGGGTTTCTAATTAACTTACATAATTTTAATTTTAATCCTCTTTGATATAAGTAATAACCATAAATGATTTGCATGAAACTTCATGGTTTTTACTTCTTTTTAACATTTAAACTTTAAAGGTACAACATGTTGTTTAAACAATTATCAAATAACAAAAACTTGGGTTCTTAATTTTAGATCACAAAAATCGAATTTTAGACCTAAAATTAGGGTTTCCGATTCGGCTAGAGGTTTTCGATCCATAATATAGATATCGATCGGGTTTCCGATCGGAATGGGGTTTACGATCTACGATATGGTTTCCGATCAGAATGAGGTTTTCGATCAGAATTGGGTTTTCGATCGAGTACTTTTCGATCGGGTCGTAAACAGTTTACGATTTGAACTCCATCCGAAACAGTTTCACGATCGAGAACAAGGTTTTTGGATCGAGAAGTGTGGTTTACGATAGGAAAACAAGGGTTTCCGATCGAAAAAACGGGTCGAAAAGCAGTTTTCGATTTGGGAACCAAGCCACGGGTCGAGAACCTGTTTTCGATCAGGATAAGGGTTTTTCGTTTTTACCAATTTGCGAAACCTTTTCCCAATTGTAAAACACGATTTCAAGTGGATCGAAAAGCTAGAATCTTGATTTGGTTACCCCCCTTCCAAGTTTTTGTTCCTGGTAATTAATTAAAATCACAGGTGGCTCGTGATACCACTGTTGGGTTATATAACCATTATCGATTTAAACACGAGTACGCAACGAATATTTTCCTATGAATTAATCTAACTAACCGGATAGACAACGTGTACCTTTTTAGCTCGGCAAGTGAAGATCTTCTAGGATTTGAAGCAAATCCCTCTACGATCACACACATGACACACCGATGTACGTATGCTAGTACTTGATCACGATCTCCTCTTGATGTAGGCTTTGGTCGAACCACACAAGAAATCGAACCCCTTGGGTTCTTTTCTTGTTGCTGAATTTTAGAGAGGAAGGAGAGAGAGTTTAGGGTTTTCACTTTATCAGATAAAATTAACACCTAAACCTTAAACCCATAGGGTTAATTTATAGTGTTTTGAGACTTGGAAAACAAGTTAAGGATTGAGATAGGGAGCCCTAATCGAAATCGGCCTAAGGCCCTATCTCAAAGCCTTCTCTCAATTGTAATCCAATTATAACTCTCTCTAATTACAACTAACACCCCTGTTAACAATTAACCGTTAGTTTTTAACGACTCCTCGTTAGATGTTCGTGATAAATATTAATTAACTAATTAATTAATACAAATACATTAGTGTCGAGACGTGTAACCCCGTAGGCTTAAATACTTTCCGGACATACGCTTATTAATACGTGATCATATCCCTACAGCTTCAAGGATCCAGTTACTATTCCAAGATTGATATAAGGTTTGGCTATCATCAGCTTCGAGTCTACGATGAGGATATAGAAAAGATAGCCTTCAGAACATGCTACGGCCATTATGAATTCTTGGTCATGCCTTTCGGGCTGACAAATGCACCAGCTATGTTCATGGATCTCATGAACCGTGTGTGCAAGCCCTATCTGGATAAATTTGTCATAGTGTTCATCGACGACATCCTCATCTACTCCAAGACAAAAAAAAGAACACGAGGAACATTTGCGGTTAATCTTAGAATTGTTAAAGAAGGAAAATCTCTACGCGAAATTCTCTAAGTGTGATTTCTGGATCCGAGAAGTTCAATTTCTGGGTCACATCGTCAACGAGCAAGGTATCCACATTGACTCAGCCAAGATCGAGGACATTAAAAGTTGGTCTACCCCTAGAGCTCTTACGGAAATCCGCCAATTCCTAGGTACAGCGGGTTACTACCATCGTTTTATAAAGGGATTTTCTCACTTAGCTCAACCATTGACCGTTCTTACACACAAAGGGGTTCAATACAGATGGGGTGACAAGGAAGAGGCCGCCTTCCAAACTCTAAAAGAGAAACTTTGTACTTCACCTATATTATCTCTACCTGATGGGATTAACGACTTCGAGGTCTATTATGACGCGTCAATCCAGGGACTCGGATGCGTTTTGATGCAAAGAGGTAAGGTTATCGCATACGGGTCAAAACAACTAAAGCCCCATGAAAAGAATTACACAACTCACGACTTAAAGTTGGGCGCAGTTGTATTTGCCTTGAAATTTTTGGAGGCACTACTTATACGGTACCAAGGGTATGATACTCGCTGATCACAAGAGCCTCCAGCACATATTTGAACAGAAGGAACTCCACATGAGGCAACGTAGGTGGGTCGAATTGCTAAAAGACTATGATCTAGCGATAAAGTATCATCCAGGCAAGGCCAACGTGGTGGCCGATGCCTTAAGTAGAAAGGAACATGTTGAACCTAGAAGGGTTCGAGCTCTCCAATTAACAATTCATACGGGGCTACTGGATTGACTCCCGGATGCTCAGAAGGAGGCCCTAAGGGACGAAAATTTCAGGTCTGAATCATTACGTGAAGTCGATGGAACTTCTGAAGTTAAGTCTGATGGACTTCGTTATTATAAGGATCGGATATGGGTACCTCTCCATGGAAATCTTAGAGAACTGTGATGGACGAGGCCCACAAGTCCCATTATTCAATCCATCCAGGTTCAGACAAAATATATCAAGACTTAAAAGGGCTATATTGGTGGTCCAGTATGAAAACTGATATCGCTAGATATGTCAGCAAGTGCTTGACATGCGTAATGGTCAAAACGGAACATCAAAAGCCAGCATGATTACTGTAACAACTGCAACAACCTAAAATTCCGGAATAGAAATGGGAAGAAATCTCAATGGGTTTCATCACGGGATTGCCCCATTCTTTTGGTGGTAGCGATATGATTTGGGTTATCGTTGACCGGTTAACAAAATCTGCCCATTTCCTAGCTATCAAGGAAAGTGACAAAACTGAGAAACTTGCGAAGATATACCTCAAGGAGATTATCAAGCTTCACGGAGTGCCTTTATCTATCATCTCTGATCGAGACCCTAGATTTACTTCAAATTTTTGGAGATCCTTACAAACGGCAATGGGCACTCGCTTAGATATGAGTAACGTGTATCATCCTCAAACAGATGGACAGACTGAACGTACCATCCAAACTCTCGAGGATATGAGTAACGCATTTACCGCTGGTAGGCTTCTCCTATAACAACAGCTAGCAGACCAGTATTGGAGCCGCTCCATTTGAGGCTCTTTACAAACGAAAATGCAGATCGCCAATCTACTGGGCCGAGGTCGGTGAGAGCCAACCCATTGGACCTGAACTAGAGCACGAGCCCACGGAGAGAATCGTGCAAATCAGAAACCGCGAGAAAGCGGCAAGAGATACAAAAGAGTTATGCAGATAAATACCGAAGGCCATTGGAATTTGAAGTAGGCGACAAAGTATTATTAAAATCTCACCTTGGAAAGGCGTTGTACACTTTGGCAAGCGCGGGAATTTAGATCCCCGCATGTAGGACCATTCGAGATCACCAAAAGCATTGGTCCGGTGGCTTAAACGTTTAAATTTACCTCCTAAATTGGATGGAGTAATCTGTTGGGTTTTACAGTGGGTATCCGGGTTGCCCATTTTAATTTTTACCGAATAAATTAACGGGTCAATTAATCAGATTAATTACGCAGCGGAAAAACAAGTTTTACAACGCGAATATAGTAAAAACCGTAGACAGGATCTGATCACCGTGTACGCGTAAATACAGAAAAATAAAATCGAATAATTTAAACAATTTAGATATACCTTGGCGGAGTCCGAACAACCGTTCGAGACACCGGGGTTCGACGAACTGGTGCTAGGGTTAATGGCATTGCTCGACTCGAGCCAATGAGTCAAGTCTTCAACCGACTTTGAAGACTGGCCCTCAGGCACCACGGGCGGGCTCATCGCATGAACCGGTGGTGGTGGCGGTAACGAAACCATGCTATGTATCATAGCATTCCCGTCGAAAGGTTCCACCGTGCTTGACGACGAAGCCGTCATAGAGATGTCTACGTTCGTCACGCGTGGAGCTGGCAGAGGAAGTGGCGTGACGGCGGCGGCATACAATGGCGACGGCCACTTAGGGTTTTCACCCGGTTCGATGGTGGCGGCACGAGACGGTTCAAATAACGGTCTCGGTGGCGCGGGTAGGGCGAGAACCACTTCGCGGTGGTCCTCGCTGAAGATGTCGGTGGCAACGGCGGCACGGGCCGCAGCAGCGGTGGCGGTGGATCTCTTGGCGGCGGCGGCGGCTCGGGCGGCGGCAGCGGTGGTCTCGAGCTTCAATGCGGCGGCGATCAAACTTGGGTCACGTTTCACAATCGTATGCGTCGGAAAAAGCGACGGAGGGAGGTGGTGGTGGTGCGCTGGAAACGAGAGAGAGAGAGGGGGAAGGGGATCGCGACGTCTCAAAAGCGGAGGAGAGAGAGGTTCACGATTAGGTCGCTTTCTAATCCCTCCTCCCTCCCTTTTATAGATTTTCCTTGACTTCCTTTCCAAGCAAGGCCCATCGCGATCACAAAACCCTTAAGCCCAATGATTTAATTAGTTCATTAACCGTTAACGACCCAATAATCATTCGCCGACAATTCCCGTAAACATTTTACGAAATATAATAGTTTCGTTACATTTAAATAAATAACTATTATTTATTTAATTTAAACCGTTTAAATTAATTAACATTTAATTAATAATAAAGTTCGTTGACTCCGGTGTAACCCATCCCGGTCGAAACCGGGTCGGTTACGTTTAAGGGTCGGGTCAGGACACCAGTATCCAACAATCTCCCACTTGGACTGATCGCGACACTTTAACGTTGTAGTCAGAGGCACTCTAGCTATGCATGGCTACACCAACCAGTTTCGATACTTTAAGTCGACAGCCAAAGTATATCTGATTGTAAAGCAATAAGATATAGGACTTATCGTAACCGTTGTCATATGTTCCTTTCCGTTCTAGACATAGATGAATAATGAGACATGGACTCTCATATATTAAATTCATTGATTACATTCTCGTTATCCGATTCGAAGTGTACCAATCAAACACATAGTAAGTTTGGGTGAGGCCTCACACTTCACACTTGGAATCAACGAGGGCGCCTTTATGTCTATCTATTGCCGAAGCAATAGTACAAAATCCCATCATGAGGCATACGACTCCCACTGAACTTTAGATCCATTCCCAAAAGTAGCCCTATTGATGGCAGTTACGTGACATCGAGAAATGAGAATGCGTGAGCATCGGATCGTCTACTCGATCTAGCTAATCGGACATCGAAACGTAATTAACCGATTATTTTTATTGATCAACAAAGAACAATTACAACCAGTAAACACTCAGAAATAGACTCAGAGAATACACACTCAGAAACACACACTTAACGGATCTCACACGCTCAGAAGTCCTCCCAAATACAAAGACCAAACATCTATATATACTAGCTGGTCCGAGCTTCGGCCGAACCTCAGGTTCGGCCAGTCTGAACTTCAGGTTCGGACCTAGTTCGGCCAGACCTAGTTTGACTTGATCTTGATCTTGCTTGATACTTCACACGATGCACATATCAGGTATCAACAAAGTCCCCCTCGTCGTGTGCAGTATCTCTTCAATATCATCAACTTTGTATCTTCAACCAAGCTCCCCCTCAAGTGTAGAATTCGTTCTTCCAAAGAAAAAAATCTTCAAACAAACTCCTCCTCAACTCAATCGTAACTTGATCTTGAATACTTAATGACATTTTAGTGTATCTCTGGTCTCTTGACAATGCGTGAGCATCTGATCGTCTACTCGATCTAGCTAATCGGACATCGAAACATAATTAACCGATTGTTTTTATTGATCAACAAAGAACAATTACAACCAGTAAACACTCGGAGATAGACACAGAGAATACACACTCAGAAACACACACTTAACAGATCTCACACGCTCAGAAGTCCTCCCAAATACAAAGACCAAACATATATATATACTAGCTGGTCCGAGCTTCGGCCGAACCTCAGGTTCGGCCAGTCCGAACTTCAGGTTCGGACCTAGTTCGGCCAGACCTAGTTTGACTTGATCTTGATCTTGCTTGATACTTCACACGACGCACATATCAGGTATCAACAAACTCCCCCTCGTCGTGTGTTGTATCTCTTCAATATCATCAACTTTGTATCTTCAACCAAGTTCCCCCTCAAGTGTAGAATCCGTTCGTCCAAAGAAATAAATCTTTAAATAAACTCCTCCTCAACTCAATCGTAACTTGATCTTGAATACTTAATGACATTTTAGTGTATCTATGGTCTTTCATCAACATCTTCAGAAGACTTGAAGTTGTGATATCTTGCACATAGCAACCTGCTCAATCATTTAAAATAATCCTGGCGCAAAACGTCTCTTCGAGACTCCAAGATATGAATTTGAAAATGATTTGTATCACGTGTTGATCAGATCAAAAATAAAGCAGAAAGAAAATCTTTTTGGTTTTTCAAAGTTTATGCTAAAACACATCAAAAATCTTTTTGTTCTTTTCTGAAATGAAATGAAATCACAATACAGAATCAAACACTATTTTTGGTATGAGAAAGATCACTATATGGGATCATATTGAACATAACGCACTGAACTGCATTTCAATTTCAATTAATCGAAACACATAAGTCATGCTGATTGCTGGTATAATTTGTCCAACTTAAACTCAGGCAAAATCATACTCATAACATCTGGATATGTTAAGGCATTGATTAAATTTGCTTTGACCAGTGTATCCCACACTATCAGACATAATCAGACATTTTCAGCTTTTCTTTTCTTTTTCCTTTTGTGTGACAGCATTTGTGATTTTTCACAATGCATAATATTTTCATGATATCGTCAACTGTGTTCCATGCAAAAAGAAATAAGAACGTTAAATCGTCTACCTTAAGGTTGATCTTTCGATACGCAGATAAGGCCTCGGATTTAACAAAATAAGAAAATAAAACAAGTTGAAATTGTATAACCCAACAACAATCAGGTCGGTACTCCCGTACACGCAGAGAAAGTCCGATGAGTTATACGAAACACCAAAGAAAATAAAGCAGAACGTCAAACGAACAACGATCAGGTCGATCTTTCGATACGCAGAGAAAGTCCGATCGTTTGACAAAATAAAGAAAATTAAACAAGTTTAAATCTTTGCAAAATGAACACATGTATATACAGTGACTTCTCATTTTGACTTTCACACTTATTTTTCTTTTTGTGTCATGAAATATGCATCAAGATGTTATCCACATGGTCAAGCATTAGTATTTAGTGTATATCACATCTGAATACTTTCTGATTTGCCGAGCCTACCAAGCATATCAAACAATGATCTTATGGCCCTTTCATCTACTCTATCCATGAGTCAGATACATAAGCCAATGTACCATCATTTCCCAATGATCAATTTCTCACAATTTTATATATTTGGCATGTATTCACCTTCCTTCATTATATATTTGGCATGTATTCACTTTCTCCCCATAACATGAATTTTCTCAATTACTCCCCCTTACTTACAATTCCCCCCCTTAAAATGAAAACTCAATTTTTGGATTTTCATTTTACACAAAAAACAGGACTCTATTTTTGGGTTTTTGAGGAAATTTAGAAATAAAGAAAAGTGATCAATCAACACAGATACGATGCAATTTTTTAGAATTCAGAAAATTTGCAGGTTAGAAAGATTTAGCATGAATATTTAAATTAAGCCGAATACTCCTTCATCAACAACTTTGCAATCATCAATAGGTCTTCTAGAAGTACCTGCACACTGGTCAAACTAATTAGTCCAAAAATGACCCGAAGCGAATCGCTTCTGGTCGACCAGTGTCCTGGTTTTGCTTAGAAACCACCTTAGGTTTCCATTGTTGTTGTTTTGGTAATTCAGTTTTTGATGAAACAATCACAGGTGATTGTGATGATGAACCTACACTTTGAACCTTTGAAAACATTGGAACAAAACGTTTTTGTTTGTGGAAGAATGTAGGCTCAACTTCATCAAAAACTCTACCTTATTCATCAAAGAACTTTGGTGTGGCAGGTTTACCAAAAACTGATTTCTTGTGAAATATTTGGGGTGAATCATCAGGTGATGGACAGTCTTTTGCCATATGCCCTGGGCGACGGCAAATATAACAAATTCTTGTCGTTTTGTCCCATCTTTGATGTACCTGCGAAGAACACACATGAATATCTCGAACATGATTAGAATGAGAATCATATACCTGATTCCTGTGATCATGTACCCATTTGGATGTAGGGCTTCGAGATTGAGAACTTTCAGAAGAAATGGTAGCTTTCACAAAAACCTCAGCAATCTTCCGAGCATCAACACAATGAAGAGGAAATTATTTGTCAGAAAATAATTGATCCGAACCCTTGAGTTTGTAAAACCGCTCGGGTTGAATTTTATCAGCTTGAAACACTTCCTTCTTCACTTGTTTCATCTTTAATTTCTTTAAATCATGAGATGAAGATGCTGGAACCTTCTCTACTTTGTTTTGCATCCTATGAAAACGCAATCCTTCATGCTTTCCAGAAATCTTCTCCTCAGATGAACAATGTCCATTCTTTGCTAATCGAGAAAATTCAGCTTTTACTTCTGTTACATTCTTTTGATCATAAAAGATCTTTTCATCAAACTCAGGTTAAGTCTGGATCTCGTTACTAGAAGTAGCCGACTTCTCATTATCAGCAGAGGATGAACCATATACAAATTTCAGTGTTGGAGGAATCTCAGATTTCAAACCCTTTTTCTTGTTCTTCTTGCCTTTCTTCTTCTTTACAACCTTTACTTCTTCAGAAGTAGAAGATGAAACCTTTGAGTAATCAAAATCATCAACCTGTTCCTTCACTTCTTTGAAAGATTCTTTGATATGAGCAGGGGGTGATGCAGTTTTATCAAACATCTTCTCAAAATTAGCATCATTAGCTAAGAAACTTGTGAAAACTTGAGAATTTGAAACATTGTTGAGTAAACGATTAGCATTGAGAACTTGAATTTTAAGATCAGAAATTTGCTGTTGAGCTTCTGCGAATTCCTTTTCTTTTGCAATCAATCGCTTCGCAACTTTGTGAGTTTCAAACTTTTGCATGCGAAGATTGTCAAGTCCTTCATGTAGCTCCTTCTTCAATTTATTCTCATTTCGCTTCTGAATTTCTAGATTTGCAGCTTGAACCTTGTTAACACTAACCAATTCTCTCTTCTCATCCAATAACTTTTCCTTATCCACTTGATAAGCTTCAATGTTAGTATTCAAATCTTCAATAGTCTTTGTGAGCAGATCAAGCTTAATTTTGGATTTTTCAAACAAGTTCTGAAAATCAGTAGCGATATCCGCTGCTTCATCCTTCCATTTCTTTACTTCATGCAACAACTCATCCTTTTCTTCACAAATCTCAGCTTTTGAAATTTCAACATTCTTCTTATCTTGCTTCAAAACTTCCAAAACCTCATTCAATGTTTGGATTTCCATGGTCAAATACTCATTCTTTAATGTCAACTCCTTGTCATGATCTTTAGAAATCTCCAACTTTGAATTAATCACATCAAATGCCTCAGACAGTTGTTGAACTTTATTCATCAATAAAGCATTTTCTTTCATCAGACTCTCCAAGTTTTCAGCAGATTCATAAGAACTTGGAATTGAACTAGTATCGGAACTAGTATCTGAGTAGGAATCATTTGATGGAACATGAGTAATAATCAAAGCTGATGAATCATAACCAAATTGTTGACCCCAATCATAAACACCATCATGTTGTGCTGTCAAAGCTGTAGACTTGCTAGTGTTACTAGTAGATGGTTGAGTAAAACCAGGCTTTGGTGATAGTGGAACACCAAACTTGTTTGTATGTGTCTGTTGACAGTCTTTAGCAAAATGTGCAAGTTGTGAACATTTGTAACACTTTAATTTTGACTTGTCAAAACCCAATTTGTCACCAGAAATATTCCTTCCATGTTTCTTAAAGAATCTCTTAGACCTTTGACACAACATAGCATATTACCAAGATACATCCAATTCGGTTAGTTGATCATCATCAAGAGCATCAAGATCCTCACTGGTTAACTTTGCATCAGCAACATTTTTGAGAATCAATCCAAAGGATGATGAAATCAATGCAGAAATCATTTTGGCACAATCATCTGTTGATTCAGCTGAAAAAGCATTTTGATTTGAAAATTTTGGAATTGTGAAATTGCAACCTCTTGAAGAATTATTATCAGAATTTCCTGAAGCTCCAGCTATAAAAGCAACACTTGGTGCTGTATTCTGATTTGGCTTAGACTTTGCACTCATGCTTGCACTATTTTCACCATGATACAATTCTGGATTTTGCAAGGTAGCAGTTGACTTCTTTGAGTTTAACATTTCCATTTCTCGAGCATGAAGTTTTCCAGTAAGCTCGTGAAATGTCATTGCAGAATAATCCTTGCCATGCGTGAGTAGCAAAACATAATTTTCCCATTTCTCTGGCAAGGCTTCCAAAATCTTTTCTTTCAAATCAGCATCAGTTTTCTCAATCCCAACCACCTTTAATTCACTAATCAAGTGTGACAATCTTGAAACAAGAGCAGTAATGTTTTCATTGTCATAATTCTGAAAATTATCAAATTCCTTGTTTAGAACTTTCTTCCGACTCTTCTTGTAGTCATCATTACCTTCACACCTTGCGGATAAAGCATCCCACAATTGCTTAGATTTCTTGCAAGTGCTAAATTGATGAAGCAACTCAGTAGGTAATGCCATCGTAAGATAACCATAAGCTTTTTGTTCAAGCTCATATGATTTTCTTTCAGCAAGATCAAAAGTATGAACTTCTTTGAAATCTCCCGCATCAGTTGGGTGTTGATAAAGTTTCTTGAGCGGGATCCACAAATCGATATCATTCGTGCTTATGTAAGCAGAAAATCGTTTCTTCCAATTTTGGTAATCTTCAAGCTTCAACAATTTGGGAACTTTCTGACTTGTTCCGATTTCATTGTCAAAATTCAGCATGGTTTGCATAGCACTTTGCATTGCAGGAAACGCGTGAAATTCCGACATCGTTCGAAAAATATTAGATTCTGCCGGCCGAACTCTCTCCGAATTTATAACTAAACTCCGAACTCTGTCCGAACCAAAAACCAATCTCCGAACTTCATCCGAACTTGCTCCGAATCAACATCAATAGACCGAACTCCTAAGAGACTCCGATTTAGCACCGAACTACCTCCGAACCTTGGTTTAACTCCGAACCTTGTCCGAACTAGTGACCGAACACAGAAAACTCCGAACTTTGACCGAATTAACACCGAACTCTCACCGAAGATGGACCGAACTTCAAGTTCGGAGCAGTTACTCCGAACCTGATCAGGAAACTCCAAACTTCGACATAATTTTTCAAAAACTTTCGATTTTTGATGAATTTTGACGAAAAACGTAACAGTTAGACCAGAAAAATGATGAGGAACGATTTAAGAGCAATTTTGACACAAAACGCACGTCAGAAATGATTGAAAGTACGTAATGAAACTCGTGAAAACTTCAAAAACGCTCAAAAGTCCGAGAATAGCAACCACAGATCAGTAGAGTGAACCAGAAAGCTCTGATACCACTTGAGAATGCGTGAGCATCGGATCGTCTACTCGATCTAGCTAATCAGACATCGAAACGTAATTAACCGATTGTTTTTATTGATCAACAAAGAACAATTACAACCAGTAAACACTTAGAAATAGACTCAGAGAGTACACACTCAGAAACACACACTTAACAGATCTCACACGCTCAGAAGTCCTCCCAAATACAAAGACCAAACATCTATATATACTAGCTGGTCCGAGCTTCGGTCGAACCTCAGGTTCGGCCAGTCCGAACTTCAGGTTCGGACCTAGTTCGGCCAGACCTAGTTTGACTTGATCTTGATCTTGCTTGATACTTCACACGACGCACATATCAGATATCAACAAGAAACTACAATCAAAGAACAGTCCGCAGTAAAAGAGAGTTCTAGTATGCGTCTCAGGTCTAAGGAAAACATTACAGCATATCATTATTCAAGCAATCAAAGCTTCCATGATTGAATTGCTTGATGCGAGTTACTTCCAACGTCATTCTCTAATGAGGTCTGTGACTTTGAACGTTAAACCCTTTTAAGGTTCAAAATCAAAATAGTCTTGATTTAGAGTCGTTCCCACGTCTCTAACCGACTACGGACATTCAGAACAATATCAATAATTGTTCAGGGATGATTAAACGTATTAACATCGAACACAGTTATGAAATTCCATATTGCATTTACCGATGGAATATGAATAGTATAGATAACTGTTATATGTCCGTACACCCAAATACTAAATCAAAACATGTCTTTAGCTAATCTAAGCCCTATCGCTTCTCTGTGACGATCACGAGTCTCTTCAGTCATGGGCTTTGTAAAGGGATCAGCTAAGTTTTTATCTGTGTCTACTTTAAAATCTTTATTTCATTTCTTTCAACTACTTCTCTTATGTAGTGAAATTTCCTCAGAATGTGCTTGGCCTTCTTATGAGACCTTGGCTCTTTGGCTTGATCAATAGCGCATGTGTTATCGCACATCATCTCGATTGGTTGCTTAACGGTTGGAACCACACCGAGATCTATGATAAACTTCTTCATCCATACTGCCTCCTTGGCAGCTTCTGAGGTGGCTATGTATTCAGATTCAGTAGTAGAATCAGCTACTACTGACTGTTTGGTGCTACACCATGAAACAACACCTCCATTGAGGGTGAATACGTATCCAGACTACGAGCGAGAGTCATCTCGGCCAGTCTGAAAACTAGCATCGGTGTAACACTTTACAGCGAGCTCATCAGTTCCTCCATATACCAGTAACATCTCACTTGTGTTTCTCAGGTATTTCAGAATGTTCTTTACAGCAGTCCAGTGAGCTAGACCGGGACTCTGTTGGTATCGACTTGTCAGGCTCAATGCAAATGAGACATCCGGTCGAGTGTAGAGCATGGCATACATAAATGAGCCTATAGCAGAAGAAAATGGGATCAAAGCCATTTGGTTGATCTCCTTCTCCGTTTGAGGAGATTGAGATTTGTTCAAGATAGCACCCTTTGTCATAGGGACGACTCCTTTCTTGGAGTTTCTCATTTTGAACCGTGCAATAATCTTGTCAATGTATGTACTTTGACTGAGACCCAAAAGCCGCTTCGATCGATCTCTGTGAATCTTAATTCCCAGAATATAAGCGGCTTCCCCAAGATCCTTCATAGGGAAACAAGATGATAGCCATACCTTAACCTCGTTAAGCATGGGTATTTTGTTTCCTATGATCAGTATATCATCCACATACAATATGAGGAATGATATAGCGCTCCCACTTGCCTTTCTGGTAAACACACGGTTCGTCTTCGTTTTGAGCAAAGCCAAACTCTTTGACTTTCTGGTCAAAGCGAAGATTCCACCTTCGAGATGCTTCTTTAAGTCCATAAATGGACTTATTCAGTTTGCAAACCCTATTTGGATATTTAGGATCGACAAAACCATCAGGCTGAACCATGTAGACATCCTCAGTGAGTTGTCCGTTCAGGAATGCGGTTTTGACATCCATTTGCCATATCTCATAGTCATGGTATGCGGCTATGGCAAGCAATATCCTGATCGATTTGATCATGGCCATGGGCAAGAAGGTTTCATTATAGTCAATCCCTTGGGTTTGAGTGAAACCTTTCGCAACAAGCCGTGTCTTGTAGGTTTGCACATTTCCATGCATGTCAGTTTTTCTTTTAAAGATCCACTTGCTCCCTACTGCCCGAGAACCGGGGGGTAGCTCAATCAAGTCCCATACTTGATTATCACGCATGGATTACATCTCGGCGTTCATGGCTTCAAGCCATTTGTCTGATTCAGGATATGACACATCAGCTTTATAATAAGTAGGTTCGTCATCTGAGTCAGCTACTAATAGGACATCGGGACCTTCTAGATGCCATAGGTATCTATCAGGTGCCCTGTGTGTCCTTTCGCTCCTGCGAACGCTTGTGTTTTGGTCTGATTGGGCGACAACCACTTGTCGGTGAGACCCAGCGACCGTCTTAGGGTTTTGTGTTTCTCGAACTTCTTCGAGATCCGCTGGATCACTATTGGTTCCTCTGTTGAGAAACTCTTTCTCAAGGAACTTACCCTTCCTTTTGTTAGAAACATGGTTTCTATCAGGATGGTAAAAGTAATAGCCAGTATTACAATAGTATCCGATGAAAATTACCTTTTCACCTCAAAGATCAAGCTTGTTGTCAGATTCACTAGTGACATAATCTTCACATCCCCATACCCTAAGGTAAGAAACATTTGGAGAAGAATTATGCCATATCTCATATGGGGTCTTATCCACTTTCTTGGTCGGTGCCAGATTTATTAGGCGAGCGGCAGTCAAGAGAGCATAACCCCAAAAGGAGTGGGACAAGGTAGTCCTGCACATCATCGATCGAACCATGTTGAACAAGGTTCGATTTCTCCTTTCACTAACGCCATTCAACTGTGGCGTACCGGGAGGAATGGGTTGTGAAATAATTCAACAAGCCTTGAGATGTTCAAGGAACTCGTTGCTAAGATACTCACCACCTCTATCTTATCGAGGTATCTTAATAGTTTGATTTAGTTGATTTTCTACTTCGTGTTGAAACTCTTTGAACTTATCAAAAGTTTCGTGCTTATGTTTCATCAGATAGACATAAGCATATCTGCTATAGTTATCTATGAAAGATACGAAGTAGCGTTCACGATTTCTCATTTCGGTCCTAAAGGGTCCACACACATCAGTGTGTATTAACCCTAACAAACCATTGGCCTGTTTACCAACATGTGTGAAGGGTGACTTGGTTAGTTTACCAGATAAGCATGATTCGCATTCCCCGAAGGTATCTGCATTAGTGGATTCGAGAATCCCTGCAGATTGAAACTTCTTGAAGCGAGCCTTGCTTATGTGACCCAGTCGATGATGCCACAACGAGGAATCGTTATCAACTTTGTTTCGTTTAGAAACATGATAGAGTTGATCGTGCGTTTGAACAATTATCTCATATATACCATGTCGAGGTTTAGCCTCAAAATAAAATATATCGTTAAAGTAGGTAAAAATGGAATTTCCATTAAACTTGTACTTTAAACCTTGTTCAGACAGAGAAGAGACAGAAATAATGTTTATGGACAATCCAGGAGCATATAAACAGTTATCTAGAGTAACTACAAGACTGGTAGGACATGTAAGAGAATATATGCCGGTAGCCAAGACCGTGACTCTTTTACCATCACCAACGATGAGCTCCATACCGCCTTGTTCTATCTTCTTCCACTTCTCAGGTTCCTGCAAAACATTTACAATGTGAAAACCACATCCGGTATTAAATACCTATGTATTGGAGGAAACAGTGAAAAGTTCAATAACATTTATTGACATACCTGATGAGCAACCCTTACCGGGGTTTCTAGTCATCTTGATCTGAGCTAGGTAGACGGGGCAGTTACGTTTCCAGTGGCCCATCTGATTACATTCAAAGCATTTACGCTCCTGAGGAGGAGGCGCCAATGATTTCTTGCTCTTGGTCTCTTTGACCTTGTTCTTGGTCTTGGTGATACATGTATCAGCAACTCTGAGCACAGTCGGTGTGGTCTTGATCTTGACATTTGGATACAATGTCAGAACCTCATCTAAAGTCTAAGCCGAACAATTTACCGCATGCAAGCGATAATGCTCGGGTAAAGATCCGAGGACTACATCAAGAGCCATCCCCTCAGGAATGGAGTAGCCGAGGTCGATCAGTCTGTCGCGATACCCCTTCATCATCATGACATGATCATAGGCAGAGGAATTGGGTGACATGTGGCAGTTCAAAAAATGTTGAAGTGCCCTACATCGCTCATCTCTTTGGCTTAACTCAAACAAATCTTTGAGTTTTCTCATGATCTCATGCGCTCCCATGTCGGTAAACTTATACCGAAAATCCGGTGTCATGCTAGATAACATAAGCTCAGTGATTTCCCTAGAGTCATCACTGTGCTTCTGGATTTCCATCCGCGAGCGGTCGTTTAGCAAGTAAGACGGCGTGCTCGGGATGGGTCGGTCAAGAACATACAGCTTTCGAAAAAGCTTCAAGATGTTCCTCAGGAGGGTTTCCCATGATAAGAAGTTCATCTCAGTGAATGGGTTGAGAGATACCATAGAACTTAGAGGAACTGTGTTTTCAATAGGCTTCTGAAATAATGCAAAGTAATTTTAAATTAGTATTTTCGGTGTAAACCATTTTCTTATATAAATTGGTAAGATTTATTAAATAAGAAAATTGAGAATTCGATTAGACGATTTTACTTGAGACCGCCGAATGAGCCTCATGAGCAAACTCGTGTACCCAAACTGACAACGGTTGTCAATCGCGAAGTCTCAGTCGCGACTCTCGTTTATGAGGCCGTATAATATAGTAAGTTATATTTTGCAATACGTTTAGCCTCATCCATACCCACTTTGTCTATATACATTTATAGTGCGGTGTTTAAATAATCCAACACTACAAACATACATAAACAAAGCCATAGTAATCCCAAATGGTCAATGTGGCTGGCACGGTGTTGAAATACTCCAATGGCCCAACCCTGGAAGGTACCCTTGGCACCAAGTGCGGTGTTGAAATACTCCAACACTTATGCTCCAGTCAATACGTTCCAAGTTAGACTTGATTTTGGACGGCATGAACTATCAATTTTATTTACCAGATAGGAATATTAAAACCAATTTAAATATTTTAAGTGATCGTTAGACACAAACAATAAATCCTATCTTCACTCGGGACAATTATTTTAAATCACCTATTTAAAATATCTAAGTGTCGCGAATGGTCAATTGTGTGTTAACGGCATAATGGCTTGGTCTTGCTAGAGCCATTTAGCAAGACCAATGGGACATGACAATATAAAGGTGAACAACCACAAGGAAGGCAACTCGGTGCGTTCGTGGATCCGGTTCAACTCCCACTAGCCTTCAGACTCCTTTTGGCGAGTGTCCGATCTTCGGTCTTGGTTTTTACAAAATTAAAATTTACTAACAACTTAGTAAGCCTAGCTCTATTACAAATTTGAAACCCGAAAACAGCGGATCCACCAAAACCAAATAAAGATACAATTGGGCCAACAATTGCGCCAATCAGAGAAAAAATAAAAACGCGCCAAACATATAATTAAATTAAAGGGGTCGGCCGTAACACACAATTAATTAATTAGAATTAATCAAGTCATTCCGTTCGCAATTTGGAAATGAATAAAAATTGCGAACCACCGGTTACAAAAAGACCAGTTCAGATTTACGCACGGTGATCGTGGCTCTGATACCACTGTTGGGTTTTACAGTGGGTATCCGGGTTGCTCGTTTTAAATTTTACGGAATAAATTAACGGGTCATTTAATCAGATTAATTGCGCAGCAGAAAAACAAGTTTTACAACACGAATATAGTAAAAACCGTAGACATGATCTGATCACCGTGTACGCGTAAATATAGAAAAATAAAATTGAATAATCTAAACAATTTAGATATACCTTGGCGGAGTCTGAACAACCGTTTGAGACACCGGGGTTCGACGAACTGGTTCTAGGGTTAATGGCAACGCCCGACTCGAACCAGCGAGTCAAGTCTTCAACCGACTTTGAAGACAGGCCCTCAGGCACCATGGGCGGGCTCATCTCATGAACCGGCGGTGGTGGCGGTAACGAAACCATGCTATGTATCATAGCATTCCAGTCGAAAGGTTCCACCGTGCTTGACGAAGAATCCGTCATAGAGACGTCTTCGTTCATCGCGCGTGGAGGCGGCGTAGGAAGTGGCGTGACGGCGGACGCATATAATGGCCCCGGCCACTTAGGGTTTTCACCCGATTTGACGGTGGCGGCACGAGACGGTTCAAATAACGGTCTCGGTGGCGCGGGTAGGGCGAGAACCACTTCACGGTGGTCCTCGCCGAAGATGTCGGCGGCGGCGGCAGCACGGGCCGCAGTAGCGGCGGCGGTGGCTGCGGATCTCTTGGCGGCGACGGCGGCGGTGGCGGTGGTCTCGAGCTTCAATGCGGCGGCGATCAAACGTGGGTCACGTTTCACCATCGTATGCATCGAAAAAAGCGACGGAGGGAGATGATGGTGGTGCGCCGGAAACGAGAGAGAGAGAAAGGGAGGGGGATCGCGACGGCTCAAAAGGGGAGGAGAGAGAGGTTCGCGATTAGGTCACTTTCTAATCCTTCCTCCCTCCCTTTTATAGATTTTCCTTGACTTCCTTTCCAAGCAAGGCCCATCGCGATCACAAAACCCTTAAGCCCAGTGATTTAATTAGTCTGTTAACCGTTAACGACCCAATAATCATTCACCGACAATTCCCGTAAACATTTTACGAAAATAATAGTTTCGTTACATTTAAATAAATAACTATTATTTATTTAATTTAAACCGTATAAATTAATTAACATTTAATTAATTATAAAGTTCGTTGACTCTGGTGTAACCCTTTCGGGTCGAATCCGGGTCGGTTACGTTTAAGGGTCGGGTCAGGACACCCAATATCCAACATACACAACGTGTTTCACGTTTCAAACTTGAGGAAGTGTTTAGCTGATGACACTCTCATAGTTCCATTAGAATAACTGCAAATCAGCGAACAACTACGATTCATCGAACAACCCGTGGAAACAATGGAATGTGAGGAGAAAACACTGAAACGAAGTAAAATTCCCATCGTCAAAGTGAGATGGCAATCAAAGCGTGGACCGGAGTTCACGTGGGAATGAGAGATCAGATGAGAACGAAATATCCTCACTTATTTGATCAAGCCTCAACATCTAATTAAGGTATGAGTTAAATTTTAGGACAAAATTTCCTTAACAAGGAGATGATGTGATAACCCTAAATTTTTTCTATTTCCTTCCATAGAAATCGTAGCAACTTAAGGCAATTTTCGGGACGAAAATTCCTTAACAAGGGAATGATGTGACAACCGGCCATTTCCCAGGTTAACCCCGTTAATAACTCGTGTTATATCTCAATAAAGTCCATTACCTCAGCTAACTAGAATAGTTACACAAGCACTGCACATGAGTCTAGACGTCAGTTGACCAACTTGAATCTATATAATTTATAATTTTATATTAATTATATTTTTTATTTTATGAAAACGTTTTGTCATATTATGTGACAATTTATTTATTATTTTTATGTGGTATATATGTAAATATATATATGCATGTCATTTTATGATTTTATGTGACGGCGTGTTACATAAATTACATGAAGCGTTTCTATATTTTTGTAGGAATTTAAAAAATATAGTTATGGGGTTATAACTATGATTTTATGTGAATAATTTATTTAATTATAAATGGGTATTTATGATTTTATGTACACCAATTAGGGGTTGTATTCTAAATATGTAATACGTTGATTTTATCCGTTCAAACTCACATATCTGTACAGTTAAAGTTATTCCCGTTAATCCTGTTGTATTAGTTGACCCTCCGTTAAACTCAAGGGGCTTACCTTGCCATTTCTAAAACTTATTTTAATTAATCAAACCTGTAAGGGCCGATCCTATAATTATTGAAATTCGAGTTACATTCTTGTAAGGTTGGGAGGGGCCATTTTCGCCAAATGACGAAACTTAGTTTTGAAGCTTCATAAACCATCGGCGACGCTTCTTTTCCAGGAACCCCCGCATCAAATATTTGAGTAAATTCGATCGCCTGTTACGAAATAAATCCGTCCAGATTCACTTTGAACTCACATAACCTGTTCCCTAAATCATTTGATGCACCTCAAACATCTCTCTCGACCCTCTCGTAAATCCACCACAAGCACCATCAAATCCGAATTTCCGGCCACCACAACTCGCACCGTCCGTCATCGCGACCTGACTGGAACGGCTCACACCACCATCTGGACCATACACTGGTGATCACGAGTATCCTAGTAAACCCTTGGTGACATCGCAGGCCATTTCGGCGTCGAGTTTCCGGGTTCAAGTTCAACCCCCGCTTCCGTTCGGTCTTCACGAATACCCGAGGTAAACCTAAAACCTTTCTGTAAACAAGTTCGATCAATTATGTTCGTGTCTTTGGCCTCTGGTTATGTTCAGGGAGGTTTTCGGTGAAGGGGTACGACGGTCGAGAAGTTTAGGGTGTAAAATCCGTATATTTCAAAAACTCAGAAACTCGACCCGCATCAAGATCCAAGTTTTAAGCCCAATTCTTGTAAAACCATGTATGGATCGTTTCCAGGTCATAGAATGATAGAGACGGAAGTTTGTCATTCAATTATAGTCAAATGATTACAATACCGAGAGAGTATACATCAATTAAGCTCTGGAGGAGGTTTGGACAGAACCTCCTCTCTCTCACACAGACCACACAGAATGAAATGAACAAACTTAGAGATGATCAACATACCAATCCTATTTATAGGAAACCAGCTGGCGTACCATATGGTCCGCCGGACCAGTTGGTCCGGCGTACCAACTGATACGCTGGTTGATATGTAGACATCACCACATACAATAAACCCAATACATTCAATCTATTCTATTCGTACAGTAACGACCACACACAGAAACTTGTCCTAACAAATTCCCCCTTGGACGTTACTGTCGAACGTAAATCTTTAACTTCAAGCAATCTTCAGTCAGTCTGCTGTAGACGCCTCTATCTTCAGCAAACTCCCCTTGACCGAAACTTCAGGTATGCAGGACACAGTTCAGAATCTTGTACAATCACCACAATCAATAAAGTTCCCCCTCGCTTCAAACACTTCCACATCAGGCAAAAGATAACGGTTCACTTCATTAGTCGTTCCTGGCAATTGTTTAAGATCTCTTAAACATCACTACATTTTGACAGAAATCTTCAATCTTCACCGAATTGTAATACATTCTGATCTTGATGAAAACAGACACGATCAGCATCTTCAATCATAGAAATTCCCCCTCAGAATGAAATCCATCCCAATATATCAACAATCAAAGGCTATAACGTCAACTTCATGACTTAACAATGTATCGGGCATTTGATTAGAGAGTTCCAAACCATCATCGAAAACTTTGACATATCGGTTTGCACGAACATCAGAATACACCACCTTTCCATGAAGATCAAAAATCACCATCATCCCCGAATTGATTGCTTTTGAATATTCACTTTTTCAACTGTGAAACTTTGAAATTTTCAAGGCATTTAACGTCTCAAAAAACTTCAAAAACGAAAATGTGATCTGGAAATTGAACCAACGGCTCTGATACCAGTTGTAAAACCATGTATGGATCGTTTCCAGGTCATAGAATGATAGAGACGGAAGTTTGTCATTCAATTATAGTCAAATGATTACAATACCGAGAGAGTATACATCAATTAAGCTCTGGAGGAGGTTTGGACAGAACCTCCTCTCTCTCACACAGACCACACAGAATGAAATGAACAAACTTAGAGATGATCAACATACCAATCCTATTTATAGGAAACCAGCTGGCGTACCATATGGTCCGCCGGACCAGTTGGTCCGGCGTACCAACTGGTACGCTGGTTGATATGTAGACATCACCACATACAATAAACCCAATACATTCAATCTATTCTATTCGTACAGTAACGACCACACACAGAAACTTGTCCTAACAATTCTCAACACCATGAATGTTAGATTACTTTATTCTATATGATAATACTCTGAAAATGATGAAAGTGGGCGAAAACCGCGTGCGAAACCGAGTTATAACGAAGCCAGAATCGCGAAAACAAGTTTGATGTTTGTTGTTGTGTTACTAGTCGCGAATTTCGTCCCACATTGCCCCTGTAAGGATCGATTTAACCCTCACGCGATATCAATGCTTATTAATCTCGTGCGGAATCCGAGATTAACAAGTGATTCAAGTAGAAATCGGAAAAATATAGCAAATACAAGAAAATCACTTAAAAGAAACACAAACCGATTTGCAAAGCTTGAAGAATATCCGATTAGTACACTTGAGAACTACGAATTCACAAAGTGAATTCGGTACACACTTGAATCCGCAAACCCCCACAAAACCCTAGAGAATCACAACCTAAACACCTAGATTAGCTAACCTTATATAGGAAAGTCTAATACTTGTTAAAACAAGCCAAATAATTCGGCCCACATGGCCTATACTCGACCAGACTCGAGCCCACTAATAACACCCATAATCTAATTAACCCAATTACAATTAGAACAAGCCCAAAAATATTACTAATGCAAAAGCCTCAAACAATTATGGTCTCTACAATCTTCCCCTAGGGTTTAGCATTAGACAGCAGTCTTCACATTCTGAACATCTTTGATAACTGCACCGTTGCTGGATAATACCACAATTCTTTGGCCACAATCTCTGCAACAGCTCGCGTGTAGCATTTAGCATATTCTTCAGTCTCCGTGTTGCTTTCAATCTGATGCTTGGCCAGAACCAGAATATCCTTCTTGTGAAATCTCATCAGATCATGAACCTCCATAACATTCATAGTCTTCGATGCACAAAGAATCTTTGCTTCACCAGAGTAGTCACTGTATGCCCAAGTTTGAAAGTCATGTAGACAACCCTCAGGATGATGCATTGGCAGAGGTATTGTCTTTGTCTTCTCTGTTGGAGGGTACAACACACTAGTAAATTTCTTCTTAGACCCACTACCTTTCTTCCCATCCCACTTGAATACACCTCTGTATTTTTTAACATATGACTTCTTGTGGGGAAAATCCTCAAACCTTTTGAATTTGCTAAGCACTGCATTCTCCAATTTTCTGTAGAAGTACTTAGCCTGATCATTCTGTGATGGGTTTGTAAACGGGGCCTTATACAACAATGTCAGATCCACATTTGTCCAGGAATAAAACTGGGTCCAGCTTTGTAATATTCCAGAGGATACTGACCCTTCCTTCTAACAACAAACATATTCTTCTCATCATCAAACATCTAGAATTTGATTTCTTTAGTAATTCCTCTTGTGTCATGATAATGCTCTCCCAGCTAAATCAAATATCTTTCAGGAGGATAAGCATATGTCTGAACCTCCCATCCTCCATCAAACTCTAAAGCTGGCACAGTCATGTAGTCTCTGTTTCTTGTGTCTTTATCAGCTTCTTCAGGCAATACTGGGTCAGAAGTATCAGGGATATCGGACTCAAAGTCAAATACCGGTGATTGAGACGAACCACTGGCACCTGATCAACTCCCTTCTTTGTTTCCTGGATCTCCTTTGTCATCTTTCTTTGAATCACTTGTACCAGCTGAAGTAAGCTGTTTTACCATTCTATGCAATTCTTTAAGCTGAAAACTTTCTGTTGACCTTCTTCTGATTCTCCAGTTCCGTAGCATGAATTTTCTGTATGTCAACAAGATCTCCAATCAGCTCACTTTGGGCAGTGTTTTAGGCTTTTAATTGTGCAATTTCAGTTCTGAGTTCCTTTTCCAATCTGAACTCGGGTGTCTCTACCGCTTTTCCTTTGTCTTGGGTGGTGGGTTGTGAAGATGATTGACCAGCATCGGCACTGGTTACTGGTGGTGCACGAGGATCTAATCTTCTTCTTCTTGGGTCACGTGGAGTTTCTGCGGTGTGTTGTGTAGTAGTCTCTACTTCATCAGTCTGCTCTATAGTAGCAGAAGTACCAAGGGGAGGCACCTCAATAGCTTTCCGCTTTCTTATCAATGGCGTCTTTGCAATCACAGTCTCAACATCTTCAATATTGATGTCATCAAGGTATGTATCATAATTGATATACTCTTCACCTTCAAAGTTCAATGCACCAATCTGCACGTCTTCAAGATCAAAATCTTCCCAATCTGAACTATCTGTCAGTTCAGTAACTGGCTTCTTAGAGGCAGGTACATTATGTTCTTCATCAATAACTGCATTTCTTTCTACAGGAAACTCCTCTCTTGTTATCTCAGCAAACTCACCAAACTTGTTCCCAAACGATACCTTGTTAGTCAGTTTCTTCTTCGGATTGATCATCAGGAAAACCTCAATCCCATAGGCTTAGTATCATGAGTGTCATTGGTCTTCCTCAAGGCTGGATATCTTGAATCCAGAGCTAGCTGGATGAACCTTGGAACGGCTGCAAACTTTTTATCCCTGCTCACTACTGCCTTCACATCATCAAAAATCAACCTTGACCAGTTGAAACGAACCCCTCTAACATGTGACACCATAGCATGGGTGTGCACTTGGTTCAGTTGATCTGTTGAACTCTTCTTTGCAATCACACACTTCTGCAAGTAATGGGCTAGCATTCTCTAGTATGGTGGAAGGAGAGCCTTCATAGTAGGAGGAGAAACTGTGTGATAACCCATTTCTTTCAGATATTGAGACACCATTTCTTTATCAAGAGCAATAGGATCTGCAGCAACATCTTTAAGCCTGAGAGCTTGTCTGAAATTCTCTTTAGTCAACACCACTTCTGTTGCTTGTATCTTGGCCATTATCTTTTTTCCATCATCAGATACGTATGCTGTCTTCCAAAATTCTTCTTGCATACGTTTGCAGATAACAGGATTTGTTGTAAGTGCAAAGTGTAGACAACACTTCTTCAGTCCTGCAATCATTGACTGGTACTTCTCCCGATATTCTTCTGGTGGATCAAGCAAATATGCTACCGTATTGTGATCCTTAATAAACTCTAAGTCCCTGCACTCACAAACACAGATAAATCCAAAACAGACAGACATTTATTAGTCATATGAATTTTTTCGAGAAACGGGCAGCATAATGGCTTAAAATTGGAAGAAAAACCATCTAAAACATGTCATCAGGTACCTTTCCGATCGAAAACTAGGTTCCCGATCAAAAAGCATCCATCTGATCGAAAACTGCTTGGTTACCGAGAAGCTTGATCGAAAAGCACAAACTTTGATCAAAAAGCATAAGCTCTCGATCGAAAAGTGCTGGTCGCTCGAGAGGCCTAACTCCCTGATCAAAAAGCCTAAGAGCTGATCGAAAAGGGTAGTTTCCCGATCGAAAAGCCCCGGGCAGTCGATAACCAACGATCGAAAAGTGCTGGGGGCTGATCGAAAAGCTTTTCAGCCCGATCGAAAAGCCCCTAGCCTGATCGAAAAGCCTCGTCTTCTTCATTCAACACCTGCAACTCAATTAAAACTTGCATATATGTATGTTTCAATCATGATTTCATACAATCAATGTTCCCAAACCCTTATCCCTTCCATTCCCGACCAAGAAATCAAACAAAATTAAATCCTACTCAATTCGGTCTTGAGGAGGTTGAGCCGCACGCTTCAATCGAGGTGCCATGGAGTGAAATCGACCGCAGGGATGTCATAAGGAGGTGATTCCGACCAAGGGGGAGGTGCCGGATGGTGATGACGGTGGCGGAGGCGGCGGATTGAAGATGGACGGCGGCGGCGGTGCTGTGGGAGATTGGGGGTGTTTCGGTGGTGGTTTTTGACGGGAATGGCAGTGGTGTGGTCAGTGGGTAGTGGCGAGGGTGGTGGTGACTGGCGATGGTGACGGCAGAGGGTGGTGGTGGTGATTTGAAGTGGTGGTTGGGTGGTTAGGGTTAGAGAGGAAGAGAGGTAGACGGGGGAGAGTGATGGGTGTGAGCCAACTCTCCTCCTTTTTGTTTCAAAAAAAAAATTTTTTTTTAAAAATTCACTTTGGCCCCCTCAACTTCAAATGCAATTTATTTTCCACCCACAATTTTAAACAATCATGCTCTTTTACTAACTTTATTACCAAACATTTAAACTCAAACCCCGTTAAATACAAAAAAAAAACTTCCCTTGAACTCAAGCCCGAGAGTTTTATTATCTGGCAACTTAAAATGAAAAATAAGACAAAACACACAAAATCAGAAATTAAGATGAAATAAAAAAAACAAAATAAACAAAATAATCTTAACTGACTGAGTTTGGAGTGAAGAGGCATTATAAGGGATCATACCAGATAGTCTGTGACTGAGGAACCCTTTTCAGCTTCAGTTACTTCACGTGTTTAGGCGATTGCCGGTATTATTGGTCCATCTTTAAACTCATGCCGCTTTCGCTTACTCAGGCAGTTTTATCAATTTAATTTATATTTTTCAGGTTTCTTAAATATGAAAATCTATCCAGGTCACACACATAAGTCCTAGGTATAGTTTGTGCGCTCTATCAAGTACATCTGGCTTCCGTACAACATTTTTCACGACACCTTTCCTTAAACCCAATGTCATGCTCTAGACTGGGTTGAGAAAAGAAAGAATAGATCACAGAGGTTTTGTTGGATAATATACAAAGTCAACTGAATTTTTGAAACATTTTTAACAATGTTCTCATCAGTGACAAAGGCTGAGGGTTTTGGACGCTTGAGGGTCACTTTTGATTGTGCACATTGGCATCTTTTTGGATTAACATATATCTACAATGTGATCTAAAACGTACGTGGATCAGGGAGGTTCCAGGTCTCCGCTTTCGCAGA
Source organism: Deinandra increscens subsp. villosa (assembly GCA_039602395.1). Taxonomy (NCBI): domain Eukaryota; kingdom Viridiplantae; phylum Streptophyta; class Magnoliopsida; order Asterales; family Asteraceae; genus Deinandra; species Deinandra increscens. Next base: position 36,201,283 of record JBCNJP010000009.1, read on the forward strand.
ACAGGGGAGTCCTGACTCACGTACAACATTCCCAGGTCATTGCTTACGCAAAGCAGTGGGAATGGGATTTTTGAGCATGACATCAAAACTCAGAACCGGGCGTGTGTCTCCGGATTCCTGATGCACAGTCAAATAGAAATTGTACTAACCTAAGTATGTGCTCCCTTTCAAGCATCATACGTTATCTTCAAGTGTTGTCTTAAAACATACCTTTTGATTGATTGTCAGCAGAGCCTACCAAGCATATCGACCATGAATCACTGCTTTCACCTTCACCTTACATGTGTCAGTCAACAAACACCTGGAAATTTATATCACTTCCCAGCCTGGTCAACCAAAACCAGTAAAAAATTTAAAAGCACACACTTTGGAGGAAATGATTATCTTATATCTTCCCCTTGCTTTTAGATTTTTTCAAATTACTAAACAAAACACTATTTTTTTAATTGTTTTTTTTAAATAAAAGAAACATAAAAATAGTTGCCAGACTACTCATCAAAGGCTATCATCATCCGGAGGCCTTTGAAACACATTTCAAAATTTACACTTGGAAGGGGTTTTGTGAACATGTCCGCCACATTGTCATCCGATGCCACCCGTTCTAAATGAATGAGCCTGCGATCATAGCAATCCCGAATGAAGTGTGTTTTTATATCTATGTGTTTGGTTTTGGAGTGCTGCACGGGATTTTTCACAATTTGCAATGCAGCATTGTTATCACAAAAAATGGGAGTATCGAAGAAATTCAAACCGTAATCCCCAAACTGATGTTGCAACCAAACCACCTGTGAGCAGCAAGCAGATGCAGCTACATATTCTGCTTTGGCAGTCGACTGGGACACCGTGTGCTGCTTCTTGCTTTGCCAGGAGACCAGCCTGTCACCTAAAAGTTGAGCTCCAGCAGATGTGGATTTCCTGTCAAGCTCATTCCCGCCATAATCGCTGTCAGAAAAAGCATATAGATTAAATCCTGACTCTTTAGGGTACCAGAGGCCTAGTCGAGGCCGACCCTTCAAATATTTAAAAATACGTTTAACAACAGAAAGATGAGAGAGTTTAGGATTAGCCTGATAGCGTGCGTAGTGGCACACAGCTAGCATGATATCTGGACGGCTGGTGGTTAAGTACATCAAAGACCCAATCATAGACCGGTACATGTGCTCGCTCACCGGTTGACCGTCTGGGTCCCTGGTAAGTGCTGGTCTGGCCACCATAGGTGTGGAGACAGGCTTTGCATCCATCATCTTGTACTTTTCCAAAATTTCTGTGACATATTTGGCCTGATGGATAAGTATCCCACTGTCACATTGCTTCACTTGTAACCCGATGAAAAACTCCATCTCGCCTATCTGACTCATCTCAAATTTTGTGTGTATTACCTTCTGAAACTCTTTGCACAAGTCTTCATTGGTTGAACCGAAGATGATGTCATCAACATATACTTGCACCATGATTATGTCATGCTCGACCTCCTTTCGAAAAAGTGTCTGATCTACTATGCCTCTTGTGTACCCGTGTGCTAGAAGGTGATCAGTCAGGGTCTTGTACCATGACCGAGGGGCCTGGTGTAAACCATACAATGCCTTGTCTAGCTTTAACACATGATACAGGTGTTCCTCATCAATGAAGCCAGGAGGTTGAGTGACATACACCTCTTCATCCATATCAGCATATAGAAAGGCTGTTTTCATGTCGAACTGGTAGACCGTGAAGTTCATGTAGGATGCGTAGGCTAAAAAGACTCTTATTGCCTCTAATCGGGCAACCGGTGCATATACTTCGTCATAATCCACTCCTTGAATCTGCTTGTGCCCTTGAACTACCAACCTGGCCTTATTTCTGACAATGACGCCGTTGTCATCCTTCTTATTCTTATATAACCACCGAGTATAATGACCTTTTTGTCAGCAGGTCTTTCTACTAACCTCTAAACTTGAAGCCGTGAGAATTGATTCAGTTCCTCATGCATAGCCTCTACCCAGCTAGGGTCTGTCAAGGCCATGGTAATGTTAGGGGGCTCAACTTGTGAAATGAAACAGGAGTACATACAATGATTGATGTCCCCTGATTGGCTTCTTGTTACCACCCCGGATGCTAACGGACCAATGATGTTATCCAAGGGGTGGTGTTTATGGATTCTGGTTTCTGCAACGGCTTGAACGGGCATTTCAGGAGGTAAATTTGATTGATCGGGTTCATCATTTGTTTCAGCTTCACCTTCTGTATCGGCTCCCTGTGTTTTAGGAATGTCGGACCCGGGGTTGACATCTGCTTCATGAACATCTACAGGATCAGCAGACTCCTATACGGCTGTACTGGTGTGGTTTCAATTCCAGAGGCAACAACTGGAGCCTTGGCAACGGAGTATGGTAAGGACGGTCCTGAAACTGGATCTTCAAATAACTCTTCAGTGATGACAGGTTCCAAACCAAACGGACGGAAGAATTGATTATAGTCAAAAGCATGAGGAGGACCCACTCCACCATCTGATGGATTTTCTTCTAGCCAATCCACATTGGTGGATTCCATCACAATCCCAGTAGTTTTGTTGAATACCCTGTAAGCAGAGCTGGCAGAGACCTACAAAATAACATTCATCAGATTTAGCCGCAAATTTAGGTACATCAGTGTTTACTAAAACGGTGCAGAGGCACCTAAAAGCCCGAAGGTGGCCAATTCTGGGCTTATCATGGTAAATCAGCTCATATGGGGTTTTTGGCTGCCGCTTATTGATGAGCACCCGATTCTGGACATAACACGCAGTGTTAACTGCTTTTGCCCAAAACATAGTCGGTAGCTTTGAGTCACACAGCATAGTACGAGCTGCTTCAATCAGGGTCCTGTTGCGTCGTTCTGCAACGCCATTCTGCTGAGGGGTGTAGGGGGGCACTGTATTGATGCTCAATTCCATGATCAGCACAGAAGTTATCAATACTTTGATTTTTAAACTCAGTCCCATTGTCACTCCTGATGGCCTTCACTTTCTGCTTCAATTTGTTTTCAATGAGCTTGATGAAGGCAATCAATATACCTGCAACATCACTTTTCTTTGACAAGAAAAACACCCAAGTGAAAAGGGAAAAATCGTCAGTAATAACTAAACAAAATGCATATCGGTTAAGACTTAACATACTGACTGGACCAAATAGGTCCATGTGAAGCAGCAGAGGGTGGTGGTGGTGATTTGAAGTGGTGGTTGGGTGGTTAGGGTTAGAGAGGAAGAGAGGTAGACGGGGGAGAGTGATGGGTGTGAGCCGACTCTCCTCCTTTTTGTTTCAAAAAAATTTTTAAAAAAAAAAATTTCACTTTGGCCCCCTCAACTTCAAATGCAATTTATTTTCCACCCACAATTTTATACAATCATGCTCTTTTACTAACTTTATTACCAAACATTTAAACTCAAACCCCGTTAAATACAAAAAATACTTCCCCTGAACTCAAGCCCGAGAGTTTTATTATCTGGCAACTTAAAATGAAAAATAAGACAAAACACACAAAATCAGAAATTAAGATGAAATAAAAAAACAAAATAAACAAAATAATCTTAACTGACTGAGTTTCGAGTGAAGAGGCATTATAAGGGATCATACCAGATAGTCTGTGACTGAGGAACCCTTTTCAGCTTCAGTTACTTCACGTGTTCAGGCGATTGCCGGTATTATTGGTCCATCTTTAAACTCATGCCGCTTTCGCTTACTCAGGCAGTTTCATCAATTTAATTTATATTTTTCAGGTTTCTTAAATATGAAAATCTATCCAGGTCACACACATAAGTCCTAGGTATAGTTTGTGCGCTCTATCAAGTACATCTGGCTTCCGTACAACATTTTTCACGACACCTTTCCTTAAACCCAATGTCATGCTCTAGACTGGGTTGAGAAAAGAAAGAATAGATCACGGAGGTTTTGTTGGATAATATACAAAGTCAACTGAATTTTTGAAACATTTTTAACAATGTTCTCATCGGTGACAAAGGCTGAGGGTTTTGGACGCTTGAGGGTCACTTTTGATTGTGCACATTGGCATCTTTTTGGATTAACATATATCTACAATGTGATCTAAAACGTACGTGGATCAGGGAGGTTCCAGGTCTCCGCTTTCGCAGAACAGGGGAGTCCTGACTCACGTACAACATTCCCAGGTCATTGCTTACGCAAAGCAGTGGGAATGGGATTTTTGAGCATGACATCAAAACTCAGAACCGGGCGTGTGTCTCCGGATTCCTGATGCACAGTCAAATAGAAATTGTACTAACCTAAGTATGTGCTCCCTTTCAAGCATCATACGTTATCTTCAAGTGTTGTCTTAAAACATACCTTTTGATTGATTGTCAGCAGAGCCTACCAAGCATATCGACCATGAATCACTGCTTTCACCTTCACCTTACATGTGTCAGTCAACAAACACCTGGAAATTTATATCACTTCTCAGCCTGGTCAACCAAAACCAGTAAAAAATTTAAAAGCACACACTTTGGAGGAAATGATTATCTTATATCTTCCCCTTGCTTTTAGATTTTTTCAAATTACTAAAAAAACACTATTTTTTTAATTGTTTTTTTTTAAATAAAAGAAACATAAAAATAGTTGCCAGACTACTCATCAAAGGCTATCATCATCCGGAGGCCTTTGAAACACATTTCAAAATTTACACTTGGAAGGGGTTTTGTGAACATGTCCGCCACATTGTCATCCGATGCCACCCGTTCTAAATGAATGAGCCTGCGATCATAGCAATCTCGAATGAAGTGTGTTTTTATATCTATGTGTTTGGTTTTGGAGTGCTGCACGGGATTTTTCACAATTTGCAATGCAGCATTGTTATCACAAAAAATGGGAGTATCGAAGAAATTCAAACCGTAATCCCCAAACTGATGCTGCAACCAAACCACCTGTGAGCAGCAAGCAGATGCAGCTACATATTCTGCTTTGGCAGTCGACTGGGACACCGTGTGCTGCTTCTTGCTTTGCCAGGAGACCAGCCTGTCACCTAAAAGTTGAGCTCCAGCAGATGTGGATTTCCTCTCAAGCTCATTCCCGCCATAATCGCTGTCAGAAAAAGCATACAGATTAAATCCTGACTCTTTAGGGTACCAGAGGCCTAGTCGAGGCCGACCCTTCAAATATTTAAAAATACGTTTAACAACAGAAAGATGAGAGAGTTTAGGATTAGCCTGATAGCGTGCGTAGTGGCACACAGCTAGCATGATATCTGGACGGCTGGCGGTTAAGTACATCAAAGACCCAATCATAGACCGGTACATGTGCTCGCTCACCGGTTTACCGTCTGGGTCCCTGGTAAGTGCTGGTCTGGCCACCATAGGTGTGGAGACAGGCTTTGCATCCATCATCTTGTACTTTTCCAAAATTTCTGTGACATATTTGGCCTGATGGATAAGTATCCCACTGTCACATTGCTTCACTTGTAACCCGAGGAAAAACTCCATCTCGCCTATCTGACTCATCTCAAATTTTGTGTGTATTACCTTCTGAAACTCTTTGCACAAGTCTTCATTGGTTGAACCGAAGATGATGTCATCAACATATACTTGCACCATGATTATGTCATGCTCGACCTCCTTTCGAAAAAGTGTCTGATCTACTATGCCTCTTGTGTACCCGTGTGCTAGAAGGTGATCAGTCAGGGTCTTGTACCATGACCGAGGGGCCTGGTGTAAACCATACAATGCCTTGTCTAGCTTTAACACATGATACAGGTGTTCCTCATCAATGAAGCCAGGAGGTTGAGTGACATACACCTCTTCATCCATATCAGCATATAGAAAGGCTGTTTTCATGTCGAACTGGTAGACCGTGAAGTTCATGTAGGATGCGTAGGCTAAAAAGACTCTTATTGCCTCTAATCGGGCAACCGGTGCATATACTTCGTCATAATCCACTCCTTGAATCTGCTTGTGCCCTTGAACTACCAACCTGGCCTTATTTCTGACAATGACGCCGTTGTCATCCTTCTTATTCTTATATAACCACCGAGTATAATGACCTTTTTGTCAGCAGGTCTTTCTACTAACCTCTAAACTTGAAGCCGTGAGAATTGATTCAGTTCCTCATGCATAGCCTCTACCCAGCTAGGGTCTGTCAAGGCCATGGTAATGTTAGGGGGCTCAACTTGTGAAATGAAACAGGAGTACATACAATGATTGATGTCCCCTGATTGGCTTCTTGTTACCACCCCGGATGCTAACGGACCAATGATGTTATCCAAGGGGTGGTGTTTATGGATTCTGGTTTCTGCAACGGCTTGAACGGGCATTTCAGGAGGTAAATTTGATTGATCGGGTTCATCATTTGTTTCAGCTTCACCTTCTGTATCGGCTCCCTGTGTTTTAGGAATGTCGGACCCGGGGTTGACATCTGCTTCATGAACATCTACAGGATCAGCAGACTCCTATACGGCTGTACTGGTGTGGTTTCAATTCCAGAGGCAACAACTAGAGCCTTGGCAACGGAGTATGGTAAGGACGGTCCTGAAACTGGATCTTCAAATAACTCTTCAGTGATGACAGGTTCCAAACCAAACGGACGGAAGAATTGATTATAGTCAAAAGCATGAGGAGGACCCACTCCACCATCTGATGGATTTTCTTCTAGCCAATCCACATTGGTGGATTCCATCACAATCCCAGTAGTTTTGTTGAATACCCTGTAAGCAGAGCTGGCAGAGACCTACAAAATAACATTCATCAGATTTAGCCGCAAATTTAGGTACATCAGTGTTTACTAAAACGGTGCAGAGGCACCTAAAAGCCCGAAGGTGGCCAATTCTGGGCTTATCATGGTAAATCAGCTCATATGGGGTTTTTGGCTGCCGCTTATTGATGAGCACCCGATTCTGGACATAACACGCAGTGTTAACTGCTTTTGCCCAAAACATAGTCGGTAGCTTTGAGTCACACAGCATAGTACGAGCTGCTTCAATTAGGGTCCTGTTGCGTCGTTCTGCAACGCCATTCTGCTGAGGGGTGTAGGGGGGCACTGTATTGATGCTCAATTCCATGATCAGCACAGAAGTTATCAATACTTTGATTTTTAAACTCAGTCCCATTGTCACTCCTGATGGCCTTCACTTTCTGCTTCAATTTGTTTTCAATGAGCTTGATGAAGGCAATTAATATACCTGCAACATCACTTTTCTTTGACAAGAAAAACACCCAAGTGAAAAGGGAAAAATCGTCAGTAATAACTAAACAAAATGCATATCGGTTAAGACTTAACATACTGACTGGACCAAATAGGTCCATGTGAAGCAGCTCCAGTGTGGATGAAATTCTGCTAAACACCTTTGGTTTGTGTGGTCGTTTGTGCTGCTTCCCCTTAGCACAAGCCACACATTTCTCCTTGAGCACAAATTCTTTGATTGGAAGGTCTTTAACAAGTCCTCCCCTAGCAAGGCGATTCAGATTCTTCAGATTTATGTGCCCCAATCTTCTGTGCCACAACTGAGCGTGGTTCTCAGCAGTTTTAGAAAGGAGACAGGCCACCTCAGATGTGGGGGGTTTCTGCATGTTGAGCACATAGGAGTTACCATATCTTGGTGTTCTCATCAGCACCCAATCGTCAGGGATGGAGTATCCAGGTTTAAGAATGAGACATTCTTTATTGTTAAAGAGGACTGGATACTCCCGATCACATATCTGTGAAACACTTAACAAGCTGTGTTTTAACTGCTCAACATAATTGACATCATTGAAGCTGAGACAACCATTGCGCACTGTGCCTTTCTGACTGATATATCCTCCAACTCCTCCGGCGAATGACACATATCCTCCATCAAATTTTTCCAAGTCTTGCAGTAGGGATAGGTCACCCGTCATATGCCTGGAACAACCACTGTCAATGTACCATAGGTTGCTGACAGGCCTCCTTAGCTGTTCCTGCATACATAGAAGAAGTTAGTTAGATTTAGGTACCCAGACCTTTTTAAGACTGGGTAAAGTAGGGCTGCAGTTGTATGGCTTAAAAGATGATGATAGTTTTGTAGTGCAACTTGGTGGATGCATCTCCTTTGCTTTGTTGTGAACCTGTTTTCTTTTTGAAGGAATTTGATAAACATTTGTTTTTGTCGGTTTAGCTTCATCAAATTGTTTAGAGTGTTTTTTATACACTCATTTGGGGACATACTCTTGGTTCACCTTCTTTTTAACATTCTAGTTGTCATGAGAAAAATGTTTATCATGCAAAACAGGTTCAGACACAGTTACTGATTTTTTGACAGGTTTATTATGTTTTTGAGAATCAGTTTTGTGGCTGCCAAGGGATTTTTGGGTCAGTTTGGTTTCCTGTCCCTTTGGTTGATAAGCATGCTTCTTCTTCTCACCTTGTCCCTTAGGTCTAAGAGGCACATTATTCTGCACCTTTTGTTTGTGAATTGCAGACCTTTTGGTCACAGTAGGTGCCTTTGGACGTGTTGGTACTTTCAGCTTGGTGTTTGTTTTTTCAGGGACGGGTTTGTTGTTTGTGCCACCATATGATTGCCCATGATTATTTTTAACGTGAGTTTTGGGAAAGTAGGGTTCATATGGCCTATGTAAGCAATTTCTTGCCACATGTCCGGGATTTCCACATGTCTTAGAGGTTTAGTGACTTTATCATCACAAGCACCAAATTTAAAATTGTCACACAAAGAAGTTTTATCAAAGACATCAGACTCAGCAAATTTGAGTTTGGAACCATCAATAGGAAAACCAGTTTTATTCCAATCAAATTTTTCAAAAGACTCTTGACTTGAAAGACTTGAAGTTTCTGCCTTTTCACTTCCATTACTGCTAACTACATCTGCACAAGAAGTAGAAGTGTTAGTGGAGTTAGAAGTAGGAGATGAGATTTTTATAGGGCATTCACACAGTCTTTTGTCTATGTCGGCTAAAGAATCTATCTTCCCCTTTGATGGTGTATGTTCAAAAATCTTTTCATGCATATGGGGCATGGGGACAGTGTGAGTTGATGTTTCTTCTTTGATATCATCTCCAAAACCTAGACCTGAATTTTGTTGAACATATTTCATCCTAACGTCAGAGTTATAGAAAAGAGATCTTGCTTCCAGCATTTTTGATTGAATCTTATTATTAGCGTCTATCTTACTTTGAGATTTAGCAAGTTGATCTCTCAATTCTTCGACCTCTTTAGTTAGTTTTTCAACTTTTGTGTTAGCAACTCTCAACAGGACTCTAGTGTCACTTAATTGATTGTCAAGGTTCGTCACATCAAGCTTAGCTGCTTCATACTTATCCCTATTTACTTTAGCCATATCTTTGAAATTATTTGATTCTCTAGTGGCGCATTCACAGTTTAGGGATTCATAATGAAATTTAGAATCATATTCTTTGTAAGCATTAAATACCTCCACACAATGAGAACAAGAACAGTTGCATACCTGTGTGTTGCTGGATTTGGCTTCAGGCCCTGGACCAGTATTCACCATGAATGCATGTTGATTCATCTCCAGAGCTTCTCTCTCTGCTTCTTCCTCAGCTAACATAGCAATGTGTGTAAGACTTAGACTGAGATCATCAACCTGAGTAGACCAGTCATAACCTCCTGGGGTGATTTGAACAACAAGAGCTTTATCATCGGCTCCTACCTCCCTTTTCTTGACATTCTGTTTTTTCATCACCTTTAGCACCTCTTTCAACTTTAGGCTTGGTGCACTCTCTGGCATAGTGACCATATTCATTACAGTTGAAGCATCTCAAGTTGGCTTTGTTGAAAGATAGCTTTACCCCTTTGCCATCATTCTAAGTTTTGCTCCCAGTTCTTGCCATATACTGCTTGGCTCTCAGAGCGGACATTCCCATTTGATAAGATATGTCCATCTTTTCAAGATCATCTGGATTCACCTGATTCACATCCTCATGGGACAGGTCATTTGAAAGTAAAGTACCTGCAACCAAAGCTTGATAACAACTCATTATTCCTACTCCCGAGGCAAAACTAGAAACTTTAGCTAAGGTGTTAACATCCAATGTAACCAAGTTAGAGCCATTTGAGGAACTGGATCCACAAGAAGTTTGAGAAATAAAAGCTAGTGGGCTTGATGTCAGATTAACCGTTTGAGTTGCTGGAACACTGGGCTGCGATATAAAGGCTTGATTCACTTGTTTGGCAGCTGCTCCAATTCCCTGTTTTCTTGCCCTCTTGAGTTTCTTTTCTACATAAGCTCGAATTGTAGACATGAGAGAGCTAAGGGTTGCTGTGTTCAAGTCCAGGACTCCTTCCATTACCTCCATTGTGCTGTCCCAGTTGGGGGGTAAAGAACTAATCAGCTTCTTGTTGACTTCCTTTTGAGTGTATGTCACATCAGCTTCTTTCATTGCTGTGACGATCTTGATGAACCTTTGCAATTGAGTTTCTATATTCTCACCATATACGTAGTTGAAGTCATGGAATTTCTCTCTAAGGTTCTCTTTCCTTGACTCCCTCATATCTGAGTTTCCTTCATATGCATCAACTAGAGCATCCCACAAAGTTTTAGCAGACTTGTATTCCTTAAAGGCTTCGGCAACCTCAGGTGAGAGTGCCATAGTTAATGCAGCAAGAGCCTTCTTATCCTTTTCCACCTTGTCCCAATCAGTGTCTGACCATTCATGCTTCTCTTTTATCACATCAGGTTGTCCAGTTGTTTGAGTCTTTGGAACATAATCTCCAGCTTCAATAGATCTCATAATCTTGGGATCATTGTAGTTAGCATAGTTGACGAACCTGCACTTCCAGCTCATGAAGTCCTTTCCTGAGGTCAATTTTGGTGGTCTTGTTGCAGTACCGATTTGAGCATCCATTTCCAGAGTAGCAGAAGAAAGATTAGCCATGTCAAAAGCCATTGGAAGGGTTTTCGGTTAGGTCGAAAAGTACTTTCCGGTCGCACAAGGTTTCGATCGAAAAGGGGTTTCCGATCAAACAAGGTTGGATCGAAAAGGGTTTCTGATCACACGGGGTTGGATCGCAAAGGGTTTCTGATCACACAGGGTTGGATCGAAGAGGGGCTTTGATCGAAAAGTCTTGAATGGGACTTTCCGATTGCGAATTGCCGACGATTGAAAAGTCACTGGGTACTTTTCGATTGAGACTTTTGATCGATAAATCACAAGATGGGACTTCTTGATTATGATCAGCCGATCGAAAATCTCAATTTGGCACTTTTCGACTGAGGGACTACTGATCGAAAAGACACTAAGGGTCTTTCTCGATCAAAGGTGAGCAGCAGATGAGGGTTTTCGATCAGAGTGTCTGATCGAAAAGTTTTGAATGGATCGAAAAGTCTTCTATGCACGTACACAGGGTCTCGAAAGCTTCTGTTTTTTATTCTAAACCTGCAAAAAAAACTTCTGACTTGTGCTAACTGCGAAAATCACAAAAACACTTAAACTGTTAGTTACCAAAAACCTGAATCTGATATCGCGAGAGCCTCGAAACTTGCATTTCTTGGCTCTGATACCAATTGTAAGGATCAATTTAACCCTCACGCGATATCAATGCTTATTAATCTCGTGCGGAATCCGAGATTAACAAGTGATTCAAGTAGAAATCAGAAAAATATAGAAAATACAAGAAAATCACTTAAAAGAAACACAAACCGATTTGCAAAGCTTGAAGAATATCCGATTAGTACACTTGAGAACTACGAATTCACAAAGTGAATTCGGTACACACTTGAATCCGCAAACCCCCACAAAACCCTAGAGAATCAACAACCTAAACACCTAGATTAGCTAACCTTATATAGGAAAGTCTAATACTTGTTAAACAAGCCAAATAATTCAGCCCAAATGGCCTATACTCGACCGGACTCGAGCCCACTAATAACACCCATAATCTAATTAACCCAATTACAATTAGAACAAGCCCAAAAAGATCACTAATGCAAAAGCCTCAAACAATTATGGTCTCTACAGCCCCACCAACGAAATTTTCACTCCTTATACACCTATAAATACCTCTTCTAGGTCCCTTATAGCTTCCAACTCCTAGTTTGAGTATAAACAAGTGGAATATCCAAATTTTGGTGGTTCCACAAGTACAATACCCCTACGGGTGTCGTGCTTAGTAGTTTTTTATGCTCTCGGCGAGGAGGTGTTGTCCTTCAAGCTCGTCTCGTTTGAAAAGCTTCTTTGAGATAATTCTTCTTCTTTTTCTTTCTTTGTTTCCTTTCTTTCTTTCCTTTCGCTATTCGCTTATTTATCGCTTTATTAGTTTAATTAGTTTAGTTTAGGTTCTTAGTTAGGTGCTTTAGGCTCGTTTAGGTAGCCTTGCTAAGGCTCGTTCTTAGAACGCCTAGCATTGTTAAGGCTTGTCCTTTGGACGGCCTAGCTTTGCAAAGGCACGTTATTAGGACGTGTTGCCTTGCTTAGGCCGATTTAGGCTTACTATAGCCCTTGTAGAGGCTTGTTAGGCCCAACGAGTCTAAACTATCATGTCCAATTTCATCTATATTCTTCTAATCGAAAAGTCAACGTTTTTATGCAAGAAAAGATTGGGGATTAAGGCTTGTTCTTCACAAATCAACAATTAAACTAATTTTTAGTCATTCTAATATGTAATTCAAGTTTTGAACATAAACTCATTTTTAAGAATTTCAAATAGATTAGAAATCGATCTTTAACAACATATTTAGTGATGGTACTTGAGACGCGAATGACATGTAGTAACTAGAAGGGTGAAACCACCGGTAGTTGGGGTCTCTGTCAAAAGGATAAGTGTTCGCATAATTCCATAGTCGGACCTGGATACTTACCTGGGATGCCCCGATGAGAGTGTCATAACCTATTAGGCCAAAGCATGTCTAGTAACGTTTAAGGTATTGTTACTCTTAAAAGTTAACATTTTTTCAAACTTCAATTTATAATATTAAAGCTCATCCCCAAATGCATAAGAGCTTAGAATCCCATATTCCAATATTCATATTGTCCCCTTCTATTCTTTTAGGATGAATCTTTGGGACTAATCCTTTCACTTTCACTTTTCGCTTCGTGGACTTAACTTTTAATCCAAGTGAGTAATCCTTGCCCCTTTTCTCATTTTCTCATTTTTGGGGTTGCAACATGTATCCTATTACAAAGTGATATCTTTAAAGTTTATCAATTACCATGCGTATGTGATATATGTGTGAATTATGTGTTATGTGACTTCTAGCATGATTTGTCAATATGTGATTTTCAAAGGCTTTCATGTTTATCAAAGGTTTTCATGTTTATCATTGAATGTCAAGTATGTCATGTTTGTCATGTCTGTCATGTTTTTCATTTGGCATAAACATTAACGTAAGGCCTAGGGTAACAAAGGTAGATCTATCGGTTGACAACCCACTCAACTTGACCGGTTCGGCGTTGGGTGTTTGGAGCCTATTTTATTATTTCATATAGTCTAACCTGCGGGTTAGGGAATCTCTCATATGTCAGTAAGGTTTGTTTATGCCTATTATTTCATGTTGTCATTTTATACCAATAATTTTGGTTATGCCTAGTCTTTCATGTTGTCAATATCTTCTAGCATGTTATATTTAACTTATTCTATCATATAACACGTAACGCATGTCTTTCAAATATATGTTAAGTATTAAACTTGTGGTTACTCACCAACTATTTATAGTTGACCCCCTTTATTTTATACATGTTGCAGGCTATGATGTTGATGTTTCAAGATGCTATCACATAGGGCTTTTGGACCTAGATTAATAAATAAATTGTATATATTATCAATATATGGTGCATTGTTTTATCTTTCAATGTTATCAATTAAATTCATTATTTAACTATTGTCACTAAATTAGTTGTCATGAGCTTATGGGCAATCTAATCATGCCCCAACGTATCCGTCGTCGGTTGGGGTGTGACATAGGGTTTGTTTGAAGAAGATGACAACTTTCTGTAACTGATTATATATTAAACTTACTGGTTAAATCCCGTCCTCAGGATCTGGCCGAGCGGCCAGGCTTTTGATCTGTAACCGGAAGGTCGCCTGTTCGAACCCTCCCTAACCCCTATTCTTTTACCGTTTTCTTTTTCCTTTCCAGTTGCCATGTCGCTGTATAATCAAAACCCATGGTTGCGAAATCTATTAACATGTCCAGCCCCCAGCCCGACGGGTAGGGCGCTGTACTATAACCTCCAGGTCACGGGTTCGAGTCCCGTGACCCCCACTTTTGTTGTTTTATATCTTTTTAAGTAATTTCAAGTATTACTTGGTCCAAAACCCAAAAACTACTATTATATGTCTATAAAACCTTGACTCGTGAAGTTCCATAGACCCTGATAGGGTTCTTGCTGAACGTTTATATTATGAAAACGTTAGGATTTAAATAAATTTAAAAATATTTAATGATTTCGTTATTATTTATATAAATTAGTTTTAAACATAAAAATCGATATATACATATATAAAACGTCCAATATATATATACGTATGTATATGTCGTGACAACACTCAAGATTTTCAAGAAAATATTTAAAACGTTTGCATGATATTAAATCATATATATATATATATATATATATATATATATATATATATATATACTATCTTTATATACATATTGGAGAGAGAATTTAACCTTGTTGAACTTTTAAGATTTGTACAACCCCCCTTGCATAGTGTACAAATGTTTAAAGCCCAAAATCTTAAAAATTATGTTGAATCCGGCGGAGGATCAAACCTCATAAGGAACGGTCAGAGCGAAGAAAACTCTCCGCCCAGACGAAATTTCCGGTTTTGTGATTCCCGCTCATGCGCTCTGCCATCTCCGGTAACTTTTTCTTCTTCTTTCCATCTTTGCTTTTTCACAGTCACCTAATCTGGCCTTTATTCACAGATGTTGAAGAAAAGCACATATCGAACGGTTCCTGTGAACTGGATCATAATCCGACGGTTCTCCTCTTCTAGTTTCACGCGGATTGATCTCTTGTTTGGAGTTTTTGAAAAGGATCAAGTCTTGGTTGATGTGTATAAAGCCCAAGAAGATTCATCTCATTTCCCACATCTCAATTTGAATTTTATACCGGTAAGTGGATTTTACTTCTTATATTTTTATGTTTTTTTGGTTTAATTGTAGTCTTGAATTCTTATTTACTTAATAAATTGTATGTTCAAGGTTTGGATTGCTGTTTGAAGAACTGATAGTTTGTTGATTGAAGAAACCAGAAGAAGAAATCATATTTTCAAGGTATTCCATTTGTATTATGCTGCTGCTGTTTTTTTTCTTTCTTTGAGCCTGCTTTAGCACCTAATTATTGTTTTGAGCCTGCTTTAGAACCTAATAAATTGGGTTGATTACATAAATCTGATATGATAGACCTAAGTCAATAAGTTCTTGGTGTTGGTTTAGTATGAATGCTTTAACATAAGTGTAGGTGTTTTAACCTATGTAAACGGATTATGTATTCATGTATGTGTGATACCAGTGTTTGGATCTTTGGTAGAGTACTATAAAATTTGTACTTTAGAATATGTTTGAATAAATTCTAGTGTGTCATTCATAATAAATGTTTGCTAAAAGTTCCTACATAAGTAATGCATAACAAATGTGTAGCTCTCTAAATGATTTCTAAGTATAGGATATGGCTTAATGGTCAGAGTATATGATGAGATTAGAATGAGATGAGAATTATATTGAGAGTAGCTGATTATTGGTGATCTGTTAAATATGAGCTTTTAAACTTTGTATTTTAATAAGTAGTGTTACTGGTAATTTTTTTGAAAACCATCTACTCTAAGTGGTCATTAAGGTAAAAGAATCTAAGTGGTATACCCTAAGTGGAGTATAGTATGAATCTTTTAAAACCATCTACTCTAAGTGGTAAAAGAATCTAAGATTTGTTTATAAAATAAGTAACATGAGTTTTTTCTATGCTTGAATCTGCTATATGCTTGAAATCTGTGGCTATGAAATAATAAATATCCTTAACAATGAAAAACACACTCTTTAATCTATTTGCTATGAAATATGTTTGCTATGATTCCAATATGTGAAATCTGTTTGCTATGCTTGAATGTGTTTGGATATAAGAAATCTGCTCATATTTGTTCTCATTTTTGTTATAGTGATTCTATGCTCAAAGCTGATCTCTCTTATTTGTAAATTGAAAGTGCGTGAATTTAATTTATTCAATTGAAGAAAATAATAATATGGTTTTCAATTCATAGTGTGCTTATGTGTTGTAATTTAGTGTAAAGATTATACCATGTATGTGTGCATGTTTTTCTCCATGAACTTAGAATCAGTAATTTGGATAATTAGAAATGCATCCAAAGTGGCACAATTTATAAATGCATATGATGTTTAAAACAAAAGCAAACAATGTAAACCTCAGGCCTAGAGGTCCTTGACACAAGCATATCATCACCATATTTACCATTTTTTTTAATAAAACTATCTGAGTGTAGCAAACTGATGGTGTACATTCATTAGTGACCTTCTAAGTTGTATGCTTTGGGTTTTAAGATTGAAATGCTTTAATAAGTTTAAACTCCTTTAGTATGCTGTAAAATTTTATGTTCATACCTAGAGATGGTTTAAGAGGCTTGGATGTTTTATTACTAGGTTCTAAATTTGTTTTTTTGTTTATTTGCAGCCACTTATTCTTTAAGTTATTGGATGTTTTAGTAAAGTAGTTTGATTTTGTTTTGTATTTTAAGATGGAAATGGTTTAATAAGCTTGACTTCCTTTAGTATTCTGCCAACCTAAGACTGCTTATGACTCACATGTTCCTAAGTTTTTAACAAGATGATGGTTAGGATGACTCAAATCCAGGGGACTGAAAGTAGGAATCAAATGGTTAGGATAACTTAAAGCCTTGTGCCTAAGTTTTTAATATGTTCTAAAATCAGTTTAGAATGAACCAAAGCCAGGGGATTGAAAGTAGAATAACTTAAAGCCTTGAGCTGCATTAGCAACCTTCAAATCAACAACCTTTGTACCATTAACTACAGCCTTCAAATCCTTTTGTTTAGCCGCACCAGATTTTGACGTTTCCCCACTCTTTTTGCTCCTAAAACCACCAAAACCATTAGTTTTAGTCACCTTTACATCCTTCTTTGCAGAACCCTCATCATAATTACTAGAAGTACCCTTCTTAGCATCATAATTGGCACCAACCTGCTAAGCCACAATAGTAACAGAAGCCTTCGGGGCACAAAAAAAGCATGCTGACTAAATTACATGCCCAATATGATTTTGAAGCATGCTGATTTTGAAGCATGCCCTCAGTGGCAATTTTGGCTATAATTCTTGTTTAACTTGCAGCTATGTATTTAAGCTGCAAACATAGATACCACATATACATCTCTCAATTTAGTCAACCTGAAACATGCATTTTTATACCACAAACCACAGGTTTAAACTAACCAAAATCTACACTTTTATATAGCATATTCTATTAGATTCATGGCTATTCTTTATCTTAAAACTTTTGACCATTCATGTAATTCAAGGCTATCTCACAACATGTTTTTTCATTCTTTATGCTTCCTGTGTGCCTTCATCAAACTTTTGTGTTAAACCTATGTATCCATTATTAGTAGAAAGAGTTCTGTTTTAGTATAAATGGAAGAGATTAACATAAAGAGAGTAGTTTAACTAAGCATACCCATAATTAGATTTAAATAGTTTCATAACTTGAAATCTGCCATGGATTTGTGTAATGTACTCAGTTTTCTCATGAGTATTGGATCATTTGAGTTAAAAGTTTTCTCACAAGTGTGCTTTAGTAAGGAGACATCATAAACCACAAAAACAATGACATTCGACTTTTTGTTGTTCATCTGAACAATTTATGAATATATCCATACCTGAGTTTAGATATAATGGTGGGTATAAATTACACATTGTTAATGTCCATAATGACATTCGACTTTTTTTTGTTCATGGCCTGCATGAATATGTCTATTCCTTTGACGTATGAAAGATGATGGGTGATGAGTGGCCTTTGGAAGTTTCATTATCGAAGGTAATGCCCATTCGTGTTCCTATAGAATTCTACGTCAAGTATGTCACGAATGAAGACAAATGGCTTCTTATGACGAATTATGATGATACTTATGTGTTGGACTTTAGTATGAACAAAGTCATTTACTCATATCCTTCTAAGTACTTTAATGCAATTCAAGGAGCAGCATACACCGAGACGCTTCTATCCCCAGGTATTAGTGGATATTGGATGTCATTAATTTATAAAAAGACAAGGTTAATTTACTAATTATGATATCAAAACATTAGATGAGCTAAATATGTAAGTTAAAAAATTATTATGCGTCTTAAGATAATATTTATTCATTACAAAATACTAACACAATTGTTTTTTCTACATTAACTAAAAAGTTCCTAAAGATGGATCATGATGACCATAATACACAAGATGTTCCAGGTATCAATTTAATATTTAAATTTGTAGTGCGCTATACCTATCTATAACAATTGTAATAGACTTAACATTATTTTACAGTGATAGAAGCTCCTCCGATAGAGGAGAACTTGCAAGTGGCGGACGATCCTCCGGTAGAGGACAACATGCAAGAAAATGAAGACACGCCTCCACCCATTTCTGATGAAGAGTGGTGGGCAATGTACGGTGATGAGGTCATCGAGATATGTAAGCTCTATGAGACAAATTGACCTCCTTACACTCAGTTGAAGTCGTTTGAGTTTGAATTTGAATGTTGTTTGTTTATTCCCTTGTTAAAACCTTTATAACTTTTTTCATATGTTAAAATTTTTTATAAAAAATTGCACCATAAATCTTATAATTCTGTTATCTTTAATTCTGGAGAAAATTAAAAAAAATCAACGTTTTTTTTATTTTTTTATTATTGCACATGTGCAATAAAAATTTATTATTGCACATGTGCAATAATATTAAAACCTCTATAACTTTTTCATACGTTAATGATTTTGATAAAAAATTGTACCATAGATCTTATAATTCTGTTATCTTTAATTCTGGAAAAAATTAAAAAAAAAATTAACGTTTTTTATTAATATTGCACATGTGTAATATAATTAATACGTATTATTGCACATGTGCAATAATAAAAAAAATCACGAAATTTTATATTTTTAATTTTTTCCCAGAATTAAAGGTGACATAATTTTAAGACTTTTGGTGCAAATTTTTTTAAAAAATATTATCGTATGAGGAAGTTATAGAGGTTTTAATATTTGTTTTCTTGTTTTCGCAATAACATCTTGTTTTTATTTGATCCTTCCCCTATATATATATATATATATATATATATATATATATATATATATATATAGTGAAAAGTTCATTGTAGACACCCCCATAAGTGTAGACAGGTAGACACCCTTTTTCACCATTAGATCTCTTGATCTAATGGTTGTGATTAATTTTCTTTTTTCTTTTTTTCTTTTTTCTCATTAATTAGAAACTTTCACATGTGAAAAAGAGCTATTTCACATGCGAAAGTGTCTACAATGAACCTCACCCTATATATATATATATATAGGAAGAGGATCATTGGAAAACCCTCTAATTATTGGAAAATCTGGAAAACCTTTTTCAACCACTCACATTATTTCTTTTGTTTTTAAATTTTCTTTTATTTAAAGGGCAATATGGTAACTTGTCATAATCTATTTTTATAAACTATTTTTAATAAATTGATTAAACCTATTTTCTCTCTCTCTCATATACCCTTTCCTAAAATCTCCCGCTCTCTACTTTAATTTTAAATTTCCAGTCTAAATAAAAAAACAAACCTAATTTACAAAAGAAAAAAAATAATTGATCAGCAGTTCATCACCAGCACAAAGATTGGTACATCGTTGTAACGATAATTTTAGGTATTTTTTCAAGAAAATAAACGATAGTTACATAGATGTAACCATTCAGAAAAGTTACCTAGATGAAAGAAGTTGATAGGAGATTACTACTAACATTTATGTAATACTATCATATGCGTAATCACGTGAAAAAATTTCATAATGTTCTAGAAAGAAAATACATGGCGTTACATTCGTGTAACATCAATTAAAAACATGTGAATTAAAATACGTGTAATAACTACTTACATTTATGTAATAACTATCATATGCGTAATCACGTGAAACAATTTCATAACGTTCTAGAAAGAAAATACATGGTGTTACATTCGTGTAACATCAATTAAAAACATGTGAAATAAAAGTGTTACGTACGTGTAATTAGATCTAGAAACAATAGAACCACGAATACAATTTACAAACTTTTCTGAATGGTTACACCTATGTAACCATCGTTTATTTTCTTGAAAAAAAAATTATTGTTACAACGATGTAACAAACGTTACGCTGGTGATGAGCTGATGATCAACGATTTTTTTCTTTTGAAATTAGGTTTTATTTTTTTCTAAAATTTGGTCTGAAAATTTAAAATTAAAGGAGAAGAGAATTTAGGAAAGAAATGATAGGAGGGAGAAAATTGATTTGAACATTTATTAATAAAAATATTATATGTCTATTATGCCCTTGGTGCATTAAATAGATTTCAAATTATTTCCAAAACTGACACATTAATTTTCAACCATAGATTAACTAATCAATGGTGTAAGATGGGTTTTCCAGGTTTTCCAAAGAGGTAAGGTTTTCATTGATCCTTACCCTATATATATATATATATATATATATATATATATATATATATATATATAGGGTTAGGTTCAAATGAGAACTTTTTGTTTTGAGAACTTTTGAGAAGTAACTCTCAACCACAAATTTCAGGGGGGGGGGGGGACCACTACAATTCATGGGAGGGGGGATACAAGTAAATAAACTTGTGGCTCAAATTAGTTCTCAAATCAAATTGGTTCTCAAATGATCTTCTCCCTATATATATATATATATATATACATATATATATATATATATGATTTATTGTCATGCAAACATTTTTAATATTTTCTTTAAACTCTTGAGTGTTGTCACGACATATACATACGTATATATATTGAACGTTTTATTTTTTTTTACACTTTTGACTACGCCTAGATATTTATATTTGCGAATATATATATTTACCCGATGATCCCTACATTTATTATTTGGAATACCCTACACCGATTGATTTTTATAGATCTTTGTGTCCTCGATTTAATATTGTTTTTTCCTGCTTTTGAACAAACAATTTTTATCACGTATTGAAGCTGTCACCTACGTCATATTTGGAACTACTTGTTATCAATATCGTCGTCTAGGCTATGTTACTCATGTGCGGACACACACTTACGTATGTAAAATCGATAGGTTCTCAGTAGTTACGCAAGACCTAAAGTCTTACTAAATTGTAGCAGTGCACCCTAAGGTGAGTTACGCAACCTTTTACATTACATCCGGGTTTGGACGATAACACACGCAAACACATTACACTCGGGTTAGGATGACAGCACAACTTTGATGTATGATTAAAGTATAAATCCAGTATATATCACATGTTCACGTAAAATGCTTCATCTTTCAAGTCCTTACTTTAGCGAACCGTTAATAGAAAATAGCGAGAGGATATTGGGTAGTACTACTGGGGTCTGACAAACCCCACTCAGCGGGCACGAGATGCACCAACCGACTGGCGGTCGGACTGAGGACAATGTCAGCCTAACTTACCGTGATCGAGTAGACACAGGGAAGGCAAAACACGTATGGATTATTCCTACAACTAATTGGTCAGCTACCTACGATATGGATTGTACTTGTAATATACATGCTTACATACGAATAAAGACTGTTATATTCGTACTGCATATTTATAGTAGTTATACTTATGTGTTTATGTGAACTCACCAACATTAGTTGACACATGCTTCTTGTGCATGCTTTGCAGGACGCTAGGAGTATCCGATTTTGGGCACGTAGGTTGGCTAAAACCTTTCATTTTGGGAATTTCTCTTTAACCTTTTCAAACTTAGATTTAAACTGGTTGTTTACTTAATGGGCACTCATTTTGCGCGACATTACTTTAATATACTTCCACTGGATTTTCAAACTCTGTTTTGGTTATTTTCCTCTTTGGAAATATATTTACATTTTGAACCCTAAACTTATGTTTGATGTAACTAATGACTCGGGTCCTGTTCTGGTTCACACCCCACACGTTAAAACTCCATTGGTGGGAATTAGGGTGTGACAGTCTTTTTTAATTCCTAGCCAACAGAAACACAACCAACAACCCCGAGGTAAACAAAGTAAGGGACACCATAAATGAAGTAATCAATGAATTACTCAAGAAAATAAACTTCTATGTCAACTTCATAGAGAATGCTTAGTTTGAATTGATAGAAACCTACGAGTAACTCTAGACAGCACACTGGTGAACCTAAGTAGATGTTCTCTCTTGTAAACATTGTTGACGAAAATGAATGATCTTTCCTTTCAAATTATTTATTTTTCTTCAAATACATAGGGGTAGATTGTTAGGTATAGAACAATTAAATGTAACCACGACAAGTATTAGAAGAAACATAACCAAAAGATAGACGAAAAGAAGGAAAGATAGAATCTGTGAGATTCACAGATTCCAAATGTTCAAAGTACAAAGTTCTACAGCTTCACAGGGCGGTTTCATGGAGCAACTGTGAAATCCACATAACACTCAAACAGAGCTCTGTGAACATTCTCTGCAAACATTTTATGTGAAATACTTTCACTGGAAAAGTGACACGTGGACACAACGCTTCTAACGGGAAGTATGAAAAAGTCTTCAAAGAAGAAAATATCGAAGGAGTTTGAGATCATCATAAGATAAGAAGGAGAATATATTTCTAAATTCAACAAAAGGAATGAATGCACAATAACTTTCTCTACAAGGAAAGGTCCCACCAAATACAAGTGGTTGAAAAGTGCAGTAAATTGAATACTCCATTCAATTTACTCACCTACTTTATACCCTCTTAGGCCTATAAATAGAAAGTCATTGTCTTCTGAAATCTTAAGACAAACACACCAAAACATCGAAATCTTCTTCAATTGATCAAGATCAATACTCTTGTAGAAAGATATTTCTGATTCACACATACACATCATACCCTCTTGTAACCATTCTTTACAAAGAGATTGTTACACCCCACCCCGCCATGCCCCTGCCAGGTGCGGGGGAGAGGACGTGGGACTGGCCGCCCGTATCCGAACACGCGGAAGCAAACATATATATGCAAGGAATACATGTTCAAAATACACAAACGAACCACCTGTCCAATGCTAAAGCAAGTACAACCCAAAATGGACTTAAATACATTAATTTTTAAGTGTTAAACATAAATCTATGCCCAAGCAGAACCTAAGGCTACCAGCACAGTCAAGGAAAAGATAAACAACAAAAGATTGTCATGATGAGGGACAAATCCAAAAGTCAACAAAATAATCCCCAACAAATATAAAACCAACTCGTCCCTAATCCAAATGTGACATCCACCCATAGCTTCACTTACCTGCACATGAACCAAAAATACGTCAACAATAAAAGTTGTTGGTGAGTCGTAGCGTGTTTGACTCAAATACAAGTTTCCACAAATCAAGTAACAACATTGTACCTGTTATAAATTCCTATGGTTAAACTAGCACTGTGGGGGTACGATCTACGGCTGCACGCCTCCCTTTGTGGACTAGGCATATACGCCATCACCCGACCCCTAATTGGTCCAACAAAGAGGTATGAGACACCTTGATCTACCTCTACAGCTGTATTAGTGCAATATATGTCTTTGTGTCTAAACACTCAGGCCGAATTAACCATACTAATCAACATGAACATCTTGTAACATGCGAGTTTAGATTTATAACACAGTGACAAGTACCTAAGCACAGTAACAAACAAACAAGTAACAGTTTGACATGGTTCATGTACACCCCAAAACGTTAAAAAGTTAAAGTAGGGGAAAAGCTATCATCTGAAAGATATCAAATGGTGGAACAAACAAGCGTCACAAGGCACGAGAATCCAATCTCCAAGTGTATCACAGTCGCAAGTATATTATAATGATATATACATATTTATAGCAGAACATATCCGCAAATATAAATGCTTAAGCAATTGACAACAATAATCCATAAACAAATGGGAAGTTTCAGAAAGTTCCTAGGAACATACTGGGCGGATAACAAACACCCGACGAGATCATAGGGCCAAACTATGAAGTTAAACATCACCACTAGAATCAAACTACCCATACTCGTAAAAATAATCAAAGCGGGTCGCCCGATATTTCCCAAAACACAAAATAAACAATAATGACAAAACTGACCTAGGTAGCATGCGGACTGCATAGGCATTAGAATGCCAGCCATGCATCCGCATGGCGGTCAAAACCTCGCCAATGACTTTTAGAATATTGCCACATGAAATGCCCAGAAAAACCCACATGCGGTCCACACCGACTATTTTGTCCTTTTAAGGACTTTTTCCATTTTTTAATTTTATCTCGTTTCGACAACAGGGTTTTGTTCCAACTTACTCCAGTAGGCATATATCACCAATTTGGTCTCTGAGGCCATACCAAATGAAAGTTACAAGTCCTCGTTATATACAAAATGTCCATAATTCAATCCTATTGCAAAACCGACAACCAAAATCATGGTCTAACCCAATGGTCTCCACCTAGGGACTGGATAACTCAGGTTTTTATGGCTTCAAGCCATTGAGATGCCCAATGTGTCATTAACCCATTCTCAATAATCCAAAATACTCAGTTTTCGGGTTTCCAGATACTAAAATACAAACAACGCCTCCATCCATTTTCCAATCCTCAACTTGTGACATTTTAATCACTGAGTTTTATGGGTTTCCTAGGAAAAATTTTCAGATACAAATACTAAACCCAAATATAACATGTATATATTAAAGGCTTGTACCTTATGCACAAGATCTTGTACCAAGCCTCTTTAGGCAGGTTTTCACTTCTCCAACTCTGTTGATCACTCCAGAAGCTATACCCTTTCATGCATCATCAACTCAGTTTTAGAGGTGGGTTTCTTTAAAAACATGATCAAAATCAAAACCAAACACAAACTCACCTTGGAATCACTAGCACTTGCTCCTAATGTCCTTAGATTATCTTAGATCGTCCATGTAAGACCTTCTAGAGCATCAACAACTTCTGATGAGTGAGAGTTCATAACAAAACTTAACTCAAAATGGAGAAACAAATGAACTAGATGCTTACCCAAGCGCTTTACAACTTGTATTTGCTTGATCCTTAAGGTTTATGACCTCCTCTAGCCGAAAATGGACTCCTCAGGGGACTAAGGGACGAAATGAGAGAGTTTTACCCAAGTTAAATCGTGCAAATGAGCAGATATGAGCAAAAACTCGTTTTTATAGCCCTGGGCCCGATGCGGACCACATGAGGTGCACAAAGGGAGTCCATGCATTCTGCATACACTCAAAAACACGCACGGATCCTGAACCACGAACCAAACCGTTGACCAGATCCACATGCGGACCACAGAAGGATATCAGGAGATACATGCGGTCTGCATGTGTGTAACACCCCAAATTTCACAGATACATGATATATATATATATATATATATATATATATATATATATATATATATAGTAAATACGTGTTTATATTATAAATACGTGAGCTGGATTGATAATGTGGTAAGACTATGCATTAGATAAGTTACATGTGTTAAAAATACGTGTTTGATGGCCTATATGATGAAATATGCATAAATGGATGTGTTAAACGGCAACAAAAGTAAAGTATGAGATGGATATATGTTTATATGAATAACATAATGATACATGTGTGAATTGATGGATATATATATGTGTAAATACGTGTGTTAATAGTTAATCAGAAAGTAAAAGGACTAAAAGTGTAATTATTGTAAAGATAAACATATACGGATATTATACGTATCTATAATTATTATAAGTATCCCGAGACTTAGAATATAGTAAAAATATATCGTAATATGAAATGATAAGTATTGTAATGTTTGAGGGGCTAAAATGTAATTTAGCAAATAATAAAGAAAATATATATAAATGTATATTATGTTATCGTACGAATCTCAAGCTTTAGAAACCTTATAAACTGTTAGAAATATTTCCCATAATGTTTTGGTATGTAAAATGATAAAAGGATAGAAGTTCAAGGGGTTAGAATGCACAAAATAGAAACATAAGGGCCTAATATGTAAATAATCAAATCTAACCGGAAAACCAGTGGCTCGCGTATCGCAAGCCACACCCTCTATCTCGGCGCGACACGCGAAGGACACATTTGCAGCAGAATTGTTCCAGGTTCGAAAATGGCCACGTTAACAGACTTAGAGGGCACGAGTTGATCACCTACGCGTCGTTTTTTGATCATGAGTCACCCATGGACGTGTAAGGACATCAAGGCGCACCTATGGGTATAAATAGGAGCTCAAATCGTCCATTCTAACTCTCCAATTCACTGATTTATAACCCGAAAACCCCCATTTCAAACTAGAAACTTCATCGGAGCAATTCGAGCAAACGGTGAGGATTTAGGAGCTGAAATTCTGTAGTCACCCCATATTTGTTATGCTAAAAAAATAACCTCTTTCAGTTTTTTTTAATATTATGTCTAAGTATGGTTTCTAGAAATGATCTAAAATTAGGGTTCTTGAACTTGTTTTGCTAAAATTGGATAACCGGGTAGGAATTAGGGTCTGAATTTTAGTAGTTAATCCTAAAATGATGTTTTTTAAGAAAGCCCTAAGTTTATTTCACAATTGGAAAAGGTTTCGTTAAGGTTTTATTAACGGGTTAAAATTAGGGTTTTCATAACGTTGTTCTGCCCAAATTGAGTAAACGGTGTTGAATTAAACTTTGATATTTTAAAGTATATTATAAAATGTTATAATGGATAATATACTAAGTTTTTTTTAAAATAAAATGAGTTTTGATAAGGAAACGAGAAATATATGAAATTAGGGTTTTGAATTATGATTATTTAATATAAAATAATCCGGAGGGTATGAGTACTTGATTTTTCGTATGGAACTATGTTTATATACATAATAAGTATATATGGGGTTAAAATGGATAAATGATAAAGTATTTAAGATACCGAGTTAATCGGATATTTAGAAGTTCATGCGGACCGGAATCGTAATCGCCTGTACACTGGGGTTTCTGGCAAAGCGGGGTTATCGCATAAATCCCAACTGGGAACTGGCATACCTCACTGGGCGATCCCAGGGTGTGTGTTTACTTATATGAATGCGCGTCTTCATATTAAAAGGGATAATAGACCTATAGGGGTATTTTGGTCATTTTGACCTTAAAAGAAGTAAACCTTAATAATTAGATATTATTAAGATTATATAAGAGATAAATAAACATAGGATGTGTTTATAATATTAAACCTTACGTTAATGCCATACGATACGCGAATTAGGTTAACCAAGGATTCTGTCGGAGGTTCTGTCCGAGTTTAACGAGTAAAGAGACAAAGTGAGTTCTGCGAGCCCACTTTTAAATGTTTTAAACAATTTAATGTTTTCGGGCTGATATATATACTATATTATGAAAATACATTCAAATGCTTTTATCTGAATATTTGATTATCTTAACTGATGAATTTATGAACTGTTTGAAGTGATATGTGCTATGTTATGAAGGTGCTTATGAATGGTTATACGTGTTAGTATTATATATGAAATGATGATGATATATTAATGCATATGAAATGATTGTTAGAGTTATGTGCTATATTTGCTTTGAAACTAGGTATCCAAATGATAAGGGTTTGTTAATAAACGTACAAGTGAGAATGTATGATTATGTGGTGGATACGCCGATGGTACATCCTGTATACAAGCATGGTAGTATAGTTACCCGGTATATTAAAAGTGTGGAGGATACATCGCTGGTACATCCTGTATACATACACCTAGGTAAATTAGGGGATGTTCATTTGTTGCAGTATATGAGTATATTATCATGTTTATTAGCACACGTAAGTCATCTGGGTATTTAACTAGGGGCGGGTAGTAGTACTGTTGGGCTATAATTATATGAGGCATGAACATTTGTATATGGGCTAATTGTGTTTTGTTTTGGGCTTGTTTATCTTTTAGTTAGTGGGCTAGTTAGTGATTATGATTGGGCCATGTGGGCTTCAACTAGGTTTACGATTATCTATGAGGACTATATAAGCCTCATATGTTTGTGTTTATGATCAAGCTTTTCAATACAACTTACTATTTACGATTCCTATCTTCTTGTGAGTTTACGATCAGCTTCATATTGTGTAGTGTTCTTCATTCTAGACTTGATCTTTACATTAGATCTTGTCTATTTCATCTACTTATCTCTTGAATCAATCTTATACAAGGATTCCGCACTTGTATTAGATTAGATATCGTGTGTTTGGGAGATTTCCGGACCTACAATTGGTATCAGAGCCAAGAATCTTAGATTCGAGGCTCTCACGATATTGATTCAAGAGTTTTCTGGGTTTGTTTTCAAGTTTGGTTGAAGATTTGAAGGTTTTTGGGGTTTACGACTGTTGCTACTGCTGTGTTCTTCGATTTTTGGTGTTTGCGATTGAGTTTTCTGGGTTTCTTGGCGTTTACGACAGTTCCAGTTGAAGATATTCATCAGTTTGGGCGTTTACGACTTCAAGACTGAGTTTTTGAGAGTTTACGATTCGTACATTGGGTATTTACGACTTTGCTTGGTCGTAATCGGTGTTTACGATTGTGCCAATCAGAATCGCGTGATCGGAATCGGTGTTTACGATCAAAACTGATCGTAATTGGAGTTTACGATTTTCACTTATCGGAATCTGTGTTTACGACATCCGGAGTCGTAATCAGTTATCGGAATCGGGGTTTACGATTACAGTTATCGTAATCAGGCTGTTTTAATCGTAATCGACTATTTGCGATCGTAATCGGGTGTCTTTTATCGTAATCTCATATTTTGGACATTTGGACTTTAGTTTTAGGTTTCCCAAGCTATTGAAATGGATTTTGAGCCGAGCATGTATCAGAAATTGGACTTCGAGATCGGATCTATAACTCGTCCGCCAAGACTAACTTCAGCGGATAATTTCTTAGAGTGGAAATACAGATTCGAAAATCATTTGAAGAGTGTGGATCTGAGGTTATGGAGGGCTGTTGTGAATGGACCGTTTACACCTACTCACGCAACAGGAACAAATGCAGGGAAAGAGAAGAAAGAAGACGAGTATGATGATGATGACTGGGAGAGGTGCAACAAGGCTGAGAGGGCATTTGCGATAATGACTATGGCCCTAACTCCAGATATTGCTCAGGGATTCAAACACTGGAAAACAGCAAAGCAACTGTGGAATGCCTTGATTGTTGCTTATGAAGGAAACCCTGATATTAAGGCTAGTCGGAAGCAGATGTTGAAGCAGAAGTTTAACTTGTTCAATCATATTCAGGGTGAATCGTTTGAAGCTCAAGTTCAGAGGTATGTGTCACTGATGGCAGAGATGTCGAGTTATGGAGTAGAGCCAGATACTGAAGACAAGAATTTGAAGTTGCTGAACAGTCTGCCTAAGTCTTGGAACACCAATATATCAATCATCAAAGACAACAATAGGCTGAGTGAAGTGAATTTGGATGAATTAATCAACAAGCTGAAATCCAAGATGATCGATGATAAGCAGAGAGAGCTGAACCACATAAGTTCTCTAAGTTTGGCTGGAAAGTTGAATCAGGCTTTGCTATCGGAAGAAGTTGAGGGTAAGCATGAAGGAAAGTTTACGGGGAGTGGATCAAGCTCAGCTCCTATGTCTAGTGCTTTTGTTGCACAGCCTCAAGGTAGTTCAAGCGGAGGAGTCAACTCTGAAGATGTCAATGATCCTAACTTTGCCCTTGGTATGGGTTTCATGAACAGCTATCATGCCCTTGTGGCCGGGAATCTTGTACCTTCTGATATGGTGGCTGGTGATCTTAATCAGATAAATCCTAAGGACGTGGAGATGCTGGATGTCTCTTGGCAAATGGCCATGGCTGTCTTCAGAGCCAAGAAATTTATGGCCAAAACGGGAAGGAATGTCTGGAAGGATCAGGATAAAATCAGAATGGGGTTTGACAAGTCGAAGCTAAGGTGCTATAATTGTGATGAGTATGGTCACTTTGCCAGGGAATGCACGAAGCCCAAGAAGGAAAGAGCTGAAGAAAAGAAGGTTGCTGAAGTGAAAGGAAAGGGTGATGCCAAGGCACTGGTGGTTCAGGAAGGTGGTGGTTATGACTGGAGTTCTCAGATGAAGGATCTTAGTTTGTCACATGCTTTGATTGCTACTGCAGAAAAGGATAATGAAGAAAATCATGCCTTTGTGGTCACTGATGAAGGAAAGCCTGAGGAGAGTCAGATAGAAGACAAGGAAGCATTCGTTGCTGATGCTGAAAACCTAAAGGTATGTTCTGATCCCACTTGTGCTCGTATTATTCCTGGTCTTAGACAAATCTGTAAGAATTATCAAATAGAATTGTTTGAGGTCAAGTGTGAGAGGAGCTCATTTAAGGGTAGATGGGTAAAAAATGAGGAAAAGGTTAAGGCACAAAAGCTAGATATAGTGAAGTACCAACAGATAGCAACTGAGAAATCTATCCTGTATGATAATGCCAAGTTAGAAATAGCTGACCTTAGAAAACAGGTAGATGAATTGACTCATAAGACTAATGAGATGCAAGTTCAGTTAGATATGAATCAATTGAGAAACAAGAGAATGCTTCAGGCAGGTAAAGAACTATCTCAGGCAGTTGTTTGTGGACAAGTAGGAAAACACACACCAGGTTTTGGGTCAGAAAAGTCTGACAAGTCCGTGGCCGCAAATGTTATAATTCCCCGACCTATCCCTAGAGATATCATAGGAATGCTCTATGAGGAGGACCAGGTAGATAGAACTAGATCAGGATATCATGAAGCAGGTCCTCCTATAGATAGCTTGATGGTTGGTGTGACCCCTATGACAGAAGTAGAGAAAGAACAGGAGAAACTTGGTTTATATAGGACAGGTAGTCAGAACAATGTAGTTGACCTCACAACTAAACCAGGTTCTTCCCAGGAATCTTTAAACAATAATGTTAGTTCTTCTAATGTTTTTGTTACATGTGCAGATGTTGTAGGCATTGAAGATGTATCTGGGGAGGATGCTGAATGCTTGAGGGTCAATGAGTGTCATGAGTCTAGTTGTTCTGTTTCTAGTTTACCTAAGGATGACGTTCTGGCATCTGTGTCAGAACTTGAAGCATCCAAGTCCAATCAAATTGTCTTGTTAAAACATGTTTCTAATCCTAATGAAGTCGTTAGTTCCTTTAAAATGCGTGTTCCTAACACAAAGATTGGCCGTAAGTCTAAGCCCAATGATTTTGTTCCGTATCCCCAGGTTGTGTCAACTTATAATAGAACTGATAAATCAAAATCTGAACAATTTTGTTTAATAACACAACCTGAAAAACATTCAAAACGTGTGATACACAAATGGGATGATCAACCGGAATGGAAGTCGTCTTACCCAAGACGCTCATACTTGTGTAGCAATGTCAATGGGCCTAGACAAATGAATTGTTTTCAATGTGGTCAACCAGGTCATTTTGCTGCTAATTGTATGAACAGACCCTATGAGCCATATTATCCGCAGAACAAGCGGACAACTATGCTTGAGAAAATGATGAGGGGTGAGAACGGAACTCAAAAACAGCAAGCATCGTCACAGGGGAAGCAAAGTTCTGAACCAATGAAGACTCAACAGTCTAAGGTTCTAAACACAAAGGCCCCGGTGACGAAGCCTGTCAATGAAAGGAGAGATGTGGGCCAAACTTCCAAACCTGCTTATGCAGCTAAAGGAGTTTTCAACAAACCAAATAAATTGAAAACAAAACCTTTTGAGAAACAAGTAACTAAAGTCCATCAGGCTGCTAAACCTAAAGGGAAAGCAGTTATAGAACAACCAAAAGTTGTCACTCAACCAAAGCAAATGGTTTATACCAAATTAAAACTTGAGTGGACACCTATCATCAAAACAAAAGGTAAAAAGGCCACATCTCCTCCAAGAAATGTTTCACCCACAAAGAACTCTGCCAGTAGCTCTAACTCTCAAAAACAACCAAATTGGAAACCAAAAATTCATGCTAAAGTTTTAAATGAATCCGAATCAAAAGCAGGAATGTCTTTCAAGATGGTTAATTACACGGACTCCAAGGGAGTGCCCAGATCTGTCATGACCTGGGTACCTGACTCTAGCTGATTTATGGTTTGTGTAGGGACAGCCGAGAAGATCTGTCAACAATCTCTGGTATGTTGATAGTGGTTGTACCCGACATATGACCGGAGATTTGTCTTTGTTAGATGAGGTTGAAGATTTCAATGGAGGAAGTGTTTCTTTTGCTGGAGGTGTGGGAGGAAGAATTTCAAAGAAAGGAGTTGTCAAGAATGGAGGTCTGACTTTTTCAGATGTGCATTATGTAGAGGAGCTGTCCCACAGCCTGCTAAGTGTGTCACAAATATGTTATCGGGATTTCTCTGTGATGTTCAACAAAAAGGAATGCATCATTCTTAAGCCTGGTGTCAAAATTCCTGAAGAATGTATCTTAATGCGCACACCAAGGCACGGGAATTCTTATCAATTGAACATGGGAAAGCCTCCAACATCTGAAGCAGCTTGTCTTATTTCTAAACAGACTGAGAATCTTGCATTGTTGTGGCATCGTCGTCTGGGACATGCAAACATGAAGAATCTATCCAAGCTGGCTAAAGGAGAGCATGTCAGAAATCTTCCGATCAAAGACTTCTCTTCAGTAGAGAAGTGTGTGGCATGTGCTAAGGGGAAGCAGCACAAACTGCCACATCGTCCAAAGGTTACAAATTCTGTCTCTTCTGTGCTTCAACTCTTACATATGGATTTGTTTGGTCCCATGCAGGTACAAAGTGTCAGCAAGTTTTCATACTGCCTCGTGATAGTGGACGACTACTCGCGATTTACTTGGGTCTTTTTCTTGTCAAACAAGTACGATACTCCGGCCCTAGTAAAGCAGTCTGTGACTCTTATTGAAAACCAGCTGGATAAAAGAGTGAAGGCAATCAGATCAGACAATGGGACGGAATTCAAAAATGCTGAGCTAAATATGTTTTGTGGTGAAAAGGGGATTGAAAGGCAGTTCAGTGCTCCTTACACTCCTCAGCAGAATGGAGTTGCCGAAAGAAGAAATAGGACACTCATTGAAGCGGCTAGAACAATGATGTGTGAGGCAAAATTACCGATCTTCTTTTGGGCAGAAGCTGTGAATACTGCTTGTTATGTACAAAACAGAGTTCTTCTGAACAAGCGTCACGAGCAAACTCCATATCAGATCATTTATGGAGAGAAACCGAAGGTGGGTTACTTCAAGACGTTTGGGTGTCCATGCACGGTGCTGATCCAGTCCGATGTAGGGAAATTCGAAGCGAAGGCCGATGAATGCTATTTTGTGGGTTATTCTGCAAATAGTGCTTATCGTGTCTATAACAAGACCACTGGGTTGATCATTGAGGCATTCAATGTAGATTGGATGGAGGACAATCCTACTGATGCGGGAACTGGACCTAATTGGATCTTCGACTATGGATCATTGTTTGAGGGATTCAATTTCTCGAATGTTTTCCACAATTTGGGCGAAGAATTGTAGCTCCCAGTGCAGATGTAAGACCTCATGTGGATAGAGCATCAGCTGAATCTTCTAGGAATGCAACTGCTGATATTCCAGAATGTTCAGGAACACGTGATGCTCCAGTGGATTCTCAAGGCTCAGGTATGTCTGAAAATGTTGTTAATACTAATCTGCCTGTTAATGTTTCAGTGCCTGATGTCCAAGAGAGCAGAATCAACAAGGATCATCCACTGAGTAATGTTGTTGGGCCAGTGACAGCTGGTGTCACCACAAGAAGCCGCACAGGACACATCAACTTTTGTATGTTTTCCTGCTTCATCTCCCAGATTGAACCTCCCAATGTGATGGTTGCTCTCAAAGATCCAAACTGGATGGAGGCCATGCACAATGAACTCAATCAGTTTTCAAAGCTGGGAGTGTGGCGTCTTGTGAAGCGGCCAGAGGACAAGAAGGTGATTCCCACGAGATGGTTGTACAAGAACAAAAAGGATGAATCGGGGATCATTGTGAGAAACAAAGCAAGGTTGATAGTACAAGGGCACAGGCAAGTCCACAGTATCGACTATGATGAGGTTTACGCTCCGGTGGCAAGATTGGAAGTAATTCGGATCTTTCTAGCTGTGGCTTCGTATCTCAATTTTACCGTACATCAGATGGATGTGAAGACTGCCTTCCTGTATGCAGAGATGAACGAGGAAGTCTATGTTGCTCAACCACCAGGGTTCATAGATGAAGAAAATCCAGATCACGTTTATCTGCTGGATAAGGCTTTGTACGGTTTGCATCAAGCTCCTAGAACCTGGTATGAAACGTTGTCCAATCACCTGGTGGAGAATGGATATACAAGAGGAGTCGTTGATCAAACATTGTTTAGAAAAAGGGTGGAAGAAGACATTATCATGGTGCAAGTGTATGTAGATGATATTATCTATGGATCGACAAACGAAGAATTGTGCACCGAGTTTGAGGAGATCATGAAGAAGAAGTTTGAGATGAGTGACCAAGGCGAGATGAGTTTCTTTCTTGCACTTCAAGTCAAGCAGAATGATTCTGGGATTCTTATTCATCAGGAGAAGTATGTGAAAGAGATTCTGGAAAAGTTCAAGATGCAGGATTGCAAGCCCATCGCCACTCCCATGGCATCCAGACCACTCTTATCAGCGGATCTTAACGGGGAGTCAGTGAGTGAATTCCATTATCGGTCGATGATTGGATCACTAATGTACTTGACAGCAAGCAGGCCAGACATCATGTATGCAGTTTGCGTGTGTGCTCGATATCAGGCTAACCCTAAACTCTCTCATTTAGCTGCTGTTAAACGTATCTTCAGGTATCTGAAGGGCAGGCCTAGGCTTGGTCTTTGGTACCCGAAGAACACTGATTTTCAATTATATGCTTTTACTGACAGTGATTATGGAGGTAGTGACCTTGACAGGAAATCTACTACTGGAGGATGTCAGTACCTGGGAGATAGGCTCATCTCTTGGCAGAGCAAGAAGCAGCATACCGTATCCAAATCAACTGCCGAAGCTGAGTACGTGGCCGCATCTGCCGGTACTTCACAGGTAGTGTGGATCCAAAACCAGCTCACGGATTACGGTATGGAATTCGTTAACACTCCCATATTTTGTGATAACGCTGCTGCTCTTGAGATTGTGAAAAACCCTGTCCAACATTCCAAAACCAAGCACATTGATATCAAGGTACATTTTATTCGTGATTGCTTTAATCGTGAGCTGATTCAGCTACAGAAGGTAAGCTCCGATCAGAATGTTTCGGACATCTTTACAAAACCCCTTCCTCGTCCTAATTTTGAATCTTGTGTTGAAGGCCTGAAGATGATTGCCTTCGAGGAATGATCTGATCATCTATGTTTTTGTACAGAGTTTTTGATTTTTAAATTTTACTTAAAAAAAATATATTTAAAAAAAAAAAAAAATAGAAAATGACTGAAAAATTGAGTCTTGTTTCAAAAGCCTCACAAAAACAGGGGAAGAAATGGTGCTGGTTAAACTGAAAGGTTTTTATGATGTCTTTTGATAGGACTTAAATGCTTAATGACGGTTGGAGACTGACACGTGTAAGGCTGATGTGAAAGATTGCTCGAAGATGATTTGTCGGTAAGCTCAACCAAAACAATGATCATCTATGTAAGTGCAGTAATCTTAAACTCTATATATGTTAGTTTCCCATCCTAGTCTACATGGTTTAAAAAACTGAGTCCCGACAAAAACGGGTTGAGAGTGGTAATTACCTAGTATTCACTCTCTCACATGCCATGCTTATACTGTATAAGACAACACCACAGAAAAGAAAAAGAAAAAGAATTCAAAATATGAATATTCTGAAAAAGAAAAAGAAAAGAAAATAAAATTATTCAGTTGGTCTTCTCTGCGTGCTTATGCGGCCGACCTGATCATCAACTGATAATGTATGAAAAACAGAAAATAAGTGGTAGTCAAAAGCAGTGTTGCATGGTTCCTCAAGTTGGGGGTTTGTGAATCCTCAATAAACTCTGAGGTTGGGTAGGTTTTGCTATGGAAAATTGGGTGTGGGGACGGTTAAACATATCGGTAAATCTGTACCATATTTAAGCACTTTACTGGATGTGAGTTTCTGTGTTCAAACCACCTGACAATTGTCTAGAGTGTCTAGTAACGGAAGCTGAAAAGGGTTCCTCAGTCAAAGACCTGTCTGAAATTATCTGTGAAAAATACCAGCACTAGGTATGTGAATATTTGAATTTTCTGAGGTAAGTTTGTAAATATTTTAAATTTTTGGTTTTGATCTTATCTGTTTTAACTTTTAAAATTTTTATGATCATGATCAGATACTCGGGGTATGAGTCTGAGGGGAAGTTTTGTAAATTCTCAAAAGTCAAAATCTATCAAGTTGTTAATGAGATTTATCAATTTTGTAAGTTTGGGGTGAACTTAAATGCTTTTGAAACTCGAGGGGGTCAAATGAAAAAAAAAATTTTAAAAAAAAGGTATAAAAGTCCATTTTCGGTTTACGATCCACACACTTCACCCTTTTCCTCTCGTTTACGATCCGCCGTTCTCCTCCGCATCACTCGCCGCAAAACCACCGCCGACCACCGTTTCTGCAAACCGAGCACACCTTCGCTCTCGCCAACCATCCTCGACCAAGAACCCCCTTTCAAATCTCTGTAACCGCAAGTTTTTACCTTGGTTTCACGGGATTTGTAGTTCGAACCCTAACCCGTCTCCATCTTTCAATTTTACCGTCTTCGAGTCGGTTTCACAAGTTTTTCAAGTCGATTTCTTGCTTGCAACTGTCAGAAGGTAGTTGGAGATGACTTATTCTGCTTTTTTTGAGATGTTTGATGTGTTTTTGAGATTTTTGCAGGTTATAACAATGGCGGATGTAGTGTTTACGACTTTTGCGATGAAGAAGACGACTGTTGGGATGTTTACGATCGCTGATTACGATCAGCGATTACGATCGGCGTTTCCGATCCGCGTTTACGATCTGTGATTCCGATCCGAGCTTTCGAGTGAAGTTTACGATCGGGCCTTAGGAGTTTACGATTGGGCTATGTGTTTCCGATTGAACCAAGCTTAAACCCGATCGTGAACTCATTTTTAAAATCGTAAACCCAACTTTCGGATCCTAAACATGTTTTAAGGATCGTAAACACACTTAAATTGAAAATTAAAATCATAAACACATTTCAGAATCGTAATCACACTTTAAAATGAAAATTAATAAGGATTTGAATGTTAAACACTTAACATTTTTGAGAATCTCATTAAGTTGGTCGTTTTTGAGATAAAATTTGTCGGTATTTGTAAGCATGTGCTTAATTCAATTATTTTCCCGAAAAATGTTCAAATTGAAATTTTGTGAAGTTCAAAAGTAAAATGTGATCGTCAATTGAACACGTTAAGGGTAAATAATCATAATTGCTCATTTAATGATCATGTCTGATGCATATGTCTTGTCTTACTCAGATGGCTGAAGAGATGCTGATTGGAGATATAAAATATGAACCAGACCATTGTATGCCGGCATACCTAGAAGACCCGCCAGAAAAACACATGGAGTTATTTTACTCACTAGTGGCCGGAATGAACACATGCAAGATTAACCATGCCTTGAGGACAAATGTACTCATCGACGAGATGCTGGTTAGAGAATTTTGGGGAACTGCCAGGGCAAACTCTGACAAGACTAGGATTACCGCAACGGTCAATAACAGACAAATTGTCATTGAAGAAGAAGACATAAGGCAGGGGCTGAACATCACTGATGATGCTTCACATCCTATCAAGTATCCGAAGGAGGTAGTTCTGGCAGGTGCGCAATCAATGGGGTATGAAGGAAAATTTCCGCCCATCTTTAAGAAGCTTCTGCCGCACTACTGGAGGTGCCTGGCGCATTACATGCAGAAATCTTTCCTAGGCAAGAGAACGAGTTTTGATCAGTTAAACCAACTCCATGGAACTGCCTTCGTAGCATTGGCCTTAGACTGGAATTTTAACTACTCAAGGATGATGCTGATTGATTGGATAGGCAATGCAGAACTGAGTGCCAGAGAGCAGTTTCTAATGACGCCAAGGTTCGTTCAAATGGTAGTGATGAAGAAGTATCCGATGATAGAGGAGAGAGTTGAGAAGCTTGATGTGAAGGTCATGGATTTTGGAGTCTTTGGCTTGCAAACGCAGGATAGAGCGGGTAAGCAATCTTTTGAAGGAAGACTGGAATGGGTTAAGAGAGGTGCATTCCCAGAAGTGGCACGGGAACAAGTGTTGGATGACTCTGAGCCAGAGGCAGATGTGCCTGAAGTTAATGCATCAATTGCCGAAGACCAAGACTTGACAGTAACTCAAGCTGTTAATGTTCAAGATGAAGATGTCATTCCCTCAGATGAAGAAAATATAATGGATGACATCCTTACTGGCCAGGACATAACTGAAGATGATATTTATGGGGACTTGGAGCCTCTAACCCATAAAAGGTCAAGAGAAGATATGATTGGATCGTCTGGCAGTGATGATACACCTCCTGAGATGAATATAAACATTGATGAAGCTTTCGCAGAAGAACCCGTCCCTGCTCGTGAACCATCTCCGCGAAAGAAATCTGATCCTAGGAGCATACGGTTCAAGTAGGGGTGTTTAAAACCGGATACCCGGAATTTCGGATATCCGAATTTCGGGTATCCGAAAATTTCGGATATCACTTTTCGTTGTCCAAGTCCAAGTCCGAAATTTCGGATATCCGAAATTTCGGATATCCGAAATTTCGGACTGGACTCGGATAGTTAAAACGGATATCCGAAAATCCAGTTTTTTTTTTAAAAAAACCACAATTTAATAAAAAAAAACGACAAAACGACAAACAAATAAACATAGTCCAAGTCTTCAAATACAAATAAACATAAGTTCGACCTAAAAAACGATAAAACAAATAAACATAGTCCAAGTATTCAATAATTCCTTATTTCTTTAATATAAAATTTAGTTAAATTTATTTAAATTTTCGGATACCGGGTATCCGAAACTTCCGAAAATTTTGTAAATTCATTGTCCAAGTCCAAGTCCGAATTTTCGGATATCCGAGTTTCGGATATCCGAAATTCCGGATATCCGAAATTTTCGGATAATTTGGATACGGAATTTTGGATAATTCGGATACGGATTCGGACTCGGATATTTTTGAACACCCCTAGGTTCAAGTTCACCAAGACAAGCTCAAGCCTTTTGGTTGTACAACCAGCTGGACCCAGTTCTGAGGGTGCCAGTGGGAAAAAAGAAACTGTTGATGAAGCCATTCAAGAGCAACCTTCTGCCTCACAGACAGAAGAGGTGCATGATCAACCTGCCCCTGTGCAGCAAGCTAGTCCGATTCTGAACGTGCAAAGCCCTGTACGTGAAGATAGGCAATTTCTGGAGGTTGAGAGCACCTTCGTTGTTCCAAGTCCGGTTAGAG
Source organism: Deinandra increscens subsp. villosa (assembly GCA_039602395.1). Classification (NCBI taxonomy): domain Eukaryota; kingdom Viridiplantae; phylum Streptophyta; class Magnoliopsida; order Asterales; family Asteraceae; genus Deinandra; species Deinandra increscens. The sequence continues at coordinate 36,240,839 of JBCNJP010000009.1, forward strand.
TGAGCCTCTCTACCGCGACCAGCCAACCACTCGCGGCTCCAGGTTTCCGCCCATTGATGGCTGCTGAGCTTCCAGTTGATTTGAGGATTAGTGCTGATCCTTAGATCAACTTCCTGATCTCTCAGAATAGGATCAGACAGAATGAGATCAAGGCTCTCATGGAAGAAAACCAGCGTTTGAGAGAGAAGGAGGAGGCAAGCAGCAAATATATGAGAGAGTATGAGGTGGCAGACAAGGAAAGAATGGAATATCTTTACAAGATGATAAAGGATCTGAGAAGGAAGGTTAATCAACTGACAGATGGTGCAGGGCCTAACAACACGGGTGCCTCTGGTCAGAGTTCATCTCAGGGAACTCAAGCTGCTGATGCAATGGAGACTGACGAAGGTGATGAGAATATTGTGATGCCGGATTACGCCCACTGTGGCAGGATCATCTCAAAGGCTCCAAGTTTCCACGAAAACTGGTTCAAAGAGTTTTTCCAAGGACCAGCTCCCACACAGTACACCATTGACGTTGGTGAAAGCTCAATTGATAAGCGTGGGAGTCGTGAGGCAATCTTATGTTGGCATTACGATATGGAGAAGAAAATCTTTGCCGTGATCCGTGACGGCTATAGTCCAGTGGAGTACTACTCTACACGTGCTCAATTCCACTCCTGGACTGAGCCTGAGATCAGGAGCCTTCTGAAAGCTCCATTTATTAACAGGTGGAATGGACCAGAAGGTAATCAGATCAGAGATAATCTGCTAGGCCACATGGAGAATGATTTCAGAGATTTCGAGCTGAAGGAGGTCAGGTGGAGAGAGACCGGGACTGACCCTGTGACAGGGGAGTCTATTGGAGAAGCACGGAGGCCACCAACTAAGCGCACAAGGGTGATTAATATGTTGGACGAGATCGAGGATGAAACACTGGTAAGAAACTTTGATTGCTGGTATTACGATCCAACAACACATGAAGTGGTGGTTCTCTGCAAGCCGATGCGTCAATTCAGATTTTATGACCCGGTGGATTTGCTTAGATTTGGTGAGAGAGATATCAAGCTTCTGGCCACCCAACCCATCCTTGGAGACGAGAATGACATGGCGAATGCTATAAGGGTTGGTATTTTTGATGGGGCAGCTAAGAAGATTGTGGAGAACAGGTGGTGGTCGAACAACATTCAAACCTCATTCCGGTTTGATTTGCTGCTGCCTTGAAGGTTCAAATGATTCATGCCTAGGGGAAGATTGTTGGGCTATAATTATATGAGGCATGAACATTTGTATATGGGCTAATTGTGTTTTGTTTTGGGCTTGTTTATCTTTTAGTTAGTGGGCTAGTTAGTGATTATGATTGGGCCATGTGGGCTTCAACTAGGTTTACGATTATCTGTGAGGACTATATAAGCCTCATATGTTTGTGTTTATGATCAAGCTTTTCAATACAACTTACTATTTACGATTCCTATCTTCTTGTGAGTTTACGATCAGCTTCATATTGTGTAGTGTTCTTCATTCTAGACTTGATCTTTACATTAGATCTTGTCTATTTCATCTACTTATCTCTTGAATCAATCTTATACAAGGATTCCGCACTTGTATTAGATTAGATATCGTGTGTTTGGGAGATTTCCGGACCTACAAGTACTGTGGTGGTTAAGGAGATGTTCGATAGAATAGAACGCCTTAAGAGTTAAGGTTACATAAACAGTGGTCGATACTGGGGTTGGGGGCTTCTAGATGTAGTCACCAGAGCGGTATTTAAAACTGGAAGAACGGAATGTTGGACGGTTGTCGTTGCTGAGGTTGGGGGCTTCTAGATGAAGTCACCTGAGCATTATTTGAGACCGGGAAGGTATAGAAGAAATAGAACGGTTGTCGGTACTGAGGTTGGGGGCTTCCCAATAAAGTCACCTGAGCAGTATTTGAACCTAGAAGGTATAAAGGTATATGGAATTCAGGTCATAGAAGCTACATGTTATCGAGGTAGATGTTTTCTAGTGAAACATGTATGATTATGATGATATGTTATGTATGACTTGTTATGTGTTATACTTGATAAATGTTGCAAAAATGGATTTTGCAGGTACAAAGGTTTTAACCTCACGAACGAGGTAACGTTTTTAAATGTAGAACTCACCAGCGTAAGCTGAACTTTTCCCCAAACCATATGTATGTCAGGTATAGGTGAGACATCTGGGAGCAAGGGCGGAGCCCTCATGATAAGAGAATGATCAGGTAAGCTATAGAGGAAGCTGATGAGTGTGCTGGCTAGTTATAGATAAATAAAGATGGATATAGTTAGTCGCTATATAGATAGATTGTAAATTATCTCAATTACTTTACGTACTTGGCTTTATAATGAATAAAAGTTTAAATGTTTTGTTGCTTATTTCTGTTGTGCCACGTGTTCATGAGTAAATTCGATGAGTGACCACTCCTGGTGCTAAGTCTGGGAGTGGGCGTCACAATGTGTCTAAATTTTTTTATTTTTTCTTTCATTTTGTTTTGAAATTCCAGTTCCGGTCTCGGCGTTTTACCAGAGGTGTTACATCATTCCCCCCTTAAAAGAATTTCATCCCGGAATTCGCTAGAGTTAAAAAAGATGGGGTATTTCCTTCACATGTCTAACTCTGATTCCTAGGTATGCTCGAGTCCGCGCCGAGCATTCCACTTAACTTTCACCATCAAAATCTCCTTTTAGCGTAATTTTTTCACATTACTCTCAACGATTTCTACCAGCTTTTCTGTGAAGTTTAATTTCACATCCACTTGGATTTTTTTCAGCGGACTAGCTAGGGATTCGTCAACCACACATTTGCTGAAATTAGACACATGGAACACATCATGAACTCCACTGAGTAATTCCTCAGGTAAATGTAACTGATAGGCCACGCTGCCGACGTTGGATATAATCTTGAAAGGTCCAATATAACGAGGACTTAGCTTTCCTTTCTTTCCAAACCGGATAATCCCCTTCCAACGAGATATCCTAAGCATTACCACGTCTTCTTCCTTGAACTTTAATGGCCTACGAAGAAGATGGACATAACACTTTTGCCGATCTTGTGCGGCTTTAACCTTTTCTCAAACTTCTCGCAGTTTATCATTCGTAGCCATACCCAGTTCTGGTCCTGTAAGTTGTCCATATCAACCTCAGACAAACACAGCGAGAGTATATATTTCCTGCCGCATAGAGCTTCAAACGGTGCCATTTGTATACTAGAGTGATAACTGTTGTTATACGAAAACTCTACCAACGGTAGCCACCAAATTCCATCACACATGTTCTCAGCATGTCCTTTAAGGTTCGGATGGTTCTCTCACTCTGTCCATTTGTTTGCAGATGATATGCCATGTTTAGTTTCACCTTCATTCCCAATGCTTCCTAAAGACTTTGCCGAAAGTGGAAAGTAAAACGGCTATCTCTATCTGACATGATTGACAATGACACTCCATGCCTTGTCACTATTTCATTTGCGTATATCTTGGCCAAATGTTCTGTAGGATAGGTTTTTTTAATCGGTAAAAAGTGAGCTGATTTGGTTAATCGGTCCACGTTTACCCAAATGGCATCATTACCACCCTTATTTTTAGGAAGCTTAGTTACGAAATCCATAGTCACCATGTCCCATTTCCACTCAGGTATTTCTAAGGGTTGTAGACAACCAGCGGGCTTCTGGTGCTCGGCCTTCACCTGTAAACAGGTATGATATTTCCCAACAAATTCAGTAATCGCTATTTTACATGCCCGGCCACCAGTAGTGGGGCCTCAAACTTTGGTACATCTTATCATAACTAGGGTGCATCATATACTTATACTTATGCGCTTCACGAAGGATCATTTCATAGAGACCACCTTCCTTCGACACCCAGATCCTATTTCCCAATCTAAGTATACCGTCCAGTCCCTTAGTAAGCCGACCCACAATGGTTATCAATTCTTCCTTTCAATTCACACTTGGGTATGCGGATTGCCTCTCTAGAGCTTTTAAAATATCGTCAATCAAGTCAACATGGACATTTATCCTCATTGCCCGAACCCTCAAGGGCTTGGTCCTTTCCTTTCTACTCAATACGTCTGCTACTACGTTGGATTTTCTAGGATGATACTTTATCTCATAATCGTAATCACTTAACACTTCCATCCAATGCCTTTGACTCATGTTTAATTCCTTCTAATTGAACAAATGCTGCAAAATATTATGATTTGAGAACATCACAAATTTCACTACATAAAGGTAGTGCCTCCAAATCTTCAGAGCAAACACTACCGCACCGAGTTCTAGATCTTGTGTAGTGTAATTCTTCTCATGTGTCTTAGGTTGCCTTGATGCATAGGCGAGCACCTTGTATCGCCGCATCAGCACGCATCCTAACCCGTTGATTGATACATCACAGTAAACAACAAAATCTTCTGTTCTTTCGGGTAAAGAAAGTATAAGAGCGGTGCTTAACTTTTTCTTTAGAAGTTCAAATGCATAGGCGAGCACCTTGTTTCGCCGCATCAGCACGCTTTCTTTTGAGTTAATGTAGTTAACGGTGTTGCAATCTTGGAGAAATACTGTATGAATCGCCTATAGTAGCCTGCTTATCCAGAAATCGTCTAATTTCTGTCGTAGACTTAGGTTGTTCCCAATTCATTACCGCCCCAACCTTTGCTGGATCCACCTGAACTCCAGCACTTCTTATAACATGATCTAGACTTTGTACCTCCCGAAGCAAAAACTCATAATTAGAAAACTTAGCATAGAGTTACTCATTCTTTAATAGCTCTAAAATTTTCCTAAGGTGCTCTTTATGTTCCTTCTTCATTCGTGAATAAATCAATATGTCCTCTATGAAAACTATCACAAACTTATCAAGGTATGGCTTACACACTCGGTTCATCAAGTTCATAAAGACTACGGGTGCATTGTCAAACCGAATGGTAGCACGGTGAACTCGTAGTTCCCGTATCTAGTTAAGAACGCAGTTCTCGGAGCATCTTCATCTCTAACTCTCACCTGATGATATTCTGATCTCATGTCGATCTTTAAGAAGTAATCTGCTCCTTGAAGCTGATCAAACAAATCATCTATGCGTGGGTATATATTCTTGATTGTTACATTGTTGAGTTCGCGGTAGTCAATGCACATGCGCAAAGACCCATCCTTCTTCTTTACAAGCAACACAGGTGCTTCTCACGGGGATGAACTTGGCCGGATAAATCCTTTATCCATAAGATCTTGCAGTTGACTTTTAAGTTCTTACATCTCTGATGGTGCAAGTCGATATGGTGCTTTAGCTATCGGTTTCGTCCCTCGTGTAAGCTCAATTTGGAATCCACTGGCCTTTCTGGTGGCAATACTGGAAGTTCGTCCGGGAATACGTCGGCAAACCAAGACTATCAGAACGTCTTCAACCTTGCCTTCTCGAGGGACCTCCACGAGGTTTGCGAAGAAACCTTGGAACCCCTTCTTCATGCACTTTTCTGCCTTAAGAATAGAGATTAGCTTCAAAGGTCGCGCTTGGCGATCTCCCATGATAGTGTGCACTTTTCCGTGTGACGAATCCACTTCCACAATTTTCTCATCACAATGAATCTTAGCCCGATATCGGGTCAACCAATCCATACCAAGTACAATTTCAAATTCACTCAAGGCCATAGGTAGATATTCAAGATCAAAAGAGGCATTATCTATCCTTAGTTGGCAATCTCTAACAACTTCAGGAATATGGATTTCTTGTCCACTAGCAGTTTCCACTATATAGGGTCTTTCTAAGGCATGTAAAGCACATTTTAATTTGGGTATACACGAATTGGCAACAAAACTCCTATTGGCTCCAGAGTCAGAGAATATACTAACGAACACATTATTCACAGAGAACATACCAGATATAACGTCATCACTATTACGAGCTTCTTCAGCAGTCATAATAAATAGGCGAGGTTTACCTTTGGGACCTCTACCATATCTGCCCCTATTTCTGTCTTTAGCAGCATCATTTGGTCTTGGGCAGTCAACAATCCTGTGTCCTCTTTTTCCATAGTTTTAGCACGTAGCAGGCTTCGTGCACTGGTTCGCGAAGTGACCAATTGTATTGCACTTGTAACACGTAGGATTTTCTCCCTTGAAGTCTCTACCCTTGTCATATTTTCCTCTCTACTTACCACTGCGATCTCGATCAAGGTCCCTTCTCTTCCCCTCATACCTCTTACGGTGCCCTGCTGATTCATTTCTTCTCCTCAATTGGCGCTTCCACTCATCACATAAAGTGACAGTCAAATTCATTGCAGATTTCAATGTGTGACGTCGGGAAGCTCTCACATTAGCCCTTATCACTGGGCTCAAACCATACAGAAATCAACGAATCTAAGTCTCCTCTTCCTTTGCCATATGGGGAACAACGTTCAGCAGCTTATTGAACCTGTTAATGTGCGACATGTAATCCGACCCCTTCATCTCCAGATGAATGAACTCATTCTCCAATTTCTCAGATTCGTTCTCAGGTAAAAAAATTTCCACCAGCAACTTGCGAAACTTATTCCAACCCATCATATAAGCTCTAGTCTTGCCCCTTTTGCTCAGTTCCGCTTTTCACCAGTTCAAGGCTGGTCCTTTAAACGATTGAGAAGAAAACTTGATCTTATCTTTCTCTGTACACTCATAGATATCCAGTGCGCCTTTAACCTTATTCAACCAATTTAATTCACTCCTAAAGATTCCTGGCTTGCTTGTCGTGTATGTTTTGTAGCTACAACCCCTCTGGCATGCCTTTCGTTTCTCCCTTCGCTCTCTCTCTTGTTAGAACATATTCCTATGCTATAGAGTGTCTCGTGTATTCTATCTAAGTGAGCGTGTTATTGTGAGTCTTAGTGTCAACATACCAAGGGCAACATACCATTGGTACGCACGATGGTCCACCGTACCAATTGGTACACCGTACCAATTGGTACACATGTTAATATGTGGAAACTATAAATAGTTCGTCTTAGAATGTGAGTTGAACACTTCTGATCAGCTGAGTCATTTTACACTTTGTGTGTGTGCTTTTTAATGAGAGAAACTAGAGAGCTTTTAATTGTAATCTTAAATTGATTCAATACAAAAATCTTATTTACATTCGTGTTCACTAGATTGATCGAATCATGCACTAGTAAAATCATTCCGTGTCCTTACAAGTGGTATCAAATTTGATGTCAAATTTAATTTTAAAACATTCCTAGTGAGTTTCCATTGCCTACTGCTGATTACAGTTCGAAACGTCTAAAATCTCAAAAATCAGTCTAAATAGTGTTGGTACGCCGGTTGAGTGTCGTGGTACGCTGGATGAACTGTTGGTACACTACTTGGTACGTGAGGCAATCTTGATAGGTTGTTGGTATGCTGATTTTTGGTCCGGAAGGAAATCTTTAAAGTTGGTACGTTGACGGTTACGTCGTACCAAGTTTGGTCCATTACTGTTTATTGGTACGCCGCCACTGAGTTGGTACGCTGAGATTTGTGGTACATTGATTAGTCTGGTGTTCAATAAAACTTACATAACTTGAGTTCTGCTAAGAGTTACGTGAGCTAATACCACCCAGAATGACCGTCTCGACGAGATCTACACTTTTACTCGCCTAACGGCTAGTACCCTCTGGTTTGACCCCCAAGATCTGTCTTTTAGACCTTCGTTTTTGCATCCGAAGTGTTTGATACCGAAAGTTTATCACAAGATGTGTGATTTCCATGCGTTTGTGGTTATGCAAAACACGGTGCAAGCTATGCTGAACTTTGATAATGAAATTGGAACAAGCCTTAAAGTTCCAAAGTTGTTGAAATTGGAAGATTATCACAATTTTTCTGCTTACATTAGCACAAATGATATCGATTTATGGATTCCAATTCGGAAGCTCTACATGCATCCAACCGATCAAGGAGATTTTAAAGAAATTCACAATTTTGATGTTGCTGAAAGAAAAAGCTATGAGCTTAAGCAAAAGGTGTATGGTTATCTTACTATGGCTTTACCTACTGAATTATTACATCAATTCAGTACTTGCTGAAAAAGTAAGCAGTTATGGGATGCTTTATCTGCAAGATGTGAAGGCAATGATCAATATAAAAAGAGTAGACGAAAAGTGCTGAATAAAGAATTTGAAAACATTCAACACTATGAGAAAGAAAACATCATTGCTCTTGTATCCAGATTTTCACATCTAATCAGTGAAATGAAAGTGGTTAACATTGAAAAGAACGAGGAGGAATTGAAAGAGAAACTGATGGAAGCATTACCAGAAAAGTGGGAGAACTACGTGTTGTTACTGACTCATGACAACGAGTATTCAGCATTATCATTTCATGATTTAACAGGAAAGCTTCATGCTAGAGAAATGGAAATGATGACTTCACACAAATTAACTGCTCAAATACAAAATCCTGAGTTGTATCATGGTCAGAATTCTACAAGCATCAATGGTAAATCTAAATCTTCTGGATTTGATTCATCAAATCCTACTCCAGCAGCATTTGTTGCTAGCCATGGATCAGGAAATTCTGAAATTCATCAAGAGGGTGTAATTTCACTATTCCAAATCATTCAAGTCAGATTTCATTTTCTGCAAAAACACCTGATGAACATTTGGCGTTGATTTCTACATTGTTATCTTCATATATGGATTGTTGAATGGTGGTTTGCCAACTGCTAATCTGATTGAAGAAGATTTTGATCAAATAGATCCAGATAATCTTAAGCAGATGGATATTAATTGGCAACTTGCGATGCTAGCCCAAAGAGAAAAAAGGTTCAAAAACGAACAAGATTCAAAAGTATAAATCCAGATGGCAAAGTTTGATTACAAAAGTCAAAGGTAAAATGTTTCAAATGTTTCAATTTTGAACATTTTGCTCGTGAAGGACTGCTGTTAAGACCATTCTCAAGTACCTACGAGCTCAAAGTGACTGGATACTGCGATGCTGGATTTCAGACTGATAGAGATGACATGAAGTCTCGGTTTGGGTACGTCTTCGTTCTGAATGGAGGCGCTGTGGATTGGAAAAGCAAGAAACAAACCACAGTTGTTATGTTTGCAACAGAGTCTGAGTACATTGCTGCTTCGGAAGCTGCAATGGAGGCAGTCTGGTAAGGAAGTTTATTTGTGGGCTTGACGTGATCCCTACAAGTAACTTGCCTATTGATATGTACTGTGATAATACTGGTGCATTAATCATTGCCAAAGAACCTGGAATCCCGAAGGGCGCCAGACACTATGCCAGGAGATATCACTATATTCGTGAGCAGATCGAACTAGGTGAAATCAGATTACTTAAAGTTCACACAAATATTAACTTAGCTGGTCGTTTCTGGAAAGCTTTGTCGAGGCCGAAGCTTGAAAGGCATGCCGAGGGCATGGGACTTAGATTAGCTATTTAAATCATGTATGTCTGTTGTTTGGTATTTGGATAAGGGATGTTAAACAATTTCTATTTATATAATGGAATAAAGTACTTGATATGTTTGATTTCATTTAATAGAAAATTGTGTCCTATATTTGCATGTTTAATCCTTGAGTACTTGTCAAGTATTCTAAATTGTCCATTGTCAATTAACTATATGGGAATATAGTTAAACTAAGACAAATCTGAGTGATTGGTAATATTCTTGGAATATATAATGGATGGTCCCACCAAACTCACATGGTATTCATAGGATGCATATCGGACTACCCCACTAACGAATTGTCACTTTATAGATCGTCGTCATTAAGTGAAATTCGTAAATGGTTGCTTTACTTATCCTTAGACTTGAGATACAAGCAGGTCATGCATATATGGATTGCACCTACTTAATATAGTTCTAACTATTCTGGATAAGGTAGTACAAAAGGGCTATTTTCAGTAAGTGTAGTGAAGTATGTGATTGGACACGTGTAGTCAAGAGGATTTGTTCCTTCAGCTTAAAAGTTGAAGCAGATACCACTGGGCCCCTCATTGGGACTAATTAAGATGTCTGCATGGCCATGCCCAAATGAAAACCAGATGTGTCTCGATTTGAATTTGGTAATCTTTAATTAGTTATGGAATGAGAAACAGAATCATTAAAGTATGAAATGACTTTGATCCATATTCATATTTAACAACGGTATCGGTAACCAAGGGATAGTAAATGACTGTACCATTTAAATACACTTTGAAAAACTGTACTTAAATATTTCCGGGAGCATTGGCGTGTTGCTAGACGCTAACCAATGTTATTACCTTTATTATTACGAGCTCAAGTGGGAGCTGTAGGGATATGATCACGTAAAAATAAACGTATGTCCGGAAAGTATTTAAGCCTACGGGGTCACACGTCTCGACACTAATGTATTTGTATTAATTAATCAGTTAATTAATATTTATCATGAATATTTAACGAGGAGTCGTTAAAACTAACAGTTAATTGTTAGCAGGGTATTAGTTGTTAATAAAAGAGAGTTGTAATTGGATTACAATTAGGAAAGGCTTTTGGGAGTGGGCTTTAGGGCCGAAAAAGTGTAAGCCTCCCATCCCAAACCCTAACTTGTTTTTCAAGTTCCTAAAACCTATAAATAGACCCTCTTGGTTTAAGGTTTATGTTGTTGCATTATACCTGATAAGTGCAAACCCTAATTCTCTCTCTTTCTCTCTCTAAATTTCGGCAAAGGAAACCGAATCCAAAGGATTCGATTTTCTTGTGGTTCGACCAAGCTTTCATCAAGAGAGGAGTTCGTGATCAAGTACTAGCATACGTACATCGGTGTGTCGTGTGTGCGATCGTAGAGGGATTTACTTCAAATCCTAGAAGATCTTCTCTTGCCAAGCTAAAAGGTACACATTATCTATCCGGTTAGTTAAATTAATTCATAGGATAATATCCGCTGCGTACTCGTGTTTAAATCGATAATTGGTTATACAACCCAACAGCAGGATGTGGTGAGAAAAGAAGTTCTTAAACTTCTAGATGCTGGATTAGTTTACCCAATCTCAGATTCTCCATCGGTAAGCCCACTTAAGGTCGTTCCTAAAAAAGGGGGAATGACAGTCGTAAGGATTGATAACGATGAATTAATTTTGACTAGAACTATAACGGGATGGCGTATATGCATTGATTATCGTAAACTAAATGACGCCACTAGGAAGGATCACTTCCCGTTACCCTTCATTGACCAAATGCTAGAAAGACTAGCAGGGCACGACTACTACTGCTTCTTGGATGGATTTTCAGGATATTTCCAGATCCTAATTGCACCTGGAGACCAAGAAAAGACTACATTCACGTGTCCTTTCGGCACATTCGCATATAGGCGTATGCCATTTGGTCCGTGTAACGCCCCTGCTATGTTCCAACGTTGCATGATGGCCATTTTTTATGACATGATCAAAGACTTCATGGAAGTATTCATGGATGATTTATAAGTATTCGGAGATAGTTTTAATCAATGTCCGGCCAGACTAGAAAGAATCTTGGCTCGATGCAAGGAAACCAATCTAGTACTCAATTGGGAGAAATGCCACTTTATGGTTAAGGAAGGCATCGTGCTAGGACATAAAATTTCCAAATCGGGACTAGAAGTAGACAAGGAAAAGATTTCAACTATTTTGCAACTAACCCCGCCAAAGAACGTTAAAGCAATAAGAAGTTTTCTCGGTCATGCTGAATTTTAGCGTCGCTTCATAAAGGATTTCTCAAAAATCTCACAACCCATAACCAAACTTCTTGAGAAAGAGGCAGATTTCATCTTCTCCCCTGAATGCTTGGAAGCGTATAATACACTTAAGGAGAAGCTCACTAATGATCCAATACTAATCGCACCCGATTGGACGCTGCCTTTTGAATTAATGCGCGATGCTAGTGATTTCGCCATAGGATCCATGCTAGGACAAAGAAAAATAAGCACTTTCATCTGATCTATTATGTAAGTAAAACTCTCACAGACGCTCAAGAAAGTTACATAACACGGGAAAGAGCTTCTAGCCATTGTTTTCGTGCTAGATAAATTTAGGTCATATGTCGTCCTTTCAAGATCATCGTTTACGCTGATCATGCATCTATTAAGTATTTATTCGCAAAGAAGGATGCGAAGCCAAGGCTAATTAGATGGATACTATTATTGCAAGAATTCGATCTAGAAATCAAGGACAAGAAAGGAGCTAAAAATGTAGCAGTAGATCATCTATCAAGATTAGAGATACAGAAGAGGAAAAGATCGTAGAAGAAAATATCAATGACAAATTTCCCGATGAAACTTTAATGAATCTTGGTACGCAAGTTAGCAAGACACCCTGGTATGCCGACTACGCTAATTATCTCGCAAGCAAGTATCTTAGACCAGGACTCACTTATAAGCAATGGCGCAAGTTTTTCAGCGATCTCAAGTACTACATTTGGGATGACCTTTACCTCTTTAAGATTGGGCCAGATCAGGTCATTAGAAGATGCGTCGATCGCTTGGAAGCCGATTCCATCCTCAAACATTTTCATGAAGGACCGACAGGAGGACATCATGGTCCATCATCCACTGCCAAAACAGTGTTTGATGCGGGTTTTTATTGGCCTACTATATATAAAGACGCCCATGAATTGGTAAAAAGATGCGACCGCTGTCAAAGAACTGGAAACATCTCCAAGAGAGATGTGATGCCACAAAAAGGAGTTCAAATATGCGAAGTACTTGACGTATGGGGCATAGACTTCATGAGACCATTCCTAACTTCCTACGGAAATAAATACATCGTGGTTGCTGTGGACTATGTATCTAAATGGGAAGAAGCTCAAGCCTTACCAACCAATGATGCCGGAACCATAGTTCATTTCCTAAAAAAGTTTTTCTCAAGGTTTGGAACACCCAAAGCACTTATTAGTGATAGAGGAACCCATTTCTGCAACCCCAAATGGAAAATATCCAAAAGCGTTACGGGGTCACACATCGATTAGCTACGCCTTATCACCCTCAATCAAGCGGACAAGTAGAAGTCACTAATTGAGGTTTGAAAAGAATTCTCGAGAAAACTGTAGGTAGCAATCGAAAGGATTGGTCAGAAAAGCTTGATGACGCGCTATGGGCATTTAGAACTGCATAGAAATCTCCTATAGGAACGCCTTTCAGACTAGTGTATGGAAAAGCTTATCATCTTCCAGTGGAGCTGGAACATAAGGCGTATTAGGCCCTAAGAGCTTCAAATCTAGATGAGAATGAAGCAGGAAAAACCCATTCCTCCAGTTGCATGAGCTAGAGGAAATAAGAGATGATGTTTATAACACGTCTACCAAATACAAGGAATGCACGAAACGCTTGCATGATCGTTATCTAAGAAGAGATAAAGTATTTGAGCCAGGAGATAGAGTTCTCCTCTACAATTCAAGGATTAAAATTTTTCCAGGAAAACTGCGATCAAGATGGACAGGACCTTACATCGTGAAAAGCGTTGCTGCAAATGGATCCGTTGAAGTCATCAAATGAGACGAAAACACGTTTCGAGTGAATGGTCAACAATTAAAGCACTACCTAGGTGGAAAGATCGAAGAAATCGAGGACGAGGAAATCAGTCTCCAAAATCCCACATGAGCATAAAAGCATCATGAGTCAAACTAATGACTCGTAAATAAACAAGCGCTTCCGGGAGATAACCCGTGTTTTTATTTGTTATCTTTATCTTATTTTCATTTTCATTTTCTTATTTTTTATCCTGATTCACACTTAATTTGTATCAAACTAAGTGTGTGGATGGAGTGTCACGTGTTTATAAAGTTTTATGGAAAAGTGGTCGTAACGACCTGTTAGATCCTAACGACTTGTTACGCACGATTTTTCGGTTGATTATCAACTCTCTATATTTGCTTAGTGATGATGTCTTATTTTGGTGCATGCTGATGTGAACTTGTGGATAGTTTATTTTTTTTTTGTTTATTTTTTTTGGAACGGATTTTTTTGTTTTTGTTGATACATGCAGATGGCAAGATGGTGGATCAAACAAAGACTTGGAAGAAATCAAGAAAATCAAGAAAAACCCTAGCTAGCCGAACCGGATCCGAACCAGGAGCGGACTGGCAGCCGAACTGCCAGTTCGGACAAGTCCCAATTCGGATGGTCAGGAGCATTATATATAGAATCTTAAGCTAGAAGTTTTGTAACGTTTTGCTTAAGTGTGTGTTATCAAAGGTGTTTTAGCTTTGAGTCTTTGCACCTATGTTCTTGAGTGAAATCAAAGATTGAGTTTATTTACCTTGCGTTTGTTTGTTTTGTTTACACAAATTACATGAGTTGACGATCCACCGTTGTACGCTCTTTCAGATTTTGATTGATTCAACCTCATAACCGCATGATGATACTTTGCTATATGATTCGATTGTTCTATCCTTATCCATATATAACTGCTCGCGATTATATTAAGCTATGAATATGATTAAGATAAACTTCTTGCAAGTTGCTATGATTGCATTGTGTTTGTAATGACAAGATTCTATAGGTTATCTATAATGAGCAGCTTTGGGTTCATAAAGGAATCAATTCAAAGTGCTAATTACAAGAGTCAGCCCGCATGACTCAAATGCCACAGGGGAGTTTACCATCTCTCACACTCTTTCTTTCATTTTAATTTTTGTACATTAGGGACAATGTACGCTTTTAAGTGTGTGGATGGGAGGCCAGGGCCATATTTGTGTGAATATGTGACTCAAAGCACTAAATTTCTTAAAATTACACAAAATTTTCAAAAATTTTCGATTTGTCAAACTCCTTCAAAAATCTAAAGATTTCTGGAAACATGAAAGTACACCTTTTCAATGTAATTCGCAGATTCGATTTTCCAAACATGCTTGCGCTGTCACGTCTTTAGGTAGCAAGAAAGCTTTTACTAAACGAGTAGTTTTTACTAAAATTTCATGATCGAGAATTCCTTTCGAGTCTTGCGAACCTGTATTACCACTTATCCCATTCCCTTGTGAGTTAAGCCCTAGTTTTAGGAATATAAAAGAAAATACTAATGCACGAGGGATGTCATTTTTTTAGAACCGCTTCTAGGTTTATGTTGAGACCATGTTTAAATAATGCCTTGGGTTTACTTTGGATCTATTGGTCGTCAATTTCCCAAAGATGTTAGACTTTCAGCATAACTCCAACATGCTTATCCTATTACCCAAAAATAAAAAGAAAACAAAATAGAAAAATTCCAAAACCCAGCTCATCAAAAAGTCAATATGACATTAGAGAAAGCTGAGAAAAAAAATATATGTATGAATAAATCACAATTAAAAGTTGTGAAATGGCTGTACGTATACGCCAAGATATACGTTAGGGTGGTAGCTAATACACCCGTATCTTTGAGCAACGTGCGAACTTCTCCCTCAATTCTTTGGTCAGATCTAATAGTAATACTCGGCAGCATGATCGATATATAAACTCAAGAACGCGGCTAGACTTATTGACTTTGAGTGTCAACTAAATATGAACCCTGAGAGTTGAGTGAACATGGTAAGCGAGTGAGCTGAGAGAAAGGTTGCAAGATAACTTGAAGGTGTTACATGTGATATTTCTAAAATCCTTTATGCTTGTTAATGTAGACCTAGTATTGTGGTAAGATCCTATAGACTTAGCAAGTACAGTGTAGTATATATCTGTGTCATTGAAATGTCGTTGTAGTAGTGTTGAAAGAGAATGTTCTATAAAGTTTATTTTAATTCTGGGATTACTCATGGATGAGCAATGCTCGAGTGTGTGGATGTTTGATGTGCTTCAAATGCAACATGTTATTACATACATTTTCACACATCTTTTGGTTAATTACTGGTAATTCCTATGAATTCTGATATCAAATTGTGTAGTTTTACCTAGAACGTGATTTCAAGTAACAAAGTGTTAAAGTTAATGAATTTAGAGTAAACTACATGGTTTACTTTGCATTTATATGATTTGGTAAGATTCATGGTACTCAAGGGAAGAAAATCATGTTAAAGGAAAAGTCGGATCGCGATCGAATCGAAGTAGCGAAGCAAGAAACGAAAAACAACAAACATCTGTCAACCAGGACCCTTCGCGTACGCGAAGGGTGCCTCACATTTCTTCGCGATACGCGAAGGGGAAAAATTGTGCCAGAATGTTCTTGGGTTATACGGGACGTTTTCTGTTCACGGACCGTTATGAATTCAGCCTCGAAATGACTCGTTTCGCCGTCACAGGCCGTGACGTGCACATTACGCAGAAAACCCTAATTTTACCTATAAATAGAACGTTTTGATTCCAATCAAGGGGTTAAGAACTTTGACAAACAGAGGCTGTCTCCTTTGTTCCAGAGTAGTCCCAGGAGGTAGGAGGAAGCGATTAAAGCATCGGATTGCTATTATAGTTAGTATTCATCATTCCGCTAGTTGTAATCTTTCGATTTTGCTTTTCGTTTATCATTTTCATCATGTATGGATTGTTATAACTTGTTTTATGTTTAGTTTTTTCTATGAATAGCTAAACTCCACCATCATCTAGGTGGAGAGGTGGAGATGACTCTAGTAGTACAATGACGATGAATAAATGATTATCTATGTGTTTGGTTTTGAACATTGATTGATCTAAATTTTGTTGATACATATGTGTGCATGATTCCTATGTTTGTTTTGTCAATGATGTGGTTTTGCAAGGTTATAGTCTTTGGCCATTTTTATATCTTGGTTAATCTATCTTTAGGTCAATAGGGTATATGAATGCTATTTGGCTTAGGGTTATGTTTCGTAGAAAATATAAATCATTGATTGAATGAATATGGCTCTCTTGTGTGCTGTTAGGACTAGTAATCATAACTGATTCTAGGACAATTGTAATCTTTCTTATCTTGTTATGTGCCATGCGTTAGCTAGAACTATTGTGGTATGTAATTGGATAAATGGTTGCTAGTTAATACTTTAATGATTAATTGATGAACATTGTGTTAGGTTTTCTTTTATGTGTGTCTGTAGTATCATAGGATTCCTATTCATTGTGGTATGTTCTCTAGCAGGAGCATGTCATGCATTTCTTTTCCATAACTGGTTTAACTGAAGTTAGGTTTGAAAATATGTGAATGGTGGATCGTCTACTTAGTCGTAATGAAATCAATATTAAACGAGGATGACACGAGATGTAAATACAAAGGATTTGTATTCAACCTCTGAGAACCACAGAGTACACTGATAGGCAGTAAGACTCAAACGTACAAGTCCTACAAATACAACACAAGACAAAACTATATATACTAGAGCCAAACCCACTTGGCCGAACCTTAGGTTCAGACCAGCTTCAGACCTATCCGAACTTGGAGTTCGACAAGGGTTCGGACAGTATCAAACTTGCATTACTTGTCTTGTACTTGATACTTCACATGACGATCAGGAACCAAGTATTAACAAACTCCCCCTCTGCAATGTGCAGTATCATCTTCCACTTAAAACTTGTATCTTGTATTTTCAATCAAACTCTTCCTCTTCTTTGATGACGAGTTCAATCTTGAATACTTGATATTGCATCGTGTGTAATCTCTTTATTAGCAATATTCTAAAGACTTGACGTTGTGATGTTCTCTTTCCACTTAGAAACCTGCCAACATAAATAATCTTGTCACAAAACATCTCTTCGAAACTCCAAAATGTTATGATTTTTGAAATTGATTTCGTATACCGTGTTGATCAATCGAAAAGAAATAAGAAACAAAATCTTTTTGGCTTTTAGAAATTTTATATCAAAACACACCTAAAGTCTTTTTTGTGTTTTCTGATATGAAATGTAAATGCATTACAAAACAGACACTATTTTTGTCTTATGTGAGAAAGATCAAGACTTGGTATCATATTGATCATAACACACTGAACTACACTTCAATTTCGATTATTGAAGCACATAAGCCATGTCGGTTGCAGATATAATTTGTCCAACTTTAAACTCAGGCAGAATCATACTCATAACATCTGGATATGTTAAAGTATTGATTATATTTACATTGACCAGTGTACCCCACACTATCAAACATACTCAGATGTGCTTTTTCTTATCACATTTTTGTGATTTCATTTGTGATTTATCACATAATGATTGTGTACATGATATAGCCAACTGTGTTCCATGCAAAAAGAAATTAGAACGTTAAATGGTCTACCTTAAGGTCGATCTTTCGATACGCATATAAGGCATCGGATTTAACAAAATAAGAAAATAAAACAAGTTGAAATTGTATAACTCAACAACAATCAGGTCGGTCTTGTGAACACGCAGAGAAAGTCCGATGAGTTATACGAAACACTAAACAAAATAAAGCAGAACGTCAAACGAACAATGATCATGTTGATCTTTCGATACGCAGAGAAAGTCCGATCGTTTGACAAAATAGAGAAAATTAAACAAGTTTAAATCTTTGCAAAATGAACACATGTATACACAGTGACTTCTCATTTTATTTTTCACATATCTTTTTCTTGATATATCGTGAGATATGCATCAAGATGTTGTCCACTAGTGTAAGGAAATAATTTGTGGCTTGTGTATTAAATCACCTATTGGCAGACTATTTTGAAGGCCTATGTGATAGAATAGGTGAAAATTAGTTGGGTTACGGGTATATTGGGTCATTGGGCCAATTTAGACATGTTTAGGCTCATTTAGAAAGAGTTTAGATGGAGTTTAGTGGGCTTAAAATGTCAAATACGGGAATTTTAGTTAATTAGGGTTTAGGAGATTAGCTTGGAAAACAAGCTAATCATCTCCTATAAACAGAACCTATTATTGTCTAGAATAGGTTGCTGGTGTTGCTAATTTTCGTAGAAGGGGCTAGGGGTGTTCATGAAATTCTCTAAAGGAGAATTTCGGATTCGTGTATTGCAACCAAAGATTTCAACATGTTTGTCTTCTAAATCGGTTTGTGATTGATTGTGTTATTTACTTTTTCTAATCGTTATTATTGTTCTATTTCGATTATACTTGAATCACTCGATTGTTTGGATCCGGCACTCTCAATCGAGATTAGATATCGCGTTAGGACCGTGTTCGGGACTTACAATTGGTATCAGAGCCAAGAAACGCAAGTTTCGAGGCTCTCGCGATATCAGATTCAAGTTCTTGTGATCTAACATTTTGAGTTTTGTTGGTGATTTTCAGCTTTTAGCATACTCGGAAGTATTTTTGGATGCAAAACGGGAGTTCTCGTGGAGATTTACACAAGTTTTGAGACTTTTCGATCCGTGACAAACAGCTTTTCGATTAACCTCTTCGTCAAAAAGCCCTTTCTGTCGCTTTTCTGTGATAGAGAAAGACCCCTTGTATCTTTTCGATCAGTTTCCCTCAGTCGAAAAATCCCTCCTTTGAGACTTTCCAATCGGAAATTACGATTGGAAAGACCCCTTTGAGACTTTTCGAACAGTCGTCCCTCAATCGAGAAGTCCCCTTGTGACTTCTCGATCAGCCATTTCGATCGGAAAGTCCCCTTGTGACTTTTCGATCAGCTCGTTTCGATCGGAAAATCCCCCTGTGACTTTTCGATCAGCTTCACTCTTCGATCGGAAAGTCCCCTCTGAGACTTTTCGATCAGCCAACCAGCTTTTCAACCAGCTTTTCGGTCAGCCGACCTGCTTTTTGACCAGCTTTTCGATCAGCCAACCAGCTTTTCGACCAGCTTTTCGATCAGCCAACCAGCTTTTCGATCAAGCCACCCTTTTCGATCAAAAAGTCCAATTTTCGATCAAAAAGTCCACTTTTCCATCAAAAAGTCCACTTTTCGATCCAAGACTTGACTTTTCTATCCAAACATCACACTTTTCTATCCAACCCTACGGCTTTTGCTTTTCGATCCGATCGAGTCTTTCCGATCCATTCAATCAAAGAAGATCATGGCACACATTCTACCAGGTACCACTGCATCTACCAACAACAATGAGATATGTTGTAATTCCAAACGTGAGGCTAAGGAATGGGAACAGAAGTTCATTAATGAAACCCTAAATCGTGAATTATCTGATAGAGACCTTCGGGAGTACAAAGCTAAGAGTAAAACATTTAGAGAGAAACTGGAAGCTGCTAAGTTAGACATTAAAAATCTTCAATCTCAGGTGAGTGATAAAAGTACATATCTTAGGGTTGCTAATTCTAAAGTTAAAGAGTTAATCAAAGAGGTAGAGGAACTAAGAACCAAACTTGACACTTCCCAATCTGCCCTTGAGAAACATCAAGTTATACAAAAGAAAATGATGGATTCTCATTATGCTTTATTAAAGTCAGAAGAGCGACTCGAGCAGGTAAAAGAAACATCTAGCCTCGGGGTAGGAAATTTTCCTCCCCCATTACAACATGAATACATAAAAGTACCCCAAACTGCCGATGAATTGTTGAAAGAGTCCCTGAATGAAGCAACCATGGTATATGGGCCTCAACAAGTGCATAAAGATGAAAAGACAACCACTGAAGCAACTCAGTCAAATAACACTACTGAGTGTGTAGGTTCAAGCTCTAGTGAAGTGAAGAGAGCTGATGAAGAAAAGTTGGTTCCTTATCCAAAGATCGAGACTCCTTATTCGAAAGTTGTGGATGAAGTAAAGCGGGAATGAGTGGTGATGACTACAAGGCCCAATGGTAAGATCTTCATGACAACAGGGTCTATGTTCATTCCGATTAAAGGAGAAGAGCGACCCTCATTCACCACTAAGTTCAAAGGCTTGGGTCATGATGGTGGTTTATTATCTGACGTTAAGAGCATAAGGCACAAGATCACCATCAAGCCTCCAACTTCTGTTCCTATCAAGATTGAAAGGCCCAAGATGACAAACAAGTCTCCAGTTTCATCAGTAGGCTCATGCAATTGCAATTGTAGAAATGCTGCCTTGACATCACAGAATACATGGAGCACAAGAACTGCAAAGATAGATTCAACTCAAGCTTCGAGGAACCAGTCCACAGTCAACCCAAGATCTGCAAACGGGTCAAAGATGCAGAGACAAGCAAATGGTGCTCCACCTCAGCAGCTAAAGACAAACGGTTACATGTCTGACTTCTATCTCAAGAAGCAGACTTGCTTTAATTGTGGCAATCCTGGTCACATAGCCCGAAATTGTCTCTATTGCCCCTATGAGCCATTTTATCCGCAAAATCAGAGTTTTTTGTCTCAGGAATCAAATAAGTATAAGCCGATTAAGGTACAGCAACCTAAGGCAATGAAGACTGTCAATCCTAAGATTAAACCTTCTGATGGACATTGAGGAGTTGCCAAAGAGCACAAAAAGCTCTTAAATCAAAAATATGGTTTTCCAAATTATGAAAATTTTCATAAAAAGGTGAAGAAACTAATTTCAAAACAACAAAAAGTTGACAAACCTAAAGTTACCCCTCTAAAGGTAACTAAAATTGTTTTGAAAAATAAACCCGAAATGAAGAAGGTTGAAATACCTAAAGTCACTACTTCAAAGGTGACTAAAACAACTTTCAAATCACCTGGAATTTGGAAACCAAAATCAAAGGCAACCACACCCCTAATTCCTGATATCACAAAGGGGATGTTCTTAGAAAAAAATTTCATTCACCGACTCTTCAGGTATACCCAGAACCACAATAGCCTGGGTACTTATGGCTAACTGATCTCTCACATTGTGCAGGAACAGTCAAGGAGGACTTTCATTAACCTTGTTTGTTTGTGATAGTGATTGTTCCGAGCACAGGATAAGAGGCATCTCTCCATGACATGACATGCAAATTCTCAATAGTAGGGATGTTCTTCTGATGAGAGGTAACGCTAACAAATCACCAAGCTACTGTCTGAATTGGTTGTTTCTTGATAAATTGCTGTAAGGTATGGTTCTGCATAAGACAAAACCCATTTCTAAAAAAATTCTCAAATGATAAACTTTGAAGGTTAGTTTGGCCAATTTTGTCTTATAGTGTGTGAGTGTGTGAAAAAAATAATAAAAAAAATAAAAATAATAATAAAAAATAAAAAATAATAATAATAATAAATTTGTTGCTATTATTAAAAACCAAAAAACAAGGGGAAGAATGGAAAAAATGAAATAGTTGACCCCTCAAAAATTGTGCTTTTTAATTTTTTTAATCTTTTGTTTGTTTGCTTGAGAAGATGGGAAGTGAAATAAATTTCCGTTTTGGAGATTGCTGACACGCGTAAGGAAGATGTGAAAGACATGATCAATTGTGATATGCCGGTAGGCTCAGCTTTTTAATCTGAAAAGGTATGCGTTACATACTTAAAGATAACGTATGGCAGTTTGTTGGGTAACGACACTTAGGTTAATTGCATTTCTATTTGACTGCATGTTTAAGTTCCCGATACACACGCTTGTCTCCAAGAGTGTGAAATTAAGCTCAAAAAAGTCGGTGTCTCCTCTGCTTTGCGTGCGCAATGACCTGGGGATGCTTCGCGTGTATGTAAGGCTCTCCTCTGCTTTGTGTGAGCAATGACCTGGAGTTGTCCATACATACGTGCTTACATATCACCTTAAATATTATTAAAAAAATTGCATGTATACACCCAAAAGATGCCAAAGAGCACAAGAAAAAAGAGAACCTCAAGAGTCCAGAACCCTCAGCCTTTGTCACTGATGAGAGCATTATTAAAAATGTTTCAAAAATTCAGTTGACTTTGTATATTATACCCGAAACATCTATGTGATCTATTCTTTCTCTTCTCAACCAAGTCTCGAGCTCAGTTTCAAACTTCTGGTTCAGGTTGTGAAAATATGTGGTAGGGAATTTATATGCTTGATAGTGTGCAATAACATGTACCTAGGATTTGTTGAAACCCACTCGTTGTTCATAACTAATGCACCTTAAAATAATAAAGTAACAAACAGTCTGACTAAGAAAAGGGTTTGAGTTTAAAGTGGATCAGTATATTAGCAATCACCTGGACGTGTTCGAGTAACAGAAGCTGAAAAGGGTTCCTCGGTCAGATTCATACGGTTTGATCCCATAGAAACCTTCTCATTTAGAAATTTGGTATGTTTGTTTTTATTTTCATTTTTCTTTTGAGTTATCTTAGGTTTTTTTAGTTTTTTTTTTTGTTTATTTTCAACATTGGCCATGTTAATTTAAAGGTTTTAATATGTTTTTAAGGGTTTTATGCAAGAAAGTATGACCTTCCTCAAATTCTCAGGGGGGACATAATGTGAAGGGTCCTCGGGTTCAGGGGAAGTATTTATAAGAAACCCGTAACCTATGTTAGGG
The DNA here is from genome assembly GCA_039602395.1 of Deinandra increscens subsp. villosa. Taxonomy (NCBI): domain Eukaryota; kingdom Viridiplantae; phylum Streptophyta; class Magnoliopsida; order Asterales; family Asteraceae; genus Deinandra; species Deinandra increscens. The sequence continues at coordinate 36,263,984 of JBCNJP010000009.1, forward strand.
TTTTTGGTTATATAATGCTAACCCGATAACCAGTCGTCATTGTCTGGTTAGTGTTTGTTTCAGCAATGCCATTATCAAAGTACCATACGCCTTCTTTTCAGCTTGATATGCTTTCTTTTGGTCATTATTGAATTTTATTTCAAGAATTGGTTCACCAGACCCATCTTTGGGATAAACATATGGTTCATGATATGACAACCACATATCAATATCATTTGTGTTAACATGTGCTTCAAATCGTGTAGCCCAACTATGATAATCTTCCAATCGCAATAATTTGGGAACTTTCTGACTTGTTCCAATTTCATTATCATAGTTAAACATACTTTGCATTGTAGCTTGCGTCGAATTTGCAGCAAACGCTTGAAAATCAGACATTTTGTAAATTCTTATTGTTCACCCGAACCTGTGCCGAACTTCTTCCAAACTTCTTCTGAAATTCTGCCAAACCTTATCCGAATAGAATGTAGCCGAACTCGTTCCGAACCTTAATTTCGGATGAACCATAAGAACTTTAACCGAACTTATTCTGAACTTTGTACGAACTTAACCCGAATCTTGACTGAACGTAATCCGAACTCTGACCGAATTAGAAAATAGCCGAACTCCGTCTGAACCTATAGTTCGGAGCGGTTATTACAGGATTGTCCGAACCTCAAACGAACAGGAACACTCTCGACACCATTTTGCGATTTTCAGAAATTTTGAGTGAAATTTTTTACAGGAACTCGGATATACTCAAGAGAAACAATCTAGAAGAAGATTTTGTTGGAAAATGTGTGTGAATGAGATATTTATCTCAAAAGAATTTTTGTTAAAGTTTGGAAAACTATGATGTGAGCTATCCCACATTGGTGTGGGAACAAAAGATGAATTGGTTTATAAAGATAAACCTTAAAGTTCTAGACATCACTTGTGTCATGTTTTACTCTAGCTCATACCCTCGCGCAGGGGGGTGCAAAAAATGGGTTGTCGAGCCGAAATTCTGAACTCGTGCCCGAACCTGTGCCGAACCTCTTCCAAACTTCTTCTGAAATTCTGCCGAACCTTATCCGAATAGAATGTAGCCGAACTCGTTCCGAACCTTAACTTTGGATGAACCATAAGAACTTTAACCGAACTTATTCCGAACTTTATACGAACTTAACCCGAATCTTGACTGAACGTAATCCGCACTCTGACCGAATTAGAAAATAGCCGAACTCCGTTTGAACCTATAGTTCAGAGCGGTTATTACAGGATTGTCCGAACCTCAAACGAACAGGAACACTCTCGACACCATTTTGCGATTTTTAGAGATTTTGAGTGAAATTTTTAACAGGAACTCAGATATACTTAAGAGAAACAATCTAGAAGAAGATTTTGTTGGAAAATGTGTGTGAATGAGATGTTTATCTCAAAAGAATTTTTGTTCAAGTTTGGAAAACTATGATGTGAGCTATCCCACATTGGTGTGGGAACAAAAGGTGAATTGGTTTATAAAGATAAACCTCAAAGTTCTAGACATCACTTGTGTCATGTTTTACTCTAGCTCATACCCTCGCGCAGGGGGGTGCAAAAATTGGGTTGTCGAGCCGAAATTCTGAACTCGTGCCCGAACCTGTGCCGAACCTCTTCCAAACTTCTTCTGAAATTCTGCCGAACCTTATCCGAATAGAATGTAGACGAACTCGTTCCGAACCTTAACTTTGGATGAACCATAAGAACTTTAACCGAACTTATTCCGAACTTTGTACGAACTTAACCCGAATCTTGACTGAACGTAATCCGAACTCTGACCAAATTAGAAAATAGCCGAACTCCGTCTGAACCTATAGTTCGGAGCGGTTATTACAGGATTGTCCGAACCTCAAACGAACAGGAACACTCTCGACACCATTTTGCGATTTTCAGAGATTTTGAGTGAAATTTTTTACAGGAACTCAGATATACTCAAGAGAAACAATCTAGAAGAAGATTTTGTTGGAAAATGTGTGTGAATGAGATGTTTATCTCAAAAGAATTTTTGTTCAAGTTTGGAAAACTATGATGTGAGCTATCCCACATTGGTGTGGGAACAAAAGGTGAATTGGTTTATAAAGATAAACCTCAAAGTTCTAGACATCACTTGTGTCATGTTTTACTCTAGCTCATACCCTCGCGCAGGGGGGGTGCAAAAATGGGTTGTCGAGCCGAAATTCTGAACTCGTGCCCGTGCGACCTGCGACCTGCGAACTCGTGCCCGCGCGACCTGCGGACACGAATGCAGCTCCGAAACCTGTGTCCGAGCATGACAAGTTTTTGCTAATTTTCAAACCATTTTTTGATATGCTTCTAGAAATGGCCTTTGGCTTTCAAAACCTGATCATTTAAGAGACATAAATCAAACATTTATTCCGGATTAACTCACGTAGTTAATGGTAGTTAATGGATGGCCTTGCGTATGACTAATTTTTCGTGTATAAGCACACGAGTTGTGGGCAGAAAAAGGACACAGAAAAATACATATTCCAACATCGTGCTGCTGCTGCTAATCTCCGTTTGCTGCTTCATTCCGGCCGCATTTCAGGCAAGTATTTAGTCCGGCTGTACACACGGTTTTGAACCGGTGTACCCTGGGAACAGACGACGAATCTACTTAAGGGAATTGTGTCAAACACAAGCCCGGTTCCTCTCGTTTTCTTTTCTGGGTTTCTTTTGTTTTGCAGGAACTATCTTGCTGCTGTTCGTGATTGAATTTTGTGGTGATTACGTTTAGTTATTTTTATACGTTGTATCTTCGTTTATTACTTATATTTTTGTATTGTAATTGTGAGAACAATTATTCAGAATCGTTATTGAATTTCCAACAAACTTAAACAGATTGGTGTACACTCTGTGTACAAATTTTTTCTGACTGTTTTTCTCTGGTTGCATTTCAAAATGAGTTTCTCTCAGCCAATGTCGACCTCTGGTGTCTCTACTGTGTTTACCTCCTCTGTTGCTATTACCACTGTGATGGTTGAACCGCTGCCTGGCGCGGTTGCAAGCCACGCTAAAAAACCTGAAAAGTTCAATGGTCTGAACTTCAAACGTTGGTAGCAAAAGATGCTATTTTATTTGACAACGTTGAACCTTACGAGGTTCTTGACTGAAACCGCTCCCTAAGTTTCCGAAGGGGAAATGGATGCTCAATCTGTGAGCGCGGTTCAAGCTTGGAAGCATTCTGAGTTCTTGTGTAAGAACTATGTGCTTGTGTAAGAACTATGTGCTCAATGGTTTGGTGGACTCACTTTACAATGTGTATTGTAAAGTAAACACGGCTAAGGAACTATGGGAATCTTTGGAACGAAAAGACAAAACCAAAGATGCAGGGACAAAGAAATTTGTGTTTGCCAAATTCTTAGATTTTAAAATGATTGACTCAAAAACTATTATGAGCCAAATCCAAGAGTTGCAAATCATTCTTCATGATATTCATGCGGAAGGAATGTCACTCAGTGAGACATTACAAGTGGCTGCCATGATTTCAAGAACTACCTCAAACACAAGAGAAAGGAAATGACTGTTGAAGATCTTGTGGTTCGTCTTCGTATTGAAGAAGACAACAAACTTGCTCAAAAGAAGAGCGATGTCCCCGAGCAAGCAAAGGCCAATATTTTTGAATATGGACAACCTCCAAAGGTAACAAAAATAGAGGACGGGCTGAGAAGAAGAACAAGGGAAAGGGTTTAATCTTAAACCCAAAGGTGGGGTTGGAAAGAAGAAATTTGAAGGCAAATGTTACAACTGTGACAAGCCAGGTCATCGGGCAAATGAATGTAGACAACCCAAGAAAGATGTCTCTCGCAAAGCCAATATGGTTGATGATTATGAGAATCTTGTTGCCATGATTTCTAACATCGCAATGATGATCTCTGAGGTTAACTTGGTTGGTTCGAATACCAAGGAATGGTGGGTTAACACCGGTGCCACCCGCCATGTTTGTGCTGACAAGAACTTGTTCAACACCTTCAAAGAAATTACTAATGGAGAAAAGCTCTTCATGGGTAACTCTGCCACTGCTGAAGTTAAAGGCGAAGGAAATGTGATCCTGAAAATGACATCAGGAAAGGAGCTTACCTTGACTAATGTGTTGTATGTCCCTGTGATTCGTAAGAATCTTGTGTCTGGGTGGCTGTTAAGTAAGTTTGGGTTGAAAATGGTGTTTGAGTCGGATAAGGTCGTGCTGACCAAGAATAGTGTGTATGTTGGAAAGGGTTATGCCCTTAATGGTATGTTCAAACTGAATGTAATGGTTGTTAACAATGCTATGAATAAGACTGGTACCAGTTCTACTTATTTGCTTGAGTCTTCTAATGTGTGGCATGGTAGACTTGGTCATGTTAACTTTAATTCCATTCGTTGTTTGATTAAACTGAATTACATACCAACTTTTGATATTGACTCAAACTATAAATGTGAAACGTGTGTTGAAGCAAAATTAACTAGATCATCATTCAAACCGGTTGAACGAAACAGTGAACCACTGGGTATGATCCACACAGATGTGTGTGATTTGAAATCCATTCCAACTAGAAATGGATTTAAATACTTCATCACGTTTATCGATGATTGCACGAAGTATTGTTATGTTTACTTGCTCAAAAGTAAAGATGAGGCAATTGAAGCTTTCATTGCTTATGAAAATGAATTTGAGAATCAACTTGAAATGAAGATAAAGGTTGTACGAAGTGATAGAGGTGGTGAGTATGTCTCACCATTTGCTGAATTCTGTTTGCAAAACGGAAGTAGGCATGAGTTCACTGCACCATATTCATCCCAATCAAATGGGATTGCTGAACAGAAAAATCGAACCTTGAAAAAAATTGTGAGTGCCATGTTAGTGAGTTCTGGTGTAAACCAACACCTGTGGGGGGATGCTATCCTTTCAGAAAATTCTATTTTGAACAGGATACCCCATAAGAAAAGAGATGAAACCCCATACGAGTTATGGTGGAAAAGGAAACCGTCCTACGAATACCTCAAAGTGTGGGGGTGCCTAGCCAAGGTGGTTGCTCCATTACCTAAGGCTCAAAAGATAGGACCCAAAACTGGTGATTGTATATTAATTGGATATCCAGATCACAGTAGCGCGTATCGCTTCCTTGTGCATGAATCCAAGATTCCCGATATTCGCAAAGGGACGATAATAGAATCAAAGAATGCCTCATTCTTTGAAAATATATTTCCATGCATTACAAAAGAATTTGGAAATACGTTTGGGGCAGATGATGAACGTGTTCCGGAAGAACTAGAACATGTTCCAAAAGAACTAAAACGTGTTCCAGAAGAACAAGAGATATCTGAGGAAGAAGATGTTGAGCCTAGGCGAAGCAAGAGGGCTAGAACTGAAAAGTATTTTGGTTCTGATTTCTACACGTACATGGTAGAAAGTGAACCCAAAAGATACCGTGAAGCGGTAACTTCCTCAGAAGGACCTCAATGGAGGGAGGCCATCAAAAGTGATATAGATTCTATTTTACAAAACCATACATGGGAACTAGTGGATCTTCCTCCGGGATGCAAACCACTAGGTCATCGTTGGATCTTCAAGAGGAAGATGAAGCCTGATGGCTCTATAGACAAGTACAAGGCAAGACTGGTGGTCAAAGGATACAAACAAAAAGAAGGTCTAGATTACTTTGACACATATTCACCAGTAACTCGAATAACCTCCATAAGGTTGGTACTTGCTATTGCAGCTATTAGAAATTTGGAAGTTCACCAAATGGATGTGAAAACCGCTTTCTTAAATGGAAATCTAGAGGAAGAGATTTACATGGAACAACCAGAGGGCTTTAGAGCCTCTGGACAAGAAAAGAATGTGTGTAAACTGGTCAAATCCTTGTATGGACTAAAGCAAGCTCCAAAACAATGGCATGAAAAGTTTGATCATGTCATGCTTAATTCCGATTTCAAGATCAATGAATGTGAGAAGTGTGTGTATGTGAAAGAGACACCAGATGGTTATGTCATCTTGTGTCTATACATTGATGACATGTTCATTGCTGGAAGTAATGACAAAATGATAAAATCAACAAAGGATATCTTGAAAGCAAGATTTGACATGAAAGACATGGGTTTAGCAGATGTGATTTTGGGAGTTAATATCACACGAACCCAAAGTGGACTTGCATTAGGACAAACCCATTATGTGGACAAAATACTTGAAAAGTTCAATGCAAATGACTCTAATATAGCTAGAACTCCCATTGACACAAGTCAGCATCTAGCTGTAAGCAAGCTAAGTAGGTACACGAGTAATCCAAGTTCAACTTATTGGAGATGTGTGACTAGGTTACTTAGGTACCTAAGGTACACAAGGGATTACGGGCTGCATACAACAGATATCCTGCAGTGATTGAAGGATACTGTGATGCAAATTGGATATCTGATATGAAGGATTCCAGAGTAACGAGTGGATATGTATTCACACTTGGAGGTGCAGCCATATCGTGGAAATCATTGAAACAAATGGTTATTGCTAGATCCACGATGGAAGCAGAATTCATCGATTTAGATAAAGCTAGTGAAGAGGGAGAATGGCTACGTAAATTTATGGAGGATATACCAAGATGGCCTAAGCCGGCAACGGCCATATGTATACATTGTGATATCTAATCGGCAATTGGCAGAGCTCATAACACAATGTATAATGGTAAGAACATACATATAAGACGTAGACATAATACGATACGACAACTAATCTATACTGGAATTATCACTGTTCACTATGTGAAGTTAAAGGATAATATTGCGGATCCGCTGATAAAAGGCCTAAGGAGAGAGTTAGTTCAGAAGTCGTCCATGGGAATGGGACTGAAGCCCTTAAAAGATTAATTTCATATGAAGGAAAACCTAACTCAGTTTACTGGAGATCCCAAGATCTGAGTTCAATAGGAAAACCTAATTGTATGAACTAGTGAGGTCACTGTGGGGGAAGATGTTATAAACCCACGCACTTTATAAAGGGGATGTATGATTGGAATCAGTACATCTCCTAGTCCATTCCTAAAAGTGACAAGTACGAGGTTAAGCCTATGGCTCTTAATGATTCAGCTAAGGCAGCCATATGTGGTGAATCACCTATGTGAGAGAGAAGTGGGGTCGCTTCGAAGGGTATTGAGAGGGGGCACAATACCTAAGAGTTCTCGCAGAACTAGGCTAATGTTCATGACCGTAACGAACATAACTATGAGGACTTGATGTTGTCAAGGAGAGTCTTGTGTGAAGCATATTGTCGCGTACACAAATGGCAGACGAGTTCAAAGGCATCACCGCCTACTCAGAGCCAGTAGACTAAGTGTGTTTCATAAACGAAGGTTCAAAGGGTAACACCTACCTTTCGTATGCAAGATTCAACTGTTGAAATTCGATCAGGATTAAGTTACTTCTGAGATCAACCTCCATTCATGTGGTGGATTGTTGGAACATGTGTGTGAATGAGATGTTTATCTCAAAAGAACTTTTGTTCAAAGTTTGGAAAACTATGATGTGAGCTATCCCACATTGGTGTGGGAACAAAAGGTGATTTGGTTTATAAAGATAAACCTCAAAGTTCTAGACATCACTTGTGTCATGTTTTATTCTAGCTCATACCCTCGCGTAGGGGGGGTGCAAAAAATGGGTTGTTGAGCCGAAATTCTGAACTCGTGCCCGCGAGACCTGCATACACGAATTCAACTTCGAAACCTGTGTCCGAGCGTGACAAGTTTTTGCTAATTTTCGAACCATTTTTTTAGATGATTCTAGAATGGCCTTTTGCTTTCCAAACCTGATCATTTAAGAGACATAAATCAAACATTAATTACGGATTAACTCACGGTGGTTAATGGTAGTTAATGGATGGCCTTGCGTGTGACTAATTTTTCGTGTATAAGTACACGCGTTGTGGGCAGAAAATGGACACAGAAAAATTCATATTCCAACATCGTGCTGCTGCTGCTGATCTCCGTTTACTGCTTCGTTCCGACCGCATTTCAGGCAAGTATTTAGTCCAGCTGTACACACAGTTTTGAACTGGTGTACCCCGGGAACAGACGACGAATCTGTTTAAGGGAATTGTGTCAAACACAAGCCCGGTTCCTCTCGTTTTCTTTTCTAGGTTTCTTTTGTTTTGCAGGAACTATCTTGCTACTATTCATGATTGGATTTTGTGGTGATTAAGTTTAGTTGTTTTATACGTTGTATCTTCGTTTATTACTTATATTTTTGTATTGCAATTGTGAGAACGATTATTCAGAATCGTTATTGAATTTCCAACAGATTTTTTACGTAAAGCACACTCGAGAAAATCAAACGAACTAAAAAAATGATACTCATTTTCGTAAAACTTGAAATTTTTTACTCAAAACTTCGAAAAACGGAGATTTCCGACCAGTAGAACAAACCAAATGCTCTGATACCACTTGAAAAAGCGTGAGCGGTGGATCGTCTACTTAGTCATAATGAAATCAATATTAAACAAGGATGACACGAGATGTAAATACAAAGGATTGGTATTCAACCACTGAGAACCACAGAGTACACTGATAGGCAGTAAGACTCAAACGTACAAGTCCTATAAATACAACACAAGACAAAACTATATATACTAGAGCCAAACCCGCTTGGCCGAACCTTAGGTTCGTACCTGTCCAAACTTGGAGTTCACCAAGGGTTCGGACAGTATCAAACTTGCATTACTTTTCTTGTACTTGATACTTCACATGACGATCAGGAACCAAGTATTAACAAGGTTTAATCTAGCGAGGTGCCTAGCTACCTTTAGAAAGAGTTGCATGGATCGTTGTTAGGCTATACTTTAGAGGCATGAACATTAGATGTGGGCTTGTTTATTATTGGGCTTATGGGCTTAGAATAGATTACGATTTGGGCCATGTGGGCCGGTTTTGTGTTTATGATTGGTCTAGGGTTTGTAAGTGAGTAGTATATAAACTCACATAGTTTATGATTCTAGCGGCTTTTGGGATTCCGATTTTCTCTCTATAGTGTTTACGATCAGTCTCCATTTGCTCAAGAAAGTTGTGTTTTACATTCAAGATTTGATCTTTGTTGTTTAATCAAGTCTCTTTCATCTACTTTCTTCTTTGTCGGAATCGGTCATCGTAATCGGGTTTACGATTTGAGTGCATCGCAATCGGTGTTTGCGACTTGAGTGGATCGGAATCGGTTTTACGACTTGGGAGGATCGAAATCAGGTGTTTACGACTGGCTGGATCGGAGTCGTTGTTTACGATTTACTGTGATCGGAATCAGGTGTTCTCGATCGTAAGCAGGATTTTACGATCGTAATCTCTCTGTTTGTAATCGGAATCAGGTGTTCTCGATCGTAAGCAGGATTTTACGATCGTAATTCTACTGTTTGTACATTTGGACTTTAAATTTGTAAGTTTTCCTAAGCTTGATTATGGATTTCGAAC
>JBCNJP010000009.1:36273905-36317237 GCA_039602395.1 Deinandra increscens subsp. villosa
CACGAATAAAAAACTTGATCTACTTATAGCTCATCTATTAGCACTTGGAACACCGTTACCACAACAACTTAATGCTCTGGCATCTACAGAGGTAGATTCTTTACATCACACGTTAATCATACTATTCTCAAGTACCTTATAATAACATACACTCTTGTTCATGAAGAACACAATCCGGATGAACTCTTGTTCCTGAAGAACACAAATAGATGCAAGTTCCTGGTACATAAGAATATATACTTCATGTAAGAACAAAGTTATGAGTTAAATGGAGCTCTGCTATGATTCATTGAACATGTATGTTAATATGAAAAAAATAGAGTATATACATAATCTGTATGAATAAAACTGGAATAACTTATGTTAGATTAAAAAAACAGAATAAATACTTTCATTATAGGTCCGCGTCATTATTCTGCTCTCACTTTTTACCAATTCAAAAACATTGTTCTAGGTAAATTCTAAGGAGATTCTTGTTGGATCTAGCCATAGCACTAATCATGCTGACATACACACAACGGTTAGTATTTGTCAAACTCATTATCGGTTTGATTGCTCATTTACATAAAGTAATTAATTGAACTATAAGGCGTGAAATCAGTGGTCGATTAACCTCGTCTGAAGCGGTTGAAAAGAAAAAGGTAAATATTTGCCAGTCAAGTTTCATCCCGTTCTGTAGTTTCACAGTACTCTGTTTGGTAATGTCATGTAGTCCCATTTTAAATGTTATTTGGTACCTCAAACACTTGGGCAAGGTAGGGATTGTTGGAACAAATGGTGAGATGTGTACCAAATAAAGTTCAACTGACTTTGAAGTTGATCCTGAACTTAATGTGATATTCATCCGGATGTTTTCAGTTCATCTGGATATCTAATGTTCATCTGGAAATCAATTGAATTGTAGGACTTGATGACCTATACTACTTGCAATAAAATGGCACTCCTCAGTCCATATCTATCATGGTGGTAAGTATTTCAAAATTGCTATATATATTATGATCAATTTCCATAACCTAATTATCAATTATATGTTTTGGTATAGGAAGGAATACAAGAAAAAGTAGTCATAATTAAACTCAAATCTGGACAGTTGAAAATGAAGACCACGTGGTAGTGTTGTTGGCTCCCGGATTGAAAATTCAATTGAGAATAATGCTTATATGCATTGTAATTTTTTTTTAAATTTTTATTTGTATTTCCTTTTTATTTGACTTGTAATTGAATTTTATTTGATTTGTAATTAATAATTTGTAATAGCTTTTAAATTGGCCACACGTATAGCAAGGACCCATCTGATTTCAACAACCTTTTGGTCACTTTTTCTTCTTCTCAAATATATGTTGCTAAAACACCAATATACGTGACCATATAATACCAAAGGCCACACTTTTTCTATTTTATCGTGGCCATTGCCACCCTTTGGCCACGCGTATTGGAACAAAATATCTGATTTCAACTACCCTTTGGCCACTTTTTTTTCCAAATATATGTGACTAAAACACAAATATACGTGACCATATAATACCAAAGGCCACGTTTTTTATATTTTAACGTGGCCGTTGCCACCCTTTGGCCACACGTATTGGGACAAAATGTATGATTTCAACTACCCTTTGGCCATTTTTTTTCCCGAATATATGTGGCTAAAACACAAATATACATGACCATATAATACCAAAGGCCACGCTTTTTATATTTTAATGTGGTCGTTTCCACCCTTTGGCCACGTGTATTGGGACAAAATGTATGATTTCAGCAACCCATTTGGCCACGTTTTTTCATATCATATGTGTCTAAAACACAAATATACATGACCATATAATACCAAAGGCCACGCTATTCATATTTTAACGTGGCGGTTGCCACCCTTTGGCCACGCGTATTGGGAAAAAAATTATAATTTCAGCAACCCATTTGGCCACGTTTTTTTATAACATATGTGGCTAAAACACAAATATACGTGACCATATAATACCAAAGGCCACGTTAAACAAACACATGTGGCCGTTGGGACCCTTTGGCCACGCTCTACGGAAGAATTGTTTGATTACAACAACAAATATTGGTACCCTTTAGCCACGCTTCTAGGTGGCTCCAGCCACTGATATTGTAACGTGGTCGTAGGGTACATAAGGTGACGGGACCTTTGGTGTCGATTGGAATGGGAAAAAAACGTGACTAAACACCTTTGGTCATGGTTTTTTTCCGTGGCCAAAAGTGAATTTTGACGTAGTGTTTGCTAAAGACAAAGTTATTACCAAAAAGGATCCAGTGACTGGTGAAAACAAAACAGAAGTTTATTGGCCACCAACTGTAAAAACTAAGGTGGTTCCGCTGCTAAATGCAATTGAAGATGGAACCTTGGTGAAGTCATTTGAATCTTGGCATTTTGATCCAACTACTGGTGAAGCTGCGGTTGTGTGCGAAGGTAAAGACTACAGATTCTATGATACGGTGGATCTACTCAGATTTACTGAAAAAAGACATCAAGATCCTCGCCGCTGCTCCTATTCTCAGAATCACTAATAGTGAGGAAGGTGATGATCAGGTAAATGCATTTCCTGTGGCAGCCAAGGCTATTGTGTAGAAGAATTGGTGGGAAACCAAAGAGGAGCATACTTTTGATTTAGCTTGCCATGAAGCACCAATGTTGTAAGCCTAGGGGAAGATTGTAAAGGTCTATTTTGGAGGCTTACGCCTTAGATATTATTTCTAATTAATGGGGGTTTTCATTTGTAATCAACAGTGGGCTTAAATAGAGGTTATGGGGGTAATTTGTATAAGGATTAGTGGGCCATCTGAGGGCCTGGTCGAAAATAGGGTTGAGGAGGTGATGATTTGCGAATTCTTAAGTAACCTGGAAGAAAACCCAACTTAGAGGCTCTGAAATACATTTGACAAAGATACCCATTCTCTGTGATTCAAAAACTCTCGTTGCAATCACTTCAAATCATGTTCATCATTGAAGAACAAAACACATCGATGTCAGGTATCACTTTATTAAAGATCATGCTGAAAAGGGACACATTGAAATATACTTTTCCCCTAATGCGTACCAACTTGCTGACATCTTCACAAAACCTCTTGATGAAAAAAGATTCATATTTTTTATTAGCAAATTAGGTATACTCAACATGAGCAAAAAATCATTTAGAATGAAAACAATCTTGATTCTTTTTGCATTAAATTCACACCTGCGCACTGTCATTCAATAAATAGTTCTCTCTCCATCAAATCAGACTCTTAGTCCAATAAAACCTGAACAAAAGTGTCTCAAAAAGTTAAACTGACAGGACCATTTATAAAAAATTCTCCTTCATTTTTGCCTATAAAAGAATCTTCAGGTTAATCAAACCTCACATCTGAAAAACCAAAAACCCAAGAATATGCCTTTCATTACCCTTCAAGAACGAGAAAGGACCATTATTCCATACCACCATGCCACAATCTCACACCACATACTCCAAAGAGCAATCAATATAGACCCTATCAACCCCTGATGGACCTCATGTTCAATTGTCCCATTGGGTATGCTCTCACCATAAAACCCCTAATCAATCAAAACCTTCTACAAGATTTATGGGGAAATGCTATCCTCATCAGCTCCACAAGCAACACCAAAATGACTGATGTCTATGGTATCAAATTTATGGTAATGAAGACACCATACGACAAGCTCTTCAAATAAAGGATGTGCGAAATCTTCCCTCATACCTCAACAGAGATGAAGTCATCCAAACATTTCTTGATATGGGGTATTCCGGGAAACTCTATCATGGCAAGGTCGACAAAAATATCCTACCCCATCTCTGGCAGTATCTTTTCACTCAAATTCAACTGTGCATATCACCACGAGGAGACAATCATCATCTGGCAACCCGTGAAACTCAATGTGTCATACACGCCTTGATAAAGAAACTCAACATGAATTTCACTCGCTACATTCTTAATCACATGAAGGAAAATCTTGAGAACCCTCAAGAAAATTTCATCCTATACTCCAGATTTGCCATGCGTCTAATTCAACAAGCGCGGAAGTAATACAAATCTTACATCAATCCTTTTCTTGGAATCTCTCATCATTAAAAGACATCAACTCCAAAGAACAAATGACACCCAAATACCCCTGGCATTAACTCTGACGGTACTCCCAAAATAACCTCAAAACCTTGAGTCACTGCAAATGCAAAAATGTTTGCACTCACTTAAATTTAACTCTATAATATATATATATATATATATATATATATATATATATATATATATATATATATATATAAAAGAAACAGCGCAAATATCATCACCAATGGTGGTCAACTGGTCAACTATACAAAGAAACCGACTCCTAGATCATCGAAGTAAATATGCACATGACTTAATTAAGCAATGGTCAGAATCGTGTGAAATCTTCGACGAATCAGAAGAAACTCCACAAAACGACCGTTGATAAGTTTAGCCGTTAATTTGAGAAATTCGAGGGTTTACGTTACAAAGAAAAGCATAAATACAAAATTCTTATCTACAGAATAAACACACTGCTCATCTTCATTTCTTATCTCTCAACTCATCAAAGAAATGGCATCATCATCCACAGTTCCATCCATGAAAACAATATCAAAAGGAAAGGCAGAAGAAACCAAACTCGAAAAAAGTAACCGTTCCTTTTCCACAGAAACTCCCATCTTTCAAACATACATCCTTGACGCCAACAACCAAGCAGCCGATCTCACATTATCACTATATGCAGAGGAGGTTCAAATTATCATTCAAACCTTATAACACAACCCAATTTCCACTGCCTTAACTATAAACAATCCATGCCCGATTTAAATTCTCAAAAACTCATGGTCTACTGCTAAGGTAACATCTAAAGGGGAAATCAGAGAAAGTTTGACAGAGGATAGAAAACTAGCTCTACCCATGAAACTATTTCGAAAGATTCTAAACCTTCCTACCCTTCCCCTATATGACAAAAATCAAACCAAAGAATAATTGAAAGAGATGCTCACCAGCCTCACTGAAGGAAAACATGGCAACAAACCCATATTCCAACTAAGACTCAACTTGCTTCCACATGTATGGAGATTCTTGATTGAAATTTTTAATGGAGCAAGGGCATCAAAACTAGGATCTCTTGATCAATACAATACATACATTCTAAGAATCATGTATGGAATCATCAAAGGACATAACCATGACTATGGAACTCTAATCCGGAAGGATATCCCCAAAAGAATTAATGAAAAGAAGTTCTCATCAAAGAAAATATCCTTTGTTCCGTTCTCAAGATTTCTGGCTCAGATCATTAATGAGGGAATCAAGTCACAACCACTTACGAACACAGAAGACATGTTCAGATCAACAACCACTACGTCAAAACTAACCTTTGGCCACGGAAAAAAACCGTGACAAAAGGTGTTTTGTCACGTTTTTTTGTTTCCATTCCAACCGACACTATAGGTGCCGTGACCATATGTACCCTTCGGCCACGTTACAATATCAGTGGCTGAAGCCACCTATAAGCGTGGCTAAAGGGTACTAATATTTGTTGTTGTAATCAAATAATTCTTCAGAAAAGCGTGGCCAAAGGGTCCCAACGGCCACATGTGTTTGGTTAACGTGGCCTTTGGTATTTTATGGTCACGTATATTCGTGTTTTAGCCACATACATTATAAAAATACGTGGCCAAAGGGTTGCTGAAATCATACATTTTGTCACAGTACGAGTGGCCAAAGGGTGGCAATGGCCACGTTAAAATATGAATGGCGTGGCCTTTGGTATTATATGGTCACGTATATTTGTGTTTTAGCCACATATGTAATAAAAAAACGTGGCCAAATGGGTTGCTGAAATTATAATTTTTTTCCAATACGCGTGGCCAAAGGTTGGCAACCGCCACGTCAAAATATGAATAGCGTGGCCTTTGGTATTATATGGTCACGTATATTTGTGTTTTAGCCACATATGATATGAAATAACGTGGCCAAATGGGTTGCTGAAATCATAAATTTTGTCCCAATACGCGTGGCCAAAGGGTGGCAACGGCCACATTAAAATATAATAAGGGTGGCCTTTGGTATTATATGGTCACGTATATTTGTGTTTTAGCCACATATATTTGGAAAAAAAAAGTGGCTAAATGGTAGTTGAAATCATACATTTTGTCTCAATACGCGTGGCCAAATGGTGGCAACGGCCACATTAAAATATAATAAGGGTGGCCTTTGGTATTATATGGTCACGTATATTTGTGTTTTAGCCACATATATTTGGAAAAAAAAAAAGTGGCTAAAGGGTAGTTGAAATCATACATTTTGTCTCAATACGCGTGGCCAAATGGTGGCAACGGCCACGTTAAGATATAAAAAGCGTGACCTTTGGTATTATATGGTCACGTATATTTGTGTTTTAGCCACATATATTTGGAAAAAGAAAGTGGCCAAAGGGTAGTTTAAATCATACATTTTGTCTCAATACGCGTGGCCAAATGGTGGCAACGGCCACGTTAAGATATAAAAAGCGTGACCTTTGGTATTATATGGTCACGTATATTTGTGTTTTAGCCACATATATTTGGAAAAAGAAAGTGGCCAAAGGGTAGTTGAAATCATACATTTTATCTCAATGAACCCTATATTTAATTACAAATCAAATAAAATTTAAGTACAAATCAAATAAAATTTAACACATATATTTAATTACAAATAAAATAAAATTCAATTACAAGTCAATACAAATGAAATACAAATAAAAAATTAAAGAAAATTACACTGCATACAAGGATTATTCTCAATCTAATTCAATTACAAGTCAACAACACTACCGCGTAAGTGGTCTTCATCTTCAACTGTCCAGATTTGAGCTTAATTAGGACCATTTTTTATTGTATTCCTTCCTATACCAAAACATATAATTGATAATTAGGTTATGGAAATTGATCATAATATATATAGCAATTTTGAAATACTTACCACCATGATAGATATGGACTGAGGAGTGCCATTTTATTGCAAGTAATATGGGTCATCAGGTCCTACAGTTCAATTGATTTCCAGATGAACATTAGATATCCAGATGAACTTAAAACATCCGGATGAAGATCACATTAATTAAGTTCCAGATCAACTTCAAAGTCGTTGAACTTTGTTTGCTACACATCTCACCATTTGTTCCAACAATCCCTAGCTGGCCCAAGTGTTTGAGGTACCAAATAACATTTAAAATGGGACTACATGACATTACCAAACAGATTACTGTGAAAATATAGAACGGAATGAAACTTGACTGGCAAATATTTACCTTTTTCTTTTCAACCGCTTCAGACGAGGTTGATCGACCACCGATTTCACGCCCTACAGTTCAATTAATTACTTTATGTAAATGAGCAATCAAACCTATAATGAGTTTGACAAATACTAACCGTTGTGTGTATGTCACCATGATTAGTGCTGTGGCTAGATCCAACAAAAATCTCCTTAGAATTTTCCTAGAACAATGTTTTTGAATTGGTAAAAAGTTAGACCAGAATAATGACGCAGACCTATCATGAAAGTATTTATTCTGTTTTTTTAATCTAACATAAGTTGTTCCAGTTTTATTCATACAGATTATGTATTTACTCTATTTTTTCATATTAACATACATTTTCAATGAATAATAGCAGGGCCCCATTTAACTCATATCTTTGTTCTTACATGAAGTATATATTCTTATGTACCAGGAACTTGCATCTATTTGTGTTCTTCAAGAACAAGAGTTCATCCGGATTGTGTTCTTCATGAACAAGAGTGTATGTGATTATAAGGCACTTGAAAAATAGTATGATTAATTAAGGTTGTGATGTAAAGAATTCACCTCTGTAGATGCCGGAGCATTAAGTTTGTGTGGTAACGCTGGTCCAATTGCAGATAGATGAGCTATAAGTAGATCAAGTTTTTTCTCCGATTCTTGAATCTTCAAGAAGAGGGCCTTAATCTGTTCATTTTTTTCATCCCTAAGAAGTCTCTCCTCTTTAAGTTCGAACTCAAGTTTTTCCAATTGACCATCAGTGTTGTTGGATCGATCCTTGAATTTTGTACAATTAACAGAATGTAGTTAGATGCTTTTTAACAAAGTACATAAATAGGAAAGCATGCAGACCCTATTGATTCATTATCTCTTAGTTAGTTCTTAATTATTAATATATCACATAAAGACCCTATTGATTGATTATTTGATATGTTATACACAAATTAAAGACATCTAAAGGGAAGAGTGGAACACATCATGTCTTCAGTGGATATAAACAAACAGTTCACCATTTCTAGCAGAGTAGCAGATGCATGACATCAACATTCTTCTATTCTTCTACAGGGGATTTAAACTAAAATTTCTTTATTTTGTACCCCTCTAACATGAACCTACAAAAAATGTTGGAAACATTCCTATATATGTCCTCTAGGATCATTTCCTAGCTAGTAATGACCAGAGTAACGTAAATTAGTTCTTAGTTATTAATACATCACATAAAGACCCTATTGACTAATTATTTGATATGTTATACACAAATTTAAGACATCCAAAGGGAAGAGCAGAACTGTAGATCCGAAATCAAACCAAACACACGATATTTGATCGTAGATGAGTGCGGAATCCTCAAATACGATTGATTCAAGAACAATAGTAGAAGAATAGACTAGATCTAGTAAAAAGATGAAGTCTTGAATGAGAATCACTACTAAAGGAAGCTGATCGTAAACTCTAGTGAACAAGAAATCGTAAACGCAGATTAGTATTGAAAAGCTTACTAATCATAAACACAAAATGGGTTTATATAGTACCCACTACAACCCTAGCCCAAATCGTAAACTAATAATCAGCCCACATGGCTTGATCGTAAACAGGATAAAGGCTTTAAGCCCATTAACAAAAGCCCAAAACGATATAAACAATAAGCCCAATTACAAATGTTCATGCCTTAAATAAGCCTAGCCCAACAATCTTCCCCTAGGCATGAATCATTTGAACTTCTCTTCTATGGCAGCAGGAGGTCAAATCTGAATGTGTTCTGAACGTTGTTTGACCACCATTTGTTCGCTACAATCCGCTCTGCAGTCCCATGAAAGATTCCCACCCTCACAGCATTCGCCATATCATTTTCATAACCAAGTATAGGCTGTGAGGCGAGTAGCTTTATGTCTCTTTCTCCAAAACGCAGCAGATCAACTGGATCATAGAAGCGAAATTGCCTCAAACCTTTGCATAGAACCACCACCTCGTAAGTTGTTAGATCATAGCACCAGCGGTCAAAGTTTTTGACTAACGTACCGTCTTCGATTTCATCCAACATGTTAATCACTTGAGTGCGCTTGGTGGGTGGTCTTCTAGCTTCACCAATTGATTCTCCAGTAACAGGGTCAGTTCCCGTCTCAACCCATCTCACCTGCTTCAGGTCAAAGTCAGCGAAATTGTT
Source organism: Deinandra increscens subsp. villosa (assembly GCA_039602395.1). Classification (NCBI taxonomy): domain Eukaryota; kingdom Viridiplantae; phylum Streptophyta; class Magnoliopsida; order Asterales; family Asteraceae; genus Deinandra; species Deinandra increscens. The sequence continues at coordinate 36,283,358 of JBCNJP010000009.1, forward strand.
TTCCAGATGGCTTAAAAGGTTGTTTCTGATAAGATCCCCATCTGAGATGTTCCACCTGTTGATGAAAGGAGCTCGGAGCAAACTTCTGATCTCAGGCTCAGTCCATGAGTGGAATTATCCACGAGTTCTGTAATACTCAACTGGACTGTAGCCGTCACGGATCACAGCAAACAGTTTCTTCTCCGTGTCATAGTGCCAGCACAAGATGGCTTCACGACTTCCCCTTTTGTCAATGGAGCTTTCACCAAGATCTAGGGCGTATTTTGTGGGGGCTGGTCCTTGATAGAATTCACGGAACCAGTTGTCGTGACCCGCAGGGGCTTTAGAGATGATTCCGCCACTTCGGGCGTAATCTGGCATCTCTATATTTTCATCTCCATCATCCTCAGCTGCTTCATTTGTACCTTGAGTCGAAGAGCTTTGACCTGAGACACCTGTAGTATTCCCTTCTACAGAACTTTTGAAGTCATTGAACGTCTTCTTCAAATCCATCAGAGCTTCATACAAATATTTCATTCTTGCCTTGTCAGCCTCCTCTCTCTCTCTCATCTTTCTGTTATCAGCCACCTCTTTATCTTTCATTCTTCTAACTTCAGCATTCAACGCATTAATTTCATTTTCCCTGATCCTGTTCTGAGAAACCAGGAAATTGATGTGAGGATCTGTGCTTATCCTCAGATCAATTGGTAACTCAGCAGCTTGAAACGGCCTAAACCCTGGAATAGTTGTTGGCTGAGATACCACAGGATCTGCACTCACTCTTACTGGGCTTGGTGCAACGAAGGTGTGATCAACCTCCAGAAATTGAGTTTCCTCCCGAACTGGGCTATGCTCGGTCAGAACTGGAGTTTCAGTTTGCACAGGAGCAGGTTGAACATCCACATCTTCAGTCTGAGAGATAGACAGTTGCTCTTGAGGGGCTTCATTAATAGTTTCTTCTTGACCACTGGGACCCTCAGAACTGGGTCCAGCTGGTTGTACAACCAATAGACTTGAGCTTGTCTTGGTGAATTTGAACCGTATGCTCCTTGGATCAGATTTCTTTCGTGGAGATGGTTCACGATCAGGGACGGGTTCTTCTTCGAAAACTTCATCAACGTTTATATTCAGCTCAGGAGGTGTATCATCACTGCCAGATGACCCAATCATATCTTCTCTTGACCTTTTATGGGTTAGTGGCTCCAAGTCCCCATAAATATCATCTTCAGTTATGTCCTGGCCAGTAAGAATGTCATCCATTATATTTTCTTCATCTGAGGGTATGACATCATCCTCTTGAACATTGACAGCTGGAATTGCTGTTACATCTTGTTCTTCTGCAATGGATGCATTAACATTGGGAACCTCTGCCTCCGGCTCAGAGTCATCCATTACTTGTTCCCTTGCAACCTCAGGGAACGCACCTCTCTTTGTCCATTCCAATCTTCCTTCAAATGTTTGCTTACCCGCTCTATCTTGGGTTTGCAAGCCAAAGACCCCAATATCCATGACCTTCACATCAAGCTTCTCAATTCTCTCCTCTATCATCGGATACTTCTTCATTACCACCATTTGCACAAACCTAGGAGTCATCAAAAATTGCTCTCTGGCGCTCAGCATGGCATTGCCTACCCAGTCTAGCAGCATCATCTTTGAAAAGTTAAACTTCCAATCCAAGGCTAGTGCTACTAAAGCAGTTCCGTGAATGTAATTCAACTGATCGAAACTTGTTCTTTTGCCTAGGAAAGACTTCTGCATGTAATGCGCCAAGCACCTCCAGTAGTGTGGCAGAAGCTTTTTGAAGATTGGCGGAAACTTTCCCTCGTACCCCATTAACTGAGCTCCCGCCAGAACTACCTCCTTTGTGTATGTGATTGGATCAGAAGCTTCATCTGTAATGTTCAGGCCCTGCCTTATGTCTTCTTCTTCAATGACAATTTGCCTGTTCAGGACTGTTGCGGTAATCCTTGTCTTGTCTGAATTAACTCTAGCAGACCCCCAAAACTCTCTGACCAGCATCTCGTCGATCAGAACATTCGTCCTTAGAGCATAGTTGATCTTACACGTGTTCATTCCTGCCACCAGCGAGTAGAATAATTCCATGTGTTTTTCTGGTGGGTCCTCTAGGTAAGCCGGCATACAGTGATCTGGTTCATATTTTATATCTCCAATCAGCATCTCTTCAGCCATCTGAGAAAGACAAGACATATGCATCAGATTTGTTCATTAAGGAGCAATTATGATTATTAACCCTTAACGTTGTTCAATCGAAGTTCACATTTTACTTTTGACGCACATACAACATTTGAAAAAAATTGAATTTAGCACACGCTCGCAAACACTGACAAATTTTAACTCAAAACCGTTCAATTTTAATGAGATTTCAAAATTTGTTGAGTGTTTAAGATTTTAATTATCAATTTATGAGAGTTCACGACTTCTTAATAGGGTTTACGATTCAATATGCTGGTTTACGATCAGCCTTATAAGATTACGATAAGGCCCTGTCGTAAACGACCAGGCCCGATCGTAAACGCCCAAATTTTAATCCAGGTCCAATCGTAAACAGCATAAACTGATTTTGTCGTTTTCTTCTGTCGTAAACACCCTCATCGTAAACACGGAGTCGTAAACTCAAGTCGTAAACGGTTCAGATCATCATCTTCTTCATCGTGACGGTCGTAAACGTCGAACACCGCCATTTTCATACCGGCAATTTTCTCGTAAACACGATTAATCATACCAAAAATCAAGACAATCACCAATAACTACCTTTAATGAGTTCTATGGACAAATCCGACTCCAATGACTGTGAAATCGACTTGCAAATAGAAAAAATCTTGACCGAATGCGACTTTTAGGGTTTGACACAGAAAACCCGACACACGATGGTGAAAAAGTTGATTAACAAGGGGGTCTTGGTCGGAATTTACTGGAGAACACGATGGTAAGATTTGTTCGTGAAATGGTGGTCGGAAACGGGCTGTGATGAAGTTTCCGGCGAGGAGACGGCGGTTCTAGGGTTCGGAAGGAGGGAGTCGTAATCGGAAAGGAAAGGTGAATTGAGGATCGCAAACAGGTTTTGGGTTTATATACCCCTTTAAAAATTTTCAATTTTGCCCCTAAAGATCCAAAAATGTTTCAAAACCTCCCAAACCTCTCAAACTTTTAAATTCTTTCAAGTTTACCCCAAACTTGATAATTCTAAAAAATTTGAAATTTTTTGACACTTTGAGAATTTTACAAAACTTCCCCTCAGAATCATACCCGAGTAACTGACCATGATCATGAAAAATTTGAAAAACTAAAACATATAAAAACCCAAATTTGAATATTTACAAACTTACCTCAGAAATTTCAAATATTTACATACCTGGTGCTGGTATTTTTCACAGATAATTTCAGACAGGTCTTTGACTGAGGAACCTTTTTCAGCTTCCGTTACTAGACACTCTAGACAATTGTCAGGTGGTTTGAACACAGAAACTCACATCCAGTTAAGTGCTTAAATATAGTACAAATTTACCGATATGCTTAACCGTCCCCACACCCAATTTTCCATAGCAAAACCTACCCAACCTCAGAGTTTATTGAGGATTCACAAACCCCCAACTTGAGGAACCATGCAACACTGCTTTTGACTACCACTTATTTCTGATTTTTCATGCATTATCAGTTGATGATCAGGTCGGCCGCATAAGCACGCAGAGAAGACCAACTGAATAATTTTCTTTTCTTTTCTTTTTCTTTTTCAGAATTTTCATTTTTTTTTTTGCATTCTTTTTCTTTTTCTTGTGGTGTTGTCTTATACAGTATAAACATGGCGTGTGAGAGAGTGAATACTAGGTAAATACCACTCTCAACCCGTTTTTGTCGGGACTCAGTTTTTTAAACCATGTAGACTAGGATGGGAAACTAAACATGTATAGAGTTTAAGATTACTGCACTTACATAGATGATCATTGTTTTGGTTGAGCTTACCGACATATCATCTTCGAGCAGTCTTTCACATCAGCCTTACACGTGTCAGTCTCTGACCGTCATTGAACAATTTTTGCAAGTCCTATCAAAAGACATCATAAAAATTTTTCAGATTAACCAGCACCATTTCTTCCCCTGTTTTTGTGAGGCTTTTGAAATAAGACTCAATTTTTCAGTCAATTTTTTTTTTTTTAATAAAGTTTAAATACTAAAAAAAAAAAAAAAAAAAAAGACTTTGTACAAAAACATAGAGGATCAGATCATTCCTCGAAGGCAATCATCTTCAGGCCTTCAACACAAGATTCAAAATTAGGACGAGGAAGGGGTTTTGTAAAGATGTCCGAAACATTCTGATCGGAGCTTACCTTTTGAAGCTGAATCAGCTCACGATCAAACCAATCATGAATAAAATGTACCTTGATATCAATGTGCTTGGTTTTGGAATGTTGGACAGGGTTTTTTACAATCTCAAGAGCATCAGCGTTATCACAAAATATGGGAGTGTTAACGAATTCCATATCGTAATCCGTGAGCTGGTTTTGGATCCACACTACCTGTGAAGTACCGGCAGATGCGGCCACGTACTCAGCTTCGGCAGTTGATTTGGATACGGTATGCTGCTTCTTGCTTTGCCAAGAGATGAGCCTATCTCCCAGATACTGACATCCTCCAGTAGTAGATTTCCTGTCAAGGTCACTACCTCCATAATCACTGTCAGTGAAAGCATATAATTGAAAATCAGTGTTCTTCGGGTACCAAAGACCAAGCCTAGGCCTGCCCTTCAGATACCTGAAGATACGTTTAACAGCAGCTAAATGAGAGAGTTTAGGGTTAGCCTGATATCGAGCACACACGCAAACTGCATACATGATGTCTGGCCTGCTTGCTGTCAAGTACATTAGTGATCCAATCATCGACCGATAATGGAATTCACTCACTGACTCCCCGTTAAGATCCGCTGACAAGAGTGGTCTGGATGCCATGGGTGTGGCGATGGGCTTGCAATCCTGCATCTTGAACTTTTCCAGAATCTCATTCACGTACTTCTCCTGATGAATAAGAATCCCAGAATCATCCTGCTTAACTTGAAGTGCAAGAAAGAAACTCATCTCGCCTTGGTCACTCATCTGAAACTTCTTCTTCATAATCTCCTCAAACTCGGTGCACAATTCTTCGTTTGTCGATCCGTAGATAATATCATCTACATACACTTGCACCATGATTATGTCTTCGTCCACCCTCTTCCTAAACAGTGTCTGATCAACAACTCCTCTTGAATATCCATTCTCCACCAGGTGAGTGGACAACGTTTCATACCAGGTTCTAGGAGCTTGATGCAGACCGTACAAAGCCTTATCCAGCAGATAAACGTGATCTGGATTTTCTTCATCTATGAACCCTGGTGGTTGAGCAACATAGACTTCCTCGTTCATTTCTGCATACAGGAAGGCAGTCTTCACATCCATCTGATGTACGGTAAAATTGAGATACGAAGCCACAGCTAGAAAGATCCGAATTGCTTCCAATCTTGCCACCGGAGCGTAAACCTCATCATAGTCGATACCGTGGACTTGCCTGTGCCCTTGTACTATCAACCTTGCTTTGTTTCTTACAATGATCCCCGAGTCATCTTTTTTGTTCTTGTACAACCATCTCGTGGGAATCACCTTTTTGTCCTCTGGCCGCTTCACAAGTCGCCACACTCCCAGCTTTGAGAACTGATTGAGTTCATTGTGCATGGCCTCCATCCAGCTTGGATCTTTTAGAGCAACCATCACATTGGGAGGCTCAATCTGGGAGATAAAGCACGAGTACATGCAGACATTGATATCTCCTGTGCGGCTTCTAGTTCTGACACCTGAAGACACTGGTCCAAGAATGTTGCTGACCGGATGGTCCTTGTTGATTCTTGAAACCTGAATATCTGGCACAGACACTGAAATAGGCAGATTAGAATTCACAAGATTATCATTTATATCACTAATACCTAAACTTTGTTGCATTTCTGGATCAATATCACACGTTCCTGAAGTTCCCGAAGCATCTGTGTTGACATCTGCGGTGACATTCGTGGGAACTGGAATTGGTGCCTTTTCACTAACTCTTTCCACAGAAGGTCTTGATTCAGAAGGCTGTGTGATAATCTCTTCTTCTTCACCCAAATTATGAAGATCATTCGAAAACTTGAACCCTTCAAACAGAGACCCATAGTTAAAAATCCAATCTGGTCCGGTCCCTGCATCCGTCGGATTATCTTCAAGCCAGTCCACATTGAATGCTTCAATGATCAACCCAGTGGTCTTGTTATAGACTCGATAAGCACTATTTCCCGAATAACCAACGAAATAACACTCATCCGCTTTCGCCTCGAATTTCCCTACGTCGGACTGAATCAGCACCGTGCACGGACACCCAAAAGTCTTGAAGTAACCCACTGTCGGCTTCTCTTTGTAGACAATCTGATATGGAGTTTTCTCATGACGTTTGTTCAACAGAACGCGATTTTGCACATAACATGCTGTGTTGACTGCCTCAGCCCAGAAAAAGATTGGTAGTTTTGCTTCACACATCATTGTCCTTGCAGCTTCAATGAGTGTCCTATTCCTTCTCTCGGCTACTCCATTCTGTTATGGAGTGTAGGGAGCACTAAACTGTCTGTCTATGACTTTAGCCCCACAAAACATATTCAACTCAGCATTCTTGAATTCCGTTCCGTTATCCGATCTGATAGCTTTGACCTTCTTGTTCAGCTGGTTTTCTATGAGTGTGACAAACTGTTTCACTAGGGCTGGAGTTTCATACTTGTTAGACAAGAAGAAGACCCATGTAAAACGTGAATAGTCGTCCACAATCACAAGATAATAGGAGAACTTGCTGATGCTCTGAACTTGCATAGGCCCAAATAAGTCCATGTGTAAGAGTTGTAGAACAGATGACACTGAATTTGCTATCTTTGGACGATGTGGCAACTTGTGCTGCTTCCCCTTCGCACATGCCACACATTTTTCAATAGAGGAGAAGTCTTTAATCGGCAGCTTTCTGACATGCTCTCCCTTCGCGAGCTTGGTCAAATTCTTCATATTAGCATGCCCTAGTCGTCGATGCCACAACATAGCCAAATTTTCATTCTGTTTTGATATGAGGCATGCTTCTTCTGACGCTGGAGGTTTGCCCATGTTTAGAAGATATGAATTTGATCGTCTTGGAGTACGCATCAGTACGCACTCCTCGGGAATCTTCACACCAGGCTTCAATATAATACATTCTTTTCGATTGAACATCACAGAATAGTCCTTGTCACAGATCTGAGACACACTCAGCAAACTGTGCGACAGTTCCTCCACATAATGAACATCAGAAAAAGAAAAATTACCACTCCTCACCACACCTTTCTTACTAATTCTACCACCCACACCACCTGCAAATGAAACTCCTCCACCATCGAAATCTTCTACATCTTCCAAAAGGGACAGATCTCCGGTCATGTGTCGGGAGCAACCACTATCAACGTACCAGAGATTGCTGATAGATCTTCTTGGCTGTCCCTACAAGAATAAGAAATTAATGAGATCCAGGTACCCAGGCCATAACAGATCTGGGCACACCTTTTGAATCAATGTAGTTAACGGATTGGAGAATCATTTCAGACTTTGATCCAGACACATTCTCATTTTGAATGTTGACTTTTGGTTTCCATGTGGTGGTTTTCTCTGGTTTCAACACAGTTGTTGAATTGTTGACAATCACAGGTTTCTTTTGTGGTGAAATGACCTTTTTACCAGTTGGCTTTTTAACCGGTGTCCACTCAAGTTTCAGTTTAGTATACACAAGTTGTTTTGTTTGAGCGGCACCTTTTTGTTTCAAAACATGTTGCTCGGCTTTCGCTTTGCCATTAGGTTGATTAGCTCTTTTTACTTTAGCCACTTGTTTTTCAACGAATTCTGGTTTTATCTTGTGGGAAACTCCTTTAGATACATAAGTTTGTTTTGGAGTTCTGGTCACTTTCCACTTATCAACAACAGGCTTTGTCACAGGTGCCCTTGCATTTGAAACCTTAGACTGTTCAGTCTTCATTGGTTCAAAACGCTGCTTCCCCTGAAACACAGCTTGTTGCTTCTGCTTTTGTTTTTGTTTTTCACCTGTCATCATTTTCTCCAACATACTAGTCCGTGGGTTTTGCGGATAGTATGGTTGGTAAGGTCTATTAACACAGTTAGCTGCAAAATGTCCTGGCTTTCCACATTGAAAGCAATTCATGAGCCTAGGCCCATTGACATGGCTACAGAGGTACGTACGTCTTGGGTAAGACGACTTCCACTCTGGCTTATCATCCCATTTGTGTATAACTCGTTGTTTATCCTTATCAGATTGTGTAATTAAACAAAATTGTTCCGATTTAGATTTGTTTGTTCTATTAAAAGCTGACACAACCTGGGGATAAGCAACAAAGTCTTTGGGCTTAGTCTCACGACCGATTTTTGTGTTAGGCACACGAATTTTAAAACCAGACACTTTTTCATTAGATTCTGAAACATTTTTTAATAACGATACAGCTACTTGTTTTGACTTGGATGTTTCTAGTTCTGACACAAGTGCCATTACATCATCCTTAGGTAAACATAAACTAGAACTACTAGACGCATGACTCTCATCCACTCTCTGACACTCTGCATCCTTCTCAGAAATGTCTTTGATTTCTACTTCATCTGCACAACAAACAGATACATTAGAAGCGCTCACACAGTTATTCAGTGAAGTATTGGATGGACCTGCTTCACATGGGTCTGTCATCACTCTGTCCATTTTACCCAACCCATAAGTCATGTGTTTTTCATTCTCAATTTCCTCCTCAGTCAAAGGCTTCACTCCAACCAAGACACTATCTAAGGGAGGTCCTTCCTCATGCATTTCCGATGCAGATCTATCTATATGATCCTCCTCTAAAATCATTCCTATAACATCTCTAGTTTTGTCTTGAGGAACAACGTTCTTGCTTGCAAAGCTAATTCCTATTCCACCTTTGTCCTTTCCCATTCTAACCTCAGTTATGCAAGTGTCTAAAGATTTACAAGCCTGCAACATCCTTTTGCTTCTCATAAGGTTGATATCAAGCTTAACCTGCATCTCATTGTTCTTATGCTTAAGGTCTTCTATCTGTTTACTTAGCTCAGCTATTTCTAACTTAGCATTGTCATACAAATAGGCATTCTCAGTTGCAAGGTTCTTATATTTTGTTATATCTAATTTCTGGGCTTTAACCTTCTCTTCGTTCTTTTGCCATCTACCCTTAAACGAACTCTTTTCACATTTTACTTCAAACAATTCAGATTCAAAGTTTTTGCAATATTGTCTAAGAGTAGTAATTATACGATCACAAATAGGGTTAGAACATACCTTGGTGTGATCTGCAGCCATTGCTTCATTCTCCTCAGGTTCATCTTCAGTAACCACAAAATCATGCTCTTCCTCATCATCATCATCCATAGTTGTCATCATAGCATGTGTCAGACTAAGATCCTTCAGCTGGGGGGTCAGATCTTTCAGCTGGGGGGTCCAGTCGTAACCTCCACCTCCCTGCACTATCAAGGCACTTGTCTCTGCCTTTGCCTTTCCATCGGCTGGTTTCTTCATCTCTGCTTTCTCCTTCCTCGGTTTGCTGCACTCCCTAGCAAAGTGCCCATATTCATCACAATTGTAGCACCTGAGCTTCGTCTTATCAAACCCCATTCTGATCTTATCTTGATCCTTCCAAACATTTCGCCCCGTAGTAGCCATGAACTTTTTAGCCCTGAACACTGCCATAGCCATTTGCCAAGAGACGTCCAGCATCTCCACATCCTCTGGATTAATCTGATTAAGCTCCCCCGAAAGAATCTCAGAAGGAATTAGGGTTCCGCCATTAAAGCATGGTAACTATTCATGAATCCCATACCCAGTGCAAAATTGGGATCGTTGTTAGCCTCAGATGTGTCACCTCCATTTGAACTAGATTGGGGTTGTGCCACAAATGCATTCGTTTTAGTCACTGAACTTGATCCACCTCCACCAGACTTCCCTTTCTGCTTCTCATCAACCTCTTCCGACAACAAAGCTTGATTCAGCTTCCCAGCCAAACTAAGTGAGCTTATATGATTCAACTCACGCTGCTTATCATCAATTAGCTTGGACTTCAACTTGTTGATCATTTCGTCCAGAGACAGCTCACTCAATTTGTTGTTGTCCTTAATAATTGATATATTGGTGTTCCATGACTTTGGCAAACTGTTTAGCAGCTTCAAATTCTTATCTTCCAATTCCGGTTCCACACCATAACTTGACATTTCTGCCATCAGAGAGACAAATCTTTGCACTTGTGCTTCGAAAGATTCACCTTGGATGTGATTAAACAAATTGAATTTCTGCTTCAACATCTGCTTTCGACTTGCCTTGATGTCTGGATTTCCCTCATAAGCAACGATCAATGCATTCCACAGTTCCTTCGCCGTCTTGCAATGCTTAAAGCCTTGGGCAATATCTGGTGTCAATGCCATGGTCATAATCGCAAATGCCCTCTCTGCCTTGTTGCACCTTTCCCAGTCCTCATCTTCAAACTCATCCTCAGTCTTAGCCTTTCCTGCTTTAGCTCCCGCTCCATGCATTGGTATGTGTGGTCCATTCAACACTGCTCTCCATAACCTTAAATCAACACTTTTCAAGTGGTTCTCGAACCTATACTTCCATTCCAAGAAGTTATCCGCTGAAGTAAGTCTAGGTGGACGAGTAATAGACCCGATCTCGAAGTCCAATTTCTGATACATACTTGGTTCAAAATCCATCTCGATAGCTTAGGAAACTTAAAACTAAAGTCCAAACGTTCAAATTCTGTGATTACGATAAAAAACCACAAGATTACGATCGTAAATATTCAATTACGATCGAACACGCCTGATTACGATCCGATGAAGTCGAGAACACCGATTCCGATTAAACGACGTGTAAACACCGATTACGAAAACTGATTACGACTCCGGATGTCGTAAACACAGATTCCGATAAGTGATAATCGTAAACTCCAATTACAATCAGTTTTGATCGTAAACAACAATTCCGATCACGCGATTCCGATAAGCAATATCGTAAACTCCGATACGACAAGGAAATGTCGTAAACACCACTTGTACGGATCGTAAACTCTCAAAAACGCGATCTTGATGTCGTAAACTCAAAGAACACCAGCAGGACCACTCGTAAACCCCAAAATATGAAGATCTTCAACCAAACCCTATCGTAAACACACAGAACAACAGCAGCAGATGTCGTAATCACCTGGAACACCTTCGAATCTTCAAAACTTGAACAAAAATCCAACAGAAACCCAGAAATACACTTGAATCAATATCGTGAGAGCCTCGAATCTAAGATTCTTGGCTCTGATACCAATTGTAGGTCCGAAATCAAACCAAACACACGATATTTGATCGTAGATGAGTGCGGAATCCTCAAATACGATTGATTCAAGAACAATAGTAGAAGAATAGACTAGATCTAGTAAAAAGATGAAGTCTTGAATGAGAATCACTACTAAAGGAAGCTGATCGTAAACTCTAGTGAACAAGAAATCGTAAACGCAGATTTGTATTGAAAAGCTTACTAATCATAAACACAAAATGGGTTTATATAGTACCCACTACAACCCTAGCCCAAATCGTAAACTAATAATCAGCCCACATGGCTTGATCGTAAACAGGATAAAGGCTTTAAGCCCATTAACAAAAGCCCAAAACGATATAAACAATAAGCCCAATTACAAATGTTCATGCCTTAAATAAGCCTAGCCCAACAAGAACACATCATGTCTTCAGTGGAAATAATTAAACAAACAGTTCACCATTTCTAGCAGTGTACATAAAGAAGAAAGGAGGTTCACCAGTAACATGAATCTACAAACATGTGCATATGCTTGACCTCAACATTCCTAGCATAAAAATAACTAATTTAGCATGCTCCCCCAGTCATTTAAGAAGGTAAATAACTAATTTAGCATAAAATGAATGGGTTGAAATGAATGGAGAGGATATCTGCAATATATACCCCTTCCTAATCAATTCTGTATGAAACAAAATTTTATCGATTTGTAACTGTAACTGTACACAAATTCAGGGATCCCAAGTTAAACGTGTATCAATAATAAACAAAAGAAACAATTTTATGAAAACAGATTGTAAGTAATGAAACGGAATAACTTGACAATTACCATTTTCTGGACTGAATGGTCTCCCAAATCACATCCCACTTCTGAAGAATCGCTAGCGCTGGCTGTTGAAGCTATTCGTTGTTGAAGCTCCATGGAAGATGTGAATGATATGGATGAGAAAGAAGACCTAGTTATTCGCTGGAGGTTTTTAATTGGAAATTTTCTGATAAAGTGAGAGGGAAAAGTATCTGATGAATCGATAATAAGTAAATTTAGTTCGAAATTTTGGGTGTAGTTTGAACTAATGGTGGGTAATTCAAATTTTTTGGTGAAAATTTTTAACTAAAAGGGGGGGAATTGTTCAAACTGATAAAAAAACCCAAAATTAATATAAACAATATGTATATTAAACATAATTAAACCTAAAATTAAACATAAACATAATTAATTAATTAATTAAATGTCTCCACGTGGCTCTTCCAGCGGGTTCTTCTTGAAGATGAAATTCATAACTGTGATCCTTTAAGCAGATCTGGATGACGATCGGAGTTAAAAGCCCTAATTAACAAAATAATGTTTTAATATATATTAACTTTATTATTTTATTTTAGATATAATAAACAAGATTTTAATAACACGTGCCTTGTGGCCGTGATAACGCAACTACAAAAAACGGATACATTACTAAAACACAACTCAAAAATGAAAATGATAAATTACTATGCAATTCAGAACAAAAATACCAAAAGACGTACCGCCATGTTGTGAATTTCTCATGTATAATAATTTTGTTTCCAAAAATATTAAACGACGTCCAATTAGGATGTTGAGGAGCAATTAGGACCAACTAGACTCAATGAGGACTAAATACTGACAATTAGCGTCATTTATAAAGATACTTTAGTGAAGACCAGTTATGGTCAATTAATATGGTCAATTAATATGGTCAATGAATACGAATTAGGACCAGTTCAATGAGAAGGTCGATTATGCTCATAGGACCGATAAGGACGGAGCATGAAGGAAGTGACTAATGAGGATTGATAATCAAGTATGACCAATTAGGACTAATTGGGGCCAATTAGTTAAAATGAGGACCAATGATACCAATAAGGGTAAATCAGGGTTAGTGATCGTCGATTAAGACCAATTAGGTTCAATTAGGGTCAATGAGGACCAATTAGGACCAATAAGGATGAATTATGACTTATTAGGGCCAGTTAGGACCGATGAGGGCCAATTAGACAGAATAAGTACCAATATGGCTCAATTCGGGTTAATGAGGAGCAATTTGAACAAAATGGACCAATAAGGACCAATTAGTGTCAGTTAACCTCAATAAGGACCTACTAGACTTATCGTTTACCATTTACTTTGTAGTACAACAAATTTGAGTCAATTAGGCCCAATTGACCCCAATTGATTATAATTGGTCCTAAATGAGCCTAATTGATCGTAATTGACCGTAAGTGATCTTCATTGAACCTAACCGAGCCGAATAGACTATAATTGACCTTCATTGGCCCTAATTCATCCTAACTGAGTGTTCACTGGCCCTCATTGGTACTCATTTGTCATAAATGACCATGGTCGACCTTAATTCAGTCTACTGGTCCTCATTGAGCGTAATTTGGCCCTCAATCGGCCTAATAGACCCTAATTGGTCATATTTGGTTCTCATAAGGGGTCGACATTGAGCAAAATCGACCCTCGTTAATTAGTTATAATTGGTCTTCATCAGTGACCCTAATTGATCCTCATTGACCCAAATTGACCCCAATTTACCCTAATTGGGCCTCGTGGCTTCGTTGGTCCTAATTGGTCCTACTTTATCTTCATTTGTCCTCATCGGTTTTAATCGACCCTAATTGATTTGGATTCAATCAAAATAAATCTTTAATCCTAATAAAGCAATAAAATGATTGCCACATGGCCTTTTTCTAGGGCCTCCACATCATCATGTCCACATGTCAACACTAGATTAAATTAATATATAAATTTTAAAATAAATTCAATATATTATTTCAACTTTATAAATATAAAATTGAACCTTACATTTAATAAAATTTAAATTTCTAATTAATGTAATGAAACTTCAAATCTTTTAAAATTTCTAAACTTAAATAACTTCAACTAAATGGGCAAACTCCAATAACTTCCCCTGTATCAACTCTTAGGGTTCATTGTGATCCAGAAGAACTGCCGTTAGTGTAAAACTGCATTTTCGAAAAACAGTTACCCTCTATTTTCTCTCCAGGTTTCTAATTGGCGATTTAAACCTAAACCTTACTCTCTAATTTCTACCAAATGGCACCCAAATTGAATCGAAAGGCTGCATCAAAGGCTACTCAACTGTTCTTCGCCGAACACAATGTTGTAGCGTACTTCGAGAAGTCTGATAAGTCAAAGCTATTTGATGAAATGAACGATTTCCTCGAGAAATCCAACACTCATTTTGCTTTAACTGTGAATCCTGTAATATGCAAGCAGAGAATTGCTGAATTTTGGGACTCAGCCAAAAAATCTGTTGATAGCAACGGGGTTGGTAAAATTGACTCTAGAGTCAATGGGAATGAGATTAGTTTGACTGAAGAAATGATACGGAAGCATCTGAAATTCAATGATGCAGGAGGTGATCCTGATTACAAGTCTGAATTGTACTTGAAGACGTACGAAGCAATTGGGTATGGGGGTGACTTAACTTGTGGGACCATCAAAAAGGGACAACTACCCTATGTTTGGCGATATCTTGCTCATACCATTCTCCACTGCCTGTCTCACAAGAAAACTGTGTGGGATGAACTTGCTGCACCTCAATCATCCGCTTTTCATGGATTGGTAAATGGCCTCAATTTTAACTTTTCAAAAATGATATTTGATGGAATGCTAGAAAATCTAAAACCTAAAAGGATCTTTTACATGTACCCCAGATTCATCCAACACATTCTCAATTGTGAATTTCCAAATCTGCAAATCTCTGATCAACATCTTGAACTAAAATCTTTTACAAGTAAAACATTTTCTAACATGCAAGTGAACAAAACTGTTTTCCTTGGTAAAGACACATCACACCATATTCCTAAGGCCAGGACTGCTCCTGAGCAAACTGCTCCTGGTGACAACATTATTACACCAACAAGTGTTGAGCCCACACCAGACCGACCATCCTCTTCCACTGATATACAAATTCCCACCATTCCCACCAAAAGGAAGAGGATGTCCACATCAAAAACCACACCCAAAAATACCACACGCACTCCACAATCACCCAGAAGGAAGAGGAGTAGGTCTCCTTTACCTAGACCCTCCACAGGACTACCTCAGAATGAGGGTGGTATATCACCTAGGCCACGTGAAGTAGATTCCCCAACCCTTATTGCAGGGAATATACTGCTGGACTTGGTTCAATCACCCAACCGACATTCTGGTGATAAGGTGACTTGCAGTAGTGATGAAGCAAGTCAGGTGGAAAGGGCTGACACTACTCATGAAGTCCCACTGGACCCTGAGGACAGTGCCAACATCATTAAGACCCAATCCACGGCAACTGTTTCTGTCAGGGAACCTATTCAGGAACCTTTGATTGACAATAGGAATCCCAGGTGCCAAGAAACCATGGGTGCTGAGCATGAACAAGGTCGGCTTGTTTGCTCCTCTTTGCTCAAAGATACTGGCAACACACCAGTTGAGAGCAGCATGACACATACTGAATTGACGGTTCGATGTACAAAACTTGAAAATGAATTGGCAGCTCTCCGTGCAATTGTGAGAGCTCAAGGAGAAGAAATTGAACGGTTGAAGGCAGGACAATCTGTGAAAGCCACTGATAGGTAAGGTTGTCAACCATGCATACGTTGAAATGAAATTCACATGCAAAACTAGATTTAATTCAAAATAGGATCTTGCACAGGGTGTCTTCCTCAGATGTTGATGAAGTTGAACAAGTTGATCCGGTGGAACAACTTCATCCGGAGGAAGAAGGCCATGTTGATCCGGTTGAACAAGTTGATCCGGTTGAACAACTTCATCCGGAGGAAGAAGGCCATGTTGATCCGGTTGAACAACTTCATCCGGAGGAAGGCCATGTTGATCAGGTTGAACTGGTTGATCTGGTTGAACAACTTCATCCGGAGGAAGAAGGCCATGTTGATCAGGTTGAACTAGTTGATCCGGTTGAACAACTTCATCAGGTGCAAGTGACTGCTGATAATCAGATTATCACAAGCGTGATGAGTGATCTGCAAACCACAAATGTGGATATAGCTCCTGAAGCTCTATCTTTCATGAGAAAAATGATGATTAGGAATACTCTTAACTGCACTTGGTTTAGGAGTGCTCCATCTGTGCCCACCATTCCTCTTTTAAAGCCTAGTGCTCCATCTCTGCCCATCATTCCTGTTTTAAAGCCAATCACTGCTGAGGAAATTCCTGAGCAAGTTATCTCGGAAGCCAGTCCCAATGCTGCAACTTCACTTCATGAGTCTCCAAAACCTGCTGATAATGATTCTCTTGATGAGAGAAGTATCTCTGGTTTCACTGACATGGAGGATGATGATAATCTGAGCACAGGAGGTCAGAGAGAAGACATGGACCCTGTTACAAAGGCTCTGTTGGATCAGTATGAAAAGGAGAATGCTGAGATACGAAAGAAGTTCCAAGAACAGAAGGAAATTGCAGAGTTTGAAGAACAGAAACGATTACTCTTAGAAGAAGGTATTTATGAGTATGTCATCAACAATGCAGACCTAATGTTCTTCATCAATGAAGCAAGGAGAAGATCTGATCTGTACATAGAAGAAAGAATTGCCAAAGCCGAAAAGAAAGGTCTTTCAGACAGAGTTGAGATGTACAGAAAGCTCTTATGTAATGAGTATAGGATCATTCGGATGAAGAGAAATGAAGATAACAAAATTTTCCTAGGTCAGTTCAATGTAATGCTCAAAAGCAAGGAGTGTTTCACTGATGCATGGGTTGATGATATGAAGGGTGATGACTTGATCAAGTGGATGTACATGATCCTAGTCATCAGAGCTGATAAAGCCAAGGAGATGAATGTAAATAGATTTGTTGATAGCTCTTTAGAACAGGATCAACAAGAGAAGCAAGGTACTAGATATCAAACTCTATCTGAGGAGGATAACTTGCTGATTCATAAATGGTACTTCAAGGAAATCATGATGGAGGACCCAAAAATAATCAACTCTTGCAAATTGCCAAGGCTGAGAAAAGACTATGATGCTATCAGGAAGAGCCAAATTGAAAAGGAAAGAGTTACTGGTGTGAAAAGGCCACCAGGTATGCATGCTCTGTTTGACTCCATACATCCTGAAGGTATCAGCTACCTCAAAGAAAAGAAGAGTAAAGCTCATGTGCAAACTACTCGGCAAAAGAAGCCAAAGATCAACATTATCAACGAAATGTTTGACACTGTCTCTGATCCCCATCTCTCATCATCTCAACCCTCCATCACAGCCTCACAACCGACTGCTCCCTCATTACCAGCTGCATTTTCTGGTCTGAACAGAACTCTAGCCTCACAGCAACCCAGAAAAAACCCTGCTGCTAGAACTAGTTGACCAGAAAAAAATCCTAAACCTGTAAAATTAAAGCCTATTCCACCAAAGTTTAGAGCAGATAACTTCACACCCATTGTACCACATCCTCACCTAAACAAACCCCGAAAACCCTCATCTCCACCCAAGTCACCAGAAAAACCACCCACCAAGAGAATGAAGTCAATGGCTAGGAAGGGAAAAGGAAAAGTGATCAATGAGGAGATGAATATAGAGATGTCCATGCTGAAAGGAGAAGAATCATCTCCTGGAGGTATGATGATGAAGGGAAAGTATACCTGTTCACAACCAGTTCATGTGAGGTACTAAAGTTTACAGCTGAAGAAGCTATGTGCAACCTCACTGACCATGAGTTGGGTGACGTTAGACAGTCACGTGTTGATATGAAGGGTGTGTGTTCACAAGAGGAATCCTTAATGCTGAGGATAAGGATGTATTTGGATGAGTTATACGGGGAAGTAGACGAAGCCACACAACGTAGCATTGACAATCCTGTTTCGACACTTGAAGTTGATAAGGATGGAAATTTGGTAGTCTATAGAGCTGATGGGTCATTCACAACGCATAGTACAGTCCCAGATCCAGAATGGAGCCAGGATGACAAAGACCAAATCCATTTAATAATGACAAGTAACAGGCTTCATCAGGTTTTTATTCAGAGAAAAAGGGTGACCAACTGGGAGTATAAGAAAGAAACAAACATGTATCACATTTTCACCAGTGAAGGTGAGACAATTAGAAGCTTACAGGATGCTCTAAATGGGCTTTCTGAAGATGAGATACGAGATATTGTCAGGATTGGTGATACTGAGAGCAGAATAATGACACGGACCTTTCATGAAAGTCTCCTATGTAAGAAGGCCAAATTTCGGTTACAAGCTATTGAAGAGGAGAACAAGATGGGAACCGGATGAACTTGGCTGGAAGAAGAGTTGATCCCTGTATTTGTGTACAATGACAGGATTTATAAACTGGCTAGATTTTAATTCTTCAATAAATTGGAACAAGAACAAAACTGTATGAACTAACAAGAACAGAACCGTATGAAGGTTCAAGCCTTGTTTGCTACAATTTATAATTTTTGATTGTCTAATAGTGGATGACAGGATTTATAAACTGGCTAGATTTTATTTCTTCAATAAATTGGAACAAGAACAAAACCGTATGAACTAACAAGAACAGAACCGTATGAACTATAATTCCTCAGGAAGAACAGAAAGAATAGAACCGGATGAACTAGAGTTCTTCAGGATCAAGAGTAATTATTCAGTAATAGAACAGGATGAACTACAATTCTTCAGGATGAACCGGATAAACTAGAGTTCTTCAGGATGAACTATATATACTATAGTTGTTATTTCTGTTCGTAGTCTATTGGATATTCCCATGTATTTAAACCCATTATCTAGTGAATTAAAATCATTCTGGTTGAATACAATTCTCTATACACTAATATTTAGTCACACAACCTAATATATATATATGTAGAAGACTATAACCTTAGGGAGAAGATTTCATCCGGATTGAGAGAAGATGAACAGAAACGGATGAAAATACATTATATTAAATTAAAAATCAATCCATTACATAAAAGGGAAAAGAAGCGGCTGAAGACAAATCCCTCTTTGCTTTCTCACATGGTTGCTTTAACAAACACAATTACATACACATAATCCAAAGGGGGTATGATTCCATTAATACATTGATCTATAAAATTACAACTTTAAAACTACTAACTTAAAGGGAAAAGAAGCGGCTAAAGACACAACCTAATAACAGTGGCCATATGTACTAGCTTTTAGCCACATAACTAAGTAAAAAGCGTGGCCATTGCTCACATTTAGCCACACATAATATATACTTAATAGTTTTGTTTTCTTTTAATTTACTAAGTAATAAAATCTACTCTTTCGTCACACAACATTATTTAAGCGTGGCCATACATTCCTTTTTGGTCACACGAATAAAAAATCATAAAAATTCCGTCGCCGTTTGGTGCATTTCACCACTCTTTTTTAAGTGTGACAAATAAGTGCCACATGTTTTTGTAAAACAGTGGCTAAAGCCACTGCAACTGATTGTTGTTGTCACGTAAACAAAAAAATACGTTGCTAAAAGGGTCCAAAGGCTATATATTTGGCCACGGGTACAAAATATATGTGGCTAAAACGAGAATTTCTTACCTTTGGCCACGTTTTTTACAAAACAGTGGCTATGAGATATCAAAAAAACCGTGGCCAAAGCCACTTTTTGACGTAGTGAACATGGAAAATAAAGATAAGCTTTGAATCAAGTACAAACTATGAATTCCATTCTTTGCCTTCGTCATTACTGAGTTCAATTCCAAATAACTTTGAGATCAAGAGAGCTTACATAAAAAGCCTGGAAGACAAAGAAAAAGGCAATCAACAACTATCACCAAAAAACTCGCCCATCTCTCTTGATTTAAACACCATCAACCAATCTTCTAAAACACTAAACCAATCACCTAAACAACCATCCCATCAAAGTCTCGGATTCTCCTCATCAAAATCTGAATGCTATAAAGATTTCAACTTCGAAACATCAAATCCAATGGCTTCAGAATACAAAATCCAAATTCCCAACATAGCCACGCATCAACGAACCGTCTCCAGTAAGATTAATTATGATGTACCAACAGACCTAGACTTCACAAGTCCTGGACATCCGGCTCTGTCAAGGCAAGATTCTCTCATCGACATAAGTCCTCAGGAATCTGATGAATCAATTACACAGGAGCTGGACCAAGAAATGGGTATAACAATAAGAGTGGAAGACTAGTATGCAGATGCCTTGGCCTATGCTACCGGCTTTGATAGATCACCTCATGTTGTGTATGTGAAATCAATAGAAAGACATGTGTTGTCTTCTGGTTTGTTAGATAAGGGAGAGGCATCATTGACCCTCTCTTTAAATTACTCGAAAATGTTGCTATAAAATCCGAGTTTGAAAATTTCACAGAAACTGTATCAAAAACTTTATCGGATTTTATAGCACAATAGAACCTACAAACGTCACAACTACAGGAAACAGTTTCACAGAACTCTGTGAATATCTCTCCAGTCACAAAAAATCATAAGGAGATATCTGTGAAACTTGATCAAGTGGGAAAGAAGGTAGATGTTGTAGAAAACAGGTTTGATGAGTAAGTCAAAGTTCTGCTTGATCAAGTAAAGGAACTACAACATAAAGATTGGAAACTAGGATCAACTACTATAGCTAACCCTAATGAAAAGATTGACAAACTTGTTAAGAAAATGGAGCTGAACTACGAAAGCCTCATCAACACTGGAAAAGAAGAAATCAAGAAGGTGAACGTGAGATAAGAAGCTTGAAAGTTTATAACACTGCCAATCATGAAAGAATGATGAGGATCAATCAAAGTCAAGTAAATCTTGACAAAAAGGTCAACAAAACCGGAGAAAAAAAGGTGACTAAAGATAATCCAACGAAAGCGGGGGAATCAAACTCTCATCTAGAAAAGACCAATCCTCCTGTCATTAATCTTGAAAACTCTCCTCCCCATAATCAAAACCAAAAGAGGAAGGTACCTGAAATAGAAACGGTGGAAGTGCAGAAATCACCAAAATAGAAAAGAACTGAATCTTGCAAACTACCACAACCACACAAAGGTAAAATGCCTCCTCCCCCCACCCTCCACATTCATCTTTCTTCAGATCAGTGACCACTACTCCTACAACACGAGCTACACAGACACCAGCTGGCTCATCCTTAGGAACGGTCGAAAAAGGCAAGAAAAAGATGCAGCCCACTGATAAAGGGGGAGCAAAACATGTGAAAGCCACTCCCCAACCATCTGCCTCAATAATCTCCCAATATCTCTAAAGTGATAACTACATGTGTAAGGATCGAAAAGAACCCAAACACGATATCACGATCTCTAGTGAGTGTGCGGAATCCAAACACAAGAGTGATTCAAGATTAATCGAGAATAATATGAAAAAGCAATAACAATACGAATAAGAACACAAACCGATTGAAGAAAGACACTTTACTATTGACCTTGACTGCTTACACACTGATTGAAATTCTCTGGGAGAATTTCGTGAACACCAAAAATCGCCAAAACACTTTGAAGCAACCAACCTTAATCTCCTAAATAAGCTATCCTTATATAGGGATGCTTATGCTTGTTAAACAAGCTACAAAATTCGGACTAGGCCCACAACAATTCGACCAACCTACAACCCACACAACCCATTTACATAATCATAGCCCAATTACATTTAACTAGCCCACAAGTAATTCTAATGGAAAAGCCTTATAAAATTCTAAACTCTACAATCTTCCCCTAGGCTTTAGCATTAGACAGCAATCACATTCTGAACTTCTTTGACAGATTCACTGTTGCTGGATCATACCATAGCTCCTTTGCCACGATCTCAGCTACAGCTCTAGTATAACACTTGGCATATTCTTCAGTGTCTTGATTACACTCAATTTGATGCTTGGAAAGTACCATTATATCCTTCTTATGAAACCTCATCAAATCAAGAACCTCCATGACATCTATTATCTTTGATTTGTAGATAATTTTAGCTTCACCAGAGTAATCACTATACGCCCAAGTTTGAAAATTATGCAAGCAATCTTCAGGATGTCTCATCGGCAGAGGTATTGTCTTTTTCTTTTCTGTTGGTGGATACAGAACATTTGTAAACTTCTTTGCTGTTACACTCTCCTTTCCTGGGATACTCTTCTTTCCGTCCCATTTGAACACACCTCTGTACTTCTTCACATATGATTTCTTGTGAGGAAAATCTTCAAATCTCTTGAACTTGCTTCGCACTGCATTTTCCAGTTTCTTGTTAAAATACTTAGCTTGCTCATTATTTGATGGATTTGTAAACGGTGCCTGGTAAAGAATTGTCAGATCTACATTTGTCCAGGAGTAAAACTGGGTCCAGCTCTTGTAGTACTCTAATCGATATTGACCCTTTCTCCGCATAACAAACATATTTTTCTCTCCATCAAACATCCAGGCTTTAATATCAGCATTGATTCCCTGTTTATCGTGATAATGTTCTCCCAGCTGGATTAGGTACCTTTCAGGGGGATAAGCAAATGTCTGAGCCTCCCAACCTCCGTCAAACTCAGAAGCTGGTACTGTCATATAATCTCTATCCCTGGTATCTTTATCTTCAGTGGAGGCTTCGGGTAATCCAGTTTGAGTTTCCTCAGGGATATCTGCTTCAAAGTCAAATGCTGGTGATTGTGAGGAATCACCTGCACCTAAACTTCCTTCTGTGTTACCTGGATCACCCTTATCACCTTGGCTAGGGTTTGACCTGCTTGATTTTTCCGAGTTAAGCTGCCTGATCAGCTTATGAAGATCTCTGAATTGTCTGGTAAACTCTCGGTTTATCTTCTTCTGATTCTCCAACTCAGTGTTGTGGATCTTCTGGATATCAATCAAGTCTCCAATTATCTCACTTTGGGCTGCATTCTGGGCTTTCAAACCTTCAATTTCTTCTCTAAGTTCCTTTTCCAGTCTGTATTCAGGGGTTTCCACCGCTTTCCCCTTCTCTTGGGTAGTGGGTTGAGAAGATGATTGACCAGCACTAGTACTTGTGACTGGTGGCACACGAGGATCTAATCTTCTTCTTCTGGGGTCACTTGGGCCTTCTCTATGGTGTTGTGTAGCAATCGTCTCAGTCTCAGTCATTTCTTCGGTAACAGAAGCACTGAGGGGAGGATCCTCCGTGGCTTTCCGTTTTCTAATCAGTGGCGTCTCAGCAGTCTCCTGTCTCAACTTCCTCGATATTGATGTCATCAAGATATGTGTCATAATTGATACTATCTTCACCTTCAAAATTCAGTGCACCAATCTGCACATCTTCTAAATCAAAATCTTCCCAATATTCTGAACTATCTGTGAGTTCGGTAACAGGCTTCTTAGAGAGCAGGCACATTGTGTTCTTCATCAATAACTGCATTTCTTTCCACCGGTACCTCCTCTCTTGTAATCTCAGCAAATTCACCAAACTTGTTACCAAATGGTACCTTGTCAGTCAGCTTCTTCTTTGGGTTAATCATCAGGAAAACCTCAATGCCCATCGGCTTAGTATCATGTGTGTCATTGGTCTTCCTTAAAACTGGATATCTAGAATCCAGAGCTAACTGGATGAACCTCCGAACGGCTGCAAACTTTTTATCTCTAGTCACCACAGCCTTCACATCATCAAATATCAACCTGGACCAGTTGAATCGAACTCCTCTAACTAGTGACACCATAGCATGGGTGTGCACTTGGTTCAGTTGATCAGTCGAGCTCTTCTTGGCAATCACGCACTTTTGCAAGTAATGGGCCAACATTCTCCAGTATGGTGGAAGGAGAGCCTTCATAGTAGGAGGAGAAACTGTGTGATAACCCATTTCCTTCAGACACTGAGAAACCATTTCTTTATCCAGAGTGATTGGATCTGCAGCAACATCTTTAAGCCTGAGAGCTTGTCTGAAATTCTCCTCAGTCAACACCACTTCTGTTGCTTGTATCTTTGCCATTATCTGCTTTCCATCATCAGATACGTATGCTGTCTTCCAAAATTCTTGTTGCATACGTTTGCAGATAACTGGGTTTGCTGTAAGTGCATAGTGTAGACAACACTTTTTCAGTCCGGTAATCATTGACTGATACTTCTCACGATACTCCGCAGGTGGATCCAGCAAGTATGCTACCGTGTTGTGATCTTTATTAAACTCCAAGTCCCTGCACTCACAAACACAGATAAACATCCAAAACAAACAAGAGTTCATTAGTTTTACGGATTTCTCGAAAAACGGACAGCATAACGGCTTAACAATAACTGAAAAACCATTGAACACATCATCTGGTACCTTTCCGATCGAAAAGCAGGGTTTTCGATCGGAAAGCATCCGTCTGATCGGAAAGTCACATGTTACCGGGAAGTCTGATCGAAAAGCATTGGTCTCGATCGGAAAGTATCACTTACCTGAGGTCCCCGATCGAAAAGCCCTAAGACTGATCGAAAAGCCTGGTGGCTTGATCGAAAAGCCTTAACGCTGATCGAAAAGCCCTATGTCTCGATCGGAAAGCCTAGGCTTTGATCGAGAAGCATATGGGTTCGATCGAAAAGTGCCTGCTTCGATCGAAAAGTCTCGTGTTACCGAGAATCATCGATCGAAAAGCACTGAGACTAGTCAAAAAGCTTTACAGCCTGATCGAAAAGTCTCGGCTTCGATCGAAAAGGGGTCTTCTTCTCCAAAATGTACCTGCAACTCTAATCAAATAGACCATCTATCCGTGTATAGACATGATTTTACTCAAATAACTGTCCCAATCCATCATCCCTTCCAATCCCGACCCAAAACAACCAAGAAAAACAACACATACTCAATTTTGTCTTTAGGGGGTCGGGCAACACGCTTCAACCGGGGCGCCATGGAGCTCAAATCAACAGTGGGAATGTGATCAGCGAAGTGATTCCGACCAGAGCGGGTGGTGTCGGATGGTGGCGATCGGTGGCGGAGGGCGGCGGATTGAGGGATGGACAGCGGCGGCGGTGCTGTGGGAGATTGGGGGTGATTTCGGTGGTGGTTTTCGACGGGGATGGTGGCGGTGTGGTCGGTGGGTAGGTGACGGTGACGGTGGTGGTGGCACGCGATGGTGGCGGCAGTGGGTGGTGGTGGTGATTGGAAGATGGTGGTTGGGTGATTTTTAGGGTTAGAGAGGAGAGAGAGGGAGATGGGGGAGAGTGACGGGTGGAGAGCCGGCTCTCTTCCCTTTTGTGTTTCAAAATTTTTAAAAAAAATTCACTTTGGCCCCCTCAAACATTTTAAATGCAAATTTATTTGTCCACCCACAACTTTTAACACAACCATCGTTCTTTTACTTAACATGCATTAATCTAACATTTAAACTCAAAACACCCAAGTTAAATCCCGTAAATTACAGAAAGCTTCCCCTGAACTCAAGCCCGAGAGTTTTATTATCTGGCAACTTAAAATGAAAAATAAGACTAAAACACACAAAATCAGAAATTAAAGATGAAGATAAAAAAACAAAATAAACAAAATAATCTTAACTGACTGAGTTTCGAGTGAAGAGGCATTATAAGGGATCACACCAGATAGTCTGTGACTGAGGAACCCTTTTCAGCTTCAGTTACTTCACGTGTTCAGGCGATTGCCGGTATTATTGGTCCATTTTTTAAACTCATGCCACTTTCGCTTACTCAGGTAGTTTTATCACATTAATTTATATTTTCAGGTTTATTAATTATGAACAATCTATCCTGGTCACACACATACGTCCTAGGTAAAGTTTGTACATCCTATCAAGTACATCTGGCCTCCGTACAACATTTTTCACGACACCTTTCCTTAAGCCCAACATCATGCTCCAGACTGGGTTGAGAAAAGAAAGAATAGATCACGGAGGTTTTGTTGGATAATATACAAAGTCAACTGAATTTTTGAAACATTTTTGATAATGCTCTCATCAGTGACAAAGGCTGAGGGTTTTGGACGCTTGAGGGTCTCTTTTGATTGTGCACATTGGCATCTTTTTTGGTTTATCATATATATACAATGTGATCTTAAACGTACGTGGATCAGGGAGGTTCCAGGTCTCCGCTTTCGCAGAACAGAGGAGTCCTGACTCACGTACAACATTCCCAGGTCATTGCTTACGCAAAGCAGAGGGAATGGGATTTTTGAGCATGACATTAACACTCAGAACCGGGCGTGTGTCTCAGGATTCCTGTTGCACAGTCAAATAGAAATTGTACTAACCTAAGTGTGTGTTCCCTTTCAAGCATCATACGTTATCTTCAAGTGTTGTGATAAAACATACCTTTTGATTGATTGTCAGCAGAGCCTACCAAGCATATCGACCATGAATCACTGCTTTTCACATCTGCCTTACACGTGTCAGTCAGCAAACACCTGGAAATTTATATCACTTCCCTGCCTGGTCAACCAAAACCAGTAAAAAATTTAAAAGCACACACTTTAGAGGAAATGTATATCTCATATCTTCCCCTTGCTTTTAGATTTTTTTAATAACAAAAACACTATTGTTCTTTTTTATTTTTTTTTTGAAATAACATACAAAAACAAAATAACACAAAGTAGTTGCCAGATTACTCATCAAAGGCTATCATCCGGAGGCCTTTGAGACACATTTCAAAATTGGCACTCGGCAGGGGTTTTGTGAACATATCCGCCACATTGTCATCCGACGCCACCCGTTCTAGGTGAATGAGCATGCGTTCATAGTAGTCCCGAATGAAGTGCGTTTTGATATCAATGTGTTTGGTTTTGGAGTGCTGCACAAGATTTTTCACAATTTGCAATGCAGCATTATTATCACAAAAAATGGGAGTATCGAAGAAATTCAAACCGTAATCTCCCAGCTGATGCTGCAACCATACCACCTGTGAGCAGCAAGCAGATGCAGCCACATATTCTGCTTCGGCCGTCGACTGGGACACCGTGTGCTGCTTCTTGCTCTGCCAGGATACCAGCCTGTCACCTAAAAATTGAGCTCCAGCAGATGTGGATTTCCTGTCAAGCTCATTACCGCCATAATCGCTGTCAGAAAAAGCATACAGATTAAATCCTGACTCTTTAGGGTACCAGAGGCCTAGTCGAGGCCGACCCTTCAAATATTTAAAAATACGTTTAACAGCAGAGAGATGAGAGAGTTTAGGATTAGCCTGATAGCGTGCACATTGGCACACAGCTAGCATGATATCTGGACGGCTGGCGGTTAAGTACATCAAAGACCCAATCATAGACCGGTACATGTGTTCGCTCACCGGTTGACCGTCTGGATCCCTGGTAATTGCTGGTCTGGCCGCCATAGGTGTGGAGACAGGCTTTGCATCCATCATTTTGTATTTCTCCAAAATTTCTGTGACATATTTGGCCTGATGGATAAGTATCCCATTGTCACTTTGCTTTACTTGTAAGGCGAGGAAAAACTCCATCTCGCCCATCTGACTCATCTCAAACTTTGTGCGCATTACCTTCTCAAACTCTTTGCACAAGTCTTCATTGGTAGAACCGAAGATGATGTCATCAACATATACTTGCACCATGATTATGTCATTCCCAACCTCCTTCCTGAAAAGTGTCTGATCCACTATGCCTCGTGTGTACCCGTGTGCTAGAAGATGATCAGTCAGAGTCTTGTACCAAGACCGAGGGGCCTGGTGTAAGCCATACAAGGCCTTGTCTAGCTTGAACACATGATACGGGTGTTCCTCATCAATGAAGCCAGGAGGTTGAGTGACATATACCTCTTCATCCATTTCGGCATATAAAAAGGCTGTTTTCACGTCCAACTGGTAGACAGTGAAATTCATGTAGGATGCATAGGCTAGGAAAACTCTTATTGCCTCTAAATGGGCAACTGGTGCATATACTTCATCATAATCCACTCCTTGAATCTGTTTGTGGCCTTGAACCACCAACCTGGCCTTGTTTCTGACAATGATGTCGTTGTCATCCTTTTTGTTCTTATAAAGCCACCGAGTAGTGATGACCTTTTTGTCAGCAGGGCGTTCTACTAACCTCCAAACTTGAAGCCGTGAGAATTGGTTTAGTTCTTCATGCATAGCCTCTACCCAACTAGGGTCTGTCAAGGCCATAGTGATGTTGGGGGGCTCAATTTGTGAGATGAAACAGGAGTACATACAATGATTGATGTCCCCTGACTGGCTTCGTGTTACCACCCCTGATGCTAACGGACCAATGATGTTGTCCAGGGGATGATATTTATGGATACTGGTTTCGGCAACAGCTTGAACAGGAATTTCAGGGGGCAGATTTGATTGATCGGGTGCATCGGTTGTTTCAGGTGCAGCTTCTGCCTCAGATCCCTGTGTTTGAACTGTGTCTGACCCGGGGTTGACGTCTGCTTCATTAT
Organism: Deinandra increscens subsp. villosa; assembly: GCA_039602395.1. Lineage (NCBI taxonomy): Eukaryota > Viridiplantae > Streptophyta > Magnoliopsida > Asterales > Asteraceae > Deinandra > Deinandra increscens. Next base: position 36,312,000 of record JBCNJP010000009.1, read on the forward strand.
CATTTCCAGAAGCAGCTGGATCTCCTGCATCAGCTCCCTGTGTTTGAGTTGTGACTAACCCGGGGTTGACGTCTGCTTCATCATCCTTTTCAGAAGCAGCTGAATCTTCTACATCGGCTCCCTGTGTTTGCAGTGTGGGTTCTGTTTCTGGGGCAGTGACTGGAGCCTTTGTGATGGAGTGTGTTACTGACGGTCCTGAAACTGTATCTTCAAAGAGTTCTTCAGCTATGACAGGATCCAATCCCAACGGGCGAAAGAATTGATTGTAGTCAAAAGCTTGAGGAGGACCCACTCCACCATCAGATGGATTTTCTTCTAGCCAATCCACATTCGTGGATTCCATCACAGTCCCGGTTGATTTGTTGAACACCCTGTAAGCAGAGCTAGCAGAGTAACCTACAAAATAACATTCATCCGATTTAGCAGCAAATTTAGGCACGTCAGAATTTACTAAAACTGTACAAAGACACCCAAACGCCCGAAGGTGCCCAATTCTGGGCTTGTCATGGTAAAGCAACTCATATGGGGTTTTCTGCTGCCGCTTATTGATGAGCACCCGATTCTGGACATAGCACGCAGTGTTGACTGCCTCTGCCCAAAACATGGTTGGTAGCTTTGAATCACACAGCATAGTGCGAGCAGCTTCAATTAGGGTCCTATTGCGTCGTTCTGCGACGCCATTCTGCTGAGGGGTGTAGGGGGCACTGTATTGATGTTCAATTCCCTTTTCAGCATAAAAATCATCGATACTTCTATTCTTGAACTCCGTTCCGTTATCACTCCTGATGGCCTTCACTTTCAGCTGTAATTTGTTTTCGATGAGCTTGATAAACGTGATCAGTATACCTGCAACATCACTTTTCTTTGACAAGAAAAACACCCAAGTGAAACGAGAAAAATCATCAGTAATAACTAAACAGAATGCACATCGGTTAAGGCTTAACATACTGACTGGACCAAATAGGTCCATGTGAAGCAGCTCCAGTGCAGATGAAATTCTGTTGAACACCTTCGGTTTATGTGGACGTTTGTGCTGCTTCCCCTTAGCACAAGCCACACATTTCTCCTTGAGCACAAATTCTTTGATTGGAAGGTCTTTAACAAGCCCTCCTCTAGCAAGCTGATTTAGATTCTTCAGATTCATGTGCCCCAACCATCTGTGCCACAACTGAGCGTGGTTCTCAGCCGTTTTAGAAAGAAGACAGGCCACCTCAGACGAGGGGGGTTTCTGCATGTTGAGCACATAGGAATTACCATATCTCGGTGTTCTCATTAACACCCAATCGTCAGGGATGGAGTATCCAGGTTTAAGAATGAGACATTCTTTATTGTTGAAAAGGACTGGATACTCCCGATCACATATCTGTGAAACACTTAACAAAGTGTGCTTTAACTGCTCCACATAATTGACATCATGGAAGCTGAGACAACCATTGCGTAATGTGCCTTTCTGACTGATATATCCTCCAACTCCTCCAGCGAACGACACATATCCTCCATCAAGTTTCTCCAAATCTTGCAGTAGAGATATGTCGCCCGTCATGTGCCTGGAACAACCACTGTCAACGTACCATAGGTTGCTGACAGTCCTCCTTGGCTGTTCCTGCATTCAAAGGAAATTAGTTAGATTTTGGTACCCAGGCCTTAACTGGTCTGGGTGGTGCAGGTCTGTCCTTGTTTGGACTGAGAATGTCTTTCTTGTTGACATCTCTAGAATGATTTTCCTTGCCAAGCCACTGTTGGTTATGCTTATGAATTTTTGAGCTTTTAACCTCTTGAAAAGACATGGAGTGTTTTTTATACACTCCAGTGGGCTTGAAGGACAAATTCACAACTTTCGGGACATTCCACCTATCATCATCCCACCACTTGGTTGATTTTGTGAGTCCTACAGGTTTTGGTTGACAAGGTGTTTTTGAAAAGCTTTTAAAATTAGATTTTAAAACAGGTTGAGGACGAACTGGTGATTTTGAAAAGGTATCCTGCTTTGGGCGAGAAACAGTTTTTGTAGGTTCAACAACATTTGGAGCCCTAGCAGGTGAATGCTTTGGAGATTTCTTAGCATTTTTACTCACTTTACGTTTCACAGTTGTTGGTTCCTGTTTAGTTGACTTGGGCTTTGGACTCCCTTTTTGGACATTGGGATGATGTGGTGTGGCCTGCTGCACCTTTCGGTTTGAGGGTGCAGCCTTTGCTGTAGGTCCTGCACGGGCCTTTGTTTGAGAAGGTCCAAATTTAGGTTTTGGTCCAAATGGGACATTCTGCTGTTGGACCTTCTTGGGAAAGTAAGGCTCATAAGGGCGGTGCAGGCAGTTTCTTGCCACGTGTCCTGCTTGGCCACACACATGGCTGGATTGTTTCTTTGGATACACGGGAGCTGGTTGTTGGTTACGCCCAGTGGATATCCAAGTTGGCTTTGAAGAGTTTTTATGGATCTAAAGGGCCTCACCATGAGGCTTTGTGGTCAGAGTGTACTCCGTTGTATCGGCTTGAATTGGTCAGCGAGTAACTACTGGGACAAACTCATGGGGTCTTGTGTCCCGTACTTTCTGCACATTTTGAGTAGGATAATTCATATTATCCTCAGAAATTTTCACATTTCCTGTGGGTTTGGACCATCAACCTGCGTCCTTCCCCTCTTAAGATCTTAACAGTTCTTAGGGGTTTCACAGGTTTTAAATCACATTTACCCAAATTAAACACACCACATTCAGAAAGTTTATCACACGATTCAGACTCTGAAGTTTTTGACTCAGACTTCACAGAAGTTTCAGGTTTCTCAAAATCACCATTTTAAAACAAAAATCAACTTCAGACTTCATGGGACTCTTAGGGGAATCCTTGCAATTTACTACCCCTGCTTCTTTATTACCTTTATCTGCACAAGAAGTAAAAGTGTTAGTAAGGTTAGAAACAGGAGCAGAAATTTTAATGGAACAAGCGGCCAGTTTCTTTTCTATCTCAGCCTTAGCTTCTAAGGAAGTCTTTGGACATTCATAGTCTGAGATCATTTCATGCATTAAAGGCATCGGTATTGTATGAGTGGATTTTTCATTTTTTTCTTCAGTACCGAGTCCCAAACCAGAGTGGGCTTTTAGATGTCGCATTCGATCATCTGTGTTATAGAAAAGAGAACTAGCTTTCATCATATCTGACACAATTTTATCATTACGCTCAACTTTGGTTTGTGATGTTTCTAATTTACCTTTAAGTTATTCAACTTCAGATTTTAATGTAACACTTTCTTCATTAGCAATTTTAAGATATGTGGTTTTGTCACTCAATTCCCTTTGAAGGTTTTTTATATCGACTTTGGCAGCTTCTAGTTTCTCACTTAATAATTTACTCCTACCCTTGTATTCTCTCAAGTCTTTATCAGATAGTTCACGATTTAATGTTTCATTGAAGAACTTACGTTGCCAGTCTTGAGATTCATTAAGTATAGTTTGACATTTAGGGTTAGGACATACCTTAGTGCTGTTGGTCGAGGACCCTGGAGTTATATCTGCCATGAATGCATGATGGAATACTTCAGCAGCTTCTTTCTGAACTTCTTCTTCAGCCAACAGGGCTACATGATCAAGTGTCAGACTCAAGTCTTCCACCTGAGATGTCCAGTCATAGCCTGGTGTGTGTTGAACAACCAGTGCCTTGTCATTCCTCCCTGTCTCCTTCTTCATGCTTTCACCTCTGTTCTCAATCTTGCTTTCTCTATCGACCTTTGGTTTGGTGCATTCCCTTGTATAATGCCCATACTCGTTGCAATTGTAGCACCTCAGATTTGCTTTATTGAAACTGAGCTTTATCCCTTTGCCACTGTTCTAATACTTCTTTCCTGTCTTTGTCATGAACTGCCTAGCTCTCAGGGCTGACATACCCATCTGGTAAGAGATATCCATATGCTCCAGGTCATCTGGGTTAACTTGATTCACATCATCTGGAGTTAAATCACTGGGAAGAAATGAGCCTGCTACGAGTGCCTGGTAGCAACTCATAATTCCTACCCCAAGAGCAAAACTGGGATCCTTGGTTAAAGCATTAACATCTAAAGAAACAACATTTGATGTTCCAGATGTACTTGGCCCAGTGGCTTGAGCAATAAATCCCATTGGAGTAGACTGTGGGTTGTTAAGAGCAACAGCTGGCTGTGAGATAAATGCTTGATTCAGTTGATTCATTAAAGCCCCGTTGCCCAGTTTTCTGGCCCTCTTCTGTTTTTTCTCTTCATATGCTCTAATGGTAGACATGAGCTCGCTTAGCGGTGACGTTTTCATTTGCACCGTCTTTTCTATTAATTCAATAGTGCTGTCCCAGTTTGGCAGAAGAGAGTTTACTAGCTTTCTATTGATCTCCACCTGTGTATATGTGACTCTAGCATCTTTCATTCTAGTGACTATCTTGATGACGCATTGAAGCTGAGTCTCAATATTTTCACCAGGGATGTGGCTAAACTCACTAAACCGTTCTCTTAGATTTTCTCTTCGAGATTCCTTCATATCATCATTTCCTTCGTAGGCGGCCACAAGAGCATCCCAAAGGGTCTTAGCGGAGGTGTACTCCTTGAAGGCTTCAGCCACTTCAAGTGATAGGGCCATGGTTAGAGCCGCCAGAGCCTTTCTATCTCGTTCCACCTTTTCCCAGTCGTCATCCAGCCATTCAGATTTTTCTTTAGGTTTGGGTGGCTGACCTTGTGCTCCAGTTGTCGATGGGACAAAGTCTCCCACTTCGACCGATCGCATGATCTTGGGATCATGGTAGTTTATGTAATTCACAAATCGGTACTTCTAGCTCATGAAATCCTTGCCAGACATCAGACGGGGTGGTCTGGCATTGGTTCCGATTTTGGCATCCATTTCAAGAGTGGCACTTGACAAGGTAGACATGTCAAAGGCCATTGCTAGCACAGAGAGGCAAGGGATACAGATTAAAAATGGGTCGAAAAGGGGGTTTTCGTTCGTGCAAGGCTGGATTGAAAAGTGCTTTTCGATTGAAGAGTAGCTGGTCGAAAAGTGTAGGTCGATCGAGAAGTATGGTGTGGAACGAAAAGTCTCTGAGGGGACTTTTCGATCGAAGAGCACAGTGGATCGAAAAGTCACAGGGGACTTTTCGATCAAGGTAACGGATCGAGAAGTCTCGAGGGGACTTCTCGATTGAGAGGTGACTGATCGAAAAGTCACTGGGGACTTTCCGATCGAAGATGCTGATCGAGAAGTCTCAAAGTGGGACTTCTCGATTGGG
>JBCNJP010000009.1:36317737-36407610 GCA_039602395.1 Deinandra increscens subsp. villosa
TGCTTTTGCTTATTTGTCTAAGGTACGGATTCCGACCCTCTGTACTTTTAGTATCTTTTTCTCTATTCCGGGTTACGACCCTTTGGCCTTCGGCATTTGACACGTTTTGGTCCGCTTGATTAGTTCGATATTAGTTTGGTTTCGTAAAAGTTAATATGTTATATGCTCAGATTTAGGTAGCCTAATCGTTGTAGCATGCAATATAATTATTAGACTTGTACTCATTATTGCATGTTCCCATAGGCTAGTTACTTCAAGATTTTGCCTTACATGTTTGTTACTCTGTACCCCGAGCATTTCTGATCCGTCATATGGGCGTATATGACGAGGCATTTTCGTGAGGTGCTTAATAATACTTACGGCGTCTCTATTAGGTGCTTGTGTAGTACTTAGGCCACTAGAGGCGTATGGATCGATCCTAGTTCAGTTATACGTTATATGTTATAAGTTATATGTTATATGGGGGATGGGGTAACGTGTGTACGCCACACACGCCATCTCTACTCGTACATTAGCCTAGCTAGCTATGTACACCTCTGTTCTGGCTCTATGGGTACTCCCTTATATGTTACACGACTATTTTCTTGATTAATTGTCGTGTAGATTTGGTATGTATTCTGATATATGTTCCGTTAAATTCAGTTATATGTTATGTTCAGTTCTGTTCTGTCACATGTCTCGTTTTGAAATTGTTTCCGCTTATGCTTCTTGTTCGTTTTACTATTGTTTCTCCGTTACTGAGCAACTTTTGGCTCAGCCGTATTTTCTCTGTATGTTTGTTTATATTCTTATTCCAGGTAATCAAGGAAATCCGGGGGCTCAGGGATGAGGGCGAGTGGCATCAAGTCTTGGTTTATTCCAGCAATTTAAATAAATAAAACATTAATTAGGATTTCCCTTGAACTTTTGGTTTGTTTTAGTTGTTGGTTCCTTTAAGACTTTGGACTTTGTTATAATTATGAAGGACGTTTTGATTTGATATCTGTAATAGTGATATCTCGACCTTTACGGGTTGGGGTGTTACAATTATGGTATCAGAGCAAAGGCTCTTTCTTGTAGAAAACTTAAACCCTAATAATTTAACCTGTGAGGTAATGGGTAGACGTTGGGTTAGGATTTCACCGTTCACCTATCTGTATCCTTTAGTTTTGCTCTCCTTTATATTTGTCTGCTCATAAGTACACATTCGTTTCAGATGCCTCCTAAGAGAAGTACTCGTAAGAACAATGCGAATGACCCTCCTTTAGAGACTCTAATTGCTAATGCCGTCAATGCTGCGATTACCGCAATGATTCCAAATTTGATTCAGCAGTTACAACAAAATCCTGGCGGAGCTGGTGGCAACGGTGGAAATGGTGGAAATGGTGGAAACGGTGGAGACGATGAAAATGGTGGTAATGGTGGAGACGACGGAAACGGTGGTGACGTTGGAGGCGATGGAAATGGTGGAAACAACGGAGATGGTGGGAATGGTGGAAATGGTGGAGACGGCAACCCACCACCTCCCGTTGGTATTCATGTTTGGCTGGAGCGCTTCCAGAAGCAAAGGCCTAACTCGTTTAGTACTGCTACGACCCCTGTCGAGGCCCAGAACTGGATTGCTCACATCGAAAAACTATTTGAAGTACTTGGGGTGGATGATGTATTCAAAGTCAGATTGGCAGCATACAAGCTAGAGGATGATGCCCTTCGTTGGTGGGAAACTCTGAAAGCAGCTAGAGGCGGGAGTGCTTACGCGGCTACACTTCCATGGAATGACTTTAGGGCACTATTTTATGAGCAGTACTTCACAGCTGCTGACCGCTCTGAATATCGTCGAGAATATGCTAACATAAGGCAGAGGAATGATGAGTCCATAAATGATTTTAAAACACGGTTCGTTAGGTTGGTGAGCTTCCTTGGTACAGCTGCAGGCACGCGTGAGGAACAGATTGAGAACTTTAAGTGGGCAGTATGTGAGCGAGACAGGAAGTTTATCTTGAATTTTCAGTTCAGGGATATCAATGAAGTGGTGGATGCGGTTAAGAACTTGGCTAATGATAAGAAAGACAGGAATAAGTTCTCTGATGATAGTCGTAAACGGCCCAGGGATGGTAATTATGATCAGTCTTCTTCTCAGACAAACAAAAATCAGTCTTCACCACCTCGAGATCGTCGAAACAAATCTGATCGAAACAACACCTATCATACTCGTAGCTGGAAGAATCGCGATCAGAACCGAAATCAGAATCCAAAGGCAGCTGATAATCAGATACAAGCGGCCCCTACTCATGCTCAACCATTAAATCAGCACCCACCGCAAGGTCGTGACAATGTTCCTCCATGCACCACTTGCGGGAAACCTCATAAGGGAGTATGTCGTTTTGCCGAAGGATTATGTTTCAAATGCGGACGTTCTGGACACAAGATTAAGGATTGCCCAGAGAATGATGCTGGAAAGAAACCTGCTAGGTCTACAGCAGGTGGTCGAGTTTTTGCTCTTACAGCTAATGATGCAGCTAATGCTCCAGGTACGGTTTCTGGCACTCTCTGTTTGGGCGAACGTGATATCTGTGTTTTATTTGATACCGGTGCTACGCATTCTGTTGTGTCTCTGTTATTTGCTAAGTACTTGATGATTGCACCTACTGCTTTAGACGATACCTTGAGGATTACTACTCCCTTAGGCGACTCTGCTATTATATCATATGTTTATAAAGATTGTCCAATCCGAGTTATGTCCACTATCTATTATGCGGATTTACTTCCTATGCAAATGCGAGACTTCGATATCATTCTCGGTATGGACTGGCTATCTCGACACCGTGTCACAATCGAATGTCAGACTCGTCGTGTCCTTTTTGGTGACCCTCTCCGTCCTGCACTTACCTATCAGGGGACTCAGCCCCGAAAATCTTTGAAAATCATCTCTGCACTCAAGGCTCAGAAATTTCTATCGCATGGGTGTGCGGGATTCCTAGCTTCGGTGAAGGCTATAACATCTGATGTGCCAAGTATATCTGACTATCCGATTGTTTCTGAATTCCCAGACGTCTTTCCCGAGGAGTTACCTGGACTCCCCCCAGATCGCGAAGTGGAGTTTACCATTGACCTTATTCCAGGTGCTGAACCAATTTCTAAGGCACCGTATCGTATGGCACCTCTGGAACTGAAGGAGCTTAAGGAGCAGTTACAGGAGTTACTAGAGCTCGGATTTATTAGACCGAGTGTCTCGCCATGGGGCGCGCCGGTCTTGTTCGTGAAGAAGAAAGATGGCTCTATGAGACTCTGCATCGATTATCGTGAGTTAAATAAGATCACCATCCGAAATCGTTATCCGCTACCTCGTATTGATGACTTATTCGACCAGCTTCAGGGCGCAAAGTGTTTTTCCAAGATTGATCTGAGGTCTGGATATCACCAGCTGAAGATCAAAGACTCTGATGTTTCGAAATCAGCATTTCGCACTCGGTATGGTCACTATGAGTTCTTGGTTATGCCGTTTGGGCTAACCAATGCTCCGGCAGTTTTTATGGACCTGATGAACCGGATTTTTCATGATTTTCTGGATAAGTTTGTTATAGTTTTTATCGATGACATTTTGGTATATTCTCGGAGTAAGGAAGAACATGAAAACCATCTTCGTATTGTGCTCGAGACTCTACGTCAGAAGAAGCTTTATGCTAAATTCTCAAAATGCGATTTCTGGCTAAGCCAAGTAGCTTTTCTCGGTCACGTCGTTTCTGCAGATGGTATTACTATGGATCCAGCTAAGGTTGAGGCGATCACTAAATGGCCTAGACCTACATCTGCCTCTGAGGTTCGAAGCTTTCTTGGCCTTGCCGGTTACTATCGCAGATTTGTAGAGGGATTTTCTATCATCGCCCTACCCCTCACGCAGTTATTGAGGAAAGGGGTTAAATTCTCTTGGAATGAGGACAGGGAGAAGAGTTTTGAAGAATTGAAGAAGAGACTGGTTTCTGCTCCTATTCTGACACTTCCATCGGGCACAGGTGGATACCAGATTTATAGCGATGCTTCTAAAAAAGGGCTTGGATGCGTATTTATGCAGCATGGAAAGGTTATTGCTTACGCCTCTCGACAGCTAAAACCATACGAGGTTAATTATCCGACTCATGACCTCGAACTTGCTGCCGTTATTTTTGCGTTGAAAATATGGCGCCACTACCTATATGGAGAGACTTGTGACATCTTCACTGATCACAAGAGTTTGAAATATATCTTTACGCAAAAGGAATTGAACATGAGACAAAGAAGGTGGTTAGAGTTATTGAAAGATTACGACGCCAATATTCAGTATCATCCAGGGAAGGCTAACGTAGTAGCTGATGCTCTTAGCCGAAAGAACTCGGGATCGGTAGCTTCGCTTCGTTTACAGCCTCATATAATTTCCGATCTTAATCAATTGGGTATTAGTCTTCATATTGGCGGGACTGGCGGGTATCTTGCTAAATTTCAGATAGAGCCTGACCTGATCTCTCGGATTAAAGATGCACAACAATATGACGGTGAGCTTTGGGCTATCTTGCAAAATCTTGAGGTTGGTAAACAATCAGAATTCAGGGTTGATGAACATGGAGTAGTTTGGTGTGGAAAACGATTGTGTGTGCCAAATGATTCCACTCTTCGAGAATCGTTATTAGCTGAGGCGCACAGTTCGCCATTTTCTATACACCCAGGATCTACGAAGATGTATCGGGACCTTCGTCAGCACTTTTGGTGGAGTGGAATGAAGGAGGATGTGGCTAAGTATGTTGGTAGATGTCTTACTTGTCAGCAGGTTAAGATCGAGCATCAGAGAGTTAGTGGCTTGCTTCAGCCGCTACCTATTCCGGTGTGGAAATGGGATGAAATATCTATGGATTTTGTAACAGGGTTACCGAAGACTTTCAAAAGAAATGATGCTATATGGGTTGTTGTCGATAGGTTAACGAAGTCTGCTCACTTCCTTCCGATTCAAGAGGGATTTTCAGTTAGTAAATTGTCTGAGGTATTTACTGAGGAGATCATTAGGCTTCATGGTACCCCGTCTTCTATTGTGTCAGATCGAGACCCACGTTTTACTTCTCGTTTTTGGAAAGGTTTTCAAGCAGCATGGGGCACTAAGTTGAAGTTTAGTACTGCTTTTCATCCTCAGACTGACGGTCAGTCAGAGCGTACTATCCAAACACTCGAGGACATGCTACGAGCTTGTGCCTTAGAGTGGACAGGGAACTGGGACGAGTATCTCTGCTTGGTTGAATTTGCTTACAACAATAGTTGGCAAGCTAGTATTGACATGGCACCGTTCGAGTTACTATATGGACGTAAGTGTAGAGCACCCATATATTGGGAAGAGGTTGGTGAAAGGATGATTGAAGGACCCGAGTTAGTTCAGATTACAAATGAAAAAGTCAGTGTTGCCCGGGAAAAACTAAAAGAAGCACAAAGTAGACAAAAGAGTTACGCAGATCGACATCGTCATGAATTAGAGTTTAATGAAGGTGACCGTGTATTTCTGAAAGTATCGCCTTGCCGAGGCGTTCGTCGTTTTGGTATTAAAGGAAAACTCAGCCCTAGGTTCATTGGACCATTTGAAATTCTGGATAGGGTGGGAGAGTCTTCGTACCGTTTAGCTTTACCACCTCAGCTCTCCCATGTGCATAATGTGTTTCATGTCTCTCTTTTGAGAGGGTATAATTATCATCCGCTTCATGTCGTGAACTATCCGCTCCATCTTATTCGCGAAGACTTATCTCTCGAAGAAGAACCTGAAGCTATTCTGGATCGACAAGAACGTGTTATGCGTCGCAAGACTATTCCTTTCGTTAAGGTTCTATGGAAGAATCATTCTGCACGCGAAGCTACTTGGGAAATGGAAGATTCGATTCGTTCTCAATATCCTGATCTGTTCGCATCTTAGGACTCCATACTTCTGTCTATTGCATCTGGTACGTTCTACCTTTGGTTTTTGACATTTAAGATTTTGGTCATCTCTTATATTTGAAAGTTTTCTTTGGATGTTGAAGTTATGTTTTAAATTTGTCGGGTCTTATGTTTCTTCGGTTATCCGTACCTAGCAAATTTCGGGGTCGAAATTTTTCTAAGGGGGGTAGAATTGTAATACCCTAAATATTTATGACGGTTAATAATAATAAATAAATAAATAAAAATAAATATTAATAACAGAAAGTCATGATAAGGTTGAAACAAAAAAAAATAATAAATAAATACATGAAGTAAAAGCTTGGCTACGCTTCTCCATCAGGTTTATAACTTTATATTACTCAAATTTTGACTCTCAAAAGTCAAAATTGGAACCCAAGTAGGCCGTATCGTCGAAATCTCAAGTGAAGATTTTATCTTCTTTGCACCTACCAACCGAGAAAGCGGCGACTTTCATGGCCGCCGATCGGCCTTATAATCCCTTCATTCTGCCTAGATCGACCCCCTGGCTACCTTCTCCTTTGCTCCTCCTCTGTCGACTTGCAAGTGGCTGCCACAAGTCTCTGTCGTGGCACCATCACCGCCGATTTAGTGCCTGCCATCGTCGCGATTGAACCACCTTCGCAGTCAGTAAGCACCGGTTCAGCCTCACTACTCGATTCCACTCGCTGAACATCGAGGTAACGATGGCTTCATATTTATTGTATTGGTGTTGGAAGTTATGTCGTAATCCAATCCGAACTCATTCGGATGTTTCGAACAACCGTGGGTCACAAACCCGAATACACCGGTTGCAGCTTCTTTCTCAGATTCGTTTACGCTGGCTATCAAGCTCCTTGCACAGCCCGCACCTGAGTACTCCCAGTGTCGCTATTCTGCTCATCGATTCATTCCGGTTCGATATTTGTGAGGTTAGTCTCGGCCCTTTTGTTTGTTACTATTTGAATCTCATTATTCTGCTTATTTATACAATTCGATCTTCCTTGTTTCGATTACCGGTCGTGTTATGTACCAGAGGACACGACTGTTTCAACTATACTTATTCCTCGTTCAAACTTGTTACGGTTCTGTCGTTAAGGTAATGACTATGTCCTTCATTGATTACTTATTGTTCAGCCATTTTAGTAGGATTTCAAACGTTTGAATCCGACATGGTTTTCATTATCTCTTCAACTAAATTATGGTTCTGAGACTTGATTTGTTAAACACGTATATGGAATCCATGGAAGGGTGTTTGGTTAAAGAAATAATAATAAATTGTGGTTGAGTTCTTAAGTCTCGACCAGAAAGGAATATAGATTCTCTATTTAAATTCTTCCTTCATTTTAATGTTGTAAGCTATGAAGTTTTATTAACAATCAGCTAATAACTCTTATGTATTTATATAATACTATTTAACGACTCCTTAACGGTCTATAATATAACCCTAATCATCTTCGTCACGGGGACCAGATGGACCATGTAGGACGGTTTAAGTGGCCGATAATAATTCGATTTATATTATCATAACTTATAGGTTCGAGTAATTATTAAAGTCGACCGACCCATTTGCTTTGCTTTTGCTTATTTGTCTAAGGTACGGATTCCGACCCTCTGTACTTTTAGTATCTTTTTCTCTATTCCGGGTTACGACCCTTTGGCCTTCGGCATTTGACACGTTTTGGTCCGCTTGATTAGTTCGATATTAGTTTGGTTTCGTAAAAGTTAATATGTTATATGCTCAGAATCCTAATCGTTGTAGCATGCAATATAATTATTAGACTTGTACTCATTATTGCATGTTCCCATAGGCTAGTTACTTCAAGATTTTGCCTTACATGTTTGTTACTCTGTACCCGAGCATTTCTGATCCGTCATATGGGCGTATATGACGAGGCATTTTCGTGAGGTGCTTAATAATACTTACGGCGTCTCTATTAGGTGCTTGTGTAGTACTTAGGCCACTAGAGGCGTATGGATCGATCCTAGTTCAGTTATACGTTATATGTTATAAGTTATATGTTATATGGGGGATGGGGTAACGTGTGTACGCCACACATGCCATCTCTACCAGTACATTAGCCTAGCTAGCTATGTACACCTCTGTTCTGGCTCTATGGGTACTTCCTTATATGTTACACGACCATTTTTGTTGAGTAATTGTCGTGTAGATTTGATATGTATTCTGTTATATGTTCTGTTAAATTCAGTTATATGATCTGTTCAGTTCTGTTCTGTCACATGTCTCGTTTTCAAATTGTTTCCGCTTATGCTTCTTGTTCGTTTTACTATTGTTTCTCCGTTACTGAGCAACTTTTGGCTCAGCCGTATTTTCTCTGTATGTTTGTTTATATTCTTATTCCAGGTAATCAAGGAAATCCGGGGGCTCAGGGATGAGAGCGAGTGGCATCAAGTCTCGGTTTATTCCAGCAATTTAAATAAATAAAACATTAATTAGGATTTCCCTTGAACTTTTGGTTTGTTTTAGTTGTTGGTTCCTTTAAGACTTTGGACTTTGTTATAATTATGAAGGACGTTTTGATTTGATATCTGTAATAGTGATATCTCGACCTTTACGGGTTGGGGTGTTGATAGGCTGATAGGCTGAAAACATTCTCGTGGGTCCCGGCAGCTCTCAAGAAATCAGAAGGTTGATTTTTTGTTGTCACGCTGTGATTGAATAACAAAGAATGCGCGTGGGACCAGCCTACACAAAAGAACCGTTGAAAGTTCTTGTGCTGGTGGCTGCTATTGGCTCAGCGCCTTTCACGTGGATCCAGCATGTGCAGCCGTAGATCTCCACTAATTCCAGCCGTTGGATCATTATTTAAGGAGCTTTCTGATTGGTTCATTTCTTTTCACATGGATTATGGTCTTTCTTAAGAATTTAATTCCACTAATTTATTTTTCAGCATATTTCGTCAAACACGGGTATTTTCTTATCAGTTTCTCATGAGACTTACGAGATAACGCCCGAACGGAATTACGAAATTTTTTATTAGTTGTGGATTTATTCCAATTTTATTTATTGGGATTCTCGTTTATTGGTGTCTCGCGCACATTGGCTATCGACCACTGACGGGTTAGCTTCTATAGTCGGTTAATTATGCAGCTTTCTCATCATGTCTCACGGTTTTATTTTTTAGCTGATGCAGCGCGGATGTCAACTAACCGGATTAACTGGAATCTCAGTTATTTATTGGAATTTATCTGTTAAATCTCTCGGAGAGCCGTTTCTTAATGAAAATTGACAGAATTTTTCAGATCGCGCCGTTTTCGCCCGTTTAACTTGGAATCTTCACGGAATATTTTTCCGAGCTCATTTTTCTTCACCCAAAATTACGAAGACTCCGGTTATGATTATTTTCGCTCGGGATCTCAAATTTTTCACAGATTTAACACTTATCTTTATTTTCGCATCCAACCTCAGTCAGCGGATTATTCACAACTATCAGCATCCGGCTTCCGGTTTTTCGCAAGATTGTCCGATTTCATGATTGTTTATCCGGTTTCTCTAGGCAACTGATCGCGACGGTTCGACTCTTCGCATCTGATTTTGTGTTTCTGGCTCGATGTTTTTGGAGAGATCTAGAGAAATAGGAGGAATTATTATGGATTTGGATATCGGGTCGATTATCTAAAGTTGGAGCATTTTCAGTGTTTGATTGGTTTATCTGATTCAGTTTGTTGCGGTTATGACTCCGATGTACAGCATTTTCTCAGTATTGTACCCGACTGTGTGAACCGAGTGAGTAGAACACTTGGCTCTCAACTGGAGCAACAAGAACAAAAGAAGCTTATTCAGAGGGGGAATCTCTACAACAGATTGTCTCCGGTTTATCTGTTATTCATTGAAGATGTATGGCAGAGCGGTTCTTCAGCAATTAAACAGATTTGAAAGCATCAGTCAAGGGGGAATATGTTGGAACTCAAATCTTTGTGACTGACGCCATCAAATCTGTTTACCGAAGCATTCGACTGAAGAATCCACGTGAATTGATTTAGAGACGGGCTGTGATGCTCGAGGCTTGCAGATTGGACCGAAGACCGTTTTCTGGAAAAGTCAACCGTTCGGGTCAATGGTCAACGTACAAGTCAACGGAAGATCGGTTCGAGCGAGTCAAGCTTCGTATTAATTAAATCAACTTTGATTTAATTAATATTTATGTTTATTTCATTTACTTGTAATTCTGTTCAGTTTTTATGTTTTTCTGTTGTTAGTCACCCTCACTATATATATAGTGAGGGTGCCCCATTCATTAGGAAGAGAGTCTAAGAAAGAGTCTCCAAGATGGATGGATGGTTTTCTTTAGAGTGTGAGATTTCCATTCTAGAGAGAGAGAGTGAGTCATGGATTTCTAGAGAGAGAGTGTTGTCATGATTTCTTGATTGTAATCATTCGATTAATGAAATCATTCGACTAGATTATTATCTTTCTCTTATGTTATTGATTATCCTTGATTCTTCTCATCATCATCGTCTCTCGGGTTTTTCATCATCTTCATCTCTTTTTTGGGGTTTTCGAATCTGAACCTCGTTCTTGCTCAAGATCAGGATTCTTGTAGTGAAAATCGGTCCTTACAAAACTTCTAAGTTGTCAAACTCAGACTCATTGGCATATAAATATAATCTGATTTGGGTATCCAAAGAGAGATAGCAGCAGCCACAATGAATTATAGTTAACAATCCAAAGTTTCAAAAAAAATTGACAATTCAAAAATTCCTAAGTATCCTAAATAACTGAGGTCATAGCATTTAAAGTTCATAGTTTATCAGTTCAAACAAATTTCATGGTTCAAACTAATCAACTAGAACAAACACAACCTACTGTATAGAATATTCAAAGAATTTCCATGTTCAAACACCTTCAACCGAACCCCTGTACACAATGTTCTCGGATTCAAATGGATAAATGAGAGATTAGATTCACATACCTTTAACTTGAGCACAAGTGAATTAGGATCAAGTAAAGATGTAAGAAATCTGAAATTTCATCAATTTAAAACATTAGAAACCTAAAAAGATTGAGAATCGGACCTACGGCTGATCATTATCACCAAGATCAAAATCAACCTAAATAAAAGTGAGATCGAACCTATAGATGCAAGAAGAGTGTGCGAATCAACCCTAATTGCAACAAGAATGACAGATTCGAGAGAGAAAGGGTGGAGTTCGATCGAACAGTGGATGGGTATGAGTCGCCGATTTGAGATTATGAGAGCGGGTGTGAGTGTGTTTGAATGCGTGAAATAAAAAATGACCAAGTCCCCCTTATATAGTATAGGGTTTAGCGAACTTATAAATATCTAAGTTATTAAACAAGTTCGCTAAGAAATGTCTCCAAGTCTGCTAAGTATAAGCAGACTGAAACAAGTACGCTAAAGGGAGAGGTATTTAAAACAAGTTCACTAAGGCCACAGAGAAGTACGCTAAGCCTAAAAGAAGTTCGCTAAGCTTAAGGAAGTTCGCTAAGGCTAAGGACAAGTACGCTAAGCCTAAAAGAAATTCGCTAAAGCCAGGAAGTTCGCTAAGGCAAAATAAGTACGCTAAGGCCAATTTGAACTTGAGACAGCAAAAAAATTTTAAGTAAAAAGAAGTCCGCTAAGGTATAAACAAGTTCGCTAAGAATAGTTTTAACCTCAGTAGACTTAAAAATTCAAGTGGAGAAGTTCGCTAAGGCAAAAATCCTTCTTAGCGGACTTCTCAAACACTTAAACAACAATTAAAACATGGGAGAAGTTCGCTAAGGACAAGTTCAACCTAGCGGACTTCTCACTATTCAAAAGACACAAACATAATCAAGTTCGCTAAGAACAAATTGTTCTTAGCGGACATTAAGAAAAAACTCAAAAATTACAAGTCTTTAAACAAGTTTGCTAAAGGCAAACCTGTTAATCATTCTTAGCAGACTTGCCTCAGTCAGAAGTTCGCTAAGGCAAAAATCAAGTCCGCTAAGAGCAGAATTGTAACAAAAGGGTAAAATTGTAATTCTAAAAAATTACAACATTACAAAAGTTTTAAAGAAAAGCATGTCTGCTACCAGTAATCTACCAGGAAGATAAATTTTGTATTAATAAGTCAAGTACCTGTTAATTTCAACAAATTTGACCATGACCTACCTAGTACCTAAATTTGACTTGATTGGTCAAGGAATTCCACCCGAACCCAATATTTTCAATTTCATCCGAGTTGGGTCAATTTTCCACCCGAACTCAAGAATCCATATTCTTTTAAGTTGGTTAATCTTCAAACCAATACCAAAATTGATTTTAGCACAAGTTGGTCAATTTTACACCCAACTTGGAAATTTAAGCACTTTGACTTTGAAAATTCACCTATTTTTGTATGGTCGTGGTCAGACATGTTTAGAATCATACCGCTCAATTACGTGATCAATAACACTTATAATTCAAATCACCTTTCGGGTCCAGTACCCTAAGTCAAATTGTCGGTATTGTTTATCCACTTAAACTCATACAAGGTAATTTTCAACTTCTCTCATGTGATGTATTTATCATGTTTTTTGTCCAGTTCAGAGAAATATTTTGTGTGGTCCTTATTAGGTTGGAAGTTAACAGTATTCTACCAATCATCAAATAGCTTTTCAGATTCAATCACACTTTTTAAAAGTAATCTTTCCCCCTTTTCTTTAGTGTTAAGTGACTTATTTCATGGATATAGTCATGAAATCATGATAACCCTTCTTTCATGACTATAGATGTATGAATTTTGGCGGGGTGAGAGAGTCAAGGTCAAATTCTCCTCAGCAGATGACTTCTCACTTTGTTTTATGGAATGATGGAGCGTAAGAACACAAGGTCGGTGATTTCTCACAGCAAATGTGTCTCAGCTTTATTTATGGATGAGACTCAAGGTCAGAGTTTTCTGCTGATGAGTCTCATGTGTTGGTTTTGAAATAAGTCAACTTAATACTGAAGAAACAGAGGATGTGTGATTAGAGTTTTCTTACTAGTACAGTAGTACTAATGAGAATGGCGAATTTAAAGAATATGCCACTGTTTAAACTTCCAAGGTCCACATTTCTCATTGAAATTAATGTGTTATCAAAGAGACTTGTTTACTTCTCAGTATATTGAGCCTACCAACACATCAAATGAGAGATTTGCCGGTCGATTGGATCATATCCTATGGTTAGATCTACAAGACCAGAATCATATCATGTTCCTCACATTTTGTTCGACCACAGACCAAGGATTTTGATTTTTTTTTTTTGTATTTGACATGTGTTTAAAAACACTTGATGAATTAAAAAAATAAACACTATTTTTGTTGTTTTTGTCAAATTTTCAATGTTTTTGGTTTATCTTCCACATTGTAGGCACGACAGACTGACACAAAAACATAAATAAACAAGAAAAATCATTTTGATCTTTTAACAGAGACTTGACAAAAGACAACCACAAACAAAAGTGTTTAGGTCAAATCAAGGTCAGAAAAACCTGTAAGATGACTCAAGGAGTCAAAAGAACAAACGACCTGAAGAATTTAGAGATTAGAATAATAAAAAATCAAACAAGCATAAAGAAAAAGGAAAAATAGATAACACTCCTAAGTTACTAAGCCAATGAAGTCAAGATACTAACATACTAGGGAATGGAGAAGGTTCAATCATAATTAATCATGCCTACAACACTAATCAGAAAGTTAAACCTAGACATATCAAACGGTTTAGTGAAAAGGTCTGATAAATGATCATCTGAATTAACATGGACTAAAGTGACTAGTTTCTTCTCGGCACAGTCCCTAATGAAATGGTACCTAATCTCAATATGCTTAGTCTTAGATTGTTGAATGGGATTTTTAACAATTGAAACAACAGCAGTATTATCTATATGAATAGGGGTATCCATGAAGTTCAAATCGTAATCCAGTAGCTGATTCTGAATCCAGAGCACTTGAGAGCAGCAGGAGGCAGCAGCAATGTACTCCGCTTCAGCCGTTGAGACTGACACTGTTGTCTGCTTCTTGCATTGCCATGAGACTAGGCGGTTCCCTAAAAACTGAGCTCCTCCCGTTGTAGACTTACGTTGAGTTCACAACCGGCGTAGTCACTATCTGAGAAGGCTCGAAGGTCAAAGAGCGAATCTTTGGGATACCAAAGTCCTCTGTTTGGATTGGACTTCAAATACCGAAAAATCCTCTTCACGGCCATTAAGTGCGATTCTTTCGGCTTACTCTGGAAACGGGAACATAGGCAGACTCCAAACATGATGTCGGGACGACTTGCTGTCAGATACATGAGAGATCCAATCATAGACCTGTATAGGTGCTCATCTATGCAAACACCCTCCGGATCTTGATTTAACTTGTGGCGAGTGACGACGGGCGTAGAGAAGCCTTTAGAATCTTGAAACCCAAACTTCTTCAGGATCTCTTTCACATATTTCCCTTGGCTGATAAGAATGCCATCTAGTTTCTGTTTCACTTAAATTCCAAGGAAAAATGTTAACTCTCCCATAGCACTCATCTCAAATTTCTTCTTCATTAACTCCTCAAATGCATGGCATAGGCCGATGTTTGTTGAACCAAAAATGATATCGTCGACATACATTTGCACTAACAGTATATCTTCACCAACATGTCGAATGAATAGACTCTGATCAATTACCCCTCGCTTGTAACCATATGACAGCAGATATGTCGATAACGTCTCGTACCACTTCCTTGGGGCTTGGTGTAGACCATAGAGGGCCTTATCCAGTTTGTAACATTTCTTAGGGAAAGATTTGTCAACAAACCCCGGAGGTTGTTCTACAAACACGTCTTCATCAAGCTCTCCGTAGAGGAACGCGGTCTTAACATCAAGTTGATAAACAGTGATGTTCATTGATGCGGCATAAGCCAGGAAGATTCGTATTGCCTCCAGACGAGAGACAAGCGCGTAGACGTCTTCGTAATCAATGCCGTCAACTTGCATGTACCCCTTCACAACTAAGCGGGCTTTATTTCTGATAATAATTCCACAGTCGTCTCTCTTGTTTTTGAAGATCCATTTGACAAGAATAGGCTTTAAACCCAGAGGAGGATCTACCAAATGCCATACATTGAGCAATTTGAATTGTAGTAACTCTGTTTGCATGGCTTCAATCCAGTTATCATCTAAAAGGGCAGTAGCAACAGTGGGAGGCTCTTCTTGTGAAATGAAACAGGAATACAAACATGTGTTCAATTCCTTAGACTGACTCCTAGTGAGACTTTGTCAACCGGCCCGATGATCTGATTCGTAGGATGTATCTTGTGAATTCGAGTCTCTTTAACAGCTGGGGCTGGAATAGACGAGTCCATATTCCCAATTTGTAGGTCATTGCCAGGAGTCTCTCCGGTATCAATCTCTGTTACATCATCTGAGTCAGAATCATGCGCAATAGTATCAATTTCAACATTGTTGTTTGCCTCGGTTGTTGCTTGTGCAGGTTTTGCTTCCACAATTACATGTTCATCAATCTGAATGGTGGGCATTTCAAGTGCTGAAGTAGAAGATGAAGTGCCATTAACTTCACTTGAAGGTGATTGAATTTCCCTTGATAACTCAGTAGGATCAACTGAATAAATGGTATCCAGGATCGTAGAAGTAATAGGAGCAAGCACATCAACGATAGGATTGGCAGCTTCATTTCCTTGATCAACAACAGCAGAAGAAGTACCTACATCATCAGATTGAAATACATTAAAAGTTGAAGAGAAAGACTCTAGTTCATACATACTATCCGGAGCAGGATCTCTAGTGTTCAGAGTATGCTCATTACAAGTAACGTTAGATGACTCAACAACAACTTGAGTTCTTCTATTGAACACTCGATAGGACGCTGAGGTCATCGAGTATCCAACAAAATAACCATCATCTGCCTTAGGGGCAAATTTGGTTAACTGATCCGTCTGTATTAATACAGTACAAGCACATCCGAACGGTTTTAATCGTTTTAGACTTGGTTTCACTTTGGAAAACAGTTCGAATGGCGTCTTGTTAGCATGTTTGACCAGGAGTGTTCTATTCAGAACATAGCAGGCTGTGTTGACAGCTTCTGCCCAAAAAGATAATTTCAAGTTAGAATCAGCAAGCATTGTTCTGGCAGCTACGATGATAGTTCTATTCTTTCGTTCAGCTACTCCATTTTGTTACGGTGTATATGGTGAACTGAACTGTCGAGTTATGCCTTTTTCATTACAAAATGCGTCAAATGTATGATTCTTGAATTTAGACCTATTGTCTGATCTGATGATTCTAACCCGCTCTCTGTATCTGTTCTCGATACGTGTGACAAAATCCTTCAATATCTCAGCAGTTTCAGACTTCTCTTTCAGGAAAAACACCCATGAAAATCTGGAGTAGTCATCAGTGATAACCAAGCAGTATGACTTTCCCCCTAAACTCTTGATGCTTACAGGCCCGAAGAGGTCTAGATGGAGTTGTTGAAGTATTGTAGTCGTTCTACCCGGTGGCTTTGGCTTGTGAGACGTCTTGTGTTGTTTACCCTTCAGACATGCCACATAATTGTCGATGTGGATGAATTCCTTCTTCGGCACACCGTCAACGTGTTTCCCCTTAACAAGGTGGTTCATGTTCCGAAAGTTCACATGCCCCAATCGCCTAAGCCATAGTGTAGAGTCATCTTCTGATGCTTTAGCTAAGAAGCATGCAACGGAGCCAATCGACCTTGCAGCAGACATATCCAGAGCATAAATATTCCCTTTCCGTTTTGCTCGAAATAGAATCTGATCTTCGGGAATCTTGAAGACAGGTTTCAGAATATAACATTCATGATTATCAAAGAACATTGGCATTTTGTTGTTGCAGATTTGAGAGACACTTAGCAGGTTGAACTTCAGATTAGACACTAAATTCACTTTGTCAAATGAAATTTCACCATTAGTCAAGAGACCGTTTCCTATTATTCTTCCACCCCAAACATCACCTCCAAAGGCAACAGGACCATCGTGCAATATTGTTTTGACATCATACAGCAGGTCCTTGTTCCCTGTCATGTGCCTGGAACAGCCACTATCTAAGTACCACGTGTTGGTAACACTCTGGGCCAGTCCCTGCACATTAAAAAGAAAGTGATTAGTTTTGAGATGGACCCCGGCCAGATTGACCTGGGACCTTCTTCTTGGGTGCCTTTTTCGTTGGTGGAGCATTTGTTGTTTGAACTTCAACAGGAGGAGTTAGTGAAGATGTAACACGTGGTCGAAGGGCCCCTGCAGGTTGTTGAACCATCATAGACCTAGGCATAAAAGCAGGCCTTAGTCGAGGTGTCCAAGATCTTATAGGAGCAGGATTTGGTGCATGCATTCTCACAGGTTGTTGAACTAGTGGCCTCAAAGCTTTTACCTTCCTTCCCAACCCATGAAGGACATATTGAGCTTGGTTAGGAATGTAGTGTTGATTTGGGTATGACTGTTGAAACATGGTGTCAGGTTGTTGAACCATGTAGTCCTCACCATAATTCCCATAATACATTGGGTCCACTTGATTTCCTTGTGGGTAGTAATGAACAGGAGGTATTGAGATGTTGTCAAAAGCAGGATAACCTGTGTTGTATACACACACCCTTGCGTCATGGTGTTGGTTCTCGCAAACTGTACAACCCAAAGTCTCAACCGTTCCACTAGTGTCAACCATAATAGATAATTCAGCAACTTGGGAAGCCTTTGGTTGAGGCTCATTTGATTTTGCACACTCATCCTTTTCTGTTTCAGTGACCACAGTCTTCTTCTTCCTCCTTCTGGTTTGTTTCCTTTTCTTGGGGGTGTTCTCAGTTTCAATAGCATCAACGGTTATTGCATCTAGCCTGACCACAGTGGGCTGATCTTCAACACTTGATTGACCGGTCAAAACAGGTTCATTTTGTGGTCTCTTCTTCTTCGGATCGCTTGTCTTAAAAAGAACCATAGTGGATTTACCAGCCACTTTGGGAGCATTGCAAACAGATGTAACAGTTGGCTCAACAGTCACGGATGCAGAAGTTGTATGAGCAGGCATCGTTGTAGGGTTTGATTGTGCATCAGGAATAGTGATCACCTTACCATCGGTGATTGTAAGACCAGCTTGTGTGTGCATAACAGTCTTACCATGTTTTAAGGCCATTTCGGCAAAAGCACGATTAAACTCATCATCATCGATGTCCTGCTGAATCACAAGTTTCTCATTTGTAACCTTCTTCTTGGGCTTGCACCTTCGAGTGCTTTTAGTTCTTTTAACAATTTCATTTGTGTTAAAAACATCATAGTTTTCATTGAATAAAAATGATTGAGCCTCTGATGTATTTTGTGTACACAAATTGAGAAACTCGGTTTCAGCAGCTTTTTGCACATATGCTTCAGACAAACTAGTATTGACAGAATTCAAAGAAATAGCATCAAAAACTCCAAATTTTAATGTTTCATCGATCGGTGGGAGATCAGCGGCAGTTTCAGATTTAGCCAGCTGTTCTTCCATCGATTTGATTTCAGAAGTACACGGAATCAAACTTGGGTCGATGAACTTAATACGACTCTTAGGATTAATTTTAGTCAATTCAGGGACACAAAGATAGTTGTGGTTGAGTGGATGCTCATCCGCACTCTCTAGTATCTCCCGTGTTATACCCAAACCTGTCCTAAGGCGCGATATTATGTTCTTAGCGACCGCGCTTCCCAAATTTTCAGGATTAAGTTTCATCAAATCAATTGTTTCTCGAGCTTCAGCGTAGCTGTTTCTCAGAGAAGTAAATGTTTTCAACAAATCAGTAATTTGGATTTTTAAGGTTGATTCTGTGTGCTTCATGATCTCAATGTCATCCTGAAGTGACTTGATTTTGACCAAAAATTCTTTTTCATTACTTTGAAGAAGCTCAACATGACTCTCGCTCTCTTTTGCTTTAGCATGCAACTCAAGGTTGTACGCGCGATAGCGAGCGACAGTATCACGACATTTATCAATACATAAAGATGATCTTACCTCATCTGGAATTGTATACTTCTGAAGTTCTAGAAGACGCTTGCTTGCTTCCTTCTCTATCTCAGATGGATTCACAGCAGTAACGTTTCCGACAGTAGGAGAAGACTCTTTAAGAATCTCATCAACTCCAACCATTAGACAAAAATCCATTGGGAAGAGAGGGTCAAATTCAACTGTCCCATAAAGCTCCTCAACATCAGAATTGACCATTAGTGCATAGTCTGACTGGCTTGAAGGTTGAGATGATTAAGACGAAGTCCAGTTATAAATACCATCTTCGAGTGAGACTAATGCCTTTCCACCGTTGTTGACTCCTTGAGCAGCTTGAGAGTTAGATGAGCCAGGATGAGAGACATTAGTGTTGGCATTCTGAGGTTTCTGATAGGATGAGCTGCTTTGCTTCTGATATGACTGGTTTCTAATGCCAGTTTGTTTCTGAAAAGCCTGATTACCTCCACCCGAGCTTGCAGGAGCATTCCACGTTCTAGGTTTTGGGCATTCACGTGTGAAATGTCCGAGCTCTTGACAGTTGAAGCATTGAGCTTTGGACTTATCAAACCCGATATTGGCATTTGAAGGAGGCTGAAACAACTTCCTCCCAGTCTTTCTAAAGAACTTCCTTGTTCTAGAAGCGATCATACCCATCTGCCACTTGATGTCCATCTCTTCCAGATCATCAGCAGAAATTTGGTCAAGATCTTCTTGACAAACAGTCATTGTCTCAATGTTCCCGGACATTTGAGAGTTCATGCAAGCCAGAAAAGCATTGCACAAATCTTAGTCCAAACTGGTGTTGTTAAATGAAATTGGTGCTGACTGCTGAACCATGAACCCAGAAGGTGGCTATTGAACATATGTAACATTTGAAGGTTGATGAGTGGCATGAGATGCAAATACTTCAATTTGGATAGCAGCTGGTAAAGGAGATGAAGCAGTTGCAAGCAGTGTAGAGCCAGACGAGTTGGAAAACTGGTAATTCTCCTCACAATCAGAAGCAACAAATGCAGCATTAGGAGCTGAGGAAGATGGGCCCCTTGAAGTCACATTTCCCATAAGTGACTTGCCACTACGTTCAACCGCTCTCACTTTATAGTCTCTCACCTTGTCTATCATATCCAGATAGTCAGCCTGTGTCAGATCGGTACTTTCTATCAGATCAGGTAAGTGACATACGAGGAAAATTCCTGAGGAAAAGAATGTAGGATTTTCCTTATGATATCTCCATAATCAGGACGAATTTTCTTTCTAGTCATTTCGGTAATGATTCTGCAGAATCGGTTGACATGTGTTTCAAACGACTCTCTACTTCTGTGAGCGAAGGTGTTAAAAGCCAACTTCAATTTCTCAAGTCTTCTCTCCTTTGTAGCCGGATTGCCTTCATACTTTTTCTCCAAACCAACCCAGATCTCATGTCCTGAAGTAGCCTCGCGAAATTGATGCAGTAAGTCATCATTCAATGCCATCTTTATACAACCCAATGCACGCATGTCAAGTTTCCTTTATGCCCTTTCAGCAGGAGCCAGTGTATCCAAAGGTTTTTGGAATCTTCTTCTTGTTATTAGGAGGATCAGCAACAGTAGCAACAGCAGTGCCAGTAGCAGTAGCTTCTTCAATTTCAAACACAGCCGGTCCTTGAACGATTGAAGTCAAAAGATCATAATCAACATACTCTAGAAATAGCACAAACTTCCCTTTCCAATCATCGAAGTCACTTGCGCCCATTAGTTTTGGAGGACGATTTTGACCTTGCATGACAGGAGTAAACTGATTGCCTTCAGCCATTGGAAGTGAGAAACACGGAAATTTAGCACAAACTTGCTAAATTGACTAACGGTTCGGACGGATTGAACGCTTGGTTCAAAATGCTCTAATGCTTATAGAATGCTTGAATTCACACAAATCCTACATTCATAAACATTAACAAACATAATTAGTCAGAGACAAGTGAGATTTCAGCAAAAAAATTGAAATATCAAATTTCCAGACTTAGCCAAAATTTGAACAGTTTGTTCTTGAGTGGTTTCGAACTTCAAAAATCAATGTTGACAAAATCAATGTTTAAGATCATCAATAGGTTCGAAATTCATGTAGGATTACTTTACTCAACTGACACAAACTCCAAAAAACACTTTAAATGACCTAATTTGATGGAATAGTAAGATTATGTGAAGAACACCAAAAACCACTACTTTTAGCCTCTAAAATCTTCAATACTTGATGTTTTTGAGAGAGATTAGTGCCAATAGGTTCGGTTTTACTAGTGTGAATCTCGCCATTCATCAATTTTAACAAAGAATCAACAGAAAAACAAATTTGAAAATTTTTCTCAAGAACAAACTTGTAAAAAATGCGAACTGTTCATGGCTGAATCTCAGAAATCCGACTATTTTGCTTGAGTTTTACAGAAATCTGAGTGAACCATTGTGTTTCTTGAGTGATTTCTACCAAGAATCAACTCAAACAGCAAGCAAATCCACCCAAAATTGACAACTCATATGAGATTTTCTCCATTTTGAGAAGAACTTCAAAAATGAAGAACATGGCTCTGATACCAATTGTCAGTACCAGATTTGAGCAACATGTTCTCATATGATTCATTACACAAGTACGGAAATCATGTGTGATGGTCGATTCTGGATGAATCTGCATCAATACTCACTCATTGATGATTACTAAAGCTCAAGAACACACACTAACACCAAGAACACACACACAAATGCTCTCTTGAAGAATAATCCAGGAGTGTCGTCCCTCAATAGGGTTTTCTCAACTATATATATACTACAAGAGAGCATAGGACAAAAAGAATGTTTTACACACACAATCATTACCTAGAATTTAGCAAAATATTCGATCAGCACAGACAAGTTCGCTAGGAATTAGACAAGTTCGCTAAGCATGAACAAGTTCGCTAACAAGTTTGCTAAGCGTAAACAAGTTCGCTAACAAGTCCGCTAAGCATAAACAAGTTCGCTAACAAGTCTGCTAAGCATAAACAAGTTCACTAACAAGTCCGCTAAGAATGGATAAGTCCGCTAACAAGTTCGCTAAGTATAGACAAGTCCGCTAACAAGTTCGCTAAGAACAGACAAGTCCGCTAACAAGTTCGCTAAGAGCAAAACAAGTTCGCTAAGTTTAGAAATAAGTCTGCTAAGTAAACAAGTCTGCTAGGAACAAATCAAGTACGCTAAGACAAACTTTGAACAAATATGATAAGTGTTAAACAAGTCCGCTAAGTTCAACTATCAGAAGTTCGCTAAGAGGAAAAAACAAGTACGCTAGATTTATAAACAAAATGTTTCTAAGTACAAGTTCAAAGTCTATTACAAAACAAAGTATCAAATCTAAATAGGACATCAAAAAGGTCTTCACCAGCAATACTCAACGGTGAATAGTTTGTGTTACCAACAAAATAGGTTCCAACAACAAACTCCCCCTTGTCGTGTGCAGCATCTCTTCATCATGATCAAAACTGTATCTTCAATCAAGCTCCCCCTCAAATGCAGAATCCGTTCGTCTAATGAAATGAATCTTCCAACAAACTCTTTCTGAACTTTATCATTGCTTGATCTTGAATACTTGACAATGTCTGGTGTATCTCTGGTCTCTATCGGCAGCTTCAGAAGACTTAAAGTTGTGATAACCTTCACTTTAGCAACCTTCTTAATATCTAAATAATATTGGCACATAACGTCTCTTTGAGACTCCAAGATATGAATTTGAGAGTTCGAATTTGTACCACGTGTTGATCAGACCGAAAATAAAGCAGAAACAAAATCTTTGTGGCTTTTAGAAAGTTTATATCAAAACAAACCTAAATTCTTTTTTATTTTTCAAACTTATGCTAAAACACACCAAAAATCTTTTTGAACTTTTCTGAAAAGAAATGAAATTGCAATACAAAATCAAACTCTATTTTTGGTATGAGAAAGATCACTATACGGGATCATTTTGAACATAACGCACTGAACTACACTTCAATTTCAACTAATTGAAACACATAAGTCATGTTGATTTCCGGTATAATTGTCCATCTTAAACTCAGGCAGAATCATACTCATAACATCTGGATATGTTAAGGTATTGATTAGATTTGCTTTAAGCAGTGTATTCCACACTATCAGACATAATCAGACCTTTTCTTTTTCTTGTGTGATTTCTTTCTTTTCTCAAATGATTACACATGTGAATATCACAAAGCATAATATTTTCATGATATTATCAACTGTGTTCTATGCAAAAAGAAATAAGAACGTTAAATCGTCTACCTTAAGGTCGATCTTTCGATACGTAGATAAGGCCTCGGATTTAACAAAATAAGAAAAATAAAACAAGTTGAAATTGTATAACCCAACAACAATCAGGTCGTTACTCCCGTACACACAGAGAAAGTTCGATGAGTTATACGAAACACCAAAGAAAATAAAGCAGAACGTCAAACGAACAAAAATCAGGTCGGCCTTGTGAGCACGCAGAGAAAGTCCGATCGTGTGACAAAATATAGAAAATAAAACAAGTTTAAATCTTTGCAAAATGAACACATGTATACACAGTGACTTTTCATTTTGATTTTCACACTTATTTTTTTTTGTTATGAAATATGCATCAAGATGTTATCCACATGGTCAAGCATTAGTATTTAGTATATATATCACATCTGAATACTTTCTGAATTGCCGAGCCTACCAAACATATTCATCTACTCTATTCATGAGTCAGATACGTAAGCCAATGTACCATCATTTCCCAATGATCAATTTCTCACAAATTTTAAATATTGTGTATGTATTCACCTTCCTTATATATTTTGCATGTATTCACCTTCTTTATATATTTTGCATGTATTCACTTTCTTCCCATAACATGCATCTTTCACAATTTCTCCCCCTTACATGCAATTCTCCAAATTAAAATGAAAACTCTATTTTTAGATTTTCATTTTACAAAAACAAGACTATATTTTTGGATTTTATCAAACGAAAACATTAAGAAAATTGATCAACCAACACGTATATCTTGCAATTTTAAAGTTTCAGAAAAATTGCAGGTTCAAAAAATATATTTCATGAAATTTAAGTTAAGATAAGCAGAATACTCCTATATCAACAACTTTGCAATCGTCGATAGGTCTTCTAGAAGTACCTACACACTGGTCAAACTGATTAGTTTTTAACTTGACCCCAAGCCACAGCTTCTGGTCGACCAGTGTCCTGGTTTTGCTTTGAAACCACCTTTGGTTTCTAGAATTGTTGTTATTTTGGTAATTCAGTTTTTGATGACTCAATCACAGGTGACTGTGATGATGAACCTACATTTTGAACCTTTTTGAAAATAGGAACAACACGTTTTTGTTTTAGAAAGAATGCAGGCTCAACTTCATCAAAAACTCTGCCTTGTTCATCAAAGAACTTTTGTTTGGCAGGTTTACCAAAAACTGGTATCTGTTGTGACCTTTGTTTTGATTCAGCAGGAAGTGGACAATCTTTTGCCATATGCCCTTTTTGGCAGAAAATATAACAAATGCGTTGTAATTTGTCCCACTTTTTGGGTGCCTGCATAGAATTACAAACATGAATTTTTCTAAAATGATCAAGATTAGGATCATATACCCGATGCCTGTGATTATGAACCCATTTTGATGTTGGGCTCCGAGAATAAGAACCCTCAAAAGAAAATTTTGCTGTTTGATTCTTCAAGGTTCTTGAAGTATCCTTCTTCACAAAAACTTCAGAAATTTTTCTAGCATCCACGCAATGAAGAGGAAATTCTTTATCGAAGAATATTTGTTCCGAACCCTTGAGTTTGTAAAATCCTTCAGATTTAACCTTCTCAGCCTTGAATACTTCCTTCTTCACTTGCTTCATTTTAAGCTTCTTCAAATCTCGTGGTGTTGATGTTGGAACCTCCTCAGCTTTGACATTCTGTGATTGAAAACCCAAACCAAAATTCTTTCCAGAAATCTTCTCTTCAGAAATAGAATCCCGATGTCCATTCTTCGCTAACTTTGAAAATTCAGCTTTTATTTCTTTAATGTTTTTCTGCTCAAAGAAAATCGGCTCATCAAAATCTAGTTGAGAACGAATTTTCTCACTTAAAGTAGCTGATTTGACATTTTCTGTCGACGATGGACCAGACACAAACTGTGGAGCAAGAGGAACTTTATATTTCTTTCCTTTCTTCTTTTTGGCTTTCTTGGTTTTCTTCTTCTTCACAATTTTCTCTTCTTCAGAAACTGATGATGAAACCTTTGAATAGTCATAGTCTTCAACCTTATCTTTCACGTCTTTGAAAGGTTCTTTGATATTAGCAGGAGGTCATGCGGTCTTACAAAACATCTTTTCAAAATTAGCATCATGTGCTAAGAAACTTGTGAACAATTGCGAATTTGAGACATTATTCAGCAATCGATTGGCATCAATGACTTGAATTTTTAAATCAGAAATTTGCTGTTGAGCTTCAGCTAACTTCTTCTCAGTAGAAATCTATCTCTTTGCAACTTTATGTGTTTCAAATTTCCGCATTCTAAGATTTTCCATCCCTTCAAACAACTCCTTTCGCAATTTATCTTCATTACGTTTTTTAATTTCCAAATTTGCAGCTTGAACTTTATTCACACTTACCAACTCACGTTTCTCATCCAACAACTTCTCCATATCAACTTGATAAGCTTCAATTTTAGCAACATATTCTTCAGAATTCTTTGTGAGCAAATCAAGTTTGATTTTAGATTTATCAAACAAATTCTGAAAATCATTCGCAACATCCTCTGCTTCATCTTTCCATTTCTTTACTTCTTTAAACAACTCCTCCTTTTCTTCCTGTAATGTTTCATTCTTTACTTCAAGCATCTTTACATCTTCTTTGACTGAATAAAGAACTTTATTAAGTATATGCACTTCCTTTATCAATGAATCATTTTGCAAATCTACTTCCTTCTCATGCCTCTTAGAAACCTCCAAATCTTCTTTTACCAATTTAAGTTCATCAGAAAGCTTTTTGACTTCATCCACCAAAACTTCATTTTATTTCATCAAACTTTCAATTTTTATTCAAATTTTTCATTTTCAGCAGCTTCATAAGAACTAGAATCAGAATAATAGTCATCTTGCTCATGTGTGAAATCAAAGCAGATGTATCAAACTATTACCCCAGTCATACACCCCATCATTCTGAACTGTTAAAGCTGTCTTGGTTGAATTGCTTGATGATGATTGAGAACCTGTATTAGATGTAAAACCAGGCTTGGTAACATGCACTTGTTGACATTCTTTAGCAAAATGTCCTAGCTTTGAACATTTATAGCATTTGAACTTTGACTTGTCAAAACCCAACCTTCCATTAAAATTAGAAGTAACCCTTCCATTCTTCTTGAAAAAACCTCTTTGATCTTTGACCCAGCATAGCATACTGCAAAGATAAATCCAATTCGTTTAATTGATCATCATCAAGTTCATCAAGATCATCCCTTGTTATTTTGCATCAACAACATTCTTGATAACCAAACCAAAAGATGATGAAATTAAAGCAGCAATCATTTTAGCACAATCATCTGTTGTATCAGCAGAAAAAGCATTCTGATTTGTTGAGTCTGGATTGTAAAGCTACAACCCCGTGATGGATTATTATCAGACTTTCCAGAAATATTTCCAATGAAAGCAGTAGGTGGTGCAGAACTCAGACTTGGTTTAGTCTTAGCTGTCATGCTAGCAGCATTTTCACCATGATACAACTCTGGATTTTGCAAATTAGCTTTGGACTTATTGGAATTCATCATTTCCATCTCACGAGCATGAAGTTTACCAGTTAAATCATGAAATGTCAATGTGGAAAATTCTTTATCATGTGTAAGTAGCAACACATAATTTTCCAATTATTCTGGTAAAGCCTCCATAATATTTTTCTTTTAACTCTTCATCAGTCTTCTCAATCCCCATAATCTTCATTTCACTTATAAGATGTGACAATCTTGAGACAAGAGCCGTGATGTTTTCATTTTCGTATTGTTGAAAATTATCAAACTCTTTACTCAACACCTTCTTCCTACTTTTCTTGTATTGATTATTCCCCTCACACCTTGCCGATAAAGCATCCCACAATTGTTTAGATTTCTTGCACGTACTAAATTGATATAACAACTCAGTGGGTAATGACATCATAAGATAACCAAAAGCTTTTTGTTCAAGCTCGTATGATTTTCTTTCAGCAATATCAAAAGTATGAACTTCTTTAAAATCTCCTTGATCAGTTGGGTGTTGATAAAGTATCTTAATCAGAATCCACAAATCGATATCATTCGTGCTTATGTAAGCAGAAAATCGTTGCTTCTATTTTGATAATCTTTCAGTTTTAACAACTTGGGAACTTTCTGACTTATTCCAATTTCGTTATCAAAGTTTAACATTGTTCGCATTGCATTCTGCATAGCCGCAAATGCTTGAAATTCCGACAGCTCGAAAAATTGAATTCTGGTCATTCGAACTTTATCCGAACCTGTATATGTGATCCGAACCTTATCCAAACCTCGGCCGAACCTAGCTTAGCCAAATGTTAGCCGAACACAAACCAATCCGAACTTAAAACACTATTCGAACCCTTTCCGAACTCTTTCCGAACCTTAACCTTCCGAACCTTGAACGAACCTCAACCGAAACTGAAAATTATCCGAACTTTGACCGAACTCTGGACGAACTCGAACTTTGGAGCAGTTATCTTGGCGAACCTCAGGTTCGGACAATGGTTCGTCCGAACAGAAACATACTTGACTCAAAAATTTTGAATTTGGACAGAGTTTGACGAGATTTGCAACAGTTAATCAGAAAGAGTGATAAGGAATAATTTAGGAGCTCAATTTTCACAAAATACTCGATCGAAATGATCAAACACTCGTAAAAACACTCAAAAACCACACACTTTGTATCAAAAATCCGAAAAAGCAACCACAAATCAGTAGAATGAACCAGATAGTTCTGATACCACTAGAATTGCGAGAGCATCGAATCGTCTACTCAATCTACCTAATTTAGACAAGAAACGTAATTAACCAATTGTTTTATTGATCAAAATGAACAATTAGAATCAGTATAACACTCAGAGAATACACCACAGAAACACACACTTAACACTCTCTCATTATCTTACTTTTGTTCAAATACAAAGACAAACCCACTATTTATAGCAACCGGCTGAACCTTACGCGGACCTGGAGTTCATCTGATCCAAACTCCAGGTTTGAACCAAGTTCGGCTGGCAGCTTATGAACTTGTCTTGAACTCCGTCTTGTCCTGGCTTGATACTTCACACGACGCACATATCTTGTATCTACATCTTGATTCAACCTTTTCTTCCATGTTCTGTTAAAGAATTTCTTTGTTCTTCTCACAAGCATAGCATACTGCCAATTCAAATCCATCTCTTCAAGATGATCATAATCAATTTGATCATAGCCTTCGTTTGTCAATTCTGCATTACTTATTCAACCAGTAATAACATATGAGTACAATGATCTCAATGAAGAATTCATTAATAATATGTTCCTGAGTTATTATAAAGAGAGAAAAGAAAAGAAATGAAAGGAAGGAAAAGAAAAGAAAAGAAGAGAAAGTGTTTCCTTTCCTTTCCATCCCTTTCCTTCCAAATTGGAAGGAAAAGAAATCATATGAAATTAATCTAGTTTCCCCTCCATTTCCTTTCTTTTCCTCCCTTTAATGAAACTATGGAACACAACATAAGTCACAAAAAGAGGTGGTTGTTGCTCAACAGAAAATTTTCTGAATTAAAGCTAGAAATTTTGGAATTGCACAGGCAAGTCAAAAACTGCAACTTATCACCTACTTTGCTGAATTTCTTGTATAAGAAGGATATGAGTGAAGATAGTTCAAAAGAAGATGATATTCAAAAGGTTCCTCAAGCGGTGGATTTATCTGAGTTTACATCTGCTCTTTTTGATCCTAAAGCTGAATTGTTTGATTATTCCAAATTTGCAACACCAGCGAAGAAGAAGAAAAATAACTCAACTCAAAGAAGAAAGTATGGTGAAGCTCCTAAGTTTGATTCTAATTCGTCATTTTTGGAAGATGAAGATATTTTTGGTAATTTTGAGATATCTTTAAGTCCTTTATCTGAAGAAGAAGCCGCTAAATCTTTAGTGCGTGAGAACAAGCTGAAGGAAATTAAAAATCAATTTACTAGAGAAGAAAAAGGAAGAGATGTTTCTGGTTCTCAATCTAGTTCATCAAAGACTCTGGGTTATAAGCACAAAGGTTTGGGATTTGAGGTTAAAGACGTACCTGTTCACACTCAACAGTCAAAGAAGAACGAGAAAGTCGAGAATCCAAAGAAGTCACAAACTTAGACAAAACAAGTTTTTTATTCTTCTGGAGGTTCATCATTTGAATCTAAGGTTTCTTCGCAGAGCCAATCTCCGAGATATGATTCCTATGATGATTTCTTTGGTAATTTTGGTTCTGATCATTCGTCATTTTCTAATTCAAAGAATTGTTCAAACTTTTTTATAATTCATGAAAGTATTTGTTATGCATGTCGTCAACCTAGACATCTTGCTGCTAGTTGTCCAACGACTACATATATCCACAACATCGCCAAATATGTGGATAATAATGGTTAAATTTTTGATGAACCATGGTCCCGAAAGTGCAAATTAACTAGTAAGTCGTTTGGTCCAAACCAAATACGCCAGTTGAAACTGATTTTGGTTCTTATCAAAAATCAAAATCATCTTTGATTTGGAAACCAAAAGTTGTTTCCAAGGGTGACAGCAAAGACTATGTGGAAGACACCGGGCGACCCGACGTTGTAGAATCGGGTCGATCCCAAAGCGACTAATGTGTTAATTGGTGTCAGCAGGTATTTTAGGAAGACCTATCGGTAGTTGAAAGATTGCTGATGGTGGAATATCTGTGTTAACTTAAATTGAATTTCCAAATCAAATCTGTGTTTTCAAAATGCTAAAACACAAGTATCCGTGTTGGTTGATCAATTTTCTTTCGTTTTTCACTCCGTCTCATTTTGAGGGGGGGTTTCTCAGAAATTTGAAAATACAAAAATAGTGTGTTGTTTTTCAAATAGTAAAAAAATGAAAATCTAAAAAATTGTATTTGTCATTTTTAGGGGGAGAAATTTTGAAAAGACGAAAACATTAAAAAATGCAAAAGTACAAAAACATTGAAAAATGAGAAATTGTATCCGACATGATTGGGAAATGATGGTACATTGCTAACGATGTTTGTCTCATGGATAAACTAGATGAAAAAGCCATAAGACCACTGTTCGATGTGCAAGGTAGGCTCGGTAAATCAGAAAGTATACAAATTTGATATACCCTAAATCTGTTGCTTGACCTAGTGGACAACATCTTGATGTGCATCTCAAGATATATCAAGAAAAAGAAATGTGAAAAAAATGAGAAGTCACTGTGTATACATGTGTTCATCTTACAAAGATTTAAACTTGTTTAATTTTCTTTATTTTCTTAAATGATCGGACTATCTTTGCGTGTCCACAAGACCGACCTGATAGTTGTTCATTTAAGGTTCTGCTTTATTTTCTTTGGTGTTTCGTATAACTCATCGGACTTTCTCTGCGTGTATGTGAGTACCGACCTCATTGTTGTTGGGTTATACAATTTCAACTTGTTTTCAGTTTCTTATTTTGTTAAATCCGAGGTCTTATCTGCGTATCTAAAGATCGACCTTAAGGTAGACGATTTAACGTTCTTATTTCTTTTTGCTTGGAACACAGTTGACTATATCATGAATTCAATCACTATGTGTTAAATTACAAGTGATATCACAAAGTGTGATAAACAAAAACATATTTGAGTATGTCTGATAGTGTGGCGTACACTGGTTAAAGCAAATCTAATCAATACCTTAACATATCCAAATGTTATGAGTATGATTATGCCTGAGTTTAAAGTGGGACAAATTATATCTGCAATCGACATGGCTTATGTGCTACAATAATCGAAATTGAAGTGTAGTTTAGCACGTTATAACCAATATGATCCCAAGTCGTGATCTTTCTCACAAAAGACAAAAATAGTGTTTGTTTATGTATTGCTTTTACTTTTCATTTTAGAAAATACCAAAAAGATTTTAGGTGTGTTTTGATATAAAGTATTAAAAAATCAAAAAAAAAATTTGTTTCTTATTTGTTTTCGTTTGATCAACACGGGATACAAATCAAATTTCAAAATCGATATATCTTGGAGTCTCGAAGAGACATTTTGCACCAAGATTATTTATGTTGGCATGTTTTAGTGGAAAGTGAACATCACAACTTCAAGTCTTCTGAAGTTGTTGATAGAAAGAGTGTATACACTGAAATGTCAAGTGTTCGAGATCAGACTAACCGTCAAGTTGAGGGAGAGTTTGATTGAAGATACGAGTTTATGTGAATTTTTATGAAGAGTTGATACTACACATGTCAAGAGGGGAGTTTGTTGATGCATGATTCTTGGTTGTCATGTGAAGTATCAAATGCAAGATAAAAGCTAGAAGATTGTATTTGTCCGAACTGGCAGTTCGGATGATCGTGTGTTCGCACATAAATGTTCAGCTATAAATAGCTTCATCTTGTATAGAGTTAAAATAGCTTGTTAAATCTACTGTGTGACTTTCAGTGTATGTTTTCTCTATGGTATAATACAAGAGTCTTTGTACTTACATCACGTGTTCACATTTAACATTGATTTCTATATGAGCGAGTAGACGATCCACAGCTCCACGCTATTACAGTTACAGACGTTGTGGCATGACAAAGATACTTCTTCATATTTGTTTTTGTTCACGTGTTGGAAGTTCTATTTTTTCATCAAAAGTTTGAACTTTTTTTTTATTAAGACTATCGGTATTCGGTTTTATGGTTCTAAGCTTGTAGGATATGCTTATTGTTCTTTTATTTCTTTTCTTTTTAGCCTAAAAAATATTCAAATATGTTGTTCGGTTGAGTATGGCTTATTCGGTTTTGAACCAAAACCAAACTGTATTGAATACGGTGTATGCGGTTCAGTTTGAAAATTTTGCAATACGGTTCGGTTCGGTTCGGTTACGGATGTGATAAAAAAATCATAAAACCGAATGAACCGCAAACCGAACCGATGAACACCCCTAGCTGACCCAGGCGGTTCGCGGATAGCGAATCCTCTGGTTAGACCCCTTGACGGTCCGCGAAAATCATCATATCAGAACACCCTAAATTTCAGCTATAAGTTCGTCATTAGCCACCATTTACACATTCTATTAACCCTTAAAACGCCTCTACAGCCCTAGGTTCTGTTCCTAATCATCTTTGGTCCAAATCTCAAGTTTTGAAGAGATAGATCAAGAAACCAAGCTCGTTTTTCATCACCGATCGTTTCTATATCATTGGTATGTTCATTTCTTTGATTTTTCTTGCTTAAAGATCATCAAGATTGTAACTTTATGTTAGATCTAGGTTAGTATGATGATGATACGATGAATCCATGCATAGATCTAGTGTTTGGCATGATAAAGTTTGAAGTTTTATTGTAAAAGTGTGATTTTTATGATGATTATGTTGATTTATGCTTAGATCTAGGGCTTGCATGCATGCATGTGGATAAAGATTCAATTTTTATATTATACATGTTATGGATGCATGTAAGTGATAGATCTAGGGTCTATATGCGATAAAGTCGCAAACTTTACATAAGTTATTCGATAAAAGCTCGACTTTGATGTTCATGCATGATAGATCTAGGATAAATGTGGTTGTTTCATGTTCGATCTATGATAAAGTTGTATGATTTGTGTTGTAAGATGCATGTTGGGTGACATGAAAAAATAACATATTTAAATAAATATATGATTTATCGTACGAAAGGTGATCGTAGGCTAACGTATGGTGCATGCATGTGTTAGCGAACACTTTATTTGGCTTGAAATATGTTAGACGTGAAATCATTGTGCTAGTGTGCGTTAGAGCATATTCCTATGCTACGTTGTGTCTCGTGTATTGTATCTAGACTAGAGCGTCTTTGTGAGTCATATAGTCAACATACAAAGATGGCCATACCATATGAGCCGCCGTACCAGTTGGTACGAGCGTACCAACTGGTCCACCAGGTGGTACGCCGGCCAGTATGTAAGTGACTATAAATAGTTTGTGTTAGAGAGAGCTTAGTAGTTCTGTCATTTCTCTATCTCTTAACTGTGTGTATTGAGTGTGTTTCTCTCTCTAGCATTGTAACTCTTTGTGAATTAATAAAGCAAAGCTTTAAATACATCCGTGTTCATCGATTAACTGAATCATGCAGTAGTAAGACCCGTTTCCTTGGTTTTACAAGTGGTGTCAGAGCAATCCAGGTTGCAATACTGCTGTGATTTGGTCAGTTTTCGGATTCTAGAGTGAGAAACATTGGGTTTTTCTTCGCTTTCATCATTTTGTGTCCTATTCCGAGTGATTTTAAGCTTAAAACTGATTTCAAAACATTCCTAAAGTGTTTTCGGAGTCTACTACTGCTAATTACAGTCCAAGACGTCCAAATTCACAAAAATCAGTTGAAATTATGCTGCTACGTCGTTGGTACGCTGACTAAGTTTTCTAGTACGCTCGAAGAACATTTTGGTACGCATTCCTATCTTCATCAGCTCGGTGGTACACTGATCAGTGGTACGAAAGGCAATCTTCAAGTCCGGTACGCGACGGTTACTACCTGGTATTCTAACAGTTACACCATACCAATTTGGTAGGCAGCTTAGTCTGGTACGCCGATCTTTCTGGCCCGTTATTTGGTACGTTGGAGTGTTTGGTCCGCTAGTGTTCCGTTGAAGAAGACTGGTACGAAAGTCAAAATTTTGGTCCGCTGAGATTGTTTTGGTACGCTGGCAGAAAAGTACTATTTACTAAAACTGACGTAACTTGAGAACCGTTAAGAGTTACTAGAGCTAATACCAGCCAAAATGTTCGTCTCGACGAGATCTATACTTTTACTCGCCTATTGGCCAGTACCCTCGGGTTTGACCCCCAAAATCCGCTTGGAAGACCTCCGTTTTTTAGTTCGAAGTTTTGACATTCGATTTTTAACTTCAAGATGAGGGATTTTCAAGAGTTTTCAGCTGTTCAAACATCGATGCAAGCCATGTTAAACTATGATAATGAGATAAGAACAACTCAGAAAGTTCCTAAGTTGCTTCGGTTGGAAGATTATCACAGTTGGAGAAGTCGGTTTGAATCCTACATTTATTCGCAAGATATTGATAATTAGATTCCGATTGAGAAAGAATATGAGTATCCAATGATAAGTCCCAACAAGCCAAAGATGATTAGTAGTTTTGATGCGGATGAACGAAAATTCTTTAACAGAGAAAAGAAAACATATACTTATCTTACAATGGCCTTACCATAAGATCTAATGCATCAATTTAAGAAATATACAACGGCCAAGGAATTGTGGGATGCGATTGCAGAAAGGTGTGAGGGTAATGACCAATATAAAAACACTCGAAAGGAAGTTTTAAAGGAGTTTGATAATTTTGGGCACTGCGAGAATGAGAAAATTCCAGACTTGATTACAAGATTTTCACACTTGATAAATGAACTTGATGTTGTGGGTGTCAAGAAAGAGAATGATGAATTGAAAGAAAAGTTTCTGGAAGCTTTACCCGAAAAGTGGGAGAATTTTGTGATGATGTTGACTAATGATCCAAGTTATTCGAGTTGGACATTCAATCAATTAACTAGCAAGTTACAAGCTCATGAAATGGAACTGATTGTGAAGAAGTCAGCACATCCTTTTGTTCAAAATCCTGAAATATATTTTGGAGAAAACAGTGGTATCGTGCATGCTAAAGCAAAGTCACATTCTAGTTCAAGCATTAATCCACCAACAACAGCCTTTCTTGCTGGAAAATCTGAACATTCTGGTTACTCTCCGGGTTGCAGTTTTACCATTCCTGATAAATCAACAAACAATTCTCGTCATGCTCAATCAACTGAAGATCTAGCTGCATTGATATCTGCTTTTATATCCTCTTCGTCTGGCTCTATATTTGGTCAAATTAGTGAAAATGGTTTGCATAAGAATGACATAAAACAGATAGATGATGATCAGCTGCATAAATTAGATTTGGAGTGGAAGATGGCTATGCTAGTTGAAAGAGGCAGAAGATTCATGAAGAAACATGGTAAGTCATCTATTTTTCAGGGAGAAAAACTTGGTCTGGATAAGTCGAAGCTTAATTGTTTCAAATGTTCCAAATTTGGACATTTTGCTCGAGAATGCAATCAATCATTATCTGAAAAGTCTAATTCGGATAAGCATGGTCACAATAAAGATGCAAAGGTGCTAGTGGCTGAGGAAGGTTATGATTGGGCTGCAGATTTTCCAGATGAATCTGCAATTTTAGTCCACTCTCCAAAACAGTATGGATTGATGGCAAATATTGAAGTTGAATCGAATGGGTATGCATCTGAGACCAGTAAATCTGAAACAAGTGATTCTGAAGATAATGGCTTTTAGTCAATTTGTGAATTTTGTACTCAAAAGGATAGAAAAAATCGAGAATTAGTTCAAGAAAACGAAGAGTTAATGATTTAAAGGACAAAGAAGGAAGAAGAATTAGAAAGTTTCAAAAAGAAGTTTGAAGATTCTGATGAGATTCTAAAGATAAATGAGAAATTAGTCAAGGAAAAGAATGTTTTGATGGAAGAGTTTGTAGAGCTTAAAACAAAATTGGATGAGTTGGTCACTGCAGATAAAGAATAAATTTTGAAGTTGCAAACTGAGAATGAAGAGTTGGTGAAAAGTGTTGAGAAGTGGGAGAGTGAAGCAAAAGATGTCATTGGTGATTTTGATGCTTTATTTTAGAAATCCACTGTCAAAGTCGAATCTCTGAAGCAATCTTATGATGAACTCAAGAAAGAGTTTGATAAAGTTACCTCTGCCGAAAACCAACATCAATTGGTTCATTCTGAACTACAAGACAAAGTTATCAGTTTGAAAGACGAAAATCAATTGTTGAAAAGAAATATTGAGATTCATGAGGGCCGAGTGAAGAAAATTACTCAAGAAGTGTATGATGCCCATGATCAGATGAGACAGGAAAAGTTTTTATCCAATAGAGCTTCGGAACAATTGATTGAATCAGAAAAGGCATTGGGTGAAGCTCAAAAGAAAATCTCTGATTTGAATGTTGAAGTTTTGGATCTTAAGAGGCAGTTGACCAATTTGAAGAATTCACATTCTTTCACCAGTTACTTATGCAAAGATGAGAATTTCAAAAAGGTGTTTGGAAGCGAAGAACATAATCAAATTCCGCATCCAGTTATTCAATCTGATGCCCTTGCTGATACTCAAGTTTCGGCTGTAACTGGAGATTATTCTGAATTTGTGTTTGAAAAGTTTGAGAAAAAGAAACCAAACCTTTCAAACAAGAAAGTGAACTCTTCAACATTTAGTGCACCCACATTTGTTAAATTTGTTTCTGGTGGAACTGGTGTAGTTGATAAAGAAATTTCTGATAATAAGATGGTAGAAAAAGATGAACAGATGGTGTCTGATGAGAAATTGGATGCAAAGTTGGTTGAAGCTAACAGGTTACAAGACATTAAAGCTTCATTCAATCAAGCTGCTAAATTTGGTTCTTCAAGTTCTCAAGTCGATTTAACTAAGCTACCGGGTTACAAACGTTCTGGTTTGGGTAGTGAAGGCTAAAAAGTTTGAGAAGAAAAATCAGAAAAATGTGTCATAGAAGGTTAAGAAAGACACCAATTTGGATCAAATCTACCACTTGGCTCAAGTGTTCATTTCAACTATGGAAAAGGGATTTGGGGGAAATCAAATGAAGCAGGATTCATCTGAAAGTTCTCCAAAAGAATATTCATCTGGATCTAATTCTACCCCTGGAAGTCCTACTTCCAAATGGATGCATGCAAACAGGTTTCAAGTTTTTTATTATTATTCAAATGATTATGAATCTGATGATAGATGTCCTTCATTTTAGGACAAATCACAATCTCAATGATCTTATCGTTTGTGCTTTCAGTGTCGCCGAAAGGGACACATGGCAAGGGATTGCTCTGAAATGGCAAAAAGATCATTTTCTAACAAATCTGCCACCTTTATCGATGAATCAAGCAGAATTTTTACTGACTTAACACCTTTCAAATCAAAATCTAAATCGCAACAAATTTTCAAATTTGATTCTAGTGTTAGTGAGTCATCACAGGATGACGGTTCAGTAAAAACTGAAACAGTAAAAATGCAGTGGCGACCTAAAGTGGTTAGCACGGCTACAACTGATTTTGAAGAAGACACTAGTCGACCAGAAGCTGTGTGCTTCGGGTCATTTGAATACTAATCTTTAAATCCAGTGTGCAGGTTTCTTCAAGAAGACCTGTTAGTGATTGTGAAGTTCAAACTTCAAACAGTCACTGATAGTGGAGTCTCCTGCTTAACTTAAATTGAATGCTTCATATTTCAAAATTGGAAATTTTCTTAAAGCTAAACGGAAAAGGTATGAGTATCGATTGGTCAATTTTCTTTCTGTTACATTCCGTATGTAGTTTAGGAGGAGAAATTGAAAAACCAAAAATAGTGTCTTTGTGTTTTTTTTGTTAAAATGAAAATCCAAAAATAGAGTTTTCATTTTAAGGTGGATAAAAAGGAAAAATACAAAAACATTGAAAAACAGAAAAATACAAAAACATTGAAAAATGAGAAATTGTATTCGACATATTTGGGAAATGATGGTACATTGGCTTAC
Organism: Deinandra increscens subsp. villosa; assembly: GCA_039602395.1. Taxonomy (NCBI): domain Eukaryota; kingdom Viridiplantae; phylum Streptophyta; class Magnoliopsida; order Asterales; family Asteraceae; genus Deinandra; species Deinandra increscens. Next base: position 36,355,346 of record JBCNJP010000009.1, read on the forward strand.
GTGTCTGACTTGTGGATAAATTAGATGAAAAAGTGTTGGGCTATACATATGAGGCATGAACATTAGAGTGGGCTTAGCTTGGTTTGGGCTTAGAGTGATTACGATATGGGCTTATTGGGCCGGCCTTTTGTAATGGGTTTATGATTGGATTTAGGGTTTTGTAATTGGTAGTATATAAACCCACCTAGTTTATGTTTTAGTTAGTTGTTGGTTTACGATTTCAGCCATCTCTTGTGTATTCACGATCGTAATCTTCAATCTCAAGAAAGTTGATTGTTCATCATTCAAGATTAGATCTTTTTGTGTTGTTATCACTCATATCAAGTCTATTTCATTTTCTTTCTCTTGAATCGATCTCGTACAAGGTTTCCGCACTTGTTCGAGATTAAGATATCGTGAACGATTGTTGATCCCGGACCAACAATTGATATCAGAGCTAAGAATCACTGATTCGAGGTTCTCACGGTATTGGATTCAAGCTTTTTCTAGAAAAGGTTCGATTTTTTGAAGGTTTTGGAGCTGCTCTTCTAGTTTATGACTGATCTGCTGCTGTTTTCTGGGTCTACGATTATTTTCTGGGCGTGCTTGAGTGTTTACGACTTGGTGTTCTTGGTGTTCTTCATCGATTTGGTGTTCACGACTTCAAGAAGTGATTTTTGACAGTTTACGATTGCAAATTTTGGGTTTACGACTTCAAGACTCAAGCTTTGATTGTTTACGATTTTTCAAGACCGTAATCGAGTTTACGATTTTTCCCTGCCGGAAACGTGTTTACGATTCACCTTAATCGGAATCAGTGTTTACGACTTGTTTCTATTGGAAACAGGTTTACGATCAGTGTTTACGATCCAGCTGTCAGACTCAATCGTAAACAAGTGTTTACGATCGGAAACTCTCTTTTTGGACTTTTAGTTTAAGTTTTCCTAAGCTTTCGTTATGGATTTTGAACCTAGCATGTATCAGAAACTGGACTTTGAGATTGGATCAACTACACGTCCTCCTAGACTCACTTCTGCTGATAACTTCCTTGAATGGAAGTACATATTCCAGAACCATTTGAAAAGTGTTGATTTGAGACTTTGGAGATCTGTTGTGAATGGACCGTTCATACCCACACACACTGAAGCAGGAAAGGTTGGAGTGGTAAAGACTGAAGCAGAATACTCGGATGATGATTGGGAAAGCTGTAACAAGGATGAGAGAGTTTATGCCACCATGACAATGGCGTTGAACCTGAACAAGAAGACAAGAATCTGAAACTCTTAAACAGTTTATGCAAGAACTGGAATACCAACATCTCAATTATCAAAGATAACAACAAGCTGAGTGAGATAACTGTTGATGAGCTGATCAACAAACTGATGTCAAAGATGATTGATGATAAACAGAGGGAGCTGAATCATCTAAGCTCACTGAGCATGGCAGGAAAGTTGAATCAGGCACTTTTATCTAAAGAAGTACGATCAAAGCAAGCTGGAAGTTCGTCTGGAAATGATTCAAGTGCTAACAGAAAGTCAACTGCATTTGTGGCACGATCTCAAGCAAGTTCAAGTGGAATGGTCAACGCTGATGAGGCTAATGCTACCAATGATCCCAACTTTGCCCTTGGAATGGGATTTATGAACAGTTACCATGCACTTATGGCTGGAACATTGGTGCCTACTGATATGCTGTCAGGAGAACTGAATCAGATCAATCCTGAAGATGTGGAAATGCTTGATGTTTCCTGGCAGATGGCAATGGCAGTTTTCCGTGCTAAGAAGTTTATGGCTAAGACTGGAAGGAATGTATGGAAGGATCAGGACAAGATCAAGATGGATTTTGATAAGAGTAAGCTCAGATGCTTCAACTGTGATGAGTACGGGCACTTTGCAAGGGAGTGTACCAAGCCCAAGAAAGAGAAGCCAGAAGAGAAGAAAGCTAGAGATGGTAAAGGGAAGGCAGAGACAAAGGCTTTGGTCGTGCAGGATTGCGGGGAATATCAATGGGCTTCGCATGTAAGGGAACTCAGTCTGACGGGTACTATATTGCTCAGATGGAAAATGATGCTGATGAAGAACATGCCTTTGTGGTCACTGATGAGGAGAATCTGGTTGAAGACAAAGAGGCATTTGCAGCTGAGGTTGACAACACAAAGGTATGTACTAATCCCACTTGTGCTCGTTTAAATTTCTGGCCTTAGACAACTTTGGAAAAATAGTGAGATAGAATTATTTGATATGCAATGTTCTAGAAGTTCGTTTAAGGGTAGATGGGAAAAGAGTGAGGAGAAAGTTAAAGCTCAAAAATTGGATATAGAGAAATACCAAGCCCTAGCCTCTGAGAAGTCTATCCTTTATGACAATGCTAAGTTAGAGATTGCTGAGCTTAGAAAGCAGGTAGATGAACTTACACATCAGAACAACGAGATGCAAGTAAAATTAGATGTGAATCAAATGAGAAATAAGAGAATCCTTGAAGCTGGAAAGGCCTTGTCCAACTGCATAACCGATGTTAGGTTTGGTAAGGATAAAGGAGGAATAGGAATTAGTTTTTCTGAACAAAACAAGAATAATGTTCCTAAACCTGTGCCTAGAGATATAATAGGTATGATCTATGAGGAGGATCAGGTAGATAGATCTGAATCAGAAATGCATGAAGCAGGACCTCCCCTAGATAGTGTATTGATTGGTGTGAAACCTATGACAGAAAAGGAACTAGAAAATGAGAAACATATGATGTATGGTCTGGGTAATCAGAATAGAACTGTGGCATCCACTAGTGAACCAGGTCCATCTCAGGAACCATTAAACAATAATGCTGGTTCGTCTGACATTTTTGTTTCATGTGCAGATAAAGTAAGGATCCAAGATGTTTCTGAGAAGGATGGTGAATGCTTAAGAGTCAAAGAGTGTCATGCGTCTAGTAGTTTAAATTCTGATTTACCTAAGGACGATGTTCTGGCATCTGTATCAGAACTTACTGTGTCCAAGTCAAAACAGTCTGTTGTGTCTTTGTCATCAAAACATGTTTCTGATTATAATGAAAAAGTTAATGGTTTTGAAATTCGTGTGCCTAACACAAGAGTTGGCCGTGAGTCTAAGCCCAAGGACTTTGTCCCTTATCCCCAGGTTGTGTCTACTTTCAACAGAACAAACAAATCAAAATCAGAACCGTTTTGTTTAATTACACAACCAGAAAAAGCTTCAAAACATGTAATACACAAATGGGATGATAAGCCTGAATGGAAGTCATCTTATCCAAGACGCTCATATCTCTGTAGTCATGTAAATGGGCCTAGACTTATAAGTTGCTTTCAGTGTGGAGAACCAGAGCACTTTGCTACGAGCTGTGTGAATAGACCTTACCAACCATACTATCCGCAAAACCCACGGACTAGTATGTTGAAGAAAATGATGACAGGTGGAAACAAAGATAAAAAGCAACAAGCTTTGTCACAGGGGAAGCAAAGTTCAGAACCAATGAAGACTCAACAGTCTAAGGTTTTAAACACAAAAGCTCCAGTGACGAAGCCTATTGATGCAAAGTGGAATGTGGCCAAAACTCCGAAACCAACTTACAAACCTAAAGGAGTTTACAAAAAGAATGATAAGATGAGACCGGAATTTGTTGAGAAACAAGTGTCTAAAAAAAAGTAATTTCTAAACCTAAAGACAAAACCAAGGTTGAGACACAAAATTCAAAATCAAAAGAAGTCTCTCAAACAAAACAAGTTGTTCAGACAAAATTAAAACTTGAGTGGACTCCTGTCAAAAAACCTCCCGGTAAAAAGGCCACATCTCCACAAAAGAAACCTGCATCAGTGAAGAACTTAACCAATGTGATGAAACCACAGAAACATCATGTTTGGAAACCAAAAGTCAACACTCAAAGTTTGAGTGTACCTCAATCAAAAGCAGGAATGTCTCTTCAATTAGTTAACTATACTGATTCCAAAGGTGTGCCCAGATCTGTTATGGCCTGGGTACCTGACTCTAACTAATCTTTGATCCATGTAGGGACAGCCGAGAAGAACTGTCAACAATCTCTGGTACGTTGATAGTGGTTGCTCCCGACATATGACCGGAGATTTATCGCTTTTGGAAGAGGTTGAAGATTTCATTGGAGGAGGTGTATCTTTTGCTGGTGGAGTTGGTGGCAAGATCAGCAAGAAAGGTGTGGTGAAGAGTGGCAGCCTGAAGTTCTCAGATGTGCATTATGTAGAAGAATTATCACATAGTCTGCTCAGTGTGTCACAGATTTGTGATCGAGAATATTCTGTGTTGTTCAACAAGAAGGAAGGTGAAGGATGATATCATAATGGTGCAAGTGTATGGATGACATCATCTACGAATCTACAAATAAAGAATTATGCACTGAGTTTGAGGATATCATGAAAAAGAAGTTTGAGATGAGTGATCAAGGGGAGATGAACTTTTTCCTGGCGTTACAAGTGAAACAAGATGAAACTGGAATTCTCATTCATCAAGCAAAATATGTGAATGAGATTCTGGAAAAGTTCAAGATGCAGGACTCCAAACCTATCTCCACTCCCATGGCATCCAGACCACTACTGACAGTAGATGCAGATGGAGAATCAGTGAGTGAATTCATGTACCGTTCGATGATCGGATCACTCATGTATTTAACAGCCAGCAGGCCGGATATTATGCATGCAGTGTGTGTGTGCGCACATTATCAGGCTAATCCTAAACTCTCTCATTTAGCTACTGTTAAACGTATTCTTAGGTATCTAAAGGGTAGGCCTCGGCTTGGACTTTGGTATCCTAAGAATACTTATTTTCAATTGTTTGCGTTTACTGACAGTGATTATGGAGGTAGTGACCTTGACAGGAAATCTACAACTGGAGGGTGTCAGTACTTGGGAGATAGACTCATCTCATGGCAGAGCAAGAAGCAGCATACCGTTTCCAAGTCAACTGCCGAAGCTGAATATGTGGCAGCATCAGCTGGATGTTCATAGGTAGTGTGGATTCAGAATCAGCTCACTAACTACGGTATGGAATTCATTAATACTCCAATTTTTTGTGACAACGCTGCTGCTCTGCAAATTGTCAAAAATCTTGTTCAACATTCCAAAACAAAGCATATAGATATCAAGGTACATTTCATTCGTGATTGCTATGATAGGAAGTTGATTCAGTTGGAAAAGGTAAATTCCGATCAAAATGTTTCCGACATTTTCACAAAACCCCTTCCTCGTCCAAATTTTGAAATGTGTGTTGAAGGCCTAAGGATGATTGCCTTCGAGGAATGATCTGATCAAATCTTTTGTATATAGTTTTGCTTTTATTTTTGCTTACTTTTGCTTTAAGTTTCTTTAAAATAATATATTAAAAAATTAAATAAAAAAAGGGGGGGTGTTTATGTTTCAAAAGCCTCATAAAAACAGGGGAAGAAATGTCATTGTTTCAGAAAATCTGAAAAATCTGTTTGAGGTTTTAATGAAGTCTTTTGTTTGCCTTGAGTTGGTAGGAAGTGATATAAATGTCCAACACAATCGGAGACTAACACGTGTAAGGCTGAAGTGAAAGATTGCTCAAAGATGATTTGTCGGTAAGTTCAACCCAAAACTATGATCATCAATGTAAGTGCAGTAAACTTAACTTCTATATATGTTTAGTTTCCCGTCCTAGTTTACATGGTTTAAAAGACTAAGTCCCAGCAAAAATGGGTTGAGAGTGGTAATTGTACCTAGTATTCACTCTCTCACACGCCATGTTTCTGCTATTATGACAACACCTTAGAAAAGAAAAAGAAAAATCAAAAGGAAAATGAAAAATGAAAAGAAAAAGAAAAATAATAAAGTAATTATTTTGTTTGGTCTTCTCTGCGTGCTTATGCGGCCGACCTGATCACCAACTGATAATTAAGGAAATAAGTGTTTGTCATGACGATGTTACATGGTTCCTCAAGTTGGGGGTTTGGGAATCCTCAATAAACTCTGAGGTTGGGTAGGTTTTTCTATGAACAATTGGGTGTGGGGACAATTAAACATGACGGTAATCTTGTACTATAATTTAAGCACTTCAAAATAACTTGATGTGAGTTTGTGTGGTATAAAATTCTGGCAATTGTCTAGAGCGTCGAGTAACAGAAGCTGAAAAAGGTTCGTCAGTCAAAGATAAGTCTGGTTTGATCCATGAAAAACATCATCTTCAAGGCAAGTATGTTTTTATCTCGATTTTAGGTTATATTAACTATTATGCATTTTTATATTCATTTTTTTTAAGTCTGTGAATATTTAAAAAAAAATTTATGATCATGATCAGATAATCGGGGTATGAGTCTGAGGGGAAGTTTTGCAATTCTCAAAGTTTTCAAAATTAACAACAGTTCAAGTGTTTTTACATTTGAATGAGGTTTCGGGTGTTTTTTGACAGTTTTGAGAACATGAGGGGCAGTTATGGAATTTTTTTTAAAACAAAACCCCCTCACCCTCATTTACGATCCTCTTCACGATCCTCACTCTCTCTTCTCTGCGTTTACGACCACCGCCCAAGCGAACCCTAACCGTCGCTTCCACTCGCCGGAAAACCGATCTCACCTACCTCCGGCCATCCTCTGTGTAAACCTACCACACCATCACTCTCGCAATCACTTTCTGACCATAGAACACCCCTCAATCGACTGTTTCTTCACGGATTTGTCAGTTTATCACCGGTTTTTTATTTGTTTAACCTCTCGGTCGCTCATCTTGCTGTTCTTCGTGATTCGAGTCGATTTCTCGAGTTTAAAAGCCGTTGTTGCGATTGTTAATTGAAAAAGGTAGTGATAGATGTCCATTTTACATGTTTGATGGGTTTTAATGCGTTTCCGAGGTTTTTACAGGTTCGAAAATGGCGGACTCGACGTTTACGATCGTCGAGAGGTTGAAGACGACCTTTGGTGTTTACGATCCGAGTTTACGATCCATTGATTACGATCCTCAGCGTTTACGATCGGGCTTAGGGTTTTATCGAGAGTTTACTATTGGACTTATTGTTTCCGACTGGACTTTGTTTGACCCAATCGTGAACCCATCTTCGAATCGTAAACCCATACAGTGGATCGCAAACACACTTGTTTTCTTTTAATTAAAATCGTAAACACCTAATATTTTTAGAATCTCATCAAACTTAATCATTTTTAAGATAAAATTAAATGTGTTTGATAATTTGTGATTCGAAATCAAATTCTTTTCTTGAAATATTAAATTGAGATTTCTGAACTTAACAATGTAATAATCAATTGAACTTCAAGATGGTGTTAACAAACACAATTGCTCTTTGATGAGCTCAAACCTGATGCATTTGTCTCATTGTCTCAGATGGCAGAAGATATGCTTGATGAAGAAATTCACTTTGAGAGGGATCACTACATACCCGCTTTTGAAGAAGACACTGGTCGACCTAAAGTGGTTAGCACGGCTGCAACTGATTTTGAAGAAGACACTGGTCGACCAGAAGATGTGTGCTTCGGGTCATTTGAATACTAATCTTTAAATCAGTGTGCAGGTTTCTTCAAGAAGACCTGTTAGTGATTGTGAAGTTCAAGCTTCAAAAAGTCACTGATAGTGGAGTCTCCTGCTTAACTTAAATTGAATGCTTCATATTTCAAAATTGAAATTTTTCTGAAAGCTAAACGGAAAAGGTATGAGTATCGATTGGTCAATTTTCTTTCTGTTACATTCCATATGTAGTTTAGGGGGAGAAAATTAAAAAACCAAAAATAGTGTCTTTGTGTTTTTTTTTTAAAATGAAAATCCAAAAATAGAGTTTTCATTTTAAGGTGGATAAAAAGGAAAAATACAAAAACATTGAAAAACAGAAATATACAAAAACATTGAAAAATGAGAAATTGTATCCGACATATTTGGGAAATGATGGTACATTGGCTTACGTGTCTGACTTGTGGATAAATTAGATGAAAAAGTGTTGGGCTATACATATGAGGCATGAACATTAGAGTGGGCTTAGCTTGGTTTGGGCTTAGAGTGATTACGATATGGGCTTGTTGGGCCGGCCTTTTGTAATGGGTTTATGATTGGATTTAGGGTTTTGTAATGGGTAGCATATAAACCCACCTAGTTTATGTTTTAGTTAGTTGTTGGTTTACGATTTCAGCCATCTCTTGTGTATTCACGATCGTAATCTTCAATCTCAAGAAAGTTGATTGTTCATCATTCAAGATTTGATCTTTTTGTGTTGTTTATCACTCATATCAAGTCTATTTCATCTTCTTTCTCTTGAATCGATCTCGTACAAGGTTTCCGCACTTGTTCGAGATTAAGATATCGTGAACGATTGTTGATCCCGGACCAACAAAAAGCCATAAGGTCATTGCTCGATGTTCTTGGTATACTCGGCATTAGATCAGAAAGTATTCAGATGTGATAAACACATTAAAATTCTAATGTTTGACCAAGTGGACAACATCTTGATGCATATCTCATGATATATCAAGAAAACATTATGTGAAAAAGAAAATGTGAAGTCACTATGTATACATGTGTTCATTTTGCAAAGATTTAAACTAGTTTGATTTTCTTTATTTTGTCAAACGATCGGACTTTCTCTGCATGTCCACAAGACCGACCTGATTGTTGTTTGTTTAACGTCCTGCTTTATTTCTTTGGTGTTTCGTATAACTCATCGGACTTTCTCTGCGTGTACGGGAGTACGGAACTGATTGTTGTTGGGTTATACAATTTTAAATTGTTTTTATTTTCTTATTTTGTTAAATCCGAGGCCTTATCTGCGTATCGAAAGATCGACCTTAGTAGACGATTTAACGTTCTTATTTATTTTTGCATGGAACATGGTTTACTGAATCATGTATACAATCATTATGTGATAAATCACAAATGAAATCACAAAGTGTGATAAGCAAATGCATATCTGAGTATGTCTAATAGTGTGGGGTACACTGGTCAAAGAAAATCTAATCAATACAATAACATATCCAGATGTTATGATTATGATTGTGTCTGAGTTTAAGATCGACAAATTATACCAGCAATCGACATGACTAGTGTGCTGAAGTAATTGAAATTGAAGTGTAGTTCAGCATGTCATGATCAATATGATCCCAAGTTATGATCTTTCTCACAAAAGACAAAAATAGTGTATGATTATGTATTGCATTTATGTTTCATGTCTGACAATTGTCAAAAAGATTTTCGGTGTGTTTTAATATAAAGTTACAAAAAGCCATAAAGATTTTGTTTCTTATTTGTTTTCGACCGATCGATACAAGATACTAAATTTATGATTTCAAAACTATATCTTGGATTCTCGAAGAGAAGTTTTGCGCCAAGATTAAATAAAATTTCAAAAGAAAAAGAAAGCCCCGTTTCTGTCTTCTGAAATTGCAGGTTTCTGTGTGACAAGACTCGAGCATGGTGAAAGGGGGAGTAAGTAATATCTTTCAAAAGTAGATCTTGAAGTTCAAAGATTGTTCAAGATTGATCCATGTAGGGCTATAGTTTGTAAGGCATGAACATTAGTTGGGCTTTAGTTTTTGGGCTTAGTCTAGCTTAGTTAATAGGCCATGTGGGCCATTTGAATGTTTATGATTGGGCTAGATTAGTGATTATGATTGGCCCAAGTTCTTGTATGAGGTGGTATAAATACCACCTCATTGTACTCGATTTGTTTAAGCTTTTCTAATACAATTTAAGTGTTTACGATTTCTGTGTCACAAAGGGTTTACGATCAGCTTCCAATAGTAGTTGTTCTTCATTCAAGGCTTCATCTTTTCACTAGATCTAGTCTTTTCTTCTACTATTGTTCTTGAATCGATCTTATACAAGGATTCCGCACTTGTATTTGATTTGATATCGTGTGTTTGGGAGATTTCCGGACCTACAATTGGTATCAGAGCCAAGAATCTTCGATTCGAGGCTCTCACGATATTGATTCAAGTGTTTTTCTGGGTTTTTGTTTGAGATTTTGAGGTTTCGAGTGTGTTTTTGGGGTTTACGACCATTTCTGCTACTGTTCTTCGCAAGTTCTGGGTTTTCAGAGTGTTCACGATCAGTTCCTGTTGAAGATTGCCTATTTACGACCCGGAGTTTCAATGTTTACGAGTGTATAGGTGTTTACGACTTGGCATAATCGTAAAAGGGTGTTTACGATTTTTTTTTTAAACCGGAAATAGGTGTTTACGACCAACGGGGTCGTAATCAAGAATCGTAATCTGCGTTTACGATTCAGAAAGGCGGGTTGTGTTTACGAGTGACACGTGTGATCGGGAACGGTATTTCCGATCGTAATCAAGCTGTTTCAATCGTAATCGGCTTGTTTGGATCGTAATCAGGTGTTTCTAATCGTAAACAGTGTTGTTTGGACTTTTGGACATTAGGTTAAGTTTCCCAAGCTATTGAAATGGATTTTGAACCGAGCATGTATCAAAAGTTGGACTTTGAAATTGGGTCTATTACTCGTCCACCCAGACTTACTTCGGCGGATAACTTTTTGGAATGGAAATATAGGTTCGAAAACCACTTGAAGAGTGTTGATTTAAGGTTATGGAGAGCAGTGCTGAATGGACCACACATACCGATGCATGGAGCGGGAGCTAAAGTAGGAAAGGCCAAGACTGAAGATGAGTTTGAGGATGATGACTGGGAAAGATGTAACAAGGCTGAGAGGGCCTTTGCTATTATGACAATGGCATTGACACCAGATATTGCTCAAGGCTTTAAGCATTGCAAGACGGCAAAGGAACTGTGGAATGCATTGATTGTTGCATATGAAGGAAATCCAGACATCAAGGCAAGTCGAAAGCAGATGTTGAAGCAGAAATTCAATTTGTTTAATCACATCCAAGGTGAATCTTTCGAGGCACAAGTGCAAAGATTTGTCTCTCTAATGGCAGAAATGTCAAGTTATGGTGTGGAGCCAGAAACGGAAGATAAGAATTTGAAGCTGCTAAACAGTTTGCCAAAGTCATGGAACACCAATATCTCATTTATTAAGGACAACAACAAATTGAGTGAGCTGTCTCTGGATGAAATGATCAACAAGTTGAAGTCCAAGCTGATTGATGATAAGTAGCGTGAGTTGAATCATATAAGCTCACTTAGTTTGGCTGGGAAGCTAAATCAAGCTTTGTTGTCGGAAGAGGTTGATGAGAAGAAGAAAGGAAAGACTGTTGGAAGTGGATCAAGTTCGATGTCCCAAACGAAGGCATTTGTGGCACAACCCCAATCTAGTTCAAGTGGAGGTGACACATCTGAGGCTAACAACGATCCCAATTTTGCACTGGGTATGGGATTCATGAATAGTTACCATGCTTTAATGGCCGGAACCCTAATTCCTTCTGAGATTCTTTCGGGGGAGCTTAATCAAATTAATCCAGAGGATGTGGAGATGTTGGACGTCTCTTGGCAAATGGCTATGGCGGTGTTCAGGGCTAAGAAGTTTATGGCTACTACAGGGCGAAATGTTTGGAAGGATCAAGACAAGATCAGAATGGGGTTTGATAAGACAAAGCTTAGGTGCTACAATTGTGATGAATATGGACATTTTGCTAGGGAGTGCAGCAAACCAAGGAAGGAGAAAGCAGAGATGAAGAAGCCAGCTGATGGGAAGGCTAAGGCCGAAACAAGTGCCTTGATAGTGCAGGGAGGTGGAGGTTATGACTGGACCCCCCAGCTGAAAGATCTGACCCCCCAGCTGAAGGATCTTAGTCTGACACATGCTATGATGACAACTATGGATGATGATGATGAGGAGGAGCATGCTTTTGTGGTTACTGAAGAAGAACCTGAGGAGAATGAAGCTATGGCAGCAGACCACACCAAGGTATGTTCTAATCCTGTTTGTGATCGTATAATTACTACTCTTAGACAATATTGCAAAAACTTTGAATCTGAATTGTTTGAAGTAAAATGTGAAAAGAGTTCATTTAAGGGTAGATGGCAAAAGAACGAAGAAAAGGTTAAAGCCCAGAAATTAGATATAACAAAATATAAGAACCTTGCAACTGAGAATGCCTATTTGTATGACAATGCTAAGTTAGAAATAGCTGAGCTAAGTAAACAGATAGAAGACCTTAAGCATAAGAACAATGAGATGCAGGTTAAGCTTGATATCAACCTTATGAGAAGCAAAAGGATGTTGCAGGCTAGTAAATCTTTAGATACTTGCATAACTGAGGTTAGAATGGGAAAGGACAAAGGTGGAATAGGAATTAGCTTTACAAGCAAGAACGTTGTTCCTCAAGACAAAACTAGAGATGTTATAGGAATGATCTTAGAGGAGGATCAGATAGATAGATCTGCATCGGAAATGCATGAGGAAGGACCTCCCTTAGATAGTGTCTTGGTAGGAGTGAAGCCTTTGACTGAAGAGGAAATTGAGAATGAAAAACACATGACTTATGGGTTGGGTAAAATGGACAGAGTGATGACAGACCCATGTGAAGCAGGTCCATCCAATACTTCACTGAATAACTGTGTGAGCGCTTCTAATGTATCTGTTTGTTGTGCAGATGAAGTAGAAATCAAAGACATTTCTGAGAAGGATGCAGAGTGTCAGAGAGTGGATGAGAGTCATGGTTCTAGTAGTTCTAGTAGTTCTAGTTTATGTTTACCTAAGGATGATGTATTGGCACTTGTGTCAGAACTAGAAACATCCAAGTCAAAACAAGTAGCTGTATCGTTATTAAAAAAGGTTTCAGAATCTAATGAAAAAGTGTCTGGTTTTAAAATCCGTGTGCCTAACACAAAAACAGGTCGTGAGACTAAGCCCAAAGACTTTGTTGCTTATCCCCAGGTTGTGTCAGCTTTTAATAGAACAAACAAATCTAAATCGGAACAATTTTGTTTAATTACACAATCTGATAAGGATGAACAACGTGTTATACACAAATGGGATGATAAGCCAGAGTGGAAGTCGTCTTATCCAAGACGCTCATACCTCTGTAGTCATGTCAATGGGCCTAGACTCATGAATTGCTTTCAATGTGGAAAGCCAGGACATTTTGCAGCTAACTGTGTGAATAGACCTTACCAACCATACTATCCGCAAAACCCACGGACTAGTATGTTGGAGAAAATGATGACAGGTGAAAAACAAAAACAAAAGCAGAAGCAACAAGCTGTGTTTCAGGGGAAGCAGCGTTTTGAACCAATGAAGACTGAACAGTCTAAGGTTTCAAATGCAAGAGCACCTGTGACAAAGCCTGTTGTTGATAAGTGGAAAGTGACCAGAACTCCAAAACAAACTTATGTATCTAAAGGAGTTTCCCACAAGATAAAACCAGAATTTGTTGAAAAACAAGTGGCTAAAGTAAAAAGAGCTAATCAACCTAATGGCAAAGCGAAAGCCGAGCAACAGGTCTTGAAACAAAAAGGTGTCGCTCAAACAAAACAACTTGTGTATACTAAACTGAAACTTGAGTGGACACCAATTAAAAATCCAACTGGTAAAAAGGTCATTTCACCACAAAAGAAACCTGTGATTGTCAACAATTCAACAACTGTGTTGAAACCAGAGAAAACCACCACATGGAAACCAAAAGTCAACATTCAAAATGAGAATGTGTCTGGATCAAAGTCTGAAATGATTCTCCAATCCGTTAACTACATTGATTCAAAAGGTGTGCCCAGATCTGTTATGGCCTGGGTACCTGGATCTCATTAATTTCTTATTCTTGTAGGGACAGCCAAGAAGATCTATCAGCAATCTCTGGTACGTTGATAGTGGTTGCTCCCGACACATGACCGGAGATCTGTCCCTTTTGGAAGATGTAGAAGATTTCGATGGTGGAGGAGTTTCATTTGCAGGTGGTGTGGGTGGTAGAATTAGTAAGAAAGGTGTGGTGAGGAGTGGAAATCTGTCTTTTTCTGATGTTCATTATGTGGAGGAACTATCGCACAGTTTGCTGAGTGTTTCTCAGATCTGTGACAAGGACTATTCGGTGATGTTCAATCGAAAGGAGTGTATTATTTTGAAGCCTGGTGTGAAGATTCCCGAGGAGTGCGTACTGATGCGTACTCCAAGACGATCAAATTCATATCTTCTAAACATGGGCAAACCTCCAACGTCAGAAGAAGCATGCCTAATATCAAAACAGAATGAAAATTTGGCTATGTTGTGGCATCGACGACCAGGGCATGCTAATATGAAGAATTTGACCAAGCTCGCGAAGGGAGAGCATGTCAGAAAGCTGTCGATTAAAGACTTCTCCTCTATTGAAAAATGTGTGGCATGTGCGAAGGGGAAGCAGCACAAGTTGCCACATCGTCCAAAGATAGCAAATTCAGTGTCATCAGTTCTACAACTCTTACACATGGACTTATTTGGGCCTATGCAAGTTCAGAGCATCAGCAAGTTCTCCTATTGTCTTGTGATTGTGGACGACTATTCCCGTTTTACTTGGGTCTTCTTCTTGTCTAACAAGTATGAAACTCCAGCCCTAGTGAAACAGTTTGTCACACTCATAGAAAACCAGCTGAACAAGAAGGTCAAAGCTATCAGATCGGATAACGGAACGGAATTCAAGAATGCTGAGTTGAATATGTTTTGTGGGGCTAAAGGCATAGACAGACAGTTTAGTGCTCCCTACACTCCACAACAGAATGGAGTAGCCAAGAGAAGGAATAGGACACTCATTGAAGCTGCAAGGACAATGATGTGTGAAGCAAAACTACCAATCTTCTTCTGGGCTGAGGCAGTCAACACAGCATGTTATGTGTAAAATCGCGTTCTGTTGAACAAACGTCATGAGAAAACTCCATATCAGATTGTCTACAAAGAGAAGCCGACAGTGGGTTATTTCAAGACTTTTGGGTGTCCGTGCACGGTGCTGATTCAGTCCGACGTAGGGAAATTCGAGGCGAAAGCGGATGAGTGTTATTTCGTTGGTTATTCGGGAAATAGTGCTTATCGAGTCTATAACAAGACCACTGGGTTGATCATTGAAGCATTCAATGTGGACTGGCTTGAAGATAATCCGACAGATGCAGGGACTGGACCAGATTGGATTTTTAACTACGGGTCTCTGTTTGAAGGTTTCAAGTTTTCGAATGATCTTCATAATTTGGGTGAAGAGGAAGAGTTTATCACACAGCCTTCTGAATCAAGACCTTCTGTTGAAAGAGTCAGTGACAAAGCACCAGTTCCAGTTCCCACAACTGTCACCGCAGATGCCAACACAGATGCTTCAGGAACTTCGGGAACGTGTGATATTGATTCAGAAATACAACAATGTTCAGGTATTGGTGATATAAATGATAATCTTGTGAATACTAATCTGCCTGTTTCAGTGTCTGTGCCAGATATACAAGTTTCAAGGATCAACAAGGACCATCCAGTCAGTAACATCCTTGGACCAGTGTCTTCAGGCAGACTAGAAGCCGCACAGGAGATATCAATGTCTGCATGTACTCGTGCTTTATCTCCCAGATTGAGCCTCCCAATGTGATGGTTGCTCTCAAAGATCCAAACTGGATGGAGGCCATGCACAATGAACTCAATCAGTTCTCAAAGCTGGGAGTGTGGCGACTTGTGAAGCGGCCAGAGGACAAAAAGGTGATTCCCACGAGATGGTTGTACAAGAACAAAAAAGATGACTCGGGGATCATTGTAAGAAACAAAGCAAGGTTGATAGTACAAGGGCACAGGCAAGTCCACGGTATCGACTATGATGAGGTTTACGCTCCGGTGGCAAGATTGGAAGCAATTCGGATCTTTCTAGCTGTGGCTTCGTATCTCAATTTTACCGTACATCAGATGGATGTGAAGACTACCTTCCTGTATGCAGAAATGAACGAGGAAGTCTATGTTGCTCAACCACCAGGGTTCATAGATGAAGAAAATCCAGATCACGTTTATCTGCTGGATAAGGCTTTGTACGGTCTGCATCAAGCTCCTAGAACCTGGTATGAAACGTTGTCCACTCACCTGGTGGAGAATGGATATTCAAGAGGAGTTGTTGATCAGACACTGTTTAGGAAGAGGGTGGACGAAGACATAATCATGGTGCAAGTGTATGTAGATGATATTATCTACGGATCGACAAACGAAGAATTGTGCACCGAGTTTGAGGAGATTATGAAGAAGAAGTTTGAGATGAGTGACCAAGGCGAGATGAGTTTCTTTCTTGCACTTCAAGTTAAGCAGGATGATTCTGGGATTCTTATTCATCAGGAGAAGTACGTGAATGAGATTCTGGAAAAGTTCAAGATGCAGGAATGCAAGCCCATCGCCACTCCCATGGCATCCAGACCACTCTTGTCAGCGGATCTTAACGGGGAGTCAGTGAGTGAATTCCATTATCGGTCGATGATTGGATCACTAATGTATTTGACAGCAAGCAGGCCAGACATCATGTATGCAGTTTGCGTGTGTGCTCGATATCAGGCTAACCCTAAACTCTCTCATTTAGCTGCTGTTAAACGTATCTTCAGGTATCTGAAGGGCAGGCCTAGGCTTGGTCTTTGTTACCCAAAGAACACTGATTTTCAATTATATGCTTTTACTGACAGTGATTATGGAGGTAGTGACCTTGACAGGAAATCTACTACTGGAGGATGTCAGTACCTGGGAGATAGGCTCATCTCGTGGCAGAGCAAGAAGCAGCATACCGTATCAAAATCTACTGCCGAAGCTGAGTACGTGGCCGCATCTGCCGGTACGTCACAGGTAGTATGGATCCAAAACCAGCTCACAGATTACGGTATGGAATTCGTTAACACTCCCATATTTTGTGATAACGCTGCTGCTCTTGAGATTGTGAAAAACCCCGTCCAACATTCCAAAACCAAGCACATTGATATCAAGGTACATTTTATTCGTGATTGCTTTGATCGTGAGCTAATTCAGCTTCAAAAGGTAAGCTCCGATCAGAATGTTTCGGACATCTTTACAAAACCCCTTCCTCGTCCTAATTTTGAATCTTGTGTTGAAGGCCTGAAGATGATTGCCTTCGAGGAATGATCTGATCATCTATGTTTTTGTACAAAGTTTTTGGTTTTAAATTTTACTTAAAAAAAATTAATAATAAAAAAAAATAGAAAATGACTGAAAAATTGAGTCTTGTTTCAAAAGCCTCACAAAAACAGGGGAAGAATTGGTGCTGGTTAAGCTGAAAAGTTTTTATGATGTCTTTTGATAGGACTTGAAAAATTGTTTAATGACGGTTGGAGACTGACACGTGTAAGGCTGATGTGAAAGACTGCTCGAAGATGATATGTCGGTAAGCTCAACCAAAACAATGATCATCTATGTAAGTGCAGTAATCTTAAACTCTATACATGTTTAGTTTCCCATCCTAGTCTACATGGTTTAAAAAACTGAGTCCCGACAAAAATGGGTTGAGAGTGGTATTTACCTAGTATTCACTCTCTCACACGCCATGCTTATACTGTATAAGACAACACCACAGGAAAGAAAAAGAAAAAGAATTCAAAAAATGAAAATTCTGAAAAAGAAAGAAAGAAAAAGAAAAGGCAAAATAAAATTATTCAGTTGGTCTTCTCTGCGTGCTTATGCGGCCGACCTGATCATCAACTGATAATGTATGAAAAACAGAAAATAAGTGGTAGTCAAAAGCAGTGTTGCATGGTTCCTCAAGTTGGGGGTTTGTGAATCCTCAATAAACTCTGAGGTTGGGTAGGTTTTGCTATGGAAAATTGGGTGTGGGGACGGTTAAACATATCGGTAAATCTGTACTATATTTAAGCACTTTACTGGATGTGAGTTTCTGTGTTCAAACCACCTGACAATTGTCTAGAGTGTCTAGTAACGGAAGCTGAAAAGGGTTCCTCAGTCAAAGACCTGTCTGATATTTTCTGTGAAAAATACCAGCACCAGGTATGTAAATATTTGAAATTTCTGAGGTAAGTTTGTAAATATTTTAATTTGGTTTTGATTTTATCTGTTTTAACTTTTAAATTTTTTTATTGATCATGATCGGATACTCGGGTATGACTCTGAGGGGAAGTTTTGTGAAAATTCTCAAAGTGTTTAAAATCTTAAAATTTGTGAGAATTAGCAAGTTTGGGGTAAACTTGTTTGAGTTTTGAAAGTTTAAGGGGGTTATTTGAAACTTGTTAATGTTTACGGTTTTGGGAGGGGGGGCAAAGTGTAAATATGTTTATATAAAACATTTGAGTTTCCGATTTCTTTTATCACTCTCTCTCCACAGTTTACGTTCACCGCCCAAAACCCTAATCCTCCGCCGCTCCCTCGCCGGAAACTCTCACCCGACCCGATTTCGACCACGGTTCTTCAAGATAACCACACTATCGTGTTCACCGGTGGTTTGCGACCAAAACCCCTCTGGTAATCGACTGTTTTGACCGTTGCTTCTCGATTGCACTCTCCAAACCCTAGAATCTCATTCGGTGAAGATTTTCTTGTGTGTATCGATTTCGAAGGAGATTTAGTGTCGCATTTGTGTGGAAAACTGTTATAAGGTAGTTATTTTGTGGGTTCTTATGAGTTTGTGATGTTTGATGCGTTTCCGAGTTGTTGCAGGTGTTTCCATGGCGGTCCTCGTCGTTTACGACCGTTCCAGTGAAGAAGACGACTTTTTAGTGTTTCCGATTCTTCGATGATTACGATTTTGGTGTTTACGACTTAAGAAAACGACAAAAATGGGTGTTTAAACTGTTTACGATTGGGCCTTATCGTAAACTCGGCGTTCACGATTGGTTCTTCTGATTACGATTGGGCTTCACTCAAACCAATCGTAAACCCGTTTCAAAAAATCGTAAACCCATATGGTGGGTCGTAAACACTTATAAAATGAGTTTTAAAGACTTATATACTTAATAATTTTGTGATCTCATTAAAATTGAACGGTGTTGTGATAAAATTTGTCGGTGTTTGTGAGCATGTGCTTAATTCAATTATTTTCTCTAAAATGTTCAAATTGAAATTTTGTGAAGTTCAAAAGTAAAATGTGATCGTCAATTGAACAAGTAAAGGGTTAATAATCATAATTGCTTATTAAAGATTGAATATGTCTGATGCATATGTCTTGTCTTTCTCAGATGGCTGAAGAGATGCTGATTGGAGATATAAAATATGAACCAGATCACTGTATGCCGGCTTATCTAGAAGATCCGCCAGAAAAACACATGGAGTTATTTTACTCGCTGGTGGCAGGGATGAACACATGTAAAATAAATTATGCCCTGAGGACGAATGTGCTCATCGACGAGATGCTGGTCAGAGAGTTTTGGGGGTCTGCTAGAGTTAATTCAGACAAGACAAGGATTACCGCAACAGTCCAGAACAGGCAAATTGTCATTGAAGAAGAAGACATAAGGCAGGGCCTGAACATTACAGATGAAGCTTCTGATCCAATCACATACACAAAGGAGGTAGTTCTGGCGGGAGCTCAGTTAATGGGGTACGAGGGAAAGTTTCCGCCAATTTTCAAAAAGCTTCTGCCACACTACTGGAGGTGCTTGGCGCATTACATGCAGAAGTCTTTCCTAGGCAAAAGAACAAGTTTCGATCAGTTGAATTACATTCACGGAACTGCTTTAGTAGCACTAGCCTTGGATTGGAAGTTTAACTTTTCAAAGATGATGCTGCTAGACTGGGTAGGCAATGCCATGCTGAGCGCCAGAGAGCAATTTTTGATGACTCCTAGGTTTGTGCAAATGGTGGTAATGAAGAAGTATCCGATGATAGAGGAGAGAATTGAGAAGCTTGATGTGAAGGTCATGGATATTGGGGTCTTTGGCTTGCAAACCCAAGATAGAGCGGGTAAGCAAACATTTGAAGGAAGATTGGAATGGACAAAGAGAGGTGCGTTCCCTGAGGTTGCAAGGGAACAAGTGATGGATGACTCTGAGCCAGAGGCAGATGTGCCTGAAGTTAATGCATCCATTGCAGAAGAACAAGATGTAACAGCAATTCCAGCTGTCAATGTTCAAGAGGATGATGTCATACCCTCAGATGAAGAAAATATAATGGATGACATTCTTACTGGCCAGGACATAACTGAAGATGATATTTATGGGGACTTGGAGCCACTAACCCATAAAAGGTCAAGAGAAGATATGATTGGGTCGTCTGGCAGTGATGATACACCTCCTGAGCTGAATATAAACGTTGATGAAGTTTTCGAAGAAGAACCCGTCCCTGCTCGTGAACCATCTCCACGAAAGAAATCAGATCCAAGGAGCATACGGTTCAAATTCACCAAGACTAGCTCGAGCTTAATGATTGTAGAACCATCTGGACCCAGTTCTGTGGGACCCAGTGGTCAAGTAGAAACAACTGATGAAGACATTCAAGAGCAACCTTCTGCTTCACAGACAGAAGAGGTGCATGATCAACCTGCCCCTGTGCATACTGAAACTCCAGTTCTGACCGAACATAGCCCAGCTCGGGAAGAAACTCAATTTCTGGAGGTTGATCACACCTTCATTGCTCCAAGCCCAGTAAGAATTAGTGCAGCTCCTGTGGTATCTCAGCCTACAACTATTCCTGGCTTTAGGCCGTTTCAAGCTGCTGAGTTACCAATTGATCTGAGGATAAGCACAGATCCTCACATCAATTTCCTGGTTTCTCAGAACAGGATCAGGGAAAATGAAATTAAGGCGTTGAATGCTGAAGTCAGAAGAATGAAAGATAAAGAGGTGGCAGATAACAGAATGATGAGAGAGAGAGGAGGCTGACAAGGCAAGAATGAAATATCTGTATGAAGCTCTGATGGATTTGAAGAAGAGGTTCAATGCCTTCAAAAGTTCTGTAGAAGGGAACACTACAGGTGTCACAGGTCAAAGCTCGTCGGCTCCAGGTACAAGTGAAGCAGCTGAGGATGATGGAGATGAAAACATAGAGATGCCAGATTACGCCCGAAGTGGCAGAGTTATCTCCAAAGCCCCTGAAGGACACGACAACTGGTTCAGGGAATTCTTCCAAGGACCAGCTCCCACACTATACACCATTGACGTTGGTGAAAGCTCAATTGATAAACGTGGGAGTCGTGAGGCAATCTTATGTTGGCACTACGATATGGAGAAGAAAATCTTTGCCGTTATCCGTGACGGCTATAGTCCAGTGGAGTACTATCAAACACGTGCTCAATTTCACTCCTGGACTGAGCCTGAGATCAGGAGCCTTCTGAGAGCTCCATTTATAAACCGATGGAATGGACCTGAAGGTAATTTGATCAGAGATAACCTGGTTGGCCATATGGAGAATGATTTTAGAGAGTTTGAGCTTAAAGAGGTCAGATGGAGAGAGACCGGGACTGACCCTGCGACAGGGCAGCCTATTGGAGAAGCACGGAGGCCACCAACTAAGCGCACAAGGGTCATCAATATGTTGGACGAGATCGAGGATGGCACACTGGTAAGAAATTTTGATTGCTGGTATTACGATCCGTCAACACATGAAGTGGTGGTTCTCTGCAAGCCCATGCGTCAATTCAGATTTTATGATCCGGTGGACTTGCTCAGATTTGGTGAGCGAGACATCAAGCTTCTGGCCACCCAACCCATTCTTGGAGACGAGAATGACATGGCGAATGCTATAAGGGTTGGTATTTTTGATGGGGCAGCTAAGAAGATTGTGGAGAACGGGTGGTGGTCGAACAACGTTCAAACCTCATTCCGGTTTGATTTGCTGCTGCCTTGAAGGGTCTAATGATTCATGCCTAGGGGAAGATTGTAGGGCTATAGTTTGTAAGGCATGAACATTAGTTGGGCTTTAGTTTTTGGGCTTAGTCTAGCTTAGTTAATAGGCCATGTGGGCCATTTGAATGTTTATGATTGGGCTAGATTAGTGATTATGATTGGCCCAAGTTCTTGTATGAGGTGGTATAAATACCACCTCATTGTAATCGATTTGTTTAAGCTTTTCTAATACAATTTAAGTGTTTACGATTTCTGTCTCACAAAGGGTTTACGATCAGCTTCCAATAGTAGTTGTTCTTCATTCAAGGCTTCATCTTTTCACTAGATCTAGTCTTTTCTTCTACTATTGTTCTTGAATCGATCTTATACAAGGATTCCGCACTTGTATTTGATTTGATATCGTGTGTTTGGGAGATTTCCGGACCTACAATCCAGCCATGCTAGCTCTATTTCTGACAAGATTTCAAGTTGAAGATCGAACGCAACAATCCTGAAGATTGAAGACTGAAGTTTTAGTTGGATAGATAGATATCTAGATACACTACACGTTAAGGGGGGTTTGTTAGAGCATATCCATATGCTACGTTGTGTCTCGTGTATTGTATCTAGACTAGAGTGTCTTTGTGAGTCATATAGTCAACATACCAAGATGGTCGTAACATATGGGCCACCGTACCAGTTGGTACGGGGGTACCAACTGGTCCACCAGGTGGTACGCCGGCTAGTATGTAAGTGACTATAAATAGTTTATGTTAGAGAGAGCTTAGTAGTTCTGTCATTTCTCTATCTCTTAACTGTGTGTATTGAGTGTGTTTCTCTCTCTAGCATTGTAACTCTTTGTGAATCAATAAAGCAAAGCTTTATTTACATCTGTGTTCATTGATTAACTGAATCATGTAATAGTAAGATCCTTTTCCTTGGTTTTATAGTGTGTGATGAAAACATTGTTTTAACATGAACTTTGCTTATACGAAATAAATATATATTTACCGGAATAATCATGTAATTATGTGACGCACGGGTATGAACCCATGATTACATGGTTACTTGTTTATGTGCTTTAGGTCATATTAATTATATGTTGTACGCGTGTACAAATCCTATATCTCCTACCTCGGTGGGAAAGACAGGATTTTGTAAGATCGCGCCGTCATCATACATCGTCTACGCGGGAAAATTTATATTGAATTGTGACGTGTGAATATTTATTGCTACGTGACATGTTATGTGATATACATGCTAGGATAGATATTTGAAAACCAATATTTATCACCAATGTGTTGTCGAGTAAACTTGTCTATTGTCCGCGTATATCGTGACGGTCGGCCAACAGGGTAAAATACTTACACGATTAGATATCTTAGGTGAAGTCTAGGGGGAATCACCATCTTTTGTCAACGTTGAGTATTTAGTTTATTATTACGCACCCGAGGTGAGTTACGGCCCCACTTTTATCTTGTTTTCTTTTGGGGTAAAAGATATGGTAACGGTACTTTTGATAAACTCGAACTTTTATTTTATATACTATTTTGTAAACCATAGATGGAAACATGCCAAGGGAGTCCTTCCACTAATTGTACACCATTAATATCAGATGATAAATATGAAGTAGATCTATTGGGCTTGACAAACCCTGCCCAAGCTAGTCGCTCTAGCCCCACTCGTCTTTCCAAGAGTGGAACGAGTATTATGTTGTCTAATATTTGGTCATGCTCAGCATTATAGCATGGCTGGAAGGCAAAGTCGTAAACTGTTAGTAATGGGAATACGAGGCATGTGGTGTTACAAAATAACGTGAATTAGCTATCCCAAAGTATATAAAATGCTTAAAAACTATTTTCCTTACAGGATGTTTGATTCCTGCTTTGGTTAGGCCTCGTTGGGGATAACCGGTTAACTTATTGTTTTTAGATAAATGTTTATTTATTTGCTTACGTAAAGCCTGTGAACTCACCAACCCTGTGTTGACACTTTAGCATGTTTCTTCTCAGGTCCTTAGGAGCACTAAGAAGCACGTTAGGATCATGGTTCATCTCTTTTACTTTCATGTTTATGTTTCAAACTATTTTGTCATTTGGGTGTCTTGGGCGGGAGACACTTAAACTTGTTATGATTTGGTTTACGCTTTCGCGAACTCTGAAAACTTTTGTTAAACTTTTGGATTAATAAACTTTGGTTTTAAATGTTTTAAACTTACAAATAGATTGTTCTGTGTGTTTGATGACTGAGATCCAGGTCGATCACGCCTCCAGTGTAGTGATACTCCGCGGGTGGATTTTTGGGGGTGTGACATCTTGGAAATTGAGATGAAAAATATCTAAACCTTTTTCACTAACACTAGATGTAACAATATTGTTTTTATGTTGTAGTTGTAAAACCATATAAGGATCGTTTCCAGATCATAGAAGGATAGAGACGGAGAAATCTAGTCATTTATTGTGTCAAAAGATTACACCGAAGGAGTTTACATCAATGAAGCTCGATAGAGGTTGTTGTAAAATCATATAAGGATCGTTTCCAGATCATATAAGGATAGAGACGGAGAAATCTAGTCATTTATTGTGTCAAAAGATTACACCGAAGGAGTTTACATCAATGAAGCTCAGGAGAGGTTGGACAGACCTCTCCTCTCAACACAAAGACAAATGACCAAAAGTCTAAACTGACAAACTAAGCTTCACCTATTTATAGGTAAACTGCCCAACGTACCAGACTACCAAGCGTACCATTTGGTACGCTTCATGGTACGTTAGCAACCTAGCTATTTCAACAATCTAGACAATTACATAATTCGCACAGTAATGACCACACTCGGAACATGCTCTAACAGTAACGCACAATTGCTTACCTCCAGATATGATGATATTCCTTGAATTGAACTCAAATTCAAAACCCTTTTCTTGTAATCTAGCCACAAAAAAGCCCCCTCCAACTTAAAGTTTTGTGAATATGTTGATACCTCGACCTTAAAACTTTCACTAATTTGTGGTTTAAGTGTGAAGAGATAAACCGCATAGTCTTCAAAAAATTCTTTGGAGAAATTGACATCATTAAACAAAGTCTCAAACCCATTACGATGATTGCTAATTGCATCTTCGTGCATTTTTTCCATGATTTCTTGCATAACACTTTCAATTTTTCTTGATTGTAGATGTTGATTTCTGGTAATCTATGTGTTTTCGTTGAAGAACATGATTGTTGCTGAAATGAATCGACCAAAGGTTCGATTGATCCTGAATTTGCATCGTCAATCTAGTAAATAACTTTGATTGCAAATTGACCCTAACCCAAGGTCAAGAGGAAGATAGGCTCTGATACCTTTGACGAGAAACAAATGGTAATCAACACAAAAAAGGATAAAAGAGTGGAGATGTAAAACTCGGAAGAGAAATAAAAATTTCTCAAATCAACAGCTACCTTCTCCTTCATCGACGTGTTGTTGAAGGACAATTGGGCTTGTTCACAATAATTCTTAGACCTTCTCTAATGCAAGGGTGGCGAAAGGTGGAGATGACGAAATTGAGGCGGCGATTATGTGTTTGAAGGTGAAACGTGAGAGGAAAACATCGGCGACGGTGATACCAGTGATGAAAATGGTTTTATGAAAGGATGGTTGTGTAAGGTTTATGACTTTTGTAATATGGTGTTTAGAGATTAAATGATTTGATGGGTGTTAACTATGAAATTGATGCTGATTTGGAGAAAAAGAGTATTCAAAGCAGGGCTGACAATAGTGGTTGATGGCAGAGAAAAGCTGGGGGTGGTGAGTGTAGGTTTTCACACTTTTCGTCGGTGAGTGATTAAAGGACCATTATTCCCATCAATCACATGAAAAACCTATAGGGTGGTTTTAGCATGATGGTTAATGTCCCATTAAAAGTAGAGAAGTAGAGTCTAATTTCACATATCACAGTTTTAATGGTGTAGCTTGTTGTTACATGTCGGGGTGATTTGTCTTTTGTTTTGTTGTGTTTTTCTTTAAAAACTACACGTTACATTATGTAAAGTGCAGTCACTACTTGACGACTCTAAAAAAATGGACCCGCAAAACTAGTTCGGCCAGGCCCATAAAATCAGAAACCACTTCAGCCAATCCTATCCAGAGACGGGCCGATCCAAGCAATCAATATGAATCAAGAATCTTCCAGAATACAAAATCGTGATTTTAAAGTAACAATCGTGAACGAATTCATCAATAGATCATCATCGATTAGACCTTCGAATCTTCCTCCGATTCTACGCGTGAAGTAAGGAATATAGATCATACCGGTTACCACCCCTGTCTTTCTCCGATTTGTCGTACGGTGAGTAATCTTTTTGCGATCTTTTTTCGTTTTCCTGATCTTGATTGATATCAGGTTGTTTCATTCACGTATCGACATCTTTTCTGTTTTCAATATCATTGCTATTGATTGATTGCGTGTAGTAATTAGACATTTGAGCCGTAACGCGTGGGAGCAATTGGAATTTTCCGAAAATGAAACCCTAGAGGACTTAATTTCATTCGATCGATGATTGTTCACTTCTGTTTTTACTTGTTTGTATGGTTTTTTTAATTAATCATTGGGGTTTGCTAAAATCATGTGATTTGAATGACATTATTGAGGATTTATAGACCTATATATTGTTGCAATTATTACGACTATTAGAAATATACTAATTTCACATAGATTAGCTCTTCATTTTATTAGTTTTGGCTGTGAATTAGGGCTGTTGTGTTCTTTCCATAATTTAATTGAGTCTTCCTTGAACTAATTGGTAGGGAATTTGTTTAGAGAGATATGTCTGCTGGGTTTGGGGAATTGCCAAATTGGACACCCCAAAGCACATCTACTTGGAACGATAATAATAATCCGAACAATGGTGATGCTGGTGATTTTGAGTGCAACATATGCTTTGATTTAGCCCAAGACCCGATTGTCACATTATGTGGTCATCTTTTTTGCTGGCCATGCCTTTACAAATGGCTTCACATTCATTCACATTCTCAGGAATGCCCAGTCTGTAAAGCCCTAATCGAAGAGGAAAAGTTAGTACCTTTATATGGAAGAGGAAAGAACTCAACTGATCCAAGGTCAAAATCTTTTCCTGGTGTCGAGATTCCACACCGGCCCGCAGGCCAGAGACCAGAAACCGCGCCTCCACCTGATAGAAATGCATACGGTCAACATGGGTTTGGATTAATGGGTGGTTTTGGGCCTGCAATGACTGCAAGTTTTGGTAACTTTACCCTCTCGTTTGGCGGTTTGATTCCATCGTTTTTCAATGTTCAGATGCATGCGTTTACTGGACCTGGGCCTCAAATGTATGGAAATGGTGCCCCTCATACAACAACTCCTAGTCCTGGTTTCTCATATGGGGCCCATCAGCATAGAGCTCATCACCATGAAACAGGTTTTTCTGCAGCATCTCCACTTTTAATAATTGGTTTCCTTTTTCTCTTAGCTCTGATATGGAATTGAAATAGTTTATCTGTCAAACTAAACTTGATTATTGAGGACTTGTTTCTTTAATGTTTCAAAAACCGTTGTTTGCAAAGAAGACCGGCTGCTTTGGAAAATTGTGTGTAGTTTCAGCTTAGCAGTTCTTTTAGTTATATCACTTTTATATTAGTTTCATGGTGCATTGATTTTATAAGTGGATGGAGCCAAATATTGTTTTGTCAATTACTGTATCATTATAGTCACATTAGTGATATTATATAGCTCCAAGAACAGTTTACTAAAGTGATGGAGATGAGTTCAAGAACTGTTTGCATGATTTTTAGTCGTTGATGAGTTTAGGTGCTGTTTCCCTTTTGAGTTTGTTGTTGATATTATGGAAGCAGGATGTTCTCAAAAGGAATCATCCAAGTTTGAGTACTGATTTTTCCTTTTTGTTGCTTCTTTTTTGAGTAGCTGGCTTCTTTCTTTCTTTTTTTTTTTTAACAAGATTGTTAAAAAAGATTGTTGCTAGAGGTGTGAGTTTCAGATTACTATGCTTTACATTCAAAGCTTAACCTTTAGGTGGCGTTTGGTTCACGGAATGTAATGTAATTGGAATTCTAAAGTTTTCCTTTTAAAGTTGTGCCTAAGTTGGGTAAGAAAGGGGTTTGAAATACAATGAATTCCTTTGATCATTGGAATTTAGAAATCCTTCACTTTAACGAAGGAAAGTTGCATGACCTCAAATTACATTGATTAAAGGATTTCATTGTATTTCAAACTCTTTCCTTACCCAACTTAAGCACAACTTTAAAAGGAAAACTTTACAATTCCAATTACATTACATTCCGTGAACCAAACGCCAAGGTGGCGTTTGGTTCACGGAATGTAATGTGATTGGAATTGTAATATATTCCTTTTAAAGTTGTGCTTAAGTTGAGTAAGGAAGTGGCTTGAAATACAATGAATTCCTTTACTCAATGGAATTTAGAAATCCTTCACTTTAACGAAGGAAAGTTACATGACCTCAAATTCTATTGATTAAAGGAATTCATTGTATTCCAAACTCCTTCATTACCCAACTTAAGCACAACTTTAAAAGGAAAACTTACAATTCCAATTACATTACATTCCGTGAACCAAACGCCACCTTAGAGTTTTTAAAATTGAATTTGGTTGTTTATATATATACACACATGTACAATATTATATTATATTAATATTAATATACTTTTTGTCTCTATAAGGCCAGTTGCAATGGTACCATACTACCATGTGCTGAGTTTTTATTTTTTCGAAAATGATATCGAAAGAGGTGTATATGAAAAAGTTATTTATCAAAATTATTATTTTTCTAATTTTTTTATTTTGGAAAATTAGATTTAAATAATTTAAACTTATAAGGTTTGGCCGGTAATAATCCCACATTTAATAATAACTCTTAGTGGTATCAACTTTTAACTTATTTACTGATATTGGTCCCGTTGTTAAAAAAGTTAACTTCGTTAAGCTTTTTGCTGACGTGGTATCTGAGTTGGATTTTTTTTATTTCTTTTTTTTTGTTTTATTCCACCTGTCATCCAAATCACTAAACCCGCTTTTTCGTTTGATTCCTTAAAACCTAAATTCCAAAGTAATGAATCCTTCTGTATCACCAATTTTTAAAACCTAAATTCCAAAGTAATGAATCCTTCTGTATCACCAATTTTAAAACAATGAATTGTCAACAACAAATAGATTTTCAGCCACATTTTAATATCAGATCGTTAAATTTTCTTCGTCGGAATCAGTGCAATACTTCTAAAATAAATTCAAATGAATGGTACAATTCATATGAAAACGGATTAATATAATCAAGAAGAATTCACCGGACTGGAGCCACTTGAACCGCCTGCGAAGGCGGAGTCGTAACTACAGAAATCTGTAACGGCGGCGGAATAACTACAGAAATTGAAATTGTAGAAGGCGGCGGTGGCGATTGATCGTTAAGCGACACAGACGGCAGCGGTGGTGGTGGTGGTGGAGAGGTTTCCAGCAGTGGAAGAGAGACCTTGGAATTGACAATTAGATCGGATGGATTTGATGCATTCAGATCAGGTATGGAGGCGAACGGAATCTGTAATGGCGGTGGCAGAGGAGAGTAATCGGAAAACAAACAGTCTTCGCTGGAGCATTTACGAGATTCCGTTTACAAGATTTATTAGATTAAAATGGAGAGGCTTGTGACAACATTTACGAGATTTATTAGGGTTCATAAGATTACAATGGGGGAGTTGGTGATTTGGATGACAGGTGGAATAAAACAAAAAAAAAAAAAAAAAAAATTCAACTCAGATGTCACGTTAGCAAAAAATTTAAGGGAGTTAAGTTTTTTAACGATGGGACCAATATTAGTAAATAAGTTAAAAGTTGAGACCACTGAGAGTTATTATTAAATGTGAGATTATTACCGCCCTTAAAAGTTGAGATTATTTAAATCTAATTTTTCTTTTATTTTTAATTAATGTCCTATTTTTTCTATTTCTTTTTTAGTTTACTTTTAACTATTGTACTCGCATTCACATGTTTTATAATCTATTGAATCAACTTAACTCTAGGTGATGTTCCATACGAAACGTTCTGTGTCTGTCAAATCGATTACACCAAGTTCAGTATTCCTGATTTTGCTGAATGAAGGTCGATCCATATTATGTCGGGCAATCAATGAAAACAAGACAGACTTAACTATATTCTTCTATGTTCGTAAACCTAACCTACAAAATGAAAATGTTAAATAGGTATAAAATATAAGAATAGCTTGTATACGTGAGATCAGAGCGTACCACCAAAATGGTATTTATGGTTTCTAATTGAAATTGAAAAATTATGTTTTTCAAATAGCAGTCAGAAATCAACACAAGATTGTCTAGCAAAACCAACACAACGAATGGTTGTGACGGTGTATCAAATTATGCGTTATAAAACTACATATCAAATTATGATCAACAGTTGTCTTTAGAGTATTTACAGTCTATTTTATATTCTAACTAGTATAATTTATACATTTATCATTATTTTTTAATTTTTATTTACTAAATAGGTGTATAATTTATACATTTATCATTACTTTTTAATTTTTATTTACTAAATAGGTGTAGTTCAAAATTTATTTACCAAAATGAGTGTTTTGTTTTTTATTAGTTTCTCTATCTCCTAATATCAATGGATCACTTTAACTTTTTTTAATTACAACAGTTATTTAATTAAAAACTCAGAAAGTTAATTTTAAAGAAATTATATAATTATATAAATATTTATAAACGATTTTTTTACTAAACGAAAATTGTAAGTATGTTTAAGATATCATTGTGTTTGTAATATGATATTATTCATAGATGTTCGAATTCATAGATGTTCGAAATTTTTATTTCTCATTTTCCTATTTTTTTTTTTTAGTTTTTACTGGTTAAAAACAAACTGGATATGTTTATATTTTCTTATATTAAAGTTGAGGTTTGAACAATTATGATAAAGGACGAAGAGATAAACATCAAATAAAATTTGTTACGAATAGTTTTTGAATTTGACTTGGTTAAGTTTATTTGTTTGGTATATCAAGTTAGATGCTTTATTTGATTATTTATATAGAGAATGAAGTATGTTAAGGTTAGTATTTGGACAGTACTAAGGCCCAGGTGGGTCGGCCCGATACGTGGCCCATTTGGCTTCTCAAGGCCCATTAGTCTGAAGGATTGCCGCGAGACAACACCACTTCGGTCTGGGGGCTGATGACGTAGGTCAGGTCCGGCAGGACGCACCAAACATTAATATAGGTCCGGTCCGGCAGGGCGTACTGACTACCAGACCAACACAAGGCTAAGGTGCCCGTGCCGGATCAGACACAGGCACTGCACAGCCTTCTATGTCCAAAAGCCGACGGCAATGATTGGCCATGATTGCCAATCATGCGCCGCCTATGCCCGAAAAGTACACTGAGGTTACGAACCTGACATATCCGCCCATACCCGGTATGGGCGACGCACTAATTACGCCTGAGTCTAAGTATCAGACACTATAAATACCTTCCCCAACCACATGAGGAAGACACTTAATCCCTCCAGACTACTACTAGCTCCGGCATCAAACATCTCTCACGACCGTACGGCTGAGCAGATTTCCCACTTCCCCACGCTCATATCTCATATGCACGAGGGTAGACCTGGGATGGTAATGATGCATTCGTCAGTCCCAATCTGAGCAGGAGGATAATCTCCCTTCCATGTTCTAACTCTTCCTTCGTGTCAGGTACCAGAAGACGACCTACCGAAACGGCCAAGGTGCTTCCAGTCGGAGCAACTTGCCTCACTCTCAAGTCTACTCCCAAGAGACGTGTTTCCCCACCGGACCGGTTCACCCTTAGCAACCCGTCCGGCCGGAAGATCCCCGTTTCTACAGAGAGTATAAATATAGGCATAGAGATGGTTTCTTTTAAGTATCAGAGTCAAGTTTTATTGAGTTTATTAATAAAGAGTATATACGTCGTTTATAGAAAAAAAATCGTTCCATGATCTAGTAACTAATTAGAAAGAAATGGTTTATAAATTTTTTTAAAAGTAACTTTTATGTGTGTTTTAATTTAATACCTATTTGTAAATTAAAAAAAATTAAAGTTATCCAATGATATTAGAGCATTCACGGTAGGTTCTTTAAAAATATGTGAGTGTAAATCTGTATAATTTAAGGTTTGGTTGTAAGTGGTTGTGAGTAGAGGAGAGAGAAAAACTTTACAAACAAAAAGTTTGGTGATTTGCTAAAATTTGGGGATTGAAAGAGAGAGAAAATGTAATGATAAAGATATGAAAAGTATTATTTAATTATGGTTGTTAGTAGAAGAGAGATAAAAAGTAATAATAAAAGTATAAATTATAAGGATAAGGATAAGGAACTTGCTGTGAATGCTCTTATGAGAGAGATAACTAATAAAAATGAAAACACCTATTTTGATAATTAATTTCTAACTATACCTATTTGGTAAATAAGTTTTAAATTTACACTCTTTTGGTAAAAAAAAAAAAAACTTCTCTTTTGAGTTTTCATTTGAGTCTAGTCATTGTCTACATAGTAGAACTCACATACCTAACTCACAACCGGTATATTTCATGCCTTAATAGTTTAGATACAATTCCTCTATGAAGAATTTGTTCTCATAAGTATTTGCGGTTTTATGAGGCAAAAGAAAAATCTCAACAAACCGGGGCTTTGCTCAGTGTCTTGAAGTATTCAAATGGAGGAGTTCTTAGAGGTACATAATTTCTGTCAAATGTATACTTCTTTTAGTTTAAAAATCACTATAGTTTATGTGTATGCATGCATGTACGTATATGCATAAAGTTTCAGTGGATTTGGTAGCAAAGGTGATTTAGGTGGCCAGAAACATGAAGGGTCCTTATAAAATCCTCTTAGTAAACTAAAATATCATAAATCTTGATTATGCTTTCTAACAAGTTAATATTTTGTGTTTCTGTATCACTAGCGGTACTTGTGGTCATACTTTTGGCAACACTCTCACCACTACCCCATCGAAAACCGCCATCAAAGCCATGGTTAGCCTTATCTTTATACATCCAACAACCACTAACCGCCACAGTGCCGAATACACACACGGTGGCACCACAGGATGCTGGAGCCTTGATCTTCCACCGTGTGTTAACCAAAGGGCCAAAGAATACTTCAAGAGTCATTGGAAAAGCTCAAGGCTTCATCATACCAGTAGAGCAATTTGCACACTCGGGGTTCAATATTATTTATCTTACATTCGATACACACGAATATTCGGGTAGCGTTAGCGTTCAGGCAAAAAACTCGGGCCGTGGACAGAAAGATGAATTGAGTGTGGTCGGGGGTACGGGTTCATTTGCTTTTGTGCGTGGAATAGCGGTTTTGACTCAGAAGGATGATCGGGATACCGATCTTGTTGTACCGTATCATATTAGATTGCATCTAAAGTACCCTAATCGGTCAAGAACGTTACCGGCCAGCTAGGATAAGTTGAAACCTCGTTTTCATGGGTTTTTTCCTAATAAATAATTAGTTGTAATATAATAAAGAACAATTTACGTCTAAGTGTTTTATTTCCTCTTCGTCTTAGTTAATACAAAAAATAGACCTGTCGGCGAGTTGCGGCGGATGTTTGGCTGTGTAATAGTTCTAGGGTGAGGTTCCTTTGTCATTTGTAAGGCTTTGCGATTAATATGGTGTTGGGGTGGAGTGTTTTTGCTTTTGATGTAAATTGTTTGTAAGTTGTTAATAAAGCAGTTGTTACTCCAACTTTATCACTAATAAAGTTTTATCCTCTAGTGTCATAATCGTCATCGTGTCAACTGCTTACGGCTCGTTATCATTACAATCACATTCCGTATCTATATCGGCTTCCCTATCGTTAATCCGACAACCGCCGTCATCGTCGTTATCATTACATTGTTCACAATCTTCTTCTTATCCTCCATCGTGCTAAGGAAATAATCAAGTAGTTCAAAGAGACTGGAAGAGCACTGTGATCCTCATCGTGTCCACCGCTTCCGGCACTGTGTTTGCTACCGCTGCTTATATACACCGGATCCCGCTGATCACGACCGACTATCCGAAATTAATAGCTCCAAATGTAATAAGGAATATGCATATTACATTAGTTTGGTTCAGTGGGTTTGTTGGATTCAAGAGAGAGAAACCTTGTTTGCTTAAAAAGTTGTGTGAAAGAAAGAGAAAGAGAGTAATAAAAATTAAAAACATGTAGTTTGGCAGCTGATCACAGAGAGTGACACGTTAGTTAGTCGCCGCATACATAGATGTGTCAGATGTAAATAGGTCATTGGCTACCAAATTTAGTTGTCAACCACCTGCTCGTGTAAAGGACGTACAGTAAATAGCCTCACATCCTTGAAATTTAAATTGTTATATATATATAAATTGTTATATTTTATTAGTGGGTGTCCGCGTGATGCCATGTGTAATACAGCCAACAGTGAAACCAAAGAAGGGTCCGGGCTGCCCGGTGACCCTCTGGCGACAAACTGACGTAACAATGTTTCTTGCTAATTAGGAAATTTAAAGAAGAGTTTTAATCTAACCGTCGAAATCATCTTCTATGGAAACGAAGTAGATAAAAGTAAAAAATGAAAATTTTAAAAAACAATTACTTAAAGGAAAAAGAAAGTACGGGGAAGTAGGTTACAATCTAACCTATAACCTACAAGGGTGGGGGTATGTCTCGGCATACCCCTTCGACAACTTTCGGCGACCATACCCCCCTCCCCCCCCCCCTCCCCCACCCCATGCGGCATCCATTTTCTCGGCAACCCCCTCACCCATTTTCGGCGAAAACTTACCGAAGAAACATGCCAAAAACTAGCCGTTTTTTCCGACCGTTACCCTTCAACGGCTAGTTGTTCCTTTTTTTTTAATTCACCCACAACCTTATAAAAACCCAATAACACTTCAATAATTTTACACCTCTACTTCTCATTTTTCTCCATGAAACTAAAAAAAAGGGAATCACTCTCTCATCATGGATTCAAGGAAGAACAAGTCACCGGCCACCGGCAACAAGAAATTCCGACCGAAAGTCCAGAAAGATAAATGCGATCCTTCCAACATTCCTCAACCACAAACACACCCACAACCCATTTTCTATTCACAACCACCACCTCCACCACCATCACAACCCGTTTCTATTCACAACCACCACCTCCACCACCATCACAACCCGGTTACTATCAACAACAATCTTTTGTTGATTTAGTGCATGGTCGCTATGGACCACAACCACCTTTTTACCCGCCGCATTCATCACAAAATCAACAACATCAATCAATGTATCAATATACCCAATACCGTGAACCACGACGTGTTAATGTTGACTCCGAATCGGAGGACCTCGATGAAGAAATTGAGATAGAAGAAGAAGAGGAAGGGGATGAAGACGTAGCCGAGATGCAAGAGGATGCCGGGGAAGAAGAAGAGGAGGAAGCTACACAACCCGCGAAGAGTGGGAAGAAAAAGAGGAAGCATTGGTCTCCCGAGCAGGAAGTGAATTTGGCGAAAGCCTACATTTACGTGAGCGAAGACGGAAAAGTTTGTGATCAACAAAAACATGAATCTTTTTGGAACCGAATCCTCACACACTTCAACGGTTTGAGTGGACGTGATACCGGTCGAACCATTCACATGGTTAACACAAAGTGGAATAACTTGAACAAGGTTATGACGAAGTTCAACGGGTTACACACTCAAAATGTAAGTATATTTTATATATTTTTTTATAAACTTAACTTTTTTAATATAAATTAATTTGTCTTCTTAATTGCAGACACATGCATGGGCTAGCGGTGCGAGCGATAAGGACATTTTTTATAAGACGTTGCGGGATTATCAACGCATCTACGAGAAGAAAGGTTTCACGCATGTGGACGCTTGGAATGTCGTGAAGGATCACAAGAAATGGCTTTCACCACAACAAAAGGTTGGTGAGCTTGAGAAGAAAAGGACCAAGATATCGGCTTCGGGCGAGTACACAACGTCAAACGAAGTCGACTCGGCCCAATTGCCGAGTCGTTTGCCCGACTTGAACGAGAACTCGATGTCGAGCAACCAACCACGAAGAAGAACGGGAAGCAAGAAGTTGGGTGAGTCGTCGACAAAAGGATCGGCGAATGCTTTGAAGGTGATGGACGCTAAAGAAGGCGGAAATGTACGAGAAGGTGGGGAAGACGATGGATCGGCAACGAGAGACCATGGATGAAGATCAACGGGCTCGTGACCTCGAATTGTTCTTGAAGCCTTACGAAGGAGTGCCCGAAACATTTCTACCGGTGCTTTTGGAGGAAAAACGTCGAGTGGTGGCGAGATATGGGTGGCCTGCAATTTTTAGATGGTGGTTTTTTTAGGATTTGGTAATTTTATATTTTTAGGATTTTGTAATTTTTTATTTTTAGGATTTGGTAATTTTTTATTTTTAGGACTTTGTAACTTTTTTTTTTAATTTAATGAATTTTTATGTTTTTATCTTATAATGAATGTTTTAGTTTAATTTATATGTTTTAGTGTAAATAGAAAGTTAAAAAATAAAAATAAAAAAGTATGCCTAAACATTTAGGCAACCATACTCACCTCCAAAACATCATTTAAGCATATTTTTTCTCTCTCATGTTGGCAAAACATGATTGGTTAATTCTATAATTCAAATGGTTGTCTTAGTCAACCATACCCCCACCCTAAGGCTATGTGTAGTGGGTAAGGCCCCATAAGGCCTCAAATGGGGCATTATCCGTCATGTGGACGATGACTGGACAAGGGGCTTTATGATGTAGTGGATAAAGCCATAAGGCCCCACCATCATTATTTAATTATTATTTTTTTTAACTTTTTTTTTATAAAAAAAACTACTTTTATTAAAAAAATAAAAGGTTACAAATAAAAATAAAAATACGATACAACTAAAACAAAAGAAATTAAAAAAATTAAAAATTAATCATCGTCTTGCACATCGTTGTAGTCTTCTTCATTTTCTTCATTGCCACCCTCTTCTTCTTGTTGCACAACCGTTTCGGGCACATAATTATGTGGCCTAAAGGTCCAAGTGTGTTCAACCAAATCGGCTTTTAGAGAGTTGTGTATCTCTCTTAAATGCAACATCGCATAGTTTTGAAGTCGCTTCTCATCCGTCGCAAAGGGCATGACTTGGATGTGTTCGGGACGAAAGTCGGCACATATCGCATGACCCTTATCCTCTTTGTTCATGTTATGCATGAGGATAATTGCGGGCATACAATCCTCCATCTTATCCTTCGTCCACAATCGACAAGGATTTTTAAGAAAGTGTCATTTCTTTTTGAGATTTCCAAAACAACACTCGACGTCCTTCCGAGCCGCCTCTTGAACCCTCTTGAAATATCGCCGCTTCTCATCAATTGGGTCTTTGAAGGTCTTCACAATCATTGAGTTCTCCGGATATATCCCGTCACCCAAAACATATCCATGTGGGTAGTAGGTTCCATTCGCGTAAAACCCGATCTTCACCATCTTATCGGATATGTAATCCTCAATCACAGAAGAACCTTCCAAGACGTTGATGTCATTAAGGGACCCTGCGACACCACATTTGGCGTACCAAATCCAACGATCGTTTGAGCATACGGCCTGCAGAATAACCGATGGACCTTTCTGATCACCCCTCGTGTGATGTCCTCGCCATTCGACTGGACAATTCTCCCAAGTCCAATGCATGCAATCTATACTTCTAATCATGCTAGGTAAACCATGAACTTCTTCGTGGTGATCGTATAGATTTTGCATGTCGTTCCAAGTTGGTTTTCTCAAATACCGCGTCGTGTACAAGTCGGCAAGACCTTTGCGAAATTCCTCCACCGGGTCTCTGGTTGTCTTCTCGGCCATCTTCAAATACTCATCGTTGATATCCGTAGTGTTGCCGAACGCAAGAATTTTTATCGCCGACGTACACTTTTGAATGGAAGTGAACCTAAGCTTTCCAGTGGCGTCGTACCGTTGTTTAAAATACGGTGAATGTTCTTCCAGATCCTTGGCTATACGCAAAAATAACCGTTTGGATATTCAAAACCGAGTTTTGAACATCTCGTCGGTGTAGAGCGGTTTGTCACCAAAATAGTCGGCCATCAACCTATCGTTGGCCACATTACGATCACGTTCAAGATGTCTCCGCCTAATAACCGGGCGTGGTACCGGCTCATCAAAAAGTTGAATTGCGACGGAAACAACCTCGTCTTCTTCATCATCGTAGTAACCGAATAGAGTGGAGGAAGAAGGAGAGCCCATTTTTTTTAAGAAAATGTGAGGATTGAGAGAGAATGAGAGGATTGAGTGGTTGAGTTTAAAAAATTAATGAAGTTATATATATAGTGTGAGATTTATAGAAAATTTGAAAAAAAATAAAATAAAGGTAGCCGTGTCAACGACTATATCTCAAACATTCTCCCCCCTTTCAAGCGTTATCAGCCTCACGCCCATTTCTAATTTTCGCCTGATAACGCCCCATAACGCCCCTGCGTAGTGGGGGTGGGCGTTATGAGGGGCGTTATGGGTGCTTTTTGGGCCCAGTAACGCCACATTACGAATAGCCTAATAAGTCTTTATTCCACTCGATTTAAATTAGAGGTTTTTTGTTTTGCAGACAAAAGTTGTCTGCAGTCTGATTTCATCTGAGTTTATGTCTGCAGTTGAAGATGTGGTCTAAAGGTCTGCAATCAGAAAATATAAGACCGTTTGTTTTATAAATTTGATACTGTCTATAAAAACTTAAAAACCTTGTTATCGACCATCACTGAAATACCCATTAATTATAACGAGACGGTGACCCGCCCGCGCGTTGCGGCGGGCCACCTTTTTGCATGAATGTATGGTAAGAGTTAATGCGACACCAAGAGCTGAACATGAAAAGAAATTATAAAAACACAATCTAAAACCAAAGGTTAAGTGGAAAAAAAAATGATAACCATCAAACATCATGAATAAAACAACCATCGTTGTTACTCGGCTTACCACTACACAACCTTCTTCTCTCAATGGAAAAACGATTCTATTCACTTGAACAATAGTTACCTACGAAATATCTTTAGAATAATGACATTCTGAGTAACTAAGTAAAATATAAAAAATCCCATAGTTCAAAAGTAACCTTGTGATATTACACCAAATGCATCTAGATCCAAGCACAATTTGTTTAGGTAGTGGTGCTGCTACTCCTCCTGCCAATCCCCTTCTTCCAACAAAAACCCAAATCTTTCACACCAAATACACATACACTTGTTTTCAACAATAGTGACACCAATATTGAAATATTAATGGTGAATAAACCCCAGAGATCTTGAACATAACTCAAATGTCTCTCTGCTAATTAAAATATAAATTTGGTTGGATTGCAAGGGGGTTTAGTAAAAATGTAAAATTCGAATAAAAATGGTTACTTTTGTTTTTTAAAGTAAAAGTGGAAAACTATATGATATCAACAACAATCTGTTATATATTAATTATTTCCTATGTTTTCAAACTATAGCCTCTTTAACCAAGATATATGATTATTCATAAGAACTCTTTACAAATTTAAGGATAAAATACTTTCTTTTTAGGTCTGGTAGTACAAAAGCATGAAAGGTCAGCATGTAGTCTACATGGGTTGAGCCGAACCTGTTTGGTGCGTAGGTATAGCCACATAACCCAGCTGTAGTCGTCTTCTATTCTTTAATTACCCATCCTTACCTGTAGTTTATTAGTAGAAATAAAATTCAAGAAAATTAGGAAAGTTGAAATTGAATGGGAAGCAAAATTGAATCTGTGAATTTAACTAAAGAAGAAGAACTGGTAAGCTGAGATTATAATTATTTTAAAGACTTATAGAATACGATCGATGAAAGCAAAAGAGAGCAAAGATCATCGTACCTAAAGAAGACAAATTAGTAAACAAAGTTGATAGTGTGAGGCATCAAAACCAATTCCATATTGCAATTCACACTTTCAATTCAACCCAGGTAATCTAAGCAGAGAGTAGTCTATTAGTTGATATAAAGGCTCAGTATTCTATGTAATTCAACCCAGGTAATCTTAGCACATGTTATGATGTAGGTTTTGTCCCCTTTTAAATCATAAAACATTTATCCAGTTTTATAGTCCTTAAATACGACACAAAAACTTACTTTTAGCCTCATAATAGCATCAACGGCCAGTTTTGCAAATTGTTCCTTGTCATGTAGAGTATTTTTTGAACTCAAAGGGGTCATAGCAATCCTCGTCAAATCTGACCTTAATTTCTCTGCTGAACAATAAAAAGATCAATAAATTGAACTTAAAAATAAAATATGACTCAAATACAGGAATACACAAAAAAAGACAAACAAAACAATATTTTTAAACATACTTGTATCCGGGAGTACTTTAAAAATCTGCAATAACACAACATGAGACAACATCAAACACTCTTTATAATAGTACTTTAGAAAACTTGCAATAACACAACATGAGGAAATTTATAATCGGCAACGTCAAACAATGGCTACCACTTTGCAAATTCATTATAAAACAGGTAGTTATTAAATATAAATTTAAAGTTGATTATATAACAATCCAAAAGTCAACCTCAATAGGGCCTCTTGCTGAGATGACACAATAAGGGGAATTCACGGCAAGTTTGCTTGACAATCTTCTTTTCAAGTCTTCAACTCCTGTAGTAAACGTAAAAGAAAAGGAAAAAAAGGTTAGAAACCTAAGATGTGTACTTGTTTTCTTATTTTGGTGATCCTTACTCTTAGATTCGCACCATACCGATGTATACCTGTTTTCTTAAAACGATCATTTTAAGTAATTTAATGGAAGCTTTTCTGTATACGGCCCTGTTGCTGCAACCATGCAAATATAAATCATTTTCTTTACGCCACCAGAACTTCTGGTTTTTAAATAAAGAATATATGATAGGATGTTAGTTCATGTAACAGCTATTTATCTTATAAAAAATATAAATTAATCATAATATAGAGGAAGAAAACACTCACTTTCACTGGTCTTTACCACCTACAAACACATTTTCACCAGATCCATTGAGCTCATGTCCTACTCTCACCTCCTTTAGTATGTAAACACACACAAATTTTATAAAAATCTATTAATTGAATAACTAAATTAACAGTAATAACTATCGAGTAAAGAGGATTCATGACACAAACCAAAGCTTCATCATCAAAGACAAACCTCACTCTAGTCTACATACAAAAAAGATACACAGTCAAGCTGAAATGATTAAAAACACAATTTCTTCATTTTTTTTCCTCGAAATAACTTTTAGTAAATTAATTTGTTTATAGAATATTGAGCTAAGCATGAAAAATGTAACTGGAAAGGTAGAATCAAGCAAAGTTTATGGCTACACAATCAAGCAATCTCATAGAATCACTTACAGTCCATTCAAATTTCTGCAGGAACAGTACTCTCATAATACCCTTAATATGAATAGCCTCCTTGAAACCTGCGTTTTAAACTCATATCATTCAAGTCTTCTACTGACATTAAGGGTTAAATTTTGAAATATAAGATCAGAACATCCTGAACCCTAAAATACAAACAATTTAACTACAATAATCTTACAAATTGACAAAAAAAATAAGCCTAGTTAACGATATAGGGTTGAGGAGCTTTGGTTTCATGACATATTTTAAAATCCAGGACAAAATTTGTTGGAATAAATGAATATAAGGATAGCAAAATTAATGAAAATTAGTTTAATTGTAACGGCCGGTGATTGAAATCTAGGCAAAGTTTGTTTGAAATTAGGGATAAACCACTTCCGATTAATATTTACAAAGAAAAAGATAGCTATTGCCGCGATCGAATATGGCTTTAGTGTTGTCCGACGAAGAAAGACAAATCAAAATCAAAGACACATAACAATCCTCAATGACGGATAAACAAAGGCACAACAAAAAGGCAAAAGAATGGAAATCTGAGATGTGAAATTTCGCATCAGGGTATAAGCAAAGTGGACATGCAGTACCTGGTGTGGCCTTTAGACCTATGTAGGAACCCTAATCTACCGCGGTGGTTTTGGTTTCTCTCATTTTCTAGGTCGGAGGAATTGAGACATACATCGGAACAATGATCTTCTAATTCACTGGATATACCAGATCTTCAAGCAGCTCACACATGCAGACCACCATCGCCTTCCATCGACCACCACCACCCACCGCCTCTCTATGTCAAACCCCCCTAATAGACCTGTACACACAAAAACAATAAACCTAAAATGAAAAGTCGAAGATCATAAGCGGTGGAGGAACCTGGCGATGACGAACAGGACGATCACAGAGACGAACAAACCGATTGAAGAGGAAGAAGAAAGAGAACCGAATACAACCGTCTTTATACACAGAGAGACAGAATCTGGTGGGCGACGAAAACAGAGGACACGTAGCGTGATGAGGAGGGTTGAAATGCTAAAGAAAATGTCATGGGGGACTAAAAATGTCAAAAAAAACAAAAACCTGTGGCCAATGTAAAACAAACCAAAACAATACTATTAATCATAGATTTCCATTGTATATATATATAATAAAGATTTAAAAAAACTAATATAAAGCTTCAAAAGTTAACCATATAAAATGAAATACCCACAAATTAACACAATGAAAATAACAAGATAAAAGTGCGTATGATTTGATTCAAATAAA
Organism: Deinandra increscens subsp. villosa; assembly: GCA_039602395.1. Classification (NCBI taxonomy): domain Eukaryota; kingdom Viridiplantae; phylum Streptophyta; class Magnoliopsida; order Asterales; family Asteraceae; genus Deinandra; species Deinandra increscens. The sequence continues at coordinate 36,397,582 of JBCNJP010000009.1, forward strand.
TTGAATCTTCAATTAAAATTGGGCACCGTCATCATCGTCGTTCCGTTTCGCCGTCCAAACTTTGACGAACGCTTTTGATTACAAATCGGAAGGACATAATCATATTTTCCCCTACCTGACTATCGACACATGTTTTACTCAAGCGACCATCGTATGGCGGTGAGGAGTTGCAGGTGACCAGCGTATGACAGTCTTGGAGGAGGAGGAGGAGCAGTATCCGGCGTAGGGCGGCCTTGGAAGAGGAGCGGTGGCCGATGGAATGGTGGAGATGGATTGCCAAGGAGATAGGGGCACAGAGATAAGTGAGCAGTGATAGTTTTTTTAGGGTTAATGTGTGAAAATGAAATAAGGAGCTGGTGATAAGCTTTTTTTAAGCAATTTTAAGCACAAATAAGATCTTCACTTAAGAATAAACAAACAGTCTTTAGGGGTTATGTCTGCGCGACTGCAGACATAACTTTCCCTGAAGATGTTTTAAGAAAAAACAAACACCCCTTAGTTAGTTTGTTAATACGGGGCTAGCCCACTTGGTAGAGGTTATTGCCTCTTAGTTAGAGGTTCAAGGTTAAAACCTTGACATTGAGAGTTTAATTGCGTGATTAGGAACTGGACATGTTTTTACAGCATATTTGGTGGCAAAATGGTGACAATTGCCCTTTTAACACCATTCATATTTTGGTGGCAAAATTGTGACAATTGCCCTTTTGACACCATTTTGCTACCAAAAACATGGTGGCAAGATCTTGCTTGATTATCAAGCGTACACGAAGAATATTACCCTCCTTCGCACACTTCGCACGGAAGCTCCCCTTTGTACAATAACTTTCCCATATATATATATATATATATATATATATATATATATATATATATAGGGAGAGGATCATTAGAGAACTAAAAAGAAGTAATTTGAGCCACAAGTTTATTTACATGTATCCCCCCTCCCATGAATTGTAGTGGTCCCCCCTAAAATTTGTGGTTGAGATTTAGTTCTTAAAAGTTCTCAAAACAAAAAATTCTCATTTGAACCTAACCCTATATGTATATATATATATATATATATATATATATATATATATATATATATATATATATATATATATATAGGGGAAGGATCCTGTGAAAACCCTTTATATTGCGAAAACGCGAAAACCAATATTAAAACCTACATAACTTCTTCATACGTTAATTTTTTTTATAAAATTGGTGCCAAATGTATTAGAATTACGTTATCTTGAATTCTGGAAACAAATATTAAAAAAAAATTAACGGTTTTTTTCCCGTGTGATACACATGTGTATCATCATCATTACTACTACACAAAAACGAATTATCATGTGTAAAAACACTCCTTATGTTAAAAACATATTAAAAACACTAAAACATTCATGGTACTAACGATAATGAAACATAGTGCACATGTGCAACATATAATTAAAATAGGTTATAAAGTGTTATTTTTTCATTAGATATAAAGATAACATAACTATAAGACTTATGGTGCAATTTCCTTTTAAAATTAGTAATGTATACCACATATATGAGGGTTTTTTTTGGTGTGGTACACATGTGTATCATTAAAAAAACACAAAAAAATGACAGAAATATAACACATATGGTGCGTCTTAGAGAAAACAAATATTAACTCATACTAAAGTATGAGTTTTTTTATGTGGTACACATGTGTATCACGGAAACAAATAAAAAATAAAAAAACATTAACTTTTTATTTTTTGTTTTTATAGAATTAAAGATAACCTAATTATAAGACTTTTGGTGAAAAATTTTAAAAAATATATAAACGTATGAAAAAGTTATGTTAGTTTTAAGATGGTTTTCGCGTTTTCGCAAAATATATGCGTTTTTGCATGATCCTTTCCCTATATATATATATATATATATATATATATATATATATACTATAATATATATATTGGAGAGAGAAATCTCCATTATTGAAATTTTAAAAGTTTTATAAGATTTATAGCATGATGTACAACCATCTAAAGCTCAAATATCTTAAATTCATAACCAGTCCTTAATGTGGGTTCCCAATTACTTTTTTTTTTTTGAACGGCAGAACTATATTAAACAAGCCTAGCCAGAAGCTAGACAAAACAAATTACATAGTAAAGGAGAAATTACACCAACTATTCCAATCGATTAACGAACATTTTCCCCTATTTTTGACCCATGTGAAAGACCACAATTTGATGTCGCCAATAGTTTCGTCCAAACGAGGTATCCGATTTTTAAAGTGTTTGTTGTTTCTTGTCTTCCAAATGATCCACATTGTTGTGAGGAGGATACAATGCAAAGCCCGTTTAAACTTGATGGAGCTCCCCCACGCATTGTGCATCGAGATAACTTCACTAACCGAAGAGGGAATATCCGGAGGGACCTTACACCATTGTAAAACAAGGGTCCAAATGGTTTTCACCCTCGGGCATCGAAACAGAAGGTGATCAACGGACTCCGGAAAACCGCTACAACTCTCACAAGAAATATCTAAAGTAATGCCACGAAGAGAAAGATTTGTCTTTGAAGCAATTCTATCTAACGCCGCCCGCCACACAAAAGCATTTACCTTTATGGGAAGCCAATTACTCCAAGGAAGAACCGTAGCCGAAGACCCAAGAATAATCGACTCGACATCCATACGGACCGTTTTAACAGCAAAGTCCTTTCTAGTCCCGTTGCCATCGTCCCAACCCCAAAATTCGGACCCACTGTTGCATTCAAAAGCCAACAGGAAATGCTCACATTCATGTAATAAGGGCCCAACAAAAGAAGGTAAAGCCGGCCCAATCCAATCCCAGTTGAAACGAGACAGAGGAGAAGGGGACATTCTTTGTTCTACAGTGCAAGTCTTGTTCGATTCCAACAGAAATAGGAGGGGGTATCGATCTTTTAACGGACCAAACCCCGTCCAATTGTCAATCCAAAAACTAACCGACGAACCCGAGCCCACCCAACAACGAATCATTTTAAACACATCCATACCGAGAGCATTGAGATCGGAGCAAGCACGCATTATATTTTTCCAAGGACCGAGGATGGAGTACCTACAAGGAAAAGAGCTCCAACCATTGTTAGAATGATGAATGGCTTTGATCACACGCACCCACAACTTAGAGCCATCGGCTTTAAAGTTGAAAAGCCATTTCATAAGTAACCCTAAGTTCATTGCATGAAGAGACCCAAACCCCATCCCCCCCCCCCCTTTTTCTTATCCGCACACATAACATTCCACGCCACCCAAGAGATTTTCTTTTCCCCACCCCAACAAAATTTACGACGTAAGGATTCCATAGAACGTAAGGAGGACAAAGGGGCACGGAAAAGAGAAAGGTAGTAGGTCGGGATGGAACCAAGCACCGATTTTATGAGGGTGGAGCGCCCTCCAAAGGAAAGAACTTTCTCCTTCCAAGACGACAAGCGCCTTTTGATCTTGTCAATGACCCTATTCCAATTAGAGATGCGATTCATATTAAGCCCAATAGGAAGGCCCAAATGCATGAAAGGAAAAGAACCCGATTGACAATGAATGGAAGAAGCCAATAAATCAAGACGAAGGCCATCAATCCCGAGCCCAAAGAGGTTGCTTTTGTGAAGATTGATAGTCAACCCAGAAGAGCGGTTGAACCAACTAAGAACACAAGAGAGGTTTGAAAGCGAAGAGAACGAGGTGTCACTTAAGAAAATGGCATCATCGGCAAAGAAAAGGTGAGAGATATTGGGCCCATCATTAGGGAGTTGAATCCCCTTTATGAGGCCCAACCCTTTAGCCTTGACTAAAAGAACATGAAGAGCCTCCATGACGATTATGAAAAGAAAGGGAGATAGCGGGTCTCCTTTATGAGGCCCAACCCTTTAGCATGCTTTTTCCTTTTTGATTGCGGATTTGCAGAAACAGAGAAACAAAAAGATTGCGCAGTATTGTCCCTTTCAATGCTTACCCCTTCAGCCTCCTTTACTCATTTTAAGCCCTAATTAAAAATCTATAGGAGACACAGAAATGCAGGCACCCAATTCTGGAAAAACAACAAAGGGAAATCGTTGCTTTTTTGGCGGGCTGATGAAAATAAAATTCGAATTCACTCTTAAAAACTCCCTGATTCCTTTTACCTCCATAACCATCGTTCATTCAAAGTGGACGCGAGAAATCAATTTTACCTCCATAACCATTGTTAACGCGAGAAATCAGTCAAATGAAGGTGCGTTAATTATTTAGTTTTGGTTCTTTGCTTTTCATCTTTAAAACGGATTACAATTTGTTGACTGATATACAGGTTTGAAGGTCACTTAATCACAATGGATTTTATGATTCATATTGGACTGATTTTGATCCCAAATTTTATGATTCATTTATTCCATTTCAAGTTTCAGATCTACGTTCTCTCTCTTTACAATTACTACATTTCAGATCTGCGATTAATCTCCCTCTCTCTCAAGTTTCAGATCGATCATCGGTAGAAAGCAATTCTAGGTCATGGTTCGGGTTATCTTTCCTTTCTCCATAAAATCAGCCACGGTTAACCGTACTCTTGCAGCAATACATCCATTTCGCCACTCTCTCTCTCCGAAAGAACTCGCAATAGGCATCCAAAACTCTGAAAAGACCTATGTATTTGTTGCTGGTCTAAGATTATAAGGTATGATTGTTGAGATTTTTCATCATAATCTTTCATCTACTACTCGAGTTATTCTGGTTTTATGATACTTCTTTTCATATTTTGTATTCTTTTTTTCAATGATTAATTTTCTCATCGCTGATAGTTAACGTTTTTAGATAGAACGTTGATTCTCGCATCATCGATGATAGTTGACATTTTCGTTGATTCTTGTAGCTGGATTTAGTTATTTTTTTGCTCAATCTTTTGTTTATCTTCCATTTGATTATTTTAAAGTTTAAGTTTAATGATGCCCTATTTAAGTGTAACATAAATTTGATCAGGGTGTTATATGTTGTTGACTTCCTATGTTATTTGTGTTCTTATGAAGTACAGGATGATAAGATTTTGCGAGTGAGGTTACAAAAATTGGGAGAATCTATCGTATTAAGCATGGATCTTATGGTTGTTTTAGTTGAATCTTGTTTTTGATTGATGGTTCTAATCAGGCAAATCTTCTGTTAGCTTATTTGGATATGAGAAGAATCTTATAGATCTCAAAGCTCACATTACTAAACGATCCCAGTGTCTTCTCATGTCCACTAACTTAAGGTAAACCATGTAGAAAAACTAACTAATATATAATTGTTTTGTTTTTCATAAGCCTGTGCATATTTTTTTAAACCCACATCCGAATAATTAATGAGATCAATTTTACAGTTCTCTAACTTTTTTAATATTTGTTGTGATTTAGTTTTTTTATCAACTTTTGGTTGTAAATAGATGTGGAAGGAAACAGTAATCTTCCTTACTTTTGCCTCCTATCTCATATTCTATGTTGTCTACTGCACTTTTTTCTTGATTTATTTTGTAGTGAAGGTATCTGATGGCTGATGTGAATATTTAGTGTCTTAATTGGTAAACTTTGGTTGCAGATTTGGCCGATGGCTACTGTATTTTTGTGTCATGATCAACTTTGGATTTTTAAAGGTCTCCTGCAATAGATACTAATGTAATGGTCTGCGGCCTAACTTCAACAGAAAACCAATACTTTGGACATAAAATTGTTGGATATTATGTGTCCTGACCCGACAAATCTTGAACCCGACCCGGTTACGACCCGTAAGAGTTACGCCGGGTGCAACGAACTCTAAACCCGCTTACGAGTTAACCGGTAAAAGAAACGAAAACGTTTGATTATATATATTATTTATAATAGTTATAAATAATTAATAATCAATAATATTATTATTACCGGCTTAATAATAAAGGGTGAACGATATTTAAATAAAAGTGGTTTATTTAAATTTACGGTCGAGTTATTCGTTAGTGAAATTTTTCCTAACGTTTGGCTCGTGGGCTCATATACGAGATGGGCTTTATATTCGAGAGGGGCCCGTCGCGAATTAGTGGTCATCTAATAAATATTAGATGATTAGGGGATTAACCCTAATCACTAACATAATCCTCGACGGCATTAAAAAGAAAAGGGATTTTCGAAAATCTCTTTTTCTTTGTTTTCTCGAACGTGAAACACAAAACGGCAAGCCGTTTCCGTCGATTCCGTTTCGCCGATCGCCGCCACCGCTCGTCCGGTGGCCATCTTCGCACCACCATAACTTGGTGGTGGTTGCTAGTTAAGGTGTTCGGTTAGTCAACGCCCGTAGACCGTCGTACGGTCTAGAGATCGCCGCCTCGTACGCCCAGATCCGCTGCTCGGTTCGTCGCCAATCGCCGCCGCAAAACCCGCCGATCACCACCGTGATACTCGACGCCGCCGCCGCCGCCGTTCGCCGTCGTCACCGTCGTCACCCGCCGCCACCACCGCGGATCGCATGCCGTCGCATGACCGTCGCCCGTCGACGCGAGTCCGACGCCTTTTCGTCGTGCACCGTCTCCGGTTGCAATCAGATCTGAATCTGATTGATCTCGTAGTCTCGCGAGACAGGACGTCTGTCAAGACGTACTCTCGCGATGCGTAATGACCACGGGTCATAAACGCCTCCCGTAGCGGTACGCGACACCGGACCACGAGAATAATCGCGATACGCGACAACCGTTTGAGACCGGAAGTGGTTCGTTTTGTTTCAACCTAGCGCTTCGTTCGTTGAAACTCGGTGTCTCGAACGTTTGTTCAACACCGTCAAGGTATATCTAAACTCACTATTAGTTTAGATTAATTATTTATTTATTTCTGTGTTTGCGTGTTCGGTAATCGGATCCTGTTGCGTACTGGTATTTGTGTTAATTGATTAAATAGTTTTTAATATATATAATTTGTTATATATGTATATATATATATTTATATATATAATCTTGTTCCGCTGCGTTACAGAATTAATCATAAATTAATTCGGTAAACTCTTTTATAAACTATTAATCTATCGGTCACGTAATTTTTTAAAATATGTCATCGGGAGACCCGAATACCACTGCCAAATCCCGAAAGTGGTATCAGAGCCTTGATTACCAAGCGCAAATCGGAACCGGTCGATTTTAAACCGGTGGATTCGCAAACTGGGGTTAAACGCCCGAAAGTTGCGAATCAGTTTTTTATTTGTGTTGAATAATTAAATTGCATTTTGGTCAACTTTATTTTGACCAATTAAATTGCACTTTATTTTGATTGTGTTTTATATGTATTCGGCCCGACCCTTGTTTGACTGTTGCGTGATTATTTTACTGTTATGGTTTGGCCCTTGTTTTGGCCCATTATTATAATAGTTTAGACTTTGGGTTGGCCCACATATTTTTGGGTTCAAAAATTGTAATTAAGTTTTTCCTTTTACGAAATCTTCTACTTTGGCAAAAGTTGTCATCAAGAAGACCCGAAGATCCAATCGATGTCAAGAGGCGTCTTGAGGTAAGTGGGAGCTTACAGAACCTGCACGCTACATGAAGATGTCTGCCTTGTGGTTGTTTTGTACTTTTGTCCCGTGACCCATTTGGTCTCGCTAAAAGGGTCTAGCAAGACCAAAACCCTAATGGCCGAATACATATTCGTTTTGCTTGTTTTGTTTACTTGGTTTAATAGTGGTATTACACACCAACTAAAACACCGAAATCCTTTTAAAAAATGATTTTAAAACTGAGAATACAATCAATAGGTTTCAAGTTCTAAAAGCCTTTACAACTTGACCTAAATTTTAATGTAACCACCTTAATGAGTTTTGACATTTTCGAAAAAACTCAATCAAACTTAATAAGCCATTTATTAACTTTTGACTGGTTACATAACTCGCGACAACCTAGTTGTAATTTTACATAATAGGTTATTTAAAATGAATGTCCTGAGTGATGATAGAGTTTATCGTTTGTGTCCAACGATCACCAATATTAAAATTGATTTTAATATCCCTATCTGGTAATAAAACAAACTGATAGTTCGTGCCATCCTATCTCAAGTCGAACTTGGAACGTATTAACCGGAGCATCAGTGTTGGAGTATTTCAACACCGCACTTGGTGCCGAGGGTACCTTCTGAGGCGAGGACATTGGAGTATTTCAACACCGTGTCCGTCGCATCGACCATTTAGGATTACTATCGCTTTAGATGTATATGTCCGTAGTGTTGGAGTATTTCAACACCGCGCTACGGGTGTGTATTAATGAAGTGGGCACGGATGAGGCTAAACGTATCGCAAAATATACAAGTATGTATATAGCGGCCTCATATCGAGAGTTGTGACTGTGATTTCGCAATTGACACCCGCTGTAAGTTTGGTTACACAAATTTGCTCCTGAGACTCATTTGGCGGTCTCAAGTAAACTTGTCTAATCGAATTCTCAATTTTCTTATAAAATAAATCTTACCAATTTATAATAAGAAAATACTTTACATCGAAAATACTAATGTATTGTTCTTTGCTTATCATTTCATAACGGCTAATGAAAACAAATCCCTTCTCCCTTTTTAAATAAGTCCTCTAGTAGGACAAATCAAATAACACCAACTTTCATCTTGTTGAAACAAACTCAGAAAATGTTCTGACATTTTTTCATAAACTCTATGTCTTGAAGAGCCCAATCGCCGTAGTTGCGTTCCTTAAAGGAATACGACGCGCCTGGATTAAATAACATAACACTAACACCTCTAAGGTAGATAGTATTATGCAGGCTCACATGTTTCCTGATAGTCAGCAAAATGCAAGACTTGAGTATCAATGACACAACAAACAAGCTTAACTGCATGTTTCGTTTCTCGATGGAGAAGAGCTCCATGCAAGGCTCTTCTCCATAGGGCCTTGTCATTAAGATGAAAGGGTACCAGTATGTGACACCTTGTTAATTCCGGTAAATTTGGGGGAAATTTTTCCAATTAATAAACTGGACTTGGTAAGCCCAATTAGGCCCGTTAGGCCCATTAAGAGAATTGTGGCCCATCAAAGGCCCAATCCATATACTCGAGGGCCGGATAATTCGCTATATGTATTTTAAATAATTCGTTATGAAATACAAGGTGTTGTGAAACGAGAAACGATGAAATCGGTAAACAGACGGTTACGCGATATTAACCGAAAAGGACGTATTTAATTATTTAAGATGGCTTATCCGACTCTGTGAAGTTAAAAAGTATTTTTCTGAGCGTTCACAGAGAATTACAGTCATGATTATATATTCGGTTCGTAAAACGGAAATAAATGGGATTTGCGTCGGATACGCACCTTATACCGAATTCCTACTAAATATTTATCAGATTATTTATAATCTAATGTTTAAGTGTTCTGAGAAGATTTACGAGACTCATATAATATTACAGACATGTCAGGAATTATTATGAATAAATACTTGACAATCAGTATTTAACGAGTTCGGAGATCGCGGTATAATACAAGTATATGACTGATCGTTTGGGTGTGAACCACACAAATCTTATCTAATATATATGGGTTATTAAACCCATTTTTCTTTCATTTGAACAAACCATCACACACACACTTGTGTGTGAAGAAAGACCGAGAGAAGGGGAGCAGGGGCTCACCCCGGTTTTCCGGCGAGCCAGCCAGGCCGGCGGCGGCGGTCTCCGGCGGAGATGCGGCGGCAACACGGCGGCGACCAGTTTTCCGAGCTCTCTCTTCTCCCTCTTCGTTCCCCTTCTCATTCCCACCATCCCCGAGTTGTTTTCTGGTCCCAAACACCCCCCAGCAGCAGCGGCAGCCGCAGGCAGCGGCTAGGGTTCCGGCAACCCAGGCGGCGGCCTCTTGCCCCGACCCCCCTTCCTTCTTCTCCCCTGTTCCCGAGCTCAAATCTGTGGTCCCAGGTCCGAACTCGGTCGCGAAAAGCAGAGACAGCGGCGACAGCCGCTCTCCGACGAGCCCAGCGGCGGCGGCGCCGCCCCTCTCTCTCGATTTCTCCGGCGGTGGTGAGTTTCTCCCAACCCGAGCTTTTCTTTTTAGTTTGTTCCTTATTTTTAACC
>JBCNJP010000009.1:36408110-36441741 GCA_039602395.1 Deinandra increscens subsp. villosa
TAATTTGTTATATATGTATATATATATTTATATATATAATCTTATTCCGCTGCGTTACAGAATTAATCATAAATTAATTCGGTAAACTCTTTTATAAACTATTAATCTATCGGTCACGTAATTTTTTAAAATATGTCACCGGGCGACCCGAATACCACTGCCAAATCCCGATAAAAATTGGGATGGATTTATTTATTTCAGTACGTAATCAACTGTTACTATTCATGTTTATATACTGATTTCTAATAATGGTTATTGATAATTTGACGATCATATTCTTAGTTGTTTTTTGTGAGAGGATTTAGTGTTTTGCATGTCGCAAGCTCTTGTTCTATGATACCATAATTTTCTATACTAAGGTTTGCCTGTTTTAAAATTTTAGTATATTAATCTTTTTTGTGTATCAATCTTTTATATGGACCCGTTTTTGTATAGATTCCATGTTGTGGAGCGAAAGGCAGCCAAAGTCCAACTTTAATGCACATGACCTCCTTAAGAAAATGACCCATATCAACCTGACCCATGACCAACTTGTCACCTCTATTTTTTGCATATGGGTGCTTAGTAATTTGATCTAAGAAAGTGGTTTTGGTGGTTATACGTCCTAGTGGGCCTTGGGTGTTTCTTGGTCTCCTACCATTTTTTGATCCACCAAGCATGATAGTGTTGAAACAATTGGACGGGCCCTACACCTTGTTGTAAATGTGAAGATGATCACGCCCTACACCTTGTTGCATATGTGACGATGATCACACGCGATCAACTAGCCATCGGTAAAGAAATGAGCCGACGACTTGGAATAGGTACAAATATGTACCCCTTTTCATGCCTCCCGGGCCAACACAGAGAGGCAGCAATTGCTAATATTTCTATTGAGAAACTTGATGGCTTTGCTGGTGTTTCTCCTGGTAAGCATACCGATTTAGTTTTATTTATATTTCAAATAAATTAGAACTAAAAATTGTAGAAGGGGTTCAGAAATGCATAACACGAATATGAGATTGTGAAGAAGTTAGAAGAGAGAAAACATATATATGGAATGATGGACGGTGCAAAAATGATTATTATTTAATTTTTTTTTTTTTTTTGCATTTTCTATGTAATGGTTCTTTGTATTTATGTGTCAACCAAGAGTTGAAGTTTGTATTTATGTACCATTTTTTATTGTTTTCTTTTTCTATTTGGTTATCATGCTTATTTATTTCCTCCTTTGATTATTTACTTGTTTATGAACACTTGAATACAATATTCATTACCTGTTTGTTTATGTTTGGTTCACACAGAAATATCTAAATTAAACCTACATAAAGTATGATAAAGTGTTGTCGTTTGGGTGTTGAGAGGTGAACTTGTGTTTAGTTATGCGATTACAAGAAAAAAATGTTAAACAATATCAAGTTAAATCTCATGTTGAAAATCAGTTTGTTAGTCATACTTCAAGGGAGAGTATCTTAAAGTAAGGTCAATATTTAGTCCTAGATAAACAATATGTATTAACTATTGAAGATACTAAGCAATATGAGTAACTATTAAGACCACCCACATCAACAACATCCAACATAACACCTTTTTGGTCCAGTCAGCATGCCACATCATGTACTTTCCACATACCACAAAACCCACTTTTTTTCCACATCAAGTACTTCCCACATACCACCATTTACTTTCCACATCACCATTTTATTTAATCTTTATTTTAAAAACTAGTTAACAAATTAATTCTTTTATTTAAAACGTATATTATTTTAATATTTAAAAAAAAACTTATCGACATAATTAAAATAATATTTTTTTTATAAAATAAATAAATAAATAAATAAATATTTATTTAAATTTTCAATCATTATTATTTGAATATTAAACCATTTAAAATAATAATATTTAATAGCCAACGGCTAGTTTTTTAAACTTAGATATTTTAGCCAACGGCTAGTTTTCAAAAGGTTATAAATAGAACTCAGATTCACACATCTAATCTCATTTCACCACCATCAACCAACTTCTACCACCACCATGTCTAGCACACCTCCTGAAGATGTCTCAGAGCACTACCGGATGCTGTGGTTAACCCGCTATGAACAACAACTTCCACCACCACCACCTCAAGCTCAAGTACCCAACCAGTTCAACCACATCCACAATCACCTCCACCAGCACCAGCACCAGCACCAGCACCACCATCATCACCAACCACCACCACCACCTCCACCTTACCAACCACCACCACCTCCACCAATCACCCAAATGAACAACCTCCACTGCGGCGAGTCAAGCAATGCTGCTGCAAGAAGAGTACGACAACCTCGTTTTGGTCGTACAACATCCCCACCATTTGTTGATGATGACCATGCTGAAGAGTGGGAAGCACTCTTTGAGTTGGAACGGGAAGCAGAAGCTGGGATGAACATTGAAGATGTTCACAACGTTGATGATTTTGAGACTTGGTACTATGGACAAGTACACTATCCAGAGGACTACGTCTCAGATGGATACTGTCACACCCCGGTCAAAGGTATCGGGTGTGAGTCAGAATGGAATCATAGTCGAGGATACATAGAACAACTTCTAATAATTTAAAAACTTCATAAAACATTAATTCATTTCATTGTAGCGGAAAAGATAGTGGAAACGATAATGTCTTACAATTTAAAAACATAAGTCTTAAACAATTATTAAACGCATGAAACGGTTAAATTGGATAGTTGGGACTATGACTCCAAGGACAGGTCCGATAGCATTTGTAAGCCCCATTTGCATGTCTTCAGAGAGTTTCGTCAATTACCTAAGAAATCATGAATTTAAAACGGGTCAACATAAAGTTGGTGAGGTTCACAGGTTTAGGACTCATCAGTTAAACAGTTGTAAAACAGTTTTCAGTATACTTAGATATTATCAGGGTTTATTGTTGTGGATGTATGATCTCACCTGAACCTTGATTTCAAATACTAACGGTTTACCCACCCAGCATCTCTTGCCCAGAGATGTTAAACAGAGCAGAATAACTGACGTGTACCCCCAGACAATCCGGAGTCAGAACTGGAGCTACCCGTTAGGGTAGGGTTGTCAACTCAAATAGATCTATTCACTAGTTATCGTTTCGTACAGAACTAATTGAAATCAATTAATGATGGAATTTCGGTTCTACAAACGTTTATAACGATAATGTACCAAGTTGGGCAATCAGTAAGAGAACAAGTAGTCATAGGGCTAACAAATAAACCATAATATTAAGTAAAAAGCATTTAATCAGTTTTTCATGATTTCTCCCCCAAGTATAAAACAGTTAAAAGGAAAAGGGGGCCGTGAAACTCACAGGTTCAGCAGATAAGCGGTAAATAAGCAGTGAAGGACGGTAGCACGTAACATCCTAAATCATTTAATAAACATATGCATAAGGTCTATGATCATTTGAGTAACATAAGTCACCCAAGTGATACCGGTCAAGTCTTGACGTTTTAAGTCTGTTTGTATTATTGAAAACTCGTTAATCTTGTATTAAATTTATATTTATGTTCAATAAATATAAACAAATAATCATTTCAATAATTCAATCAAGTCTTGAACATTGAGTTAAAAAGAATAATAATGTTTATTATTATTTTCACAAGTTTGAATAATTATTTTTAATTAAATAACTACTTATTTGATTTGTTAATCTTGCAAGTTATAACTATTTTATTAACAATTCTTTGGTGAATAAGACATGGTTTATACCTTTTGCAAATAATTATTTGTCAAAAATTATTATTATTGTTTGTCTTATTTTTAAAACATGAACCTTAGAAGAAATATTCAAAATTTCTAACATTTAATCATTTATTTTCGAAAGCGTTTAATATTTCCTTTTCGTGAAATATATGTTTCTCATGATATCTAAGCGACGCTTGGATTTATATAACGTTGACTTTATAAAACTTGACTTTTATTTTAAAATCTCCAACGAACGTTAGTTCATTTTTGGATACTTTGTTTTCATCAAAGTAATATTAAAAGTCCATGTAAACATTTAAAATCCAATGATTTGTCTTTGATTTATTTTTATAAAAATATTTATTTTCAAATGTGACCTTTTTAAAAAAAAATGTCCATTTCTAGCAAGTTTTAATAAAGGTTAAAACTTGTAATAAATCCAAGTATTTATGTCAAATTAATCATTTGACATAAATATTATTCTTACTAAATCTAGCAAGAATTTAATATATTCTTTTTTTCTTGATTTCTTATTATAACACATTTAATGTGTTACTTTTACTAAAACAAGTAACATTTTATTTATTCCATTTGATTTAGCCATTTATGTTCTAAGTTACATGTTTATTATATTCTTTCATTTTCTAGCATTTTTATAACATAATCATAAGTTCATATCTACTAACACTTTGTGTTAGGACCAGTGATTTATATAAATGCAATCACTAACACATTTGTGTTAGGACAAGAAAATAAATAACAATCACTAACACATTTGTGTTAGGACAAGGAAATATAAATAACAATCACTAACACATTTGTGTTAGGACAAATAAATGTAAATAACAATCACTAACACATTTGCATGTGTTAGGACCAAAGATAAATAATAAATCTACTAACACTAATACATGTGTTAGGACCAAAAATAAATAATAACAAGTATTATTATTTAGTCGTTGATTATAAACATGAAGAGGCTTGGGTTTGCAAGCAACTAACTATGAAATCCTTGGATTTCATAAGAATGGTCAAGGTGCACATATGCTACTATCCAAAAGGGTTCACAATGTGTTTCACCAAATGATCTTGAAAGAATGGAGATTAAGAAGAGAGTTTAGTTAGTTGTTTCTTGCAAACCAAGCATTCAAACATAAAAGATTTTAGGTGTAGATCATGATGGTTAGTTGTCAAGACTTGGGGGTTTCATTTGGGTGGTGAAATATGATAGAAAACATAGAAGAGATGGGTTTTAGAACACTCACAATGGGTTGTGAGAGTAAACCGAGAGAATGGAGGGTGGTGGCGGTTTCCAGCGGGGCTGGGGCGGCGTGCGACGGGGCTGGGGTGGCGGAGCAGTGGGGTCCGGCGGCGGCAGGTGGCTTGGTGGCGATAGCAGCCGACGGTGGTGGTGGTGGCCAGTTCTTAGGGAGGGGACAAGAGGGAGAGATGGTTGTGTTGGTGCAAAGGGGACAAGGGGCTTAACCTCCTTTTTATAGGCTTGATTTAGGGTTAATGACCATTGTGTTTTAGTGTGTTGTCAAGCTTACAAGCTCTCTAGCTTAATCCAAGAGTAGGTTGCTAATTTTATAAGTTTTATAAAAGTTTAGAAGCTTTTTATAAAATAAAATGTGGTTAGGAGTTTATAAAAATCACGACTTTTTAAAATATACTCCAAGTATATTTTATCCAATTGAATGATGATTTTTATTTTTATAAATGTTGTTAACCCAAGTTTTATAAAAATATTAGTGGGTAAAGAATTGTGTTAGTTTTATAAAATTTATAAAACATGGTGGGTTTAAAACAAATTATTAAATTTGTTTTTTATTTGGGCCGGAGCCCAATCGGGTTAAGAAAGGAGAATGGGCCGAAGCCCATTTGTTTCGGAAAGGGGGCTGGGCCGAAGCCCAGTCGAGTTGGGCTGCAACCGGGTCGGGCCGGGTTCTCGGCTCGGGTCGGGTTTGTGGATGCGGGCCGCGAAGGAGAAAAGAAAGGACTTGGGCCGGTTTGGCCCAATGCGTATCGGGCCGCGGGTCGGGTTTCCGGGTTGGGGGTTTTACTCGGTTAGTCGAGATGAACCTTCGGTTAAGTTTTCGGGTCGATCCGAACATTTTTGGGGTTACTGGGCTCACCGGGCCCAATAGGCTAATTGTTTGGAAATTTGGCTAAGTCTTGACAACGTAACGTTTTGTTTTAAGTTCATGAAATGACTTAACAGTTTTGAGTCAGTTTGATAAAATATAAAACGTCAATTTTTATATTTAATTTCTTATTATTAAAATTCCATTAATAATAATATGTAACATTCATAATTCACAGTTTTTCAACGCGAATTTCATAACAGTTAATCGTTTAATTAATCACAGTTAATCATGCAGTTTAAAGCGGTAAATCACGTAATTATAACGAAATTAAAAGTCAACAAAAGTCAACGGAGATAGAGTTGACCTGATTTTTGGTCCGGTTGTCACAGATACAACGGCTACTCGTCTGATAACTCGTTTCATGGTTAATAATCTACGTGTGTGTGTAATGGTTAGGTTGTCTGTTTAATGTTTGTTTTTCAGATTGAATAAGTAGCTTAGGTTGTTTTTCAGTTTGAATAAGTAGCTTAGGTTGTTTTTCAGTTTTAATAAGTATCTTAGGTTGCTTCACAATCTAATTATGTTTTAATTGAGAACTCAATAACATATTAAACTGAAGTACATAAATTTCAAACCACTAAACGAAATACAAGATTACTGAAAGGAAATACAACTTATTCAACTACCGAAAGGAAACACAACTTATTCAATAATTGAAGGGAAACACAAACAGATTCAAAGTAAGGCCTTGAGCACCTTCATCCCACACCGGCTTGTTTGCCCAAAGATGCTCGACTAAATCGTTTCTTAGAGCCGTATGCTGATCCCTAGCACGCAAGTCTATGAACCTCTCAAGGTTATGGACAAATGCTTGAGGTGCCCCATGATTATATGGAGGTGGAGGAGGTGTACCATCCTCAGGAGTCCAATTCAACACATCACGCCCTTCGTCTTCCACAATCATATTGTGTAGGATGATGCATGCCAACATAATATCACCAATATTTGGTAGATCCATTGACCTTGATGGTCCTCTAATTATTCCCCACCTAGACTGGAGAACACCAAATGCCCTATCAACATCTTTCCTGGCAGACTCTTGTCGACGCTTAAAGTACCTCATCTTCAAGTTGTTCTCAGGGGGATATGTGAAACTCTTCACAAGTGTTGACCATGCAGGATAGATACCATCTGCAAGATAGTAACCTTTCCTATAGACATACCCATTCACATGGAAGTCACATCTAGGTGCTTGCCCCTGCAAGATCTCGTTAAACAACGAAGATTGGTTGATCACATTGATGTCATTGTTTGATCCGACAACACCAAAGAAAGCATGCCATATCCACAAGTCTTGTGAAGCAACAGCCTCAAGCATGATTGTTGGATAACCATGGTCACCACGAGTATAGTGCCCCTTCCAAGCAGTTGGACAATTCCTCCAAACCCAATGCATACAATCAATGCTACCAAGCATCCCTGGGAAGCCATGCTTCTCCTCATGGAAGGCTGCTAATCGATCAACATCTTCTTGGGTTGGCCTTCTTAGGTACTTGTCCCTATAGATCTCCACAATAGATCTACAAAAGTTGTGTAGACATTTGATGGCAGTACTCTCACCAATGCGTATGTATTCATCGCATTGATCAGCTGAAGCACCATATGCTAGCTGGCGAAGGGCACATGTGGTTTTTTGGTTTGTTGAAAGGCCTAGTCTGCCAGCAGCATCACGACGTTGTGTAAAGTATCGCCAGTTAACAAACATACCTTCTGTAGTAATATCGGCAGCAATGCGGTTATAAAGGCGACGGGTCATTCTGTATTGCATTCTAAAGAGGCCTTCATGATACACAGGAGTCTCAGCAAAATAGTCATTGAACAAACCCACATCACCTTTTTCACGTTCTCTGTTTATTTCTCTTCGCTTCTTCCTTGGTTGGGATGGACCAGCTTCGCTGGCAGCAATTGAAGCTTCCATCGCTTCGTACTCTTCCGCCAGTTGGACAAGATCACTCATGTCTAGTGCTAGTTTGATGTGCTCGGGAAGGGTGTCGGGAATGTTGAGACCAGGGATACCAGGGAAACCAGGATTCATTTTTTAGAGTTTTGGGTTTGAGAGAGATTTGATATTAAGAGGGTTTTGAGAGAGATGTGTGAAATGAAATGAGAATACTGAGTGTATTTATAGTAGTGGTGAAAAACTAGCCGTTAGGAAGAAGACAAAAAAACTAGTCGTTATTAATATTTTATTATTAATATTTTATATTAAAAAACTAGCCGTTATAATAAGACAAATAAAAAAATAGCCGTTATTTTTTTAAAAAAATATTAAAATTAATGTTTTAATTAATTATGAATTTTAGAATTTCTTTTCAGATTTTTTTGAAATTTATTTATATTTTATTTAAATTAATAAATGTTTAAAATAAAACAAAAAAATTTGAGTTTGTAAAAATTAGCCGTTAAAAAAAAAAAAAAGGAAAAGGATTCTCGGGGGGGGGGGGGGGGGACATTCTCGGCGGTACGTTTGTGTATGTATACACGTACGTACGAGCCAACGTACGTACGCCACAACAGCCGACGTACGTACGTGGCCGTACGTACATGCTCACCTACGTCCGATGTGGGCGGTCTAAGTTACTTACACTACTACCGTAATATTTTAATATATATATTTTCTAAAATATCATTTTATAGAATTACAACTTCCTTTGGTGGAAAATACTCCACATCCCTAATCCCTAATATTATTTTCAATGACTTTCTTCATACTTTTTGGTAAGTTTAAAATGATTCTTAATGCTTATATTCAACAATTTTTATTAACTATCGAATTTGAAACATAGAACGGTTTTGTTACTTGGCCATATTTTAAATCGGAAATCTTTTGATATTTCCAATAAACATTGTAAATTTGGTTCTTTTGATAATTTTCTCTTAACTATTTAAAATATGATAAATTATTTTTTTGAAAAAATATTTATGATGTAAAACAATATTTTTAGTTTGTAGTATTTCATTATTCTTAAAGTTTTAGTTGGATGATTTCTCCTAATTGCAAATACGGTAGATGATAATTATTTATAAATCAAGGTTATTCATTAGTAACAAAAAACATCATAAACAAAAGTTTGTCATTCTCGCTAAATGTAGTTATGGTTTTCTAAACGGGTTATGGTCATTCTGGTATTCAACATTTGTATGATATGTTTTCAAGTTAAAGAATATTAATAATACACTAGCTAAATGTCGTTTCTTTTTCGTTTTTTATGGTTAATTATCAACACAAAGTAATACTTATAGACTATTTAATAAGTTTTTGGCAGCCAAGTGTATTCTTTTCTCCTCAATAGTTCTTTAGTTTTGTTGGTTTCGGTAGATGATTTCCTGCTACAACATAATTCTAGGTAATCATCTTCAATTAGGCTTTCTTTACAAATTGTCGTCCTATCGCATCACGCTAAAATAAACACATATCGCGTTGTCAATTGTCGTCTTCGCTGAACGCGCATGTACACATTATAAATTGTCATGCGCCGCATCGCGCTAACATAAACGAATACCGCGATGTACATTGTCGCACCGCCATAACGCGCAAACAAATGACAAATAATGCGCTATAAACTATCGTCGCCGCAACGCGCGGACACCATGCTAGTATATATATATATAGGTAAAAGATCCGTGTAGACCCCTTATTTTTTGTAGTCCCCGTAGACCCCTTATTAAACTCAATAAAACTCACTAAAAATAAAACTCAGTTTTGTTAATTTAGTTTTTTTTTATTTGCGATAAGCTTTTAAGAACAAAAAAAGACAATTAAAAAAAAGAAAAACGAAAAACATTAAAAATTGAACATTTTAAGACAATGAGTTTTAAAAATCAATGAGTTTAAAACTCAATAAACTCAATAAAACTCAGTGTTGCGTTTAAAACTCATTATTTTAAAACTCATTGTATTAAAATGTTCGATTTTTAATGTTTTTTGTTTTTTTTTTAATTTATTTATTTATTTTTTTGGTTCTTAAAAGCTTATCGTAATAAAAAAAAACCAAATTTACAACACTAAGTTTTATTTTTATTGAGTTTTATAGGGGTCTACGGGGTCTACAAAATTCAAGGGGTCTACACGGAACCCTTCCCTATATATATATATATATATATATATATATATATATATATATATATATATATATATATATAAGAGAGAGAGAGAGAGAGAGAGGAAGGTTAAAGTGGAAACCACCTCCACTTTGGAAAACCTAGCAAACTTCATCTTAACCATTCATCATCCCAATCCAAGTGCTACAATTAATTCTTTTATTTTCTATTTATTTTTTCACCTTTTTGTTACTTTTTGTATTTTTTTAAATGAAAAGGGTAGTTTGGTCTCCATATTTGATGCAGGTCTACACTTCCCTATAATATGCATGAATATCACATCTCACCATATCACTTCTTTCCCCATATTTATCTTTTCATTTTCCTTCTACATTTTCCCAAATTCAAAATAAAATCCCTTGAATTTCTATATTCTTCTTCTTCATCATTCAAGTTCATTCCATCTTTCAAACCCACTTTTCTTTCACCCATCTTCACTATCGCCTCCATCGTACCACCCCGTCATCATGAGGTATGCGTGTTCATCCGAGTTCATCCATGGTGAATCTGCGATTCCACGTTGTTTTTTATCAAACTCAGTTGCTACAAGTTGTACACGATCATACAAAGCTAATGCAACAACAATTTTTGAGTTTCGTTAACGTCTGAGTTGTTTTCCATTTTTTCCGGTCATCTTCTTCGTCGGTTTGAATATTTGGACTTGAAAAATGATTCCAAAACATATCAACAATGGTGCTATAATTGTTCTCCTAGTCAAGATGAATCCAAGGCAACTTTCGGAAGTGATTTTCATTTTGTTTTGATCAAGTTATGGCGGTCTGAAATTTTGAAAACTTGCCGGAAAAACGCATTTGGCCGGAATTGCATATTTTGGCCGGAAAAAGTTGTTGAGCGGTTGTGTAACAATAATGTTACATTTATCATAACACATAAAAGTAACAATAATGTTACATATGTAAGCTCTATGTGTTTGGCTCTGATGTGTTTTCAGTATTTCCTGATGTTTGTATGCAAGTTTTATGTTTTCATGTTGTAGTGAGTTATGTGGGGTTACATATGTAACTAAGTTTATGCAAACCGCAACGAAACATATCAACAATGGTGCTCTCCTGAATCGTCTCGCCGAGAAGAATCCAACGTCGCTTTCAGAATTTATTTTCGTTAAATATTTAGTGAGATATTGCCATTTTGAGTTTATTGACTCATTTTTTGAATTAATTGATTAAATTAATCCGCAACGAAACCTATCAAGAATGGTGCGCTCCTGAATCGTCTCGTCGAGACGAATCCAACGCCGCTTTCAGAAGTTATTTTCGTTAAGTATTTAGTGAGATATGACCGTTTGAAGTTTATATAATCTTTTTATTTATTTAATTAATTAAATTTAGATATAAAAGTAAAGAATAGTCGTGGGAGAGTGTTTGGATTTTAACCAATAGAGGTTACCTATGTAACACAAAGGGGTTACCCATGTATCCAACCAATGAATCTTTTTTTTAAATTAACTTATGTAACTATCTTAGGTTACCTATGTAACCCCAAATATCATTCACATATGTAACCAATAGAGGTTAAATATGTAACCCGCAAATGTTACCTATGTAATTCAACATCTTGTTCACTAATTGGTTTTAAAAATATGTAACCAATAGAGGTTACTTATGTAACACAAAGGGGTTACCCATGTATCCCACCAATGAATCTTTTTTTTTAAATAATCTATGTAACTATATCAGGTTACCTATGTAACCCCAAATATCATTCACATATGTAAACAATAGAGGTTACCTATGTAACCCGCATAAGTTACCTATGTAATTCAACATCTTGTTCACTAATTGGTTACATAGGTAACCTAACATGGTTACATAGGTAACCTATCGTGGTTACATAGGTAACCTATCGTGGTTACATAGGTAACCTATCGTGGTTACATAGGTAATTTAACATCTTGTTTGATCATACTAAGCTATTGCACCAATCAGATTCAAGTTTCTTTATCGTTTTTATCGGTTTCAATTTTTCCGATGTTGAATTACATAAGTAACCTCTACTAGTTACATATTTTTAAAACCAATCAATGAACAAGATGTTGAATTACATAGGTAACCTATGCGGGTTACATTGGTAACCTATGCGGGTTACATAGGTAACCTCTATTGGTTACATAACATAGGTAACCCCTTTGTGTTACATAGGTAAGCTCTATTGGTTACATATTTTTTTTAACCAATCAGTGAACAAGATGTTAAATTACATATGTAACCTCTATCGTGTTACATAGGTAACCTCTATTGCTTACATATGTGAATGATATTTGGGGTTACATAGGTAACCTGATATGGTTACATAGGTTATTTAAAAAAAAGATTCATTGGTGGGATACATGGGTAACCCATTTGTGTTACATATGTGAATGATATTTTGGGTTACATAGATACCCTATATTATAGTTACATAGGTTATTTAAAAAAAAAATTGTGGGTTAGATAGGTAACCCCTTTGTTGACATAATAAGATACGGGGTTACATATGTAACTAAGTTTATGCAAACCGCAACAAAACATATCAACAATGGTGCTCTCCTGAATCGTCTCGCCGAGAAGAATCCAACGTCGCTTTCAGAATTTATTTTCGTTAAATATTTAGTGAGATATAGCCATTTTGAGTTTATTGAATTAATTGATTAAATTAATCCGCAATGAAACCTATCAAGAATGGTGCGCTCCTGAATCGTCTCGTCGAGGCGAATCCAACGTCGCTTTCAGAAGTTATTTTCGTTAAGTATTTAGTGAGATATGACCATTTGAAGTTTATAGAATCTTTTTATTTATTTAATTAATTAAATTAAATTAAGATATAAAAGTAAAGAATATTCTTGGGAGAGAGGAGAGAGAGTTGATGTGTCCAAGAGTCCCCTTTTCACAGTGATAAAGCATTGAATGGAGTAAATGACATTCATACCCTTCCTAGGAAAAAGTTAATAGACTACGTGAATATTCCACTGGCCCTTCAATTGGTTTACTTTGTTTTTCAAAGTAGGAAGGGTTTGCAAAATATCCCCACCCTATATATATATATATATATATATATATATATATATATATATATATATATATAGGGTTAGGTTCAAATGAGAACTTTTTGTTTTGAGAACTTTTGAGAACTAAATCTCCACCACTAATTTCAGTTGGGGACCACTACAATTCATGGGAGGGGGGTATATGTAAATACAACTAGTGACTTAAAATGGTTATTAAAAGTTCTCTCAACCAACTAGTTCTCAAATGATCCTCTCCCTATATATATATATATATATATATATATATATATATATTACTTTAATATACATATAGGAGAGAGAAATGTTAAATGTTGAATTTTTAAGAAATATAAAAGTTTTTGAGCATGATGTACAATAGTTTATTGGAAGGTGTTGAAAATTTTAAAAGGTATAAGTACAAGTTTTAATTGAATAACTTTGAAAACGGTAAAGACATATCAAGCCAATAAAACCATTTCACACGGATCCACATCTCTCATATAGTCATATGCCTCATTTCTCTTCTTTTGTTCGGTTCTCTCTCTAAAAGAAACACAAACATCTCTACTCAAGGAAAGAAGAAACGCCAGGTGTTCTATCTATCAAAACTCTCCATTATTCTTTCAATTAATGTTGTTTTTTTTCAAATTTGTTTTTGCAGCTTCATCCACCACATATGAAGATTATCAACATGTTTCTCTCTCTAACGAGGTGTTTTTCTCTCTCTCTAAAAACTCTTCAATCTTCTTTGAGTTATTTTTTTAAAATCTTCATATGATGGACGTTCAGATCTGCTTTTGCATCTGACGAGCCACTCAAGATGACGTTTGAGGTTAGATTCCGTCCGTCTTATTTTTCTGTTGTGGTCTGCTGTTAGTTCATAAAAAGCAGACACCCATTTGTAACTGACCTTTTTGTTTTCTTTGATGGTAGTTTGATGGCGATGCAACCACTCTGTGAAGATGGTGGTGAACGATGGTTGTTTTGGATCTGGGCAGGTAAACATAAGTGGAGATCGACATTTTTTTACACCATGTTTATACTCCTCAATGTACACCTCCAACTCTTTTTTTAAATATGCATAAAACAAATAAGTTACTACATAATAAAAACCACCATCCAAGATTAAACAGAAGGCGAACCGTCAGACCGTCGATCGGACTAGATTTGTGACTTTTTTCCTCACATCCTGAAAAAGTTTCATATTCCGGCAACCCTTGGCACCACCTTTGCTTCCAAAAAGCCTGATGTTTTTAGGGGCTGTTTGTTTCAGTCTGTTTCATTTGGTGCTAAATGAATAAGCTGTCTGTATAGTAAAGAACTGCTAAATCAATAAGGTGCTGAATCATTATGTGTTGTTTGTTTGGACATCTAAATGATTTGTCTGTATGGTAAAAAAAACGCTAACAAATCAGTGTGAGAACAAAAAAGTTTATTTTTTTCTTTCATTACCTTATACAATATTGGTGTAGGAACAAAACACCAAAAATTTGATTCATTACTTTGTCCCATATTGGTTTGAGAGCAAAAAGTATATTTTTTTTCTTTCATTTAGTTTGTCCCACATTGGTGTGGGAACTAAAACATTGTTAGTTTATATATGAAAACCTACATGACTTATTAAGTTCTTATGTTGTGTTTTACTCCGATATCTACCCGCGCGCAGGGGGGGGGTGCAATTTTGGTAAAAATTGCCTTCCCGTCCGCGCGACCTGCGGACAGGAATGCAACTCCGAAAAGCGGGGGGCGAGCACAAAATTCGTTTTTTGGTGTCATTTGTTTCGTCCCAGCCCCGTTTTTTTTTTCGTTTTCGTTCCCAGCGCCTCCCTTCAGCACCTCGTCTGGATGAAAAAGGCTCCCGTCTTTGGCTTTTTCGGTCAGACGGGAATGCCTTTTTCGGTCAGCTAGTTCGCGCCCAACCAAACACGCCCATATGATAAAACGTCTAATTCGGTAAGATGTTTTGCCCATTCAGACGCCCTTAAGGCGAAACAAACAGCCCCTTAGTCGATCAATTTAAAATATGTATTTAGCAACTCTGGCCACCGTCAACGAGTAGAAAGAAAGCAAGAACAAAGTGAAAAACCTTCAAATTGAAAACCTTAAAACTTTGAAGATAAGAAATAAGAAAGAGAAAATGAAAGAAAATTTTAGGCTATGTGTAATCGGGCGTTATAGCCCCCAAAACCTCACTATGGCGCCCTTCATAGCGCCCCTGGGCACCCCCGGGGCGCTATGTTGCTTCAAATCGTCTGGTGGCGTTACCCACATCACGCCCAAAAAATCCACCAATTTCAAACTAGCCGTTGAACGGCTAGTTGACCACATTTTTTTTTATCCATCATATACTATATATATACATATCTTCCATTTAAAAAAAAACTACACTTCTTCTCTTCTTCTACACATTCTTTTCTTTTACAAATCACACAACAAAATGGGTTCACCGGTGTCATCATCATCCTCATACCTCTGGAACTTCAACGACGACGAAGAGGATGAGGTAATTTCGACATGTGTCAAAGTTGTAAACGAGTTAGTGGCTTCGAGCTTCGCCCCACGACCGGTTCTTCGAAGAACACGTGTTCACTGTGATCGTGAAGCGGCGAACAACCGGTTGATGAATGACTACTTTTCGGAAACCCCTACGTACCGCAATCCGAAAACGTTTGCAAGACGTTTTCGAATGAGCAAGCGTTTGTTTTTACGCGTAGCACACGACTTAGAAGAAAATTTTGATTATTTCAAACAACGACGCGATGGAATGGGAAGGCTTGGATTCACCGCAATTCAGAAATGTACGTCGGCTTTGCGTGTTTTGGCATACGGGTATTCGACGGATTTTAACGACGATTACTTGAAAATGGCGGATAAAACAACACGCGATTGTTTGGAGCACTTCACCGAAGGTACATTTATTTTTTTTACATGTTACATAATTCTTGAGTTAGTTATTTTTTTATTTTATAGGTTATATAATTTATGAGTTAGTTACTTTATTTTTTTTATAAGTTACATAAATTATAAATGTTATATACAAGTTAGTTTTTTGTTTCTAGGTATAGACAAATTGTATGGGGCACGTTATCTAAGGAAGCCCACGTGGAATGATATTCAGACGCTTTATCAACATCATGATCAAGTACATGGACTACCGGGCATGATCAGTAGCATAGATTGTAAACATTGGCAATGGGAGAATTGTCCAACCGCTTGGAAAGGTCAATTCACGAGGGGTGATCAAAAGGGGCCAACGGTGATTTTGCAAGCCGTCGCATCGTGTGATCAATGGATTTGGCATGCGCACTTTGGTGTAGCCGGATCCAACAATGATATAAATGTCTTGGAAGGATCATCATTGAGGATTACGTGTCGGGGAAGCAGACGAACGTAGCATTTTATGCAAATGGCAACTATTACCCGCATGGCTACCTATTGGGTGATGGTATTTACCCAGAATATTCGTTTATTGTCAAGACTTTCAAAGACCCTCTCGATGAAAAAAGGAAATATTTCAAAACGGTACAAGAAGCGGCAAGAAAGGACATCGAGTGCACATTTGGTACTTTGGTGAAAAAATGGCATTACGTCAAATATCCGTGTCGATTATGGACGATGACGAAGATGACAAATTGTATGCGTGCCATTATATTCATGCACAACATGATCAAGGAGGACGAAGGGCTTGCAATTTGTAGCTATTTTGATCCTTCACACGTCGAGGATCGACCATACGCGACGATGGAAGAACGTGTTCAAAATACGAGTGAAATGCGTTCAAGAGAACGACATAACGCACTTATGGTGGATTTGATTGAACATGTATGGGATACTCGACCACCACCAAATGCCCCTCAACCTCAACCTCAACCCGAAAACAACGACGATGAGGATGACGATGACGATGACGACGACAATGAGGATGAGGATGACGACGACGATGAAGGTGATGATGGTGACGATGAGGATGACGAAAGTGATGAAGATGAAGCGTACGATGACGTACCGGACGATGACTAGTTTTTTTTCTTCACTATGTTGTATTTCTAGTTGTATTTCTATTTTTAGAAATAAAAAATATCTTTTTTTAATTTCTTTATTTAATTAAATATTAAAATATAAAAAAATAAAATAATAATAATTGAAGTAATGATGATAGGGGCTTTATGACTACACACCTATGTCACATAACCCCCCTTTGCCACATCAGCGCCACATGTCACATAATGCCCCATGGTGGGGCATTATGACTACACATAGCCTTATGGGTTTTATGGAAAGTTGAATCTAAGAAGCCTGCAATTTTACTTTTGAGAAGTGAAATTAAAGTGAAATTAAATATTAATTAATTGATGTTGTACACTTGTGTTTATATCTATTTTTATTTACCTTTAAAAAAAAAGTTTACGTATACATTGTCATTTATTAATGTTTGCTTACTTCAAACTTTTATGATTTTATTACAAGATGGATATCCTCCGCGCGTTGCGGCGGGTAGCTTCTTTTTTAAAGTGTATTCTTTCATTGTTTCATGTTCTGAAGTTTGTCACTTTCGTTCATACAATATCATATAAAGCAGTGCTTACATATTCTAATTGTCTGATTCTAATATCAAAATCTTAATTGTCACTTGAGACCGGATATCTAAACACTCACCTCAGTCTTAAGTTGAAAATTTACTGAAATTAAGAATGCAATCATTAATCATAAACATCAAATCAAAATTCTAAGAATATTTCAAGAAAAAGCTAATTACCTTCATTTCAACCATGATTCCCTACCATGTTCTTTTTGATGTCCAAAGTTCTTTTTGCGGACAGGCTTAGTGCGGCCCAATTTGGCCTACTGCTAGAAGTGATGAAAGTTATATAGATATACATGAACTGCAACTCTAAAGACTGCTATAGCAATTGACATAACTCTATACATGTTGACCCAGAAAAACAATAATAAACAACTCCATACATGTTGACCCAGACAAATGATAATACACTATGTTTCATAAAACTAACCTTTAAACTGTTTTATCAAGACACCGTAAGTGAATACTAAAACACGAACATAGCAGATGTGTAGTCCATAGTAATCTGTCTACATAAAAAAAATGTTAGTCCTTGTATGCAATAGAATATTGAACAAAAAAAAAGATCCATTATGGTGTCAAAACAGAGTAGTCTGATGTCAACGTATTTTATTAGATACCAGTTATCATATTATCTAAGAGAAGGAAAAACTCTTAAACTGCAGTCAATTGTTTGAATAGACAGACAAAAAGTATGAAGTATACACAGTGTTTAGAGCCTTGCAGCAAGCTTAAAGGACTCAAAGCAAAACAGATTAAGTCATATATCTATACCTTTAAGCTACACCATCAACTTCAACCATGACAACAACCTGCATATTACATACGCTTTCAAAAGCTATTTTCTATTTTTTTCTAAAAAAATTATGCATCAATACACATATTAACACTTGCGAATAATTATGATGGTTTTTATTGTTTCTTTTTTCTGAGAGAACTGCAAATTACACAGGCTTTAACTAAATACATTTGTATACAAACAGGAAATCAAAACATGAAAGTAGAATTAACAAAATTCAACACGGATCCATAAGTAATCCTTAAAGAAGGAATATAAAGTCATTAAACAATTGTATCAAATTGACAAATTCACAGCTATTAACCGAAGTTTGTTGAAGTCAATATCAAGCAAATATTCAAAAACAATTTTATCAAATTGACAAATTCACAGTTATTAACCGAAGTTTGTTGAAGTCAATATCAAGCACATATTCAAAATCTCAATTCTCAATTCAATTGTTTACTCAGCCACCCAAGTAATGCAAACAATGGGATCATAATAAACTTCACTCAACATTGAGAATGATTTCATTTTTTATAGTAAAAAAATAATAGTAAAAGAAATAATATATCTAATTATGGACTTTTATTAGGTCATGTATGTTACCTTTCGGTTTAATAAATAGACTTTTATTTAAAAAAAAATCTAATTATTCTATAATTATGTATGCAAGAACCTGTGTTGGGTATCAACGAACACAGACGACCGACAACTTCTCTATTTTTGTTAGAAACCCTACATCTATAGTTTCAGAAGAGCGGCGGCAACAAAAACGACACCACATCACCATTAGAAACCCTAGATCCACATTTAAGTTCCGTCGAAACATCCACCAACAGCCAACTACAAACGACGATTGCGCAATCGTTGAGTAGCAAGTGGCCGGAAAATGTCATTTAGGGTCGCCGGTGTTCATTAAGATGAGAGAAAGAGCAAGAGAGGTGATGAAGAGATGGTTTCTAAGGGAAGGGTGTTTAGTATGTAGCGTGAGAAATTTATTAAAATTAAAAAGAGGAACAAATGAAGAGAAAACGTGTATTTATATCATTTAATTGGGCCAAAAAGAAAGGCATAGATATATGGCATAATCTAATTGGGCTAAATGTAGTACAGTGATATGTGAGGAGGACCTTCAATTCATATTGTTATATATATAAATTAGTTTAGCTATAATTTAAATATTAAATTATTTATGATATCATCCGATTCATAAATTTGGTCCGACCGGTTTGAGCGGTGAACAGGTAAGACAACCGGTTTGTTGTCCGCTCCAATTTTGAAAACGTTGATTATAGTCAAAATTAAAATGATATAATATGGTTTTTTAGGATGGCTTTGCAAAGCTTTTGTGCCGACACTTATAGCTTACCATCCAACACATGTCAGCTACTTCATTGCTAAAAAGCATCTAGATCATCTATAAGCACGGGTACAAGTAAATAAGCAACTAGGATCGAAGCCAAATTTTTGTTGTAATCATAAAGTTGTTTTTTGGGTTTGTTAGAGACACTCCCTTAAAATTTGGCCCTTATATAGGTAACTCTGTGACCTAAGAGTCACCTCCAGGGATAAAAAGCTCACATAATGCCCTAAGAGTCACCCCTAGGGCAGGTGTGGTCAAGAAAACCCTGAAAAACCCGCCCAAGTACGGGAACTAACTTCGAGATACCCACTACAATTTTTATTGAGATGTGAGCTACTAAAAATTCTAGGTGACACAAAGGTCTCGAGGTGAGCTATAGTCAAGGTGAAATAAAGGAGTTGAGGTTGTGAGGTTCAGCTCAACTCTTCAGCTGAGAGGTCACATATTATGAGAAATTATAGGTGAAGCCGAGATCTCGGGGTCACCTATTATAGTAATACTAATTATTTTTATTATAATAATACTAATTATTATTATTATTATTATTATTATTATTATTATTATTATTATTATTATTATTGTTTTATTATTATTATTACATATAAATAAATAATACAAATAAAATATAAAGAAACCTTCAGGGTGACATAAGGATCTCGAGGTGAGATATAGTACTCCTTTATGAGGTTCAGCTCACCTCTTCACCTGAGAGGTGACCTATTATGAGAAATAAAAGGTGACGCCGAGGTCTCGGGGTCAGCTAAAAGGCTCACATCTTACCTTTCAGGCTGCCTCTAAAGTCTCCGTGTGACCTATACTATCGCACCTCCTACATATTTTTACACCGTTACCTCCATACACACACACATACAAACACATACTAATACGTTATCAAACCACACATATATATTCATACATACATGATAGATATTGACTTAATATAAGTTTATATATACATACATATGGTCACGTGGATACAACCTCACAAAAAACTCCGTTGGTATATTATATGTACTACGTCCATATTTACATACACATACCAAAACACTTACATGCACACACATATGTACATACAATATCAATATAAATAAACCAATCACACATGTAAATTAGAAAATTACATCTGACTTGAATAGTTAATTATTAGTGAGTGACTCAGGTTAACCACTTGATAATAAATAAATAATAATAATTATTATTATTGTTATTATTTTGGAACGGCTAATAATAATAATTATTATTATTATTATTATTATTAATATTATTATTATTATTAATACATATAAATAAATAACACAAATAAAATATGAAAAAACCTTCAGGGTGACATAAAGAGCTGGAGGTGAGATATGAGACTCCTTATATGAGATTCAGCTCACCTCTTCAATCAAGAGGTCACCTACAATGAGAAATTAAAGGTGACGCTAAGGTCTCGGAGTGACCTAAAGAGCTCACATCTTACCATCCAGGCTCCCTCTAAGGTCTTTGTGTGACCTATATTATCCCATCTCCTACGTATTATTACACCGTTACGTGCATACACACACGCATACAAACACATACTAATACGTTATCAAACCACACACATATATACATACCTACATGATAGATTTTGACTTAATATATGTTTATATATACATACTTATGGTCATGTGGATACAACTTTATACAAGAACTCCGTTGATATATTGTATGTACTATATGCATATGTACATACACATACCAACACACTTACATGCACATAGATATGTACATATAATATTAATATGAATAAGCTTAATATACGTTCATATATGCATACATTACACTTTTACATGTATATAAACATGTATACCGCACGTACACATATAAAATTATTATTGTTATATTAATAATAATAATTATAATAATAATAATAATAATAATAATAATAATTATTATTATTATTATAATAATACTAAAAATTTATTATTATTATTATTATTATTATTATTATTATTATTACATATAAATAAATAATACAAATAAAATATGGAAAAAACCTTATGGGTGACATAAAGGGCTAGAGGTGAGATATAGGACCCCTTATATGAGATTTAGTTTAGAGACACCCCTAATATAGGTGAACGTTTGGACTTAAGGTGAGGTTCCCTTAGGGACACCCCTCATATAGGTGACCTCAAGACCTCCGAGTGACCTTTAGGTGGGGTGTATTTAAAGAAAAATGGGTGTCTCTAAACTAAATCTCATATAAGGGGTCAATTGTCGTCCCAACGCATCACGCTAAAAAAAGTTTACGTATACATTGTCATTAATTAATGTTTGCTTACTTCAAACTTTTATGATTTTATTATTAGTTTAGCTATAATTTAAATATTAAATTATTTATGATATCATCCGGTTCATAAATTCGGTCCGACCGGTTTGAGCGGTGAACAGGTAAGACAACCGGTTTGTTGTCCGCTCCAATTCTAAAAACGTTGATTATAGTCAAAATTAAAATGATATAATATGGTTTTTTAGGATGGCTTTGCAAAGCTTTTGTGCCGACACTGATAGCTTACCATCCAACACATGTCAGCTACTTCATTGCTAAAAAGCATCTAGATCATCTATAAGCACGGGTACAAGTAAATAAGCAACTAGGATCGAAGCCAAATTTTTGTTGTAATCATAAAGTTGTTTTTTATTTTCATTAAATGGTGAATTGATGACAGAACTAAAAAATCTACAATACTTTTTACAGAATTATGAAAAAGTATTTTATTGAATTATATATAGGGTTTCTAATTGATAGTATAGTTAATTAAAAAGTTGTCATAAGAGTATAAGATGGTGAAGATTTGAAGAAGTTAAGAGTTTAAGTTGTATCTTCAATAGATTTGTGTAATTTTATATGGTGTGAAGTTAAGAGTTTAAGTTGTATCTTCAATAGAGTTATGTAAGTTTATATGGTGTTATTGATTGTTGAATCGAATTGTATATAGTTTTTCTAAATTAGTATAATTATTAATTTGATATGGTGCCATAATTGTGTTATTTTTATATAATTTTCCAGGCTCTTTCTTTATCGAAAAAATAAAAAAATCGACTTGCATTGTGTATGCCATCGTGATATTAAGCCATAGAATTTATTGGTAAGATCTAATAAGATGTGAAAAACTCCGTTACATGTTTTAAGGGCAATAATATTTTGTTTATATGTGCTTCAGTTAACTATCGACTCGCATTTTGCTTGATGGTCATCGCGATTGTAGAGATTTGTTTACCTATTGTTGTATTCGGATTGAAATAATTTTTAATGAGCTGGTGCAAAGTTTTTAAATCATATACATCTTTTCTTATTAGTCGCATTGATATAAGAAATTCTAAGTTGTTTGCCATTGAATATATAAGCTATTAACCATTAAAATAAGGATCACTAATCTTTATATTAAATTGTTCGCTTATGTAAAATTGTTTGCTATTTAGATTAATTTCCTTTCGAAAAATGGAGTCAAAGAAGTAAAGAATGATAAGTAATTGGATAAACCCTAAAAACATTAGGTGTTGTGTTTGGTGTCAAGTTGTTTAAATATATGAAGACGCATTTGACAAGCATTTGTCAAGTGAAGGGATATCATGTTTAATGTATACTAGTGTGCAGGCCCGTGCGATGCACGACCGGGGGAACTTTGGCCGACCCTAACATGATCAGTATGTTTGTATACGTAAAATGGTTTTGATCACACCAGTGCTTGGGAAAAAATGTAACAGTGTAAGTAAATGAGGCCTGTAACTTTTTTTGGCATTAGCAATAGTCATATATTCAGTGTATTTGCTAAAGATAATATACACCATCCATATATAATTAGGAAAACATGTGTAGGTCAAAGTTGTAGAAGTAAGATAGAAAGAGATAGGTTTGTCAGTTTTATGAAAAGAAACCAACATATAGTAACAGACATGAAACATGGCAGTTCCATCCGGCTGGGCACTTTCCTCATCAAGTTGGAAGCGTAGCAACCTGTGTCGAGGAAGGCCCATTGTCTTGAAGAATGTTACCTAGTCTGCTTTCATCCTTAATCGAGGGTAGACGCCGTCCTGCCCGGTCCATAGGATCTTAACGGTAAATTCTGTCAGTCTAAACTTTAGAATTGCTTGATTCTAAACATGGATGTTGTGGTAGCAGCTGGGAACTGCTTAAACAAATGTATAATTTATTATTAACAGAAGACAAATCAGGAAATAATTTACTATTAATAAAACCCAAATTACGCAAGTGTTTTAACTTAGGAGACACATATGTAGAGTACGAGCATGCAACTTAGCATGATATCCATTTATTAATTACTGAATCCATTTATTAATTACTAAATCCATTTAGAGTAGAATCTGTCCAAAAAGTTTTAACTCTCTATTTCCTAAGTGTTTGCGCTATCTACCATTGTGCTATGTACTACCTAGTGATGAGAGAGTTTGAAGGCATTGGTGACATGAGGATGCGTTGTGTGATTGTAAAATGGGTTGATACAATTAGAGATTATAAATGAGGAAAACCTTATAAAACAATATCATAGCGCACCAAAAGAGAAAATAGGCATACAAACAATTTTGAAAGGGCATGATTTCGAATTGCTTAATACTGATTATTTTGTCAAAGAGTTTAAAGAACTGATTTCAAAGGTAGGAGATCATTTAAACATTTTCCATAAAATATAAACTTTTAATCAATATATCAAAAAAGTGGTGGAGTGTTTTCTACATTAACATCTGAAACTTTGTTTCTAACGATGTGCTAATCGTCCTTGAACAACTACTACAGCAACTGTGGAGTCCTTTCAAGCATGGGTTCGGTAGGTGTTGGAAAGATGGGGTGGGTGAAGGATGGGAGAAACAATCATGGCAGTACACGTGTAAAGTTAGTCGAGCAAAAAAGCAAGAACCACATCAACCATTAGACTTGTACGCTGTGCTGCATAAGTGGTACCTCAGGATGCATTAGAAGCTTGTACATTACGCTCAAATGGTGGTACATGAGGTTGTAAAATGTTATATAACAAGTTTTGCTATTAACGCGTTGCAGCTGGAAGCAGCTGTTGTCGTCCAATGATATCCAATAAAAGAAGACTAAGCAAATAATACAACCTAATCCGCAATATATAGTTTACTTGGGATGTCAACTCAATGCAACAAATTTGACACATTAGCTAAACTGAAAGCTAGCTCCACAATACTCGCATACATTATCACAACTGCCAAGATCCACATAACTGCCAGTAAAAACTTTTACATGTAGAAGGCTGTCTAGAAGTGTCTTGATCGAAGTTCAATTTTTTTGCTTACATGGACGAAACAAAATAATACAACCTAATAAACCAAACATTCATTAAAAATAGGACAAAATAATATACACAATATAACACCATGAAAATTAACAACATTAGAAGATAACTTACATTGGAGCTAATTATCCTATAAAACATAGGAAAACTTATTTGTGCATTTGAATGTTGTACAGTACAACCTTTTTAACCTTAACCCTATATGTGTATCGTAAACGAGCTACATTCCTTCAATTATTTTCATCAATATTCTTAAATAACATCGAATTGAACCACCATCCATGCCCATTTGTAAAATAAAAAAAAACCAAATTCCATTCTCCCCCGACTCCATGTACGAATAAAGTGGTAATGGGGTAGTAATATAATAAATCATATAGAATCAATGGATTCGTGGTAAAATCCCTGTATGATGTATTTTAGTACAATTTTTGGCTGATATAGGGTTTGTGGAAGAAAGACATGTATATGTGATATTAGATATTGACTAATTATATACGAGCTAAAGATACATCTAATTTTCCCTACTAATCGAACGTGAATGTAGATGGGGATTCTATAGAAGTCCATCGAACAGAGTTCTTTTTGTATTACTTTGTCCTCTTTATATATATATAGTTATAGTTTCCTACTTTCTAAATTGAATAAATAGGTTTGATTGTCCATCTTTTTGATATATTGGATATCTATATAAGGCATTCTCCGGATAATTCAAATCGAAGCAATTGGATGTCCAATTCGGGCCTATATGACATGACCGATCAATAGAAATACTCCAACACTCCACTATTCCATACATCACACTAGATAGATATCATATTCATGGAATACGATTCACTTTCAAGATGCCTTGGTGGTGAAATGGTAGACACGCGAGACTCACTAAACCCTAAACCAAAAAAGAACCGCATTTAAAATCAGGTCAAGTTCTAATTCTTCAAGTTGACTCTGTGGTAATACGATCAGCCTTATTTGGCTACTCCAGGAGCAACTGTTCATGGACATTATGGGGAAATCCTTTACGAAGGAGATAACATCAATTGCAACGATTCGATAGACGGCTCATCGGGACGCTTTGTATGTTACAGGCTAGCTGTTGTTGCTGCTAACCAACCTGTTCATCAAATGGTGCTCCCAATAATAAGGAACAAAATTCCTATTTCTGAAAAGAATAGGGTAACCCTGGGCACACTCTATCAGCAGGAACATGGTGCTCTCAAGGTAACGCAAAATAAAACTCATTTGGCAATCATTTTACTTTATCTTGATTTAACATCCCTAATACCTATTAATCGCTTCCAGGACCAGGTTTTCTCCTGTGAGGCAACAGTAACAGATTTCACACGTGAGCGTGGCTGGTTCTATGTAGTTTGCACAGAATGTAACAAACGTATATATGAGGAAGATTTTACTTACACTTGCAAAATCCATAGGCAGCAGCACCTAAAGTACATGTACGTGCTCTAATATAGTTCCAATCCCTCCCTCTCTATATGTGATCTAGATTACAATTTTAGTTCTGTTTTTATATTATTTCCTCCTGCTGCTTATACATTGAATGAAAGGCTTTTTCTTTCTCTAAGTAGTGGTTACCCTTATATTATTAACCCTTTGTGTTTCTTTAAAACAGCTACAATATCAATTGTACAATCGAAGATCATACAGGAGTTGCAAATGTTTCCATCTTCGATAAAGGTGTCTTCACTATGGTCGGTGCTCGCTGTTTTGACATGATCACTGTAAAGGGTTGTAGTGACCGCCGTATCTTTCCTGCTGAGATTGAACTGAAGCGTGGAACAAAATGGATCTTCCTTTTGAAGCATGGTGAGCGTTACTCAAATAACTTTATGAAGTTCACTGCCAACAGGGTCTTCCCAGCAGTTGCACCCACCCCACCACCTGTCCTTATGATAGCAGCTGAACCAGAAGCAAATAAGCTCTTAAGTCCCCACTCGCACAATGGCACAATCAAAAGACAGATCGACATGAGCACAGGTAAAAAACACACCACCAAATACAAATAGTACATTACATTTCCGCTCTTTCTAAACTAATCCATGCCTCTAACAGATGAAACTAATGGGAACGGTAAGAAAGCTAAAGAAGAGGCAGGTAAGAATATTATAAATTCATATAAGAAAATATCATCCCCATAACTACATCTCAATTATATCATCCTCTCACAAACCTATGTAGGTCCTAGCGAAGCAGTACAAGAGGAGCAGGTGCTCTGAAACAAGACCCGTTTCTGAGCAGCATCTTTTGGAATCATCTTTTGTGTAGCATTGCTTAATGCCTAGGTACAATAGAAGCAATTCCCTTTTGTAATTACCATCCAAGCCTTGGCTCTTACTATGGAATGGATATGCACAGCAAAAGCCCCTCTCTTTTGTAGTTAACACTCAAGAATTAACATGTACAAATCCCTCTAGACTATATTTTTTGTAAACAGCTAACCCATCTTAGTGATCTGGGTAGCTCAAAACACTTAACAATATCATATCAACTGTGCACTTATAAATGAAGCTGCTACTTTTGCTTGGCTTTGCATATTTCTACAATATTGCAGCATATATATCTTTCTTTTCCACTTACACATTCTATTAGTGAATCCAGATGATCTATGCACATTAATCTTCCTATCTAATTCTAAACAGATGTTTGTATTAACTAGAAACACTTTGGTTCCATGACATAAACTTACATAGAATGATCGCTTATTTATCTCTGCATATTTAATTAACAGATTACAAGCCGGCTACCCCGTCGCGAAGCGCGGGTAGTCTATCTAGTACCATAATTAACCACAAACACCAACAAAGTACTTTTTCCCCTCAATTTAATAAGCAAAAACATATCAAAATAAAAGAATTATACTAATGGAAAATATTGCAACCAAATACTTTAACAAAAGGTTTCATACCAAA
The DNA here is from genome assembly GCA_039602395.1 of Deinandra increscens subsp. villosa. NCBI lineage: Eukaryota > Viridiplantae > Streptophyta > Magnoliopsida > Asterales > Asteraceae > Deinandra > Deinandra increscens. The sequence goes on from JBCNJP010000009.1 coordinate 36,436,009, forward strand.
GGTTGTGTGATTGAATATGTTTTTAAACAACAAATGACCACAAATAAGATTATAAAAAATTCCTTATTATTGATTAGTTGATTACACATGTTGAAATTCAACAAATAAGTACATATAGTATTTAAAAATCGAAACAGCCTCTAGTAGCCAAACTATTAAAAGGCAGAAACAAAATTAATATTAAAAACAAAGGAGCTTTATATTAAGCCAACACTAAAATATAAATTTTAACTTAGTATCCCTGTTAGAAGCATGTGCATCCAAACAGTTATATAAATAAGCATATGGGCATCTAATTTGGGTATAAACAACCAATGACCCGAAATAAGTTTTAAAAATATCCTACTACCGATTTAAACATCTTTAAAAAGAGATGAGTTGGAGTTGGCCATTTAAGGAGTCACCTTCTTCCTTACATTTGCAATTTTTCACCCATCCCCTATTACCCAATTTCAATTTTCTACCCATCACATGTTACCCATTTTTGCTTCCACAAAACTGTCCCAAAGCCACCCCAATTCTATGTCCCATTATCCAATAAACACCTAGCTGCCATCTCCATTGAAATGCCATTTCAAACAAAGTGAACAAAAATACCTAAGGATCATATATGCTCCAAAGACTTGAAATAAAATGAACACCTAGATATGCTCCAAAGAATTGAAATAAATCCACACCTATAGCCTGCAAGACAAAGAAAAAAAAAACCAATGGATTATAAATCATTAGTTCTATTAAACTTCCATACAACCTTAGTAAGTCAGTAAAGCATAAGGTGGTCTAAGAACCAAGTGGCAATGTTTTTTACTATTACTAAAAGTCAACTTCTTTGACATTAAACTAACATTTATATAAGTTATTCCACTATCCTACTTAGATAAACATAAGCAATTCCATAGTATAACCATCTTCTTTTGATCTACATCCAAAACTATATCAACAACTTAGTTTATGTAAACTCAATTCCTCCGGTTGACTTTTAGTAAAGGTCAAAATTGCTCATAGCTGTTGACTTCTATAGTTGACAATTATTTGATCTGTATAACAATTTAAAGTGTCATAATTACTTAGTCTTTAACCTAATATCCAGGCACATTCTAAACAACTCAGCATTTTAAATGCTTAATCATAATTTTCTACTATAGCTTAAGTACAGAAAAGACCGAAATGTTGGCTTGTTTTGACTGAAATGCTGAGTTGTAAACTTGTAATAAGTGAGGCTTGGGGTTAGTATTCAACACAATGGCAAGAACATAAAAATAATAGTATAAACAACAAATTACCTTACAAAGAGAAGCTACATAATTGATCTTTAATATCCAATTTACAGCTACAGCAATTAAAATTATGCCTTTCCCCAACTTGTCTACATATAGCAGATAATATAATCAATGAAGATATGTACTATGATGATGAGAGATTGAGAGGCCACAAATTGAACACATGTGATGTAGCAGACCTCTTGTAAATCCATATGTATTTGTATGATTTCCCATCGTGTAATCGCTAAAACACCATCTGAACAACTACTACAAACAAAAGATTGAAAGAAAAAATACCACACATAATTCAAAGGCACACAATATAAATAGAGCAATCATCACACCATGTAAAATAATATCGCTAATTGCATGGGATTTATTTATTTTTCACTGCTGCTGTTGTTTAATTTGAAGCCTGTTTTGATGCAAGTTTAAACGGATATTACAATTTGAAATAGTTAAAAAGGGGCATTTACAGGGCTGGATTCTCTAAGTTTTTTCTGCGTAATCTTCAATTGTTCGATCACTGCTAAAGCTTGAAGAGCCAGAGGTACAAAGTATGCTCATTTAGTTCCATTTCTTGTTATTGATACATACTTTATCTGCAACAGCCTACACTTGCACAAATTTACTCAATTTAGTGATTACTTGTTGCTTAACCTGAATCGGAAAAAGCCAAATTAACACTTAAGAAAACACTTAGAACAATGAAAATTGCAGCATATGTAATGCATTGTTCGAATTTCATATATATGGGGCTATTATGCGTTTAGGTGGGATCAGTGACTGTGAGTGAGGGAGATCATATGTGAGGGAGATGGGCCGGATGAACGTGGAAGCACACGTTTAAAGCAATCCACAGCCACACAATAGGCATGCTTCAATGGGTTGTACACACTACAAAGAAAGGGCAACATGGCATACATTATGTAGTTGGAACTTGTGTTCAGGGAGATGTACCATAGGTTGTTAAATGTTCATTTGTAGTAATGTAATACCGCCGATCAAACACAACTTCACTTTTACGCTCTCCCCTATCTGACTCTCGCCATCAACGAACACGTGATTTGGTTTTCGCGGAGGATTGTTTCTCCTTCCTCTTTGTGATTCTTCTACTATTTACAAATACATTGGGTTTTATTTTGGGATATTGAGTTGAATTTCCGAACCCTTTTAGGGTTTTCGTTTGTAGAATCGGGTAATTCCTTAGGTAGCGTTTGGTATGCAGGAATGGAGGGTGGAATGAAATGGGCCATTACATTGGAATGAAACATGACATGTTTGATAGCACATTGGAATGAAATGGACTATTACGTAAGAAATGTGGTTCCTTTCATATATAAAGATTTTCATTCCTTAGGGGTAGGGTGTTTTTCTTCCATTCCCTCAAGTAATGGAATGAAAATTTTATTCAACTTCATTTTTTTATTAGAATTTTATGAAAACAAAAAGTTCAAGAATAAAAAAAATACGAAGAAGAATATAAAAATGAAAAAGAATAAAAATAAAATAAAAATGAAAAAAATAATAAAATAAATATAAAATAAAAATAAAATACAATAAATAAACCAAAAAGTAAAAATAAAAGTAAATTTGCAAATTAAAATAAAAATTAAAAATTAAAAACTTAAAATTAAAATATTTATTAAAAATAAATTAACTAAAAGTTAAAAAAATAAAATAAAAACTAAAATAAAACAACAAAATATAAATATAAATCAAATATATTATATTAAACGGAAATGCTGGTAAACTATATTCGATTACTTCGTTTACTAACTATGAAACAACACGAAACAATGATTTATTTCATTCCTACATGACAACCAAACAGGATGATGGATTGGTAATGATCCAATTCATTCCCTCAATCATTCCATTACCTTGTTCATTCCATTCCCTCGTTCATTCCATTACTTCATACCAAACATACCCTTAGTGTTTTCATGTATCCAGATATTATAATCTACTTCGTAACTACATCATGTGCAATAGAGTGATCCATGAACAATTTTTTTATTTCAACTCATGTTTCTTCAAATTATACTTATTCTATGGCTTGCGTGATGCTTGTGGTCTAATTTGATACTTGATTCGATAATTTTGGAGTTTGTATCTAATTGGTATGCCAGACTAAGATATTATATAATTTTTTTATATAAATAAACAAATTATAACTTTTCTTTTACTCTTAAATTCTATTGTATTATGAATCATTATTAAGTGACTATCCATATACCTAACTCCCTTTTATCATTATGTTGTATTAATACATGAGCCCTATAAATAGTGGCTATATGATGTAATGAAGATGAATACATATGAATAATATGAGTTCTATCTAATCTCTATTCTCTCTTTCTCTTCAACTTCATATGTTCTTCTCTCTATACATATTTAGATGACTTGCTAATGAGTTGTTGTTATTCAACACGTTATCAGCACGATTTGATTTTTGAGTTGGATCATCATAAGGTATTGCAACATTAGCTAGTAAAGTTATTTTTTTTCCTTCTATCTTTAATCTCTTAAAGAATCCATATTGTAATTCATATAATCTTGGATTAAATCGAGATTTATATACATGGTTTCAATATTGTAGATAATACTAATTTGAAATGGTAAATATAAATATATAGATAATTTTAAAATATGAAGTGTTTTGAGTTATGATCATAGAATGATGTATTATTTTTTCTACCACTCGTATGTTCTTGATAAAATTAGAAAAATACTTCTTTTAGTGTATTATATAAAACTAGAAATCAAACATAACAATATGATATATGGATTGTGTATATATGAAAGTTAATTTATATAGTTGTTAATATTTTATCTTGCTTATTGTGTTTAATTCAATGTTAAAATATAGTAAGGAAATCATTGTTATTAAAAGTTATATGAGTGTTAGAATTATATAATGTTGAATATGTCATTCTTTTTATAATATTAGGAATATAATGTTTCATATTCATAACATTATATTAATTTATTATGTACTTAATAACATTTTATTACCAACTAATGAATTTGATGTTTGATATTCATCTTCATTAATTTTTAAGAGTTTTATGTTTAATAAACATTAATAGTGATTTAAAGGTATATAGTAAATTTCATTTGTATGTTTTAGCATTTTAGACTTTATTTTAAATTGGTTAATGTTTTACTACTAAATGAGTTTATATAACTCCATATGTTTAGCAATATGAGATGGTTTAGTTAACATGGGTCCTAGTTAACATATACATTGTTTTTGTTATCATTTTATAAATGGCAAGTGATTATATGCAAGTATTTATTAAGTGTTTATATATTAGTTTATTTAAGTTTGTAACCATATTTGTTACCGTTCATTATTATTGAAGGTGTCATCCATTGTTATAAATTAACATTTTTAGTGGGTATTAAATCATATTGTAGATATGATAACTGGTGGTTTTATTGTGAATTTATAATTATTGTAGTGGCATGTGTTGAGAATATTACATACCATGCTTTATATGAACATGTTGAGTGAAAGAAAAAATATATTTGAATGTCATCAATTTTGGAAAAGCAAAGGCTTTGAAAATGGAATACGTTACTATTATCCACTTGTCACTTAGACCAAATTAAAAGGAGGTATGACTACCATAGAATGGTAATACTAGCAAGGCTCATTATGGGTGGATTCATACAATATTGTAAGACTCCAGGTCTATATGTGAGTATAACTCGACGATATGTAGAATCATCTCACAAGGTTTTATGTGGTGAAAATATTGCTAGTAAGGAGATGTTGAATAATAGAACATTCTCTATATTTCACACCTCAAATATGGCCTAATATCATGTGTACTTGTGGCCGAGCCAAATAATGAGCTCCAAATAAAATAAAAAATAACAAGACTCATCTCGTTGGTAGAACCCCATTCCCAGAAGCGAATGTGGACATGTTGCAACATATAATGACCAAAGTGGAAGGCATGGTTATGGTGTTCTTATGTAATGACTAAAGTAAAAGTCATGATTGTGGTCATGGATGAGATTAAAAAATATGGAGAGATTAGCATTGTGTTTGGATTATAAAAACACAAGATCTTTATGATTGATGAACCACAAAATCCCACCGTATGTAAATGAGAGATTATAATTCAACTAGGAACAAGCTAATCTAAGAAGAATAATCGATGAATCAATGGATTTACTAATATCTCAATATTTGGGTACAAACAAGGAAAACACACAGTAAATGTGTATTTTCTGGAATTCGAAGTTACATTGCAAATGAATGAAAGAACTATTTATAGAGCCTCTGAAGTCGCATCTTCATGAGTTGGTCGGATGCACTTGCATCTTGTTCATCTGCAACTGCATCGCTTCCGGCTCGTTCTCTGTGTGACATTTGCTCTCGGGATCCTTATCATCGGAAGTGTAGATGCCAGGTCACTTGCATGTCCGGTCTTGACCTATCCTCATCAATGATGTT
>JBCNJP010000009.1:36442241-36568062 GCA_039602395.1 Deinandra increscens subsp. villosa
TCAATCAGAAAATCAATAATGACATCTCCGGCGGTAATCGTCGTCGCCGCCACGCCAATCAATCTATCTCTTTCCACCGTAAAAAGTCCTGCAACTTCCCCCTTTTTATCCGCTTATTCTCCTGACTCCTATCTCACAATCAGAAACCACATCAACCGAAGATCCAATCCGCTCCCATCGATCAAATACGCGGCGTTGGATTCCAGAACGATAGTCGACAATCCACCGCCGGCGTCCACTTCGGAGGAAGAAGAATTTCAGAAGAAGATTGGAGCTAGGGTTAGGGTTAAAGTGTCGTTGAAAGTTTATCACATACCTAAAGTTTCAGAACTGGATTTGAACGGGAAGGAAGGGAGAATCAAACAATACGTCGCCGTTTGGAAAGGCAAACACATTTCAGCTATTTTGCCTTATAAGATTGAATTCTTTGAGAAACTTAAAGGATGCGGTGATGCTCCTGTGAAGTTCTTTGCACATCTTAAGGAAGATGAGTTTGAATAACTTGATTGATCATTCATGATTTTTATTCAAATCATATTATTAATACAGGATCAAACGCCACTACCATGAGAGAAAGAAGTGATAACCATCTACTGGTCGGTGTTGTTGTTTGGTAAAGTTATCTCTCCGGTTATGGTAACCGGCTCGAAATCATTGTACATACAAATCGTTTGTTCCAAGTTGTTGTAGTGTGAAGCAATTACTTATCTAGGTAATGTATAGGCCAATTTCATTTTTGTTTCTTTGAAATTAGTTTCTTTTGTAGTTTTTGGGAAAGTTTCTTCCAATTCATTGCCTGTGTGTATCACTTACTTATTCATCTGTAGTGTCAGTTAATTTGTAACTACTTTGTGAAGCGATGGTGTTGATCATGATGTCGGTGGTGTGGGGGTTGTGATGTAGCGGTGAAGAAAGGGACCGGGGTCCGGGGAAGAAACTATCACAGAAGACGGTTGTCGGTGATGGATATAAGACTATAATATATTAGCATTTATATTCTTAACAACTTGTAATATGTTAAGTATGGTAATTACAACTTTGAACAACAGAAGCACATCCAAACACAATCTCATAGGGGTGTTTAGAAACCGAATAAAACAAACAAACCGTTTAAACCGGGTAAATTGGGTGGTTTGGTTGGTTTAGAAAACATTTGGTCCGGTTTCCGGTTTTAAATTTCAAAAACTATTTTAAACGGTCCGGTTTACGGTTTGCAAGATTACGGTTTTGAAAAAAACCGGACCGGACTGGTTTTTATATATATAATTTATAATTTAATATATATGTTAATACTTAATATTAACAAAACCCTAAAGGAGCAACGTTCACTTCAGTACTCCAATTAAAAAAAGCGTTCTAGAAGCATCGGAGAGAAAGTCTCGACATCTTCCACAACCAAACTTCCGATTTCCGTATTGAGTATTCCATGATAGGTATATCTTTGTTAGATGACTTTTGGTTTGCTTATAATTAGTGCAGGGGTTATCCCATGATTTTCTTCTTTAATGTTATTTATTTTGCATCTGTTGACCTCCTTCTAGGAGGCTATATATACGTCTGTTCACCATATGTTTAACATATAACAATATATAGAACTTTTCAGTACAAAATCATTTTCATGGTATCAGAGCAGGGCTCTGTCCATTGACTTTCGATCTACTACTCCTGGTAAACATGGCTGATGGAAAAGAAGTCATATCTTCCAAACTGTCAGAAAATCAAAGGTTCAATAACCTCACAAACATCTCAAGTTTCGTGAGTGTAAAACTAAATGGTGAGACCTACCTGTCCTGGAAACATCAAATGGAAACAATCTTGAAAACCATGGGTTTGCTCGATCACGTGTCCTCTAAGACACCGCCATCATCTTCTGACAAAGCCGACTGGGACTGTGCCGATGGCTATGTTTCTGCCTGCATCAATGCTACGCTAGATCCGTCCATCGCTCATCTTGCTATCCGCACCAAAACTGCAGCCGAACTCTGGAAGGTAATCGAAGAAACCTTTTTTGAGCAAGCCTTCGCAAAACGTGCCCTTTATAAAGCCCAGTTCCAGATGATGAGACAAGGAAATCAGAGAGTCTCGGCCTACTGTGATGCTGCTAAGAGACTTGCAGATCAACTTCATCAAGTTGGGGATCCTGTTACTGATGACACCTTGGTTCTTCAGGTTCTCCATGGCTTAAATGAAGCCTTCGAACATATTGTCATTCATGTGGAAAGTCTTGAAACATTACCCTCCTTCAGTCAACTTCGGTCAAAGCTACTCATTCATGAGGAACGCACACATCAAAAACAGAAAGGTATTGCCGCACAAACACCACAAACCGCCATGATTTCTACTCGATCGGCTCCTGTAACTCCTACCCATCAGACCCGTGAAGAGACCAAGTGTCAGATCTGCAAGAAACCAGGTCATGAGGCATCCTATTGTCACTACCGCTACAGCCCTTCAGATCGTGCCTCAAATGGCTTTCGCAACAGGAGCTTTGGTAACAACAATCGTGGTCAGAACTCTGGTAACAACAACCGATTCGACAATCGTGGCCAAGGCCGTAACTTCCAACGAGGGTCTGGCTTTCGAGGTGGAAAAGGTCGTGATCGGTATTTCGCCCCTCAGGCGATGGTTTCTGGAACTAGTGGTCACACAGCCTTCAACAATGGTGAAAATGAGAATGAATTTACTTTTTGGAGTGTAGGTACAACTGAGGATGGAGAAAGCCCATCGTTTGTGAACATCCCCAAAAACCCAGCCACTGACTTTAATTTCAATTCTTATCCTAATAATCAAAACCCTATACCCCCACAAGGACCCACCCCACATGCTATACCCAACCCACCCCCCACTTTCACGCACATATTGCTCACGGCCCATCCAAATTCCCTAAGGTGGCCAACAATTATTTTACCCCAAATACCTTTAGCCCATTTGTTACACCCAAGATTGAATCTGTTGAGAATTTCCAATATGCTAACCCCACTCACACTAGTTTAAACTTTGTTGATCCATGCTACTCTCAACCAACCAGCCCTCCCTACCTTGGCCCTGCCCCGCCTTCATCCAACCTTGCTGACATATGTGAGCATTTAGAGTCCTGGGTTCCTGACTCATGTGCCACCTCTCATATGGCCAATACTCTTTCCATGGTTGATCATGCTACTCCCTATCTAGGTACCGAAACTGTTATAGTGAGTGATGGCACAACTCTTCCCATCACTCACATTGGACACAAATATCTTACTATCTCTTCTCATAAACTTTTACTAAAACATATCTTAATTGTTCCGAATCTAACTAAAAATTTAATTTCTATAACTCAACTTGTTCTTGACAATCCCATTAATGTTGTCTTCTCACAAGGCTCGTCTCATTGCCAAAGGATTTCATCAGACTGAAGGCCTTGACTTCACCGACACCTTCAGCCCCGTCATCAAACCAACCACCATTCGTCTCATTTTATCTGTCGCTTTCTCTCGTGGTTGGGATATTCGTCAGATTGATATTGATAATGCCTTTCTCAATGGTGACCTTCGTGAAACTGTCTACATGGCTTAACCGCCTGCATACGTTGACATCACTTACCCCAACCATGTATGCCTTCTTAAAAAGGCGATCTATGGGCTCAAGCAAGCCCCACGTGCCTGGTTCACCAAACTCTCTACAGCTCTTATTGCTTTTGGATTCACACAATGTGTATCTGACACGTCTCTATTTGTTTACCATGAGGCTTTAGTGACATGCTACGTTTTGGTCTACGTTGATGATATTCTTATTACAGGAAACTCCAACACCTTCCTCACCTCTCTAATCGCCAGGATGCATGCTCAATTCGCCCTTAAAGACCTTGGCACTATTAATTCCTTTTTAGGCATCCAGGCAACCTTTACAGATAAAACCCTACATCTCTCTCAGGAACGGTATCTTCTCGATCTTCTTCAGCGTACTGGTCTCAGTCACTGCAAGCCTTCACCCACTCCTGTCTGTTTTGGAAGACAATTGTCTCGTCACTCGGGGGTTCCTCTACCAGACCCGTGGTTATATTGTAGCACTGTAGGTGCCCTACAATACCTGGTCCTCACTAGGCCCGAAATTGCCTATGCTGTGAGTAAAGTTTCTCAGTTTCTTCAGCTGCCAACTGATCGTCATTGGATGGCTGTGAAAAGAATTCTTCGTTATCTCAAAGGCACCGTTAATCACGGACTCACCATCAGACGTTCATTCAGCTTATCCATTCATGCCTACTCTGATGCTGACTGGGCCGGTTGTCCTGATGACAGACGCTCCACCACTGGTCTTTGTGTTTTTATTGGTCAAAATCTAGTCAGTTGGAGCTCCAAGAAACAACGAACGGTAGCCCGTTCTAGCACTGAAGCTGAATATCGCGCTCTCGCTCAAACTGCTGCTGAACTTCGTTTGATTATGAACTTAGTGTCTGAACTCCGCATTTCACAAACTTGTGCTCCCACTGTTTGGTGTGACAATTTGGGGGCTACATATCTTGCCGCTAATCCCGTTTTTCACCAGAGGATGAAGCACCTAGAGGTTGATCTACATTTCATACGTGACATGGTTCTTGCTCGCACCCTTTATGTAAAATATGTTCCGACTACTCATCAAATTGCCAATGTGCTCACTAAAGGCTTGTCAGCTCATCGCTTTGCTGTTCTTCGATCCAAGCTTCACGTTGCTCCTCCCGTTCAGCTTGAGGGGGCGTGTTAGATGACTTTTGGTTTGCTTATAATTAGTTCAGGGGTTATCCCATGATTTTCTCCTTTAATGTTATTTATTTTGCATCTGTTGACCTCCTTCTAGGAGGCTATATATACGTCTGTTCACCATATGTTTAACATATAACAATATATAGAACTTTTCAGTACAAAATCCTTTTCAATCTTCCTCTTTTGTCGTCTTCGAATCCACGGTTAGATACTTAGATTTGTGACTTAGTTCAGTTTATTTGTTCAAGTCGATACAGTTTCTTGTTTAGCGTCGATCGTGCTCGATCGGTGATGAGATAGATCTTGGAGTTGTATGTAGACCTACCGGCTACCAACGGTCAGATTATGGCACCATGTGTCATGGATTTGCTAATTTTTATGGTTGTTATTTATAAATTGTTTCATATTTGGCTGTTAGGGTTGTAGGTCACGGCTCTTTAGTTCATAAATTGTTTTATATTTCATAAACTTTTTCATATTGGACTATTGGTTCATACAATTGTAAGAGATAATATGGTTGTAATCTGGCCCAAATAAAAAGCCTGAAAATATAAATGGTTTAAACCATAAAACCGGTTAAACCAAACCGGTAAAACCGGTTTGGCCAAATTGGTTTTACTTTACCAAACGGCCGGTTTGGTCTAAAAATATTCAAAAAACCGGTTAAACCAAACCACTGGTGTTAAGATGTGGGTTTTTGAAACCGTAATTTCCAGTTTGGTCTAAAAATATTAAAAAAAACCGACTGAACCGAACCGAACCGTAAACAACCCTACAATCTCATACAACCCGTTTCATTACTGATGAGGGTTTGATTCTGATTATTTGATATCATGTAATCACTTTGAAATGCACATCCCGTTTATGCATACAGTGCTTAATATATAGATATTTTAGGCTTTATATTTAGCCTATGAAACTCTGACGAAAGAAATGTCCAGTGTGGGACTTGGTGAAAAGGAGATCAACTTTCACAAAAGGTCTATTGACCATCTCCTTGAATTAGAAGGTAATATATGTGATATATTTTGTCTGTTCCTTTTATGTCTTTGTTTTTTAAATGTCCTGTTAATATGATTACATGCTCCCATTTAGGGGTGAGCATAATCGGGAAACCAATCGGATTCGGCAAGCAACAATGCGGCTGTCCCGTTCACAAAAATGAAAACATACCAATCCACCCGACGCAACCTGAAATGCACGATTGTCAACGCCATTGGAAGCAGCTACAAATTAAGTAAGTACCTACAAATATGCACATAGAAACAATTAACACAACAAATTGTCAAGTACAATGTACACTAAAAAGTTTAGCGAATAACCAATTACCCGCCGACACTACATTTTTTTTCACGCTGGACAAAGGCACATAAGTCAAAGTGATGATACATGACTTTTCCGACGTTACATTTTTTTTACGTCGGAATCAATGTTCTAATGGTACATTTTTTTCCTACCGAAACCAAGGAAGAGGTAATTAACAAAGAATAAATAGCTACCAAATTGAAGTAAATACAAAAAATTAACTTACACGATTTAGGAGATGGCGGATGGGGGTGCAGAGAGTAAGCAAATGAGGTTTGGATGGGTTTATATAGTATTAGAAAATTATGATGATTAATATGATATTTATTGATTAGGAGTTGCAAGAAACCGTTGGATTTATATCATGATTATATAAAATTATGATGATTAATAATGAAATTGTGATAATTAATGAGATTTATTATTTAGGAGACCCGATGGGTTTTGCTTTATTGATTATTATTTATTGTTATTATGTTTATTAAATAAGTATATTTATGATGATGATGGTAAAAGTAAAACACAATAGGAATAGGTAATTACACAATAGAAATCGGGTAATTTTTTTGATAAAAATGCATTTATGTTTTAACATTTATGATTTAGCATTTATGAAGGTGCAAAATAGTGCATTTTCTCAACTTTTATATATATATATATATATATATATATATATATATATATATATATATAGATTCTACAATAAAAAGTAATGTATTTACAATTTTATTTATTTAGTAGTTTAGCACTTTATATTAGTAATCATAGTTTGGGATGATTGAAATCTGGTTTATCATGTTTTAAACATGTTTACATTTGATTTTTGGTGTATTCACTGTTTACGTTATATTACATTTGAAGTACAAGTTTAGATACATTAAATCAATGATACGAATAACTTCTATCTTAAGTGTTGGTGTTGGTTGTTGTCACCGCTGAACACACATAGACTGCATTGCAAATTCCTATCGGGCACCATCACGCTAACATAAACGAATGCCGCGCCGTCATAATACACAAACACAAGACAAATAACGCCGTATGAATTGCCGCCGCCGTAACGCGCGGGCACTATGCTATTATATATATATATATTCTATACCCTTAACAAAATGAACTGATAAATCCAATAAATGCCCTTATTATATTCATCAAGCATACTGTACAAGTGCTTATGCATGTGTGTGAAAAAGAGCATTGTGTACAAGTTCTAATGCCTGGGTTTTATCTCCAACAATCGAATCTTTTGATTATCTTCTTCATAAGAGGAAAAGCGATACCTGGTACATCTCACCATACCTGCTTTCTCCTTCATCAAATCTAATTCAATATGATAACGAGAGAAGAGAGAGAGGGAGTCACCGTGATGAAAATAACCGATTGGCAGAGACGATGACGATGTCGACTGCTTCATCCGCTAACAAGCTGCTTATACCGTCACCAACGACGTTGACGATGACGGCGGCGCGGCATCAAACCCTCGCCATCTTCCAGGTATCAATTTATCCTATATATAATCATTTTACAATACCGTTTCCAACTTCCGTCATTTCATCTCCATTTTAGTCATCATCGGATTCGTTCAGCGACAATATCAAAAAGAGAGAAAGAGCGTGGATCGGAGGTTTACAAACCCTTTAAAGGTGTGTTTCTTCTACCGGTCGATCTTCTCCTATTTGGGTTAGTAATTTACGGTTGTTTTTAGGTAAGTTTAGGATTTATATTGGTGTTGATTTTGAACTGAACTGATTTTCGTATACATGTTTTCTTCTCTCATGGCGGTAGCGATATTGGGTTAAGCGGCAACAAAGTCTAGGGTTTTTGGTACTTCGAAAGATTTATGCCTTATGATGGTTTGTAGGCGCTATTGGTTGAGGCTTTAATTTGGTTCATCAAGAAGGACATTCGCATCCTCATGCTCTTTATTGCGGTAAAACCAGATTTAATTTTTTGTATTATACACTATGTTACTCCCTCTGTTGGGGAATTTATATCTTTGCCTTCCGTCCTATTAGTTTCTTAGCAAGTGATTCAAATTGTTATATTGATGCATCAAATCTATCTGCTACAATTTTGAAACGACATTCGGTGTTTATATATGAACTCTATGATCAAAAGTTGCAACTTTTTCTTCCAAAATTCCTTTACCCTTTCAAATATGAACTCTACGATCAAAAGTTGCAACTTTTTCCTCCAAAATTCTTTTACTCTTTCAAATTATGTAGGCTTTAGACAATGTTACACATATTTCAAAATCAGGTTATAGTTTACTCAAGGTACCTAACTTTATTTCACCTTTTTTATTTTCTTTAATGTTTCTCCTATTTGTCCATACAGGTTATTAATTTACTGTTGTTTTTAAGTAAGTTTAGGGTTTATATTGGTGTCGATTAGAACTGAACTAATTTCCATATATAGGTTATCGATTCCAAGTTTCCTTCTCTCATGGCGGTAGCGATATTGGGTCTAGCGGCGGCAGAGTTTCAAGAACATAAATATTGTTTCTTATATCACAATTCATGCAACCCCATCTTCTTTGCCTCAAGGAAAGCCTCATCTTTCAAGATCATGATCATTTACAAAAAAATTCTCTTGATTTGTTGTGCGCAGAATTGTTACTGCTTTTGTTTATGATAATTGATACATTTGTGTAATTTTATGTGGAAGTTTATTCATTCAATGGCCTACGTGCATATATTTTATAGTTTTGTATGTGAATTGTGTTCTTTTTGTTCTTTCTTTTGGGTTTTATTGCGACTTTGTCTGTATCTTTTTTAATACATATGTTTTGTTTGGCAGGTTTGCTCGTTGCTATTCTTTTCTACATCTATGTTTGTCTTGGTAAGTCTATACTTTTTGTTTGCTATTTAGCTTCTTGGAGCGGTTTGTAGTAGTTTCTGTGACTATTCATTTGTTATTGTTTTAATAGGTTCTTTTCTTCAACATCTTTGTTGGCTGGAATTTCTTTGATACGATCACGTTTGTGTTGGTAAGCTTTTATCATTTATTTGCTATCTAGACTTCAAAAAGATCAACTTAAAATTATTTAGCCAAAATAGGAACATGTCAAATGGTTTGAAAGCCGTTCAAAGTTTTTCTTTAATATATACAAGTAATCAAGCCCGCGCGTTGCTGCGCGTTGCTGCGCGTTGCTGCGCGTTATTAGAAAGTGAATACACACATTTTAGATATAGCATACGTTCTTTAAGAACAAATACATTGTTAACCAAGAAAAGCAAAGTAACGTATCATACTCTTATAGAAGTTAGTTAGTTAACTATATAAGATTTATCTATATTTGCTAAAAATATTCATAAATTGAAAAGTCAGTTAGCAATACTTATAATCAATGAACATGTTTTTATATGTTTATTTTAATGTAAACTACATGGCCACCAAAATCCTTTTGTTAATGGAATGATTTAGTGAGTTTTTTGAAATTGTAAGAGTTAGAAGCATCCCATGATTATCTGCAGAGATCATTTTGATAGGCTCATATGTTGTCTGACATTAAACATCATAATTTGAGTTTGAATAACGCTAATGAATTGTCATAAAAATTAATACATTCAAAATAAACTATTAAAACACAACTAAAATAGGCAATTAAATCTCCTTGGAGGTACATATGCATTACTTATTTGGAAAATCTCCAATAAGTTGGTTTTTTCTTAGAGTATCTGTGATTCAAAAACGCAAAAACAATAAATTGTGATGTAAAAATGACAAAAACTAAATTATCTTGAACACAGTAACTTATAAAAAAATAATTTTCACCTCAAGGTTACTTCCATCTAGATAAGTCTGCCAAGAAGGTATCAACTCCACAATATAATCACTCACACATAGAAGCCATTCAATTTCTCTTCGCCACATCGATATTTTTTTCATGGCATACAGTTTCAAGCCACATTATTTGTCCAAAAGTGTGGCTGAAATTTTAAGAAGATTACCAAAACAAAACAATACTTAAAAAAATGTAACTAATTGAATTGTTCATATTTTGTCTTACCACATAGATTTGTAATTGAATTCGAGATAGCCAAAGCTGTACAAACATATCTTTTTCAGCATCAACTTTGAGAATCTTTTCATGATCTCAATCTCTACTGAAAAAACACAAATCAAACATAGAATTCATCAAGCAGGGTGATAGTAACTATTGTTAAACTTGTAAACTGGTGTTAAGATGTGGGTTTTGAAAATGATTATCTGATCATTCACATCCAAACACCCTGAAACACATTTGACAAATACATAGAAAAATCCCTAAATCTAATGTAAAAAGTAAGAATCAGAGAACAAAGAGAAATTTAACAATTTTAGTTGTCAAAATAATACAGTGCCCAAGAAATGTCGCACCGGGTTAATCCATGTTGAAGATTAAAATGAACTTATCTATCGTAGTTATAAAAAAAAAGCTAAAAATTAAAGGAAAATTGGATTTAAATAATCCCAACTTTTGAGTGTTGACCGGCAATAATCCCACCTTCAATAATCACTCCCACTGGTCCCAACTTTCACCCTATTTACTAATATTGGTTCCACCGTTAAAAAAATTAACATCGTTAAGTCTTGCTGACGTGGCAGGTGATGTGTAATTTTCTTTTGTTTTTTTCTTGTTGACTCCATGCCACATCACCATCTTCATCCTCACACCATTCTTCCACCCCACCACCACCACCACCACCACCACCTGCAACCCTCCCCACCACCACGACTTGTGGCCACCAGTTGGACTAAAGAGGGCCAGCGAGCCTGGTCCTCCGGCGAACCCCCGACGACGTCATACGGCGGTGATATGGCGTTCTCGTTTCAGAACTTCCGGCGTGCTTGTTTCTCCGGGTTTGAGGAACAGATCCAGCAACAGGTCGGTTGTTTTATTCTGTAGTTTAATTTTCAATTGTGGAAATGAATTTAATAAACCTAGTGAATTAACGTGATTGATTTTTACGTTCCGAATTCACGCGAAAACCAAATAAGTTTTCAAACGAATCAGAGTGTTCATCCTGACATAATTGTTAACCGGGAAAATTAGTTCATCCGGGAAAAATGTTCATCTTGATTAAACTTATCATCTAGGAATTCAAACAAAAGCTTCCTCATATACAAACCTATAACTAAAATCTTTGACCAGAAGCATAATATTGATCAGACCAACTCACTTGCTTGAACCGGAACATAACATCAACTCATCTCTTTCGAACAAAGACACAACACCCAAACGGACGCTCCATTGAAAGATATTCATACTTAAGAGAAAGATAAACCTGACCTGAAGCATGTTGACCGGAAATACGTGATTCCGGTGACTTGAACTCGAATCGAAGCTTTTCTTTGTCAGAGAGAGAAATGGTGTTTTTCGGAGAAGTTTTCTCGGAACTCAAATCTATGTCAACTGGAAGAGGGTTTTTTCGGAAAGGATTTGTTTCGGAAATCAAAGTTGTGTCGGAACCATGAAGTTGTATCGGACCTTCAAGTTGTTTCGGAAATCAAAGGAACGTAAAAATTAATCACGTTAGTTCACTAGGTTTATTAAATTCATTTCCACAATTGAAAATTGAACTACAGAATAAAACAACCGACCTGTTGCTGGATCTGTTCCTCAAACGCGGAGAAACAAGCAAGCCGGAGCATATCACCGCCGTATGACGTCGCCAGAGGTTCACCGGAGTGCTCGCCGGAGGACCAGGCTCGCTAGCCCTCTTTGGTCCAACTGGTGGCCACAAGTCGTGGTGGTGGTGGTGGTGGTGGTGGGGTGGAAGAATGGTGTGAGGATGAAGATGGTGATGTGGCATGGAGTTAACAAGAAAAAAACAAAAGAAAATTACACATGACCTGCCACGTCAGCAAGACTTAACGGTGTTAATTTTTTTTAACAGCGGGACCAATATTAGTAAATAGGGTGAAAGTTGGGACCAGTGGCAGTGATTATTGAAGGTGGGATTATTGCCGGCCAACACTCAAAAGTTGGGATTATTTAAATCCAATTTTCCAAAATTAAAAGAAAAATCTTTAGACATAAAATTTCAAGATATCTTACAGATGCATGTCTTCTTTCTTTCAGTCTTCATAGTATCTTGAATGAAATAGGTTATAGAATGCCCACAATTACATATTGAAATTGCTTGAGCGTGTGGATCTTCTACTTAGTCGTAATGAAATCAATGTAAACGTGTAAACCACAGAGAGTAAACACAAATGAGACTTGTATTAACCACAGAGAACCACAGAGTACACTTAGAGAATATATGACACGAAAGCTTAGACCTTTACTGAATACACACACAAGACGCACATATTTATACTAGAGAAACCCGCTGGTCCGAACCTCAAGTTCGGCCCAAGATTCGGCCATGTCCGAACTCCAGGTTCGGCCTGAGTTCGGACCTCAGCAGCCTTGAGTGATTCGTCTTGTATTCGATACTTCACATGACGATCAAGACCATGTATCAACAAACTCCCCCTCGGCATGTGCAGTATCATCTCCTCTATCCAAACTGATATCTTGTATCTTCAATCAAACTCTTCCTCGATCTTGACGATGAGTTCAATCTTGAATACTTGATATTGCAACGAGTGTAATCTCTTTATCAACAATTTTCAGAAGACTTGAAGTTGTGATGTAGACCAAATTTGTAAAAGTTTTAATTTTTGATCGGAACCCGAATCAGATTCAACCGACGTACTTGATTTAGACCAAGACGATTTACGAGTTGATTTAATCGTTGGAGACCATGATTCATAAAAAAATTGACCTTCGTTATCCACGTATTTGGCAGTTTTGTGAATAAATGCAGTCGTCGGACAATCAGCAGCTAGATGTCCCGGTTGACGACATACATAACAAAGTCGTTCTCTAAAATTGTTTAAAAATTGTTTTGATTTATGAGAATCGGATGAATGTTCAGATTGAAAGTTATCAAAGAAATCATCAGAAAAATCATACCTAGGAGATGGACTCCTTGAAGATGAAGATCTTCCAGAATAATAAGAGAATTCTTTCTGAGGTGGTGATTTCTTTGTAACTTTTGCTTTAGGAACCTTGTCTGCTTTCACCGGTTTCTTCGTTTCAACTGAAATTTCCTTCACAACAAAACCGAAACCTTTGTGTTTGTAACCTGAAACCTTTGACGAACTCGAAGAAGAACCTGAAGCTTCTCTTGATTTAGCTTCACTAGTGATTGATATCCTTCAGCTTGTTCTTTTCAATCAAAACTTTTTCTTCGTCGGTTGCAGATGAAGAACTCGAAGCAACCTTATCAAACACCTTCTCATTTTCCAGTAATACAGACTTTGAAACAAATTTTGGAGCTTCACCCAAAGACTTTTCCTTCTTTTTGGACTTGGACTTGTTCTTCTTGGGTGGAGTAACAAACTTGGAATAATCATATCCTTCAGTCTTAGAATCAAGCGGAGCAGAAGTAACTTCAATTAAATCCACTGGTTGAGGAACCAAGTGAATATCATCCTTCTTAGAGCTCTCCGAACTATGATCCTGTTTGTACAAGAAATTTAGCAATGTTGGAGACAAATTGCAATTCTTCACCTGTCTTTTTAGCTCTAAAATTTCCAATTTCATATCATTGATCTGTTGTTGAGCCTCAAACACCTCCTTTTGTGACTTGATGAACTTTGCATTGAGATCATCATATTCATAAGTCTGTAACTTCCTGATCTCACATTCTGCAAACAGTTCTTGAAGAACACTTTCTCTCTTCTGTTTATAGATCTCAACATCCTTAGTTAATACTTCATTCTTGTCTCTGTAAAGAACATTTTCATCTTGAAGCATAGAGATCTTATTTTGAAGTTTTTCTACAGTAACAACAGTTTTAGCAATAAGAGCAGTAGCTTCTTCATATTTTTGCTGAACCGGATAACTCTTCTCAAACAGATTTTCAAAATCTTGAGCGACAATTAAAGCGTCAGCTTTAGCCTTCGCACACTCTTCAGCCAATTGATCCTTTTCTTTCAAAACATCTTCATGAACATGAACCAGCTCATAATACTTCTTTTGAACATCTTCCACCTCTTTCTTGAGCACCACAATTTCTTCAGTTGATAATTGACATCTTTGTTCAAAACCTTCAACCTGCTGAAGCAATCTTTTACACTTAAGACATTCAAACTCGTCAACCTTTGAGCTTGTAGAAACTTTAGGTAATTCTTTTTGTACCAAAGATACACTTGAAGAAGTATCAGACTCAGTTAAAAAGCTATCATCATCAGCATGTTGAACAGTTAAAGCAATTGAGATTGGAGTATGATTCTTTTTAACTGCTGAATCTGCATTCTAGGCAAATTCATCTGGATATCCAATCATGAGCAAGAGTAGCAGAATTCTGTTCAACCTTTTCAGCTTTACTTGATGGATGGAAAACTAAATGTGCATGCTGACCAGTCTTCAATTTACTTTCTACAGAACTTGGACATTCTCGAGCAAAGTGACCATAAACTGAACACTTAAAACATTTCACCTTAGATTTGTCCAATCCAATCTTCCCTTCCTGATTCAGTCTCTTCTTACCAGTTCTATTGAAAAATTTCTTTGTTCTACGAACCAACATAGCATATTGCCAATTTAGATCCATTTCCTCCAAATGATTATAATCAATCTGATCGTAATCTTCATTTGCTAATTCAGCATTACTCACGGAACCAATGATAACACCAAAGTATGAAGATACTAATGCAGATATCAACGCATTATAATCATCGACAGTTTGAACAGACAATGCACTTTGAGTCGAAGAACTTGGAATTGACACAGTACAACCAACAGAAGAATAACTTGGAATTTCAGATTTACCTGCCAGAAATTCTGTAGGAGGAGCAAAACTAAGAATATTAGACTTCCCAGCATTCATTGTAGAGTCATTCTCACCATGATACACTACAGGATTCTGAATTTGTGTAGGAAGTGATTTATTCACCATTAATTCCATATCTCGAGCCTGAATTCTTTGACCCAAATCATTGAAAGACAATCCTGAAAAATCCTTATCGTGAGTAATCCCTTCTCCCATTTTTCAGGCAAAGCTTCCAAGATCTTTTCTTTCATATCAACCTCTTCTTTAGTAAGATTCACCAAACGCATTTCACTCATCAGATGAGCGAATCTTGCAATCAGATTGGGAATCGTTTCATTTTGATAATGCTTAAAACTATCAAACTCTTTCTTCAAAACCTTTTGTCGACTTTTCTTATATTGGTCATTGCCTTCACATCGTTTTTCCAAAGCATCCCATAGACTTTTAAATGTGTAGTTACCAGCAAATTGATGAAGTAACTCTTTAGGCAATGCCATCGTTAAAGTACCATATGCCTTTTTCTCAGCTTGATAAGCTTTCTTTTGTTCAGATGACATTTTTCTTTGAAGAATAGGTTCACCAGTTTCATCTTTCGGATAAACATATTGCTCAGTGAAAGCTAACCACATATCAATGTCATTTGTATCGACAAACGCTTCAAACCGTTTAACCCAACTATGATAATCTTCCAATTTTAGCAATTTGGGAACTTTCTCACTTGTTCCGATTTCATTATCATAATTCATCATTGTTTGCATCGTAGCTTGAACTGAATTTTGAATAGCCGCGAACGCTTGAAAATCGGACATTTTTAAAAAACTGGTTACTGTTCACTCCGAACCTTGTCCAAACCTCCTCCGAGCTTAGTCCGAACCTAGGTACGCCGAACTCTCTCCGAACCCAACCTTCGGAAGAACAAATCAACAGTAACTCCGAACTTGCTCCGAAAAACCACCGAACTCTCTCCGAACCTAGACCGATCCCTCACCGAACCTAGATAAAGACCGAGCTTCGTCCGAACCTCGAGTTCGGAGCAGTTACTCCGAAGTTGTCCGAACCTCAGGCGAGACAGATTTCACTCGACGTCATTTTCTCGATTTTCAACGTTTTTGACTGGAATTTTTGACAGAAATTCAAGCAAACTTGATAGAAACAACTCAGGAATGAATTTTTGATTAAAAGCACACTCGAAACAATCAAACGAACTAAAAAATGATTGATATTTTCGCAAAAACGTGTATTTGAACTCAAAACTCCGAGAAACACTGATTTCCGACTAGTAGAGCAAACCAAATGCTCTGATACCACTTGAAATTGCTTGAGCGTGTGGATCTTCTACTTAGTCGTAATGAAATCAATGTAAACGTGTAAACCACAGAGAGTAAATACAAATAAGACTTGTATTAACCATAGAGAACCACAGAGTACACTTAGAGAATATATGACACGAAAGCTTAGACACTTACTGAATACAACATAAGACGCACATATTTATACTAGAGAACCCGCTGGTCCGAACCTCAAGTTCGGCCTAAGATTCGGCCATGTCCAAACTCCAGGTTCGGCCTGAGTTCGGACCTCAGCAGTCTTGAGTGATTCGTCTTGTATTCGATACTTCACATGACGATCTGGACCATGTATCAACACATACTATCAAAAGAGTCATTAGCGTCTCCAATGGTGCAACCGATGTCCTAGAAAATGCCCCAGTTATTGCACCACTAATAAAATGTCTTTACGTGCAAGAATCAATTAATCCAACAAATGTAGCATGTCCAAGATTGTTATTTTGAGTATCTTCATTGGTCCAATTGATGTGTTCCTAAAATAATAAACAAACAAATATTAGATTCTCACATTATAAATCTTGCAAATTCAATCCATTAACGTTGAGATAAAACCTTCATATTGCAAAATGTGTATGAACCAATTTCTGTAATAAAATATAGCCATCCTAACTTTTATCCATGTAGTCCATTGGACCAAAGTGCATCTGCTTCAAAAGACAAATTCGATCTCCTTAGGTAAATCAAACAAATAACAAACTATAATTCCCTCTAATCTATTAGCACTATCATTTAGAAAATTATCAGAAAAATAAAGTAATAATCCAATTAAATTTACATGTGAGTAATATGCAAGTTTTGTACCCGAAACATCAGAAAAGCAGAGTCAGTTGTTGAACTTGAGACAATTTTGTCAAATATGCAAATGTATGTGGTCTTCGAATTAGGGGTGAACCCACCAAAACCACCTTTAGCCATTTGCCCTACACTTGAAAAAATAACCATTCAAATTATGAAAACTCTATATCTATGGGAAACCAAAGAACCCAATTTCTAGAATTTAGAACCAACCCATCTCCTTGATTTTCAAGTGGTTTCTTTGCATTAATTAAATCAATTAAGATTCCCTTTCATTTCGTGAAATATAATGTAAGCAAATAGATATGAATGAAATTAAAATGCTAAATTTCCAAGTGAACTTTAGATTTTTCCTTTATGGAAACATAATCAATTTGAATAATTCATATATACATGAAGAAAATTAATCAGGGCAAATGGGTTAGTCAGTTTTAGATTAAACACGGTACTCTACGTTTCCTCTTTCTCACAATCCAAAACTGAAAGAAAATGAAACAAATCGGAGATTGAGTTAACCTTACTCGACGATTTCTGAGTCTTCATCAACCAGTTTGAAGGCACCGACTTCATATTCCGTCATTGCTGCCGTTAAATACATCGTAAAAAAATATCAAAAAAACAACCGCTCTATTAATTTTTCTTTCTCCTCATCCTGTATTGCTACCGTCGAACACAGAAATTTAGAATTGGAACACATAGAAACAATATCACAGACAAAAGAATAATTACCTTGGTGGTTTGGTAAAGGTGAATGTTAGGGTTGATAATTTTGGGAGGGATGAAGGGAGACGGTGAAAATAATCGGAGTAAAATAAAGGGGAAATGGAAATGAACTGATTGATATAAAGGATGACGATGGAAGTTAACAATTGCCGTAATGGTTGAGATGCGATGTATTGAAGTGATGGCGGCGCAGAGGTGGTGAAGGATATGAAGAAAGCGGTTGGTATTATAATATTAAGATTTATTATGAAGAAGTTGTAATTTGTTTAGTAGAATAATGTATGTATATTCTTGAAAGTTCGAGATTTCATATAATATCATTCTAAGTTTCATACTAATTCATCAATTCTTTAGTTTTTGTTCGAAAGAAATGAAAGCTCTATTTTTGAAACTCTATGTAGACAAACTCTATGTAAATTCCATGTGTGCTACGAATGTAAGTAGCTGCCACATGTAGTGGCCTGCAAAATTATGGTGCATAGTAGGGATATATGGATAAACCTGTCTGATTGGATTTGGATCAAAAATATGGGTAGGATGCAGGCTGCTATGATAGGTGTTGAATTCACAGCTTGGGCCGGGTTTACTTTGGAAGTCAAATTGTTAGTCCATGGGGTCAATATATGAGATGTTATATATGGATCTGGTCCAAATGATGGTTAATTAGATGGGCTTTTGGGCTTTGATATCTTGGTTATATTAATAAGATAGTGTGCGAATAAGTATTGGGTTTTTCATCTTTGCTTTTATGGTGTTGGATTTTCATATAAATTTGGTTAAAATATGGTTGCTTATTGAGTTTGGAAATGTTTTACTTAGATATAGTTGGTTATTTTGGGGGGTAGGTGATGGGAGTTTGGTTTTCTTCTGAGGACATTTCGTTCATTATGGTACATAGTTGCATGGTTTATGTACAACATTCAAATGCAATAAGGGTGTTATTGAACACTAATTAATATTTTGAAACTTGAGTTTATAATTCTTTCTCGCAATATTTGTTGAAAAGGGTTTTGGTGGTTGCAGAAATGCAAGGGATTGTCAAGCCACAGAGTTCGTTTGGAATGACATCCGATAAAGTATCGATCTGCATTTTTTTCAGGCTTAAGCTCTTTCGGGTCGGCTTTCGCCCGCCTTTCGGTGTCCTTCCCTTTCCCTCGATTTCTCAGCGTAATTGTCTTGGATTGTTCTTTAATGCACCTACAAAAGAGGTTCTCTCTTAATTTTGTCCAATTTTAGACATACCATTTAACCACAGGGAACCATTGATCATTTTCTAACCATGTATTAATTGTCTTTATTACATGGGTGGTTTTGTTTCTGTTGCTACATAATGCCTTGGGAACAACGACCTTAAACATGGGTTTTCAAAAATACCATCGGATAGCATCCATCGCGAAGCGCGGATCGCAACATCTTGTATATATATATATATATATAGAGGAAGGATAATATGAAAACCTCTCCGAGTTTGGAAAACCGTGAAAACCAAGCTAAAAAATTCGATTTTTGTTCCCATTTTTTTATGGTGATTCTCTAAGTTAAAAAGACCCCCTTTATGCAAAAAAAATAAAAAAACGCCTAGTAAAATTTTTAAAAAAAATATTTTTTAAAAATATTTTACTAGGCGTTTTTTTTTATTTTTTTTTATTTTTTTTGCATAAAGGGGGTCTTTTTAACTTAGAGAATCACCATAAAAAAATCGGAACAAAAATAGAATTTTTTAGCTTGGTTTTCACGGTTTTCCAAACTCGGAAAGGTTTTCATTATATCCCTCCCCTATATATATATATATATATATATATATATATATATATATATATATATATATATATATAGGGTTAGGTTCAAATGAGAACTTTTTCTTTTGAGAACTTTTGAGAACCAATTTGGGCCACTAATTTTCAAGGGGGGAGCATTCAAATTCATGGGGGGGGGGGGGGTTCCATATATATATAAACTAGTGGCTAAGATTAGTTCTTTTTAGTTCTCAAACCCAATTAGTTCTCAAATGATCCTCTCCCTTATATATATATATATATATATATATATATATATATATATATCATTTTGGTAATCTAGGTGTACTCTGCAAAAGTACTGTTAACCTTCACGTCATTATACATGTAAGATTTTATATATATATTTTTTAAGCCACGTAGGATAAACTCTTAATTGTTATCGGGTGTGTTTGAACGTGGAGGATTTCTATTGTCTCTTCTACTTGTATTGTTCCAGTACCTCTCTCTCTTATTCACTCAATCACGTGTGTCCCATTACTTCTCTCTTATTCATGGCCTAGATCATCATCTCTCTTCCTTGAAAATCTTTTCGTTTTTCTCTCTGCAAGAATTTTATCTTTCTCTCTCTACTTCAACCAAGTCTTTCTTCTTATCTCTCCCCTCTCTAATTTGAACATGTCGGATATTTGCTTCTTTGCTTCTCTCTTTAAGCTCCCCGTGGCGTTGAAGTGACCATTTTGTTGCTCCGCTCGCCACGTCGTTGCTCCGGTTACGTTGAAGCCATGACTTTTGTGTTGCTTTTCTGTGGAAGATCGCAAGGATACATGAAATCCCTTCGGTTTTATGTTTGGATTTTAGGTTTACATAAAATCAGATGAAGAAGGATTGTGGTTTCTGGTGACGAAGTGTTTCAAGGTTTAAGGGCTTTGTCGCCGCTGCCCTGGTTTCGATGACGGCTTCTGGCTTTGGCCGAGGTTTCCGTCAATCGTTGATGCGGTGGTGCCGCTCTCAGATGTTTTTGGTGGCTTAATTTGCTGTCGGACGTTTGTGTCGTTTTTGTGTATCGGATCTGAGTTACTAATTAAAATTATGTGCAGACTTATGTTCTATTGTTAAAAAAATATCTGGTCCCGATGCAAATTGAGATCTCTATTGTTCGTTTTGGCTGCGATGAACCTTTTGGTTCTAAGCTGGATTTAGCCGTGATGGCTGT
This sequence comes from Deinandra increscens subsp. villosa, assembly GCA_039602395.1. NCBI lineage: Eukaryota > Viridiplantae > Streptophyta > Magnoliopsida > Asterales > Asteraceae > Deinandra > Deinandra increscens. Next base: position 36,462,897 of record JBCNJP010000009.1, read on the forward strand.
GGTGGTATTGTTTCTAATTTTGTGCTTTTCTTTCAAGAATCCTTTTCATGTTGAGCTACAATGACTTACGGCAGTAATTCGGGCGTTCTTTTATCTTTTTTGGTTGCAAATTAGTTTGCTTTGTTCCTGATGAAATGAGGGTTATTAATGCTGGCAGTGATCGTTTGTTCTTGATGAAATGAGGACGGTTAATAATGGTAGTGACGTTTGTCCCTGATCAAGTCGTGCTGACGATGATGGCTGTGATGATCTTATATTGTTGGAACATCAAGATATTCCAGACCGGTCCGTTGACTGAGTGACGATGACGACATTCAATGAATTTAATCTAAACGGGTCAAGTTCTCTAAAAAGCGAGGATTTCGTGGATTTAACTTATTCTCTGAGTTTGAAGTTAATGACGTGATGAGAAATATATTTTAGAGGCGAGACCGAATTTATCCGTGGGGTCCATACCGCGTTGGTGATTAAATTAAAAGAATTATTATTTAATTGTTTTAATTTTCTTTTAAAGAAACATGTTAAAGAAAAAGAATAAAGCTGGTGGGACGCATCTGTCATTTACATGCACCTTTTCTTTCTTCTCATTATTGAAATCGCAGAAACCCAGCTCCAAACTTCCGGCCAAACTCAGTTCAATTCGGCGACCTCTAAAAAGTGTCCTTAGTGGACTTTGTTATGGCTTAGCGGACTTAAATAATTGTTAGCGGACCTATCGGGTTGTTCCTAGCGGACTTGTCTCCGACAGGACCCTAGCGAACTTCTCATAGTCTTAGAGAACTTCTCGTGGTCCTAGCTAACTTCTCACGGTCTTAGCGGACTTGTTCGATTCAAATGGACTTGTCGGGGCGTTTTCGGAGTTTTCGAGTCGGTGAGCCCCTGTGTATAAACCTAGTCTTGTTGTGTTCGTGATGTCGAGTGGAGAACAATGGTGCAATTGGTTTTGAGTTTCGGCAAGTAACTCGACCGGAATATAGGATCAAAAGTTCACCGGAGATACTCACGTTCTCAAGGTTGCGTTTTCTGTTTGAGAAGATGCATGACATCAGCATGACGTCATGCTGATGTCAACAAAGAATATGGTTAGTGCTGGGGATTTCAAGAATTATAGAGCAACAACGGGATAGAATCTGAAGTCGTGTTTGATTCACTTTCAGATCAAACAATTGGAGTGGATACAAAAGATTTGATCGGATAAAATCAGATTGTGATTTCAAGATTTCTATATGGAATTTTGATTGCTTTGTATTTGACAGAATCATAGAATACGTATTCAAGAGTCTGAATACGTAATATTAGGGTACCATCATCTATGTCTAACTGCCAGATATTTAATTATTTATTTTAAACGAATTTACGCATTGAGTACTTCAAGTTTCAATAAATGCATTTTGGTCCGAAATAAAATTCTAATGCATTTTTATGAAACAATTGGTTCAAAATAAATAATTTCCAAGCTCGACCCCAGCCAGGGGCTCTGCCCTTTGGACCCCGTTTCTCTCGTTAGTCCCGATGACATTCAAGCAAGCGTGCACTCTTTCTTCAATGTCATACGCAATCCTCAATTACACTAAGATATACAACAAACCTCCCCCATTTTAGTGTAATCATAGATTAACTAACTTGTTCACAACAATCAAACAAGCTAATGCATAAATGAAATGTCGCGATGATTGAATTTCACATTAGTACATCACACATTCCAAATATTCGGTATCAGAGTGTCACTTAGGATTGAACCCATAATATCCATTTTGAATACATGAAGATAATATACACATTAGTTTACATACATAAATCTAACTTGACACTATATTTTTACTAGCCTGTGTCCCTATCCTTCATAAGCATATCAAAGCCAAGTCCCAGCTTCTTGAAGCAGCTAAACTTCATGCTCATATAGGTAGTTCTTTTATTCTTGCATATGCATATACAATTTTTCAAAAGAACTATTAAGAAGATATACTTCAACCTCCTTAACTTGCAGAACCGAACACATACCCTTGGGATGATACTAAAAATGTGTTCCAATCTCTAGATGTTAAGTTTTCCACATTGAATTCAGCACCTAACGTCATATTAGATGGGAATTGGTATCTTAACATGAGAGATTTTAGGTGGACTTTAAACCCATCCATTTAGCTGATTTGTTAACGAGATCTCTTCCTAACCTTTTGGTTAGATGATCAGCTACATTTAGCTCAAAATTTACAAATTCAATAGATATCACACATTTCATGATTATTTCTCATCATACTATGTCTAACACCTAAGTGTCTAGACTTCTCATAGTTCATTTGACTATGAGCCTTGGCCTAGGTAACTACACTATCACATCTGATAGAAATGTGTGAATCTCACATATTAAATTTCCGAGCCATTCAACTTCTTTACCAACTATTTATGAATCTATAAATTCAAATTTTATTTTTAAACTCTTGATGTAAGTCTGCTTATTAGAAGCCCGGAAGATAGCTCCTTCACCAAGAAGGTATATTCACCCACTTGTCGAAGAATAATCGTCCATATTCGCTATTCAAGTCACAATAGAATTCCTTTCTAAAACTAAAAGAAAATCTGAGTAACACAAACCATAACCCATGGTTCCTCGCAAAGATCTAAGCAGCCTATTCACTTCTTGCTAGTGTTGAGCACTAGGATTACTAGTCAACATGCTCAACTTACTCACATCATAAGTTATATTAAGTCTTATGCTAATCATAGCATACCTCAAGAATCCAATAACCTTGAAATATTCCAATTATGAAACAGGATCACCAGAATTAAGCATAAAGCTAATATTAGGATCTGTGGGAAGACTAACAATAAACAAGTAAAGTGGTTGAAGTTCTTCTACACATTGTCAATGTTACAAGACTGAATCATGGTCTTACCACCATCACTCCTTTTAATCCTTATTCCAAAGATCAATTTTACCTCCCCCATATACCTCATATCAAGTAAGACAACAAAGATTTATGTGTCTTATCAACCTGATATGGTCAGTACCAAAATTAGCTTCCCTATACATCTTAGGATTCTTCTCAATATTAAAGCAATATTGATACTCATGTTCAACCTCTTACTCGGTTCCTTCTGTCACACCCCAACCGACGGCGGGAACGTCGGGGCATGATTAGATTGCCCATAAGCACATGACAACTAATTTAGTGACAATACTTAAATAATGAATTTCATTGATAACATTAAAAGATAAACAATGCACCACATATTGATAATAAATACAATTTATTTGTTAATCTAGGTCCAAAAGCCCTATGTGATAGCATCTTGAAACATCAACATCATAGCCTGCAACATGTATAAAATAAAGGGGGTCAACTATAAATAGTTGGTGAGTAACCACAAGTTTAATACATAACATATATTTGAAAAACATGCGTTACGTGTCATATGATAGAATAAGTGAAATATAACATGCTAGAAGATATTGACAACATGAAAGACTAGGCATAACCAAAATTATTGGTATAAAATGACAAAATGAAATAATAGGCATAAACAAACCTCAATGACATATGAAAGATTCCCTAACTCGCAGGTTAGACTATATGAAATAATGAAATAGGCTCCAAACACCCAACGCCGAACCGGTCAAGTTGAGTGGGTTGTCAACCGATAGATCTACCTTTGTTACCCCAGGCCTTACGTTAATGTTTATGCCAAATGAAAGACATGACAACCATGACATACTTGACATCCGATGATAAACATGAAAACCTTTGATAAACATGAAAGCCTTTAAAAATCACATATTGACAAATCATGCTAGAAGTCACATAACACATAATTCACACATAGATCACATACGCATGATAAATGATAAACTTGAAAGACAACACTTTGAAATAGGATACATGTTGCAACCCCAAAAATAAGAAAAAGAGAAAAGGGGCAAGGATTACTCACTTGGATTAGAAGTTAAGTCCACGGAGCGAAAAGTGAAAGTGAAAGGATTAGTCCCAAAGATTCATCTTAAAATAATAGAAGGGGACAACATGAATATTGAAATATGGGATTCTAAGCTCTTATGCATTTGGGGAATGAGTTTTAATGTTATAAATTGAAGTTTGGAAAAAATGTTAACTTTTAAGAGTAACAATACCTTAAACGTTACTAGACATGCTTTGGCCTAATAGGTTATGACACTCTCATCGGGGCATCCCGGGTAAGTATCCAGGTCCGACTATGGGATTTATGCGAACACTTATCCTTTTGACAGAGACCCCAACTACCGGTGGTTTCACCCTTCCAGTTACTACATGTCATTCGCGTCTCAAGTACCATCACTAAATATGTTGTTAAACAGAGATCGATTTCTTATCTATTTGAAATTCTTAAAAATGAGTTTATGTTCCAAAACCGGAATTACATATTAGAATGATTAAAAATTAGTTTAATTGTTGATTTGTGAAGAACAAGCCTTAATCCACAATCTTTTCATGCATAAAAACGTTGACTTTTCGATTAGAAGAATATAGATGAAATTGGACATGATAGTTTAGACTCGTTGGGCCTAACGAGCCTCTACAAGGGCTACAGTAAGCCTAAATCGGCCTAAGCAAGGCAACACGTCCTAATGACGTGCCTTTACAAAGCTAGGCCGTCCAAAGGACAAGCCTTAACAATGCTAGACGTTCTAAGAACGAGCCTTAGCAAGGCTACCTAAACGAGCCTAAAGCACCTAACTAAGAACCTAAACTAAACTAATTAAACTAATAAAGCGATAAATAAGCGAATAACGAAAGGAAAGAAAGAAAGGAAACAAAGAAAGAAAAAGAAGAAGAATTACCTCAAAGAAGCTTTTCAAACGAGACGAGCTTGAAGGGCAGCACCTCCTCGCCGAGAGCATAAAAACTACTAAGCACGACACCCAAAGGGGTATTGTACTTGTGGAACCACCAAAATTTGGTTATTCCACTTGTTTATACTCAAACTAGGAGTTGGAATCTATAAGGGACCTAGAAGAGGTATTTATAGGTGTATAAGGAGTGAAAATTTCGCTGGTGGGGCAATGTGGGACGAAATTCGCGACTAGTAACACAACAACAAACATCAAACTTGTTTTCGCGATTCCCGCTTCGTTATAACTCAGTTTCGCACACGGTTTTCACCCACGTTCATCATTTTCAGAGTATTATCATATAGAATAAAGTAATCCAACATTCATGGTGTTGAGAATTGGGCTTAAAACTTGGATCTTGATGCAGGTCGAGATTCTGAGTTTTTGAAATATACGGATGTTACACCTTCGATTATAATAAACATGAAAGTCAGAACCTAAATACTTAGTTTTTTCTGGCTCTAGTATTCCCCTTAGGTTCAGTAGGAACAACACTATCAATTTTACCACATGCTACATTTGTATCAACAAATTCATTCTCAATAGGATTAAGTATCAAACCATGGGAATACCAATTGGCATCTCTAGATCTAGGCAAATAAGTTACCCTATCTTCATCAAAGATAGCATCCCTAAATTCTATGTCATGGTAAAATCAAATATTAAATAATGGATACTATGCCGGCTTTATAGAAACGTAATCATTAGGTTCTAGAACGTAAAACATAAATTCTTTCACTCAGTCTTAGTAAGATATACAACAGTCCTACAACCCTAGACTTTCAAATAATTCACATTTGGATGCTTCTTTTCCAAAACTCATAAAGAATTACCTCCTCCCCTAGAAACCATCACTCAAACCTGAGTAAATGTGACAACATATTTCTTATTACCTATAGAAGTCAACTATGAAAGTTACAAAATTCAGAATGAATGTTTCTAATACCTTAGATATTCTTCTAACATTTTGAATAATTTCCTTATAATCTAAGTTAATTCACAAGTAAACAATTACAATGTTCCATATAAAAAATGTTGGAACTTTTAATAAGTATGACTGACGCCATCAAATCTATTCTCAAATAATTCGGTTGAAGAATCCATTGTGATTTGATTCAGAGACGCGGGTTGTGATGCTCGAGGCTTGCAAGTTTGGACCGAAGACGTTTTCTTGAAAAGTCAACCGTTCGGGTCAACGGTCAACTTAAAAGTCAACAGAAGATCGGTTCGAGCGAGTCAAGCTTCATATTAATTAAATCATCTTTGATTTAATTAATAATAATTATGTCATTTGTTTATTTGTATTTGCTCATTTTATTTGTGTTTTACTAGTTAGTGGGCTAGTGAGCACATGGGCTCTCTATAAATAGGAAGGGATAGCTTCATTAGAATGATGATGAATAAGTGATGAATAATGAGTGATGTGAGCTATCATTTCTAGAGAGAGAGTCACACATTGGGTTTGAGCTCAACCCAATGTGACCATGGATTTCCAATGACGAGTTTGTAATCTTTCGGTTCGTTGTAATCATTCAGCAATAATCAATGAATCGTTTGATTTTATTATTTCTTGTCATTTATTATCCTAGATTCTCTTCATCCCGTCTCCTTCATCTCATCTTCGTTCTTGCTCAAGATCGAGATTCTCGATGTGAAATCGGTCCTGACAAATGGTATCAGAGCAGGTACCGATCAGATTCATCTCACCGTGAATCTGGTCACTCGAATCTGTGATTTTGAGCTTGAATGAGGTGCTGATTGAAATACCCATTTTGGAGACTTTTTCTAATTTTCCTTATTTTCCTTATTTTTGGAGCTGTTTGGATGATTTCTGGATGAATCTGATGATAGATTCTTGTTATTGGGTTTATTTAGATATGATTTCATGCTTCATATGTTCAAATCAGTGAAGAAATACGAGATCTGAGGCTGAAAAACGAAGTTGTTAGGGTTTTCACGTTTTTGGGGTTTTGAAGATTTTTAGAGCTTTGATTCTGAGTTTTTGGTGTTTTAATCAGTGTTTTTGGATGAAATAAAGTATGAATCTTGAAGGAAAACGCATTCCGGATCCATTGGAAGCATCGGTTTCGCCTGATTCGCAACAGATTTGATAGATCTGGAAAAACACACACTAGTGTGTGTTTCACGGTGTTCTTCGTGTTCTTGAGGATTTCCAGAATTTGGGACAGATTCAATCGATTCTTGCTGCTGTTTGGGATGTGTGAGTGGCCATAACATGTTCTATAACAGATTTGTGTCAAGAATTTCTTGTTTCCGTTTATTTTCATGACAGATTCAAGGATCAAAGTGTTGTGTTCATCAAGTGTGTTCTTCATTTTTTCTGGGTTTATTGAAGGTGTTCTTGGCGACTTCGCTGAACTTGAAGATGTGCTTGGCGACCTCGGTTTGCTCTTGGCGATTTCGAGTTAATCTTGGCGATTTCATCTTGTTCTTGGCGATTTCAATAAACCTTAGCGATCGTGAACGGTTTGGCGACCTCGCATGATCTTAGCGACATCGTATAAGTCATGGCGACCTCGAACTTTGGCGATCTCGACATCTGGGTTTTCACTCGAATAATTTTCAGATGTTTTTGTTCGTCTAGGGTTGTAGAAAATCGAATAACGAATCCAACGGTATAAAAATCATCGAATTTCGTCAAGTATTTGAGGGAGATATGGACATAATACGCTTTTCCGGTGGGGTTACATTTTTCCGATGGCTTTTTCCGGTAGATTTAGGGTTCCGAGGTTATCAGCTGACTCTGTGGAGAAGACGCTCACGTGTCAGCTTTCTATTTGTTGACTGGAAATGCAAATTACTACATTATCTCTCCCCTTTGTCGGATATGAGTCAAACCTCAATCTGCTTGTCGTATTCTGATAGGCTGAATGGAAAGCTCGTGGGCCCACATGAAATAAAAGAACCATTGCCCTAATGTGGCTGTCGGACGGTGATAGGTGGAGCATTACAGCGATGGGACCAGCTGTTGGCAGAGAGCCGTTAAAGGCTTTGGTGGTGTCACACTCCCATTGGCGAATCCCTCTTCACGAGATCCTCATCCAAGCCGTTGGAATTTCTTTAAATCTCAGCCGTTGATAATGTAATGCTTGTCTCTATCTGATTGGTCCTTCCCATTTCACATGGATCGCTGATCTGATCCGTTTATCAGTGTTTTATCTGGACCGTTAGATGGAACTTAAGCTATTTTCTGATTGGTGGAGATCAATGCACACAGATTATGGTCTTGGCAGGCTGAATTCTGATTGGTGCATTTAATAACTCATGGATCATAGGTTTTATTGGGAGATTTAATTTCCACTAATTATTTTTCCAATATTATTTCGTTAAATGCGGGCATTTTCTATTAAGTCTTTTACGAGACAAACGGGATAACGCCGCAACGGAATTGTGAAAATATTTTATTGGTCATGGATTTATTCCGTTTATTCGACCGGGTTTCTAGTTTTTGTTGACGTCAAGGCCACGTTAGCTAACGACCACTGACGGATTGGTTTCGCTTCTCGGTTAAGTTTGTGACTGTTTCGTTATGTCTCACTCCAAGTTGTTTAGCTGATGCAGCGCTGATGTCATCTAACCGAATTAACTGGAATCTCAGTTAAATATTGGAATATTCCGTTAAATCTCTAATGGAAGGACCGTTACTTGAATAAAATTTAACGGTCTTCTCAGATTCATTCCAAATTACACTGTTTGACTCAGAATTCTTCACGGAATATTTTTCCGAGCTCGATTTTCTTCGCCCAAAATTACGAAGACTCCGGTTATGAATAAATTTCTCGTTTATGCTCGGGATCTCAGTTTTTCACCGATTTGACATTATTTTTCGCATCCAACCCAGTCACGCGGAACAAGTTTAGTATTTATGGATCATTCACAACTGTCAGCACCCGGCTTCCGGTTTTTCGCAAGATTGTCCGATTTCAGGATTTTAGTACCGATTTCTCTTCGGAACTGAGCGGAACGGTTCCACTCTCTGCATCTGATTTTCCGCTTCCGCATCGGATGTTTTCAGAGGGATCTCGAGAATAGGGGGAACTTCTATGGATTTGGATTATCGGGTCGATTATCTGAAGTTGGAGCATTTTCAGTATTTGATTGGTTTATCTGATTCGATTTGTTGCGATTTTCTCTCCAATGTTCAGCATTCTTAGTATTGTACCCGACTGTGTGAACCGAGTGAACTGCAGCACTTGGATCTCAACTGGAGCAACAAGAACAGAAGAAGCGTATTCAAAGGGGTGTAAGGATCGATATAACCCGAACACGATATCACAACCTCTAGTGAATGTGCGGAATCCAAACACTAGAGTGATTCAAGAAGAAACGAGAACTATATTGAAAAGCAATAACGATAAACGTAAAAAACACAAACCGATTGAGAAGAATCACTTTACTATTGATCTTGCTTGCCACACACTTGTCGAAATTCTCAAAGAGAATTTCGAGATCACAAAATCGCAAAACACCTTTAGAATGACCAACCCTAATTACAAGATTAAACTATCTATATATAGGGGAAGATTAGCTTGGAAAACAAGCTAATCTATCTTTGGTAACCCTAATTACCCACTAATTCCCGTTTTTGACCATATAGGCCCACTAAACTCCCTCTAAACATTGTTTAATTGAGCCCAAACACATCTAAATTGGCCCAGTGACCCAATATGACCATAACCCAGCTAATCTCCACCTATTCTATCACATAGGTCTTCGAAATAGTCCGCCAAGTGATGATTTAATACACAAGCCACAAATTATTCCCTTACAATCTTCCCCTTGGCTTGTGATATTAAATGTCTTCTACTTTCAATCTTCAGACTTGCAGTCTTCTCCTTGGCTTGAGCATGGGTTGATGAAGATACTTTTCTTTAACAATCTTCAATGGGCAGCAACGGTCGAGTTCTGGGAGTTTTCGCTCAATCAGCATCAGCTTGGACTTCAAATGACAAACAAATAATGAGAGGAGGATTCTCAAATACTTGCTTCTTCTTGAAACATGACGAGTCCTTGCTAAACCATCAGTAACTGTCTTGACTTGTATGAGACTTCAGAGGATAAATTTTGAAAACCTCTGACTTGGCATTTGTGACTACTCTGCATCTTTTCTTCAATTAGCTTCCCCTAAACCTGAGAACGGTATCTTTTGAGTCTTTGGAAGCTTTACTTGAACAACCAACAAACTTCCCCTGAGCATAGGGTAAGTCCTTTTCCGGCTGGTTCTTCAACACAAACAGTAACAGCACTCATTGACTTTTCTTTTCCATGACATTTCATTTAACCTGTCATGCACAACATGGAACAAACACAAACACTAACCAGCATATGATGACTGGTTATCGGGTTAGAATTATTTTACCAAAAACTTCCCCTGAACCTGAGGACTCTTCACATTATCTCCCCCTGAGATTCTGGAGGGGTGATACCTTCTTGCACAAACCCATAAAAACTTATTAAAACCTTTAAATTAACCTGGCCATGGTTGAAACATAAACAATAAAAACAAACTTAAGATAATACAAAAGAAAAAAATAAAAATAAAAACAAACATACCAAATTACTAAACGAGAAGGTTTCTATGGGATCAAACCGTATGAATCTGACTGAGGAACCCTTTTCAGCTTCTGTTACTCGAACACGTCTAGGTGATTGCCAATATACTGATCCACTTTAAACTCAAACCCTTTTCTTAATCAGGCTGTTTGTCACTTTATTATCTTTTATTGGTGCATTAATTATGAACAGCAAGTGGGTTTCAACAAATCCTAGGTACATGTTATTACACACTATCAAGCACATAAATTCCCTACCACATATTTTCACAACCTGATCCAGAAGTTTGAAACTGAGCTCGAGACTTGGTTGAGAAGAGAAATAATAGATCACATAGATTTTTGGGTATAATATACAAAGTCAACTGAATTTTTGAAACATTTTTAATAATGCTCTCATCAGTGACAAAGGCTGAGGGATTTGGACTCTTGAGGGTCTCTTTTCCTGTGCTCTTTGGCATCTTTTGAGGTGTATACATGCATTTTTTTTTTAATTTTTTTTATTTTTAATTGCATATATTATTTATGATGATCTGTAAGCACGTATGTATGGACAACTCCAGGTCATTGCTCACGCAAAGCAGAGGAGAGCCTTACATACACTCGAAGCATCCCCAGGTCATTGCTCACGCAAAGCAGAGGGGACACCGACTTTTTGAGCTCAATTTCATACTCTTGGAGACAAGCGTGTGTATCGGGAACTTGAACATGCAGTCAAATAGAAATGCAATTAACCTAAGTGCTGTTACCCAACAAACTGACATACGTTATCTTTAAGTGTGTAACGCATACCTTTTCAGATTTTAGAGCCGAGCCTACCAGCATATCACCATGGATCATGTCTTTCACATCTGCCTTACGCGTGTCAGCCATCTCCAAAACGGAAATTTATTTCACTTCCCACCTTCTAAAGGAAACAAAAGATTAAAAATTAAAAAGCACAATTTTTGAGGGGTCTACTATTTCATCTTTTCTATTCTTCCCTTTGCTTTTTGATTTTTTAAGAACAACACACCTAAAACTAAAACTCTATTTTTGTAGTTTTTTTTTTTTTTTTTTTTTTTTTAATGAACGCACTGACACATCACTAAATAATTACTAAAACTGACCAAGCTAACCTTCAAAGTTTTTCTTTTGAACATTTTTCCGAACTGGGTTTTGTTTCAAGCACTACCAAACTTCTCATCAGATTTGCCAAGAAACAAACAATTAAGACAGTACCTTGCTGATTTTGCTAGATTTACCTCTTACCAGAAGAACATCCCTACAAATGAGAATCTGCATGTCATGTAGTTGAGAGATGTCTTCTATCCTGTGCCTGGAACAATCACTTTCAAATACAAATAAGTTAATGGAAGTCCTCCTTGACTGTTCCTGCACAAGGTGAGAGATTAGTTAACCATAAGTACCCAGGCCATTGTTGTTCTGGGTATACCTGCAGAGTCATTGAAAGTTATTTCTTTTAAGCACATTCTCTTTGAAAAATTGATACTTGGGGTTGTGGGTGCCTTTGATTTGGGTTTCTTGGTATTGTTTTTGGTGGACTTTGGTGTGGGCTTTGTGGGTTCATTAGAATTCACACGACCATCATTGGAAATGACATTCGTGGGCTGATTGTTTTCTTTCCCTTTATCTTGTAGCCTTTTAGGTGGAATTTGATAAATGTTTGATTTATCATTTTTAACTTCATCAAATTGTTTGGAGTGCTTCTTATACACCCCTTTAGGTAGGTAACACTGATTTACCACCTTTTTCACATTCCACCTCTCTTGATTATTCTCAGAAAGACCACCATGTTTGGGAACCCAACTAGGTTTTAAAGCAACAACTGATTTGTTAACAGAATTCAATTTATGACTCTTGAAATCAGTTTTGGTTGGATGTTGAGGTGACTTAGGCTTTTGGTTAACTTTATGAACCTTTGGTTGCAGGGGTACAGACTTCTGCACCTTAGGGATTGAAGGTGCAGGCTTTTTGGTCACCTTGTGTACCTTTGGTTGTGAAGGTACATGTCTCTGCACCTTAGGGTGTGAAGATGCAGATTCTTTGATCACTTTAGATACCTTTGGGCCTGTAGGTACCTTTGGCTGAGAATTTACCTTTCTGTGGGCAGGTTTTTGGTTTGTGCCACCATATGATTGCCCTTGGAAGTTTTGAAAATGAGTTTTAGGGTAGTAGGGTTCATATGTCCTATATAAGCAATTCCTTGCCACATGTCCAGGATTCCCACACATATGGCAGGACTGCTTCTTTGGGTATGCGGGAGCTTGGGAATATTTCTTCCCTGTGGATACCCAAGATGGTTTGGAATTTTTGTGGATCCACACAACTTTGCCATTGGGCCTAGTTGTTAGCACATAATCCCGCTGTACTGGCACAAATTGGTCATACACAGAATTTACCTCAGGATATGGGATAAAGTCATGTGGTCTGGCCTCCTGCACATTCTGCACATTCTGCACATTACTAGCATTATCACAAACATTAGCACACACATTCAAACAATCATTCAAACCAACCAAATTGGGATCAGTAGGCTTAGGATCAGCAACCTGTGGTCCCTTATCCTTTCTCAAAATCCTGACTTTCCTCAAAGGTTGGGAAAGTTTAGGATCACAAACACCGAAATTAAAAGTACCACAAACAGAAGTTTTGTCAAAAACATCAGACTTAGCAAAGCTCAATTCAGACTCAGATTTATTTGACCCAAAAATTTCAGTTTTGACGTCAGGAAACTTTTGACTCTCAATGCCAACACTTTCCCCCTTTGAACCTGCTTCTTTGTTTTCTGTGTCTGCACAAGAAGTAATAGGGTTAGAAACAGGAGCAGAAATTTTAATAGGACAAGCTGCCAATTTCTTTTCGATCTCAGCTTTAGCATCCAAGTTAGTCTTGGAACACTCATAATCTGAGATCATTTCATGCATCAGGGGCATCGGTACTGTATGAGTGGACTTTTCATCTTTTATTTCAGTACCGAGACCCAAACCAGAGTTGGCTTTTAGATGACGCATACAAGCGTCTGTGTTGTAGAAAGGTGAGCTAGCCTTCATCATTTCTGACACAATCTTACCGTTTCGCTCAACTTTGGTTTGCGATGTTTCTAATTGCCCTTTAAGTTGTTCAAGTTCAGTTTTCAATGTGGCAATTTCTTCATTAGCAACTCTCAGATATGTGTTTTTGTTACTCAAGTCACTTTGAAGATTTTTTATGTCAATTTTAGCAGCTTCGAGTTTCTCACTTAAGTTTTTACTTCTACCTTTGTATTCCCTCAATTCTTTATCAATAAATACACGATTTAATGTTTCATTGAAAAACTTAGTTTGCCATTCTTTAGATTCGTTGAAAATAGATTGACATTTAGGATTAAGACATACCTCAGAGCTGCTGGCAGATACAGAATTACCTGGAAGAAAGGATGCCATGAATGTCTTTGATTGAACTTCTGGATTATTGAAAAGTGGGTTTTTTTGATCGGAAAGTGGGTTTTCGGTTGAAAGTGGCTTGATCGAAAAGTAGATCGAAAAGGGTTTTCTGCCGAAAAAGCTTGATCGAAAAGTGGTTTACGGCTGAAACGAGCTGATCGAAAAGTACTTTTTGATCGGGATGAAGCGGGTCGAAAAGTCTGATCCGATCGAAAAGTGAGGGCTGGATCGAAAAGTCTCAAAGGGGACTTTTCGATCAAGAAGCACAATGGATCGAAAAGTCACAGGGGACTTTTCGATCAATGGAGGCTGATCGAGAAGTCACAAGGGGACTTCTCGATTGAGAGGGTCGGATCGAAAAGTCTCTGAGGGGACTTTTCGATCGGTGAAACAGATCGAGAAGTCACAAAAGGGGACTTCTCGATTGGGCAGGCTGGTCGAAAAGTCACTTAGGGGACTTTTCGAGCAAGATCAATGGATCGAAAAGCCACAAAGGGGGCTTCTCGATCGATTTAGGCGGCTGAGGAGGGCTTTTCGACCAGAAAACCTGATCGAAAAGTGCTAAGTAGGATCGAAAGGTCTCAAAAGCACACGCACAGCCTTCCGAACCTTTTGTCACGTGTTGTAACCTGCACAAAACACCTCCGAAAGTGCTAAAAGCTGAAAATCACCAACAAAACTCAAACGGTTAGTTGACAAAAACTTGAATCGGATATCGCGAGAGCCTCGAAACTTGCGTTTCTTGGCTATGATACCAATTGTAAGGATCGATATAACCCGAACACGATATCACAACCTCTAGTGAATGTGCGGAATCCAAACACTAGAGTGATTCAAGAAGAAACGAGAACTATATTGAAAAGCAATAACGATAAACGTAAAAAACACAAACCGATTGAGAAGAATCACTTTACTATTGATCTTGCTTGCCACACACTTGTCGAAATTCTTAAAGAGAATTTCGAGATCACAAAATCGCAAAACACCTTTAGAATGACCAACCCTAATTACAAGATTAAACTATCTATATATAGGGGAAGATTAGCTTGGAAAACAAGCTAATCTATCTTTGGTAACCCTAATTACCCACTAATTCCCGTTTTTGACCATATAGGCCCACTAAACTCCCTCTACACATTGTTTAATTGAGCCCAAACACATCTAAATTGGCCCAGTGACCCAATATGACCATAACCCAGCTAATCTCCACCTATTCTATCACATTGGTCTTCGAAATAGTCCGCCAAGTGATGATTTAATACACAAGCCACAAATTATTCCCTTACAAGGGGGAACCTTTACAACAGAAAGATTCCGGTTTATCAGTTATTCTTCGAAGATGCACGACATAGCGGTTCTTCACCAGTATGACAGATTTGAAAGCGTCAGTCAAGGGGGAATTGTTGGAACTTTTAATAAGTATGACTGACGCCATCAAATCTATTCTCGAATAATTCGGTTGAAGAATCCATTGTGATTTGATTCAGAGACGCGGGTTGTGATGCTCGAGGCTTGCAAGTTTGGACCGAAGACGTTTTCTTGAAAAGTTAACCGTTCGGGTCAACGGTTAACTTAAAAGTCAACAGAAGATCGGTTCGAGCGAGTCAAGCTTCATATTAATTAAATCATCTTTGATTTAATTAATAATAATTATGTCATTTGTTTATTTGTATTTGCTCATTTTATTTGTGTTTTACTAGTTAGTGGGCTAGTGAGCACATGGGCTCTCTATAAATAGGAAGGGATAGCTTCATTAGAATGATGATGAATAAGTGATGAATAATGAGTGATGTGAGCTATCATTTCTAGAGAGAGAGTCACACATTGGGTTTGAGCTCAACCCAATGTGACCATGGATTTCCAATGACGAGTTTGTAATCTTTCGGTTCGTTGTAATCATTCAGCAATAATCAATGAATCGTTTGATTTTATTATTTCTTGTCATTTATTATCCTAGATTCTCTTCATCCCGTCTCCTTCATCTCATATTCGTTCTTGCTCAAGATCGAGATTCTCGATGTGAAATCGGTCCTGACACAGTGTTTAACTCATTTTAGACATGCCTTTCATTCTACAAAATTGCAACATGACATAATCTAGCATGTCAAAACCTGTAGTCATGTTCTACTTTGCAATTAGAAGATGATGCAAGATATAGAGATTGAACAACAAACGAGACAATAATATTAAATTTAAGCAATTCATTAAATAAATATTCAAATCCAACAAATGATTCATATCGAGATAAGATAAACTTATCCGACTTAGTGATATGTTTAAAACATAATTATTTACAATTTTATACAAAAGATCCTTTCAAATCCCCAAAACATACAACATATTATCTAATGATAAGTATTTCCCAAAATAAATACATGTCTATCTTTTCCTTGATAGGCTCAGTTACTACGTTTCCCATCCTTAGTATAGATGCATCTTAAAGTGGTTTAAATTTTCAAACCATTTTAGATCCTTGCATACATGACTCAAAGTACTCGAGTCTATCCAATATGTAAGCATGTCATCCTGTACATAAAGGATTCAGATATAAAAGATACATAATTCTCAACCGAATTAACTTTGGGAAACATTGAACTTTTTGAGTCCAAAAACCCAAACTCAAAAACCGGATTTCTTTTATTTCACAACCTAATGGGTTTTCTTTGACTTGTAGCTTTCCGATGATTTATACAGTTTGGGACAAAACCCAATCGGCCCGGTTTGAGACCCTAATGGACCAAAACTAACCATCCCATGATAAAGTCCATTTGAGCCAAAATCACAATCATCCCACAAGACACATTTTGATTATGGTTATTAAAAAACCAATAACATTTATCTCGTTTCATAATCAAATTTATAAAATATAACATACAAATCAAGCCCATGACAAGAGATATTTTGTTTACTTAAATAAAAATTAGATTTTTGTATAAATTATCATATCCCGAAATACTAGTTGAATCAACTACAAAACTCATGTGTTTTGTCAAATCTAAAGTAGATTTTTGAAAACGTACCTTTTGGAGCATCCGGGTCTTTTGACCCACTTGGACCTTCCACATTAGTTGTGCTTCCACCTATAATCTTTACTTGATAATTTTTCTTGAGATGACCCATTTCTCCAAGATGACACTCATTTGTCAAGCCGAAAGACTAAACATATTCCTCATATATGCTCCTTTTTATTTCCATTTACTTACTGAGATCTCAGAAAATTTGTAACATATTTATATTTGAAAATAACATTCATTCAATCCATACTTTCTTCATAAAAGAAAATAATTTCTTTTTAAAACACATTTATAATGCATTCATGCACTGAATTTACAAGAAACAACCTCAAACTGTTATATATTCTATGTAGATTAAACACCACTGTTCTAGTAATGGAGCCCAGTAGAATTCAATTGTAATTCTATATGCATCAGAAATAAATTCAATAATATATGCATGAATTCAATCGTCATTTAAACCATCTTGATCAGGATTTATATATGTATGATGACCTATTTAGAAGCACTTCACTCCATATTATACATACATTAAAAACAAAATTATTCTAAGACTTCATGTACCTGGTGCAAGATAACCTATTTAGATAAATATTCCAAGACTTGAAATATTCAAGTCTTCTGTTTCTTACCAACAAAATTTTACAAAGTCACGATATAATTTTATAAAATATTCATATTCAAAATGTCCATGATGACTTGAAATATTTAGATAAATATTCATGACTTCCAAGACTTGAAATTGCATAAGAAACTTTTTCCTTTAATTTCAATATCATTTCGATACAAATCTCAAAGCATCATAATCATTTAATCATCATGCATTGAAATCCAAAACTAACTTTTGTTTAACACCAATGGTAAATCGAAATACATATTCGTGGATCCAATTAATTGACTTATCAATAATAGAACTTCCATCTTAAATTCGATCGACAAAATTCAATCAATTTATGTTTAAACACATGATGAATCGAAAATTGTTGGTTAAACGATTTAATTTTTCAGATCAATTTGATTGAGCACATAACCTGGAAGTTGGAATCAAAGACTAGAAGTCATATCCCTTGCAGATTCTTCAACGCTCGTCATCTTCACATAATTGTTTGATCTTTGTTGAGGATTTCAAGAATTATAGAGCAACAACCGGATAGAATCTGAAGTCGTGTTTGATTCACTTTCAGATCAAACAATTGAAGTGGATACCAAAGATTTGATCGGATAAAATCAGATTGTGATTTCAAGATTTCTATATGGAATTTTGATTACTGTGTATTTTCCAAAATTATCGAATACGTATTCAAGAGTCTGAATACGTAATATTAGGGTACCATCATCTATGCCTAACTGCCAGATATTTAATTATTTATTCTAAACGAATTTACGTATTGAGTCCTTCAAGTTTCAATAAATGCATTTTGGTCCATAATAAAATTCTAATGCATTTTTATGAAATAATTGGTTCAAAATAAATAATTTCCAAGTTCGACCCCGGTCAGGGGCTCTGCCCTTTGGACCCCGCTTCTCTCGTTAGTCCCGATGACATTCAAGCAAGCGTGCACTCTTGCTTCAATGTCATACGCAATCTTTAATTACACTAAAATATCCAACAGTTAGTGCATATGCAAGGGTCAGTCGGGTTTCCTCTATTTTTCGTGATGCAAAATTATATGAAATGAACTCGTGGGACCCGCAATTTCTAATGAATTCGAATTGTGTCAAATGATTTAAGGGAAGAAACAAACATTTAATGGAAAATATACATTGTTAATGATGGAGCTAACTTAGCTTGTCAAGTTGGTTAATTGCTTCGTTAAGTTTGCTAAATGGGTTAATGAGGCTAACAGTTTAAACGGTTAACTCCTTTAAATTAGTTGTGGCTCGTTATCTCGTGTCCAATTAACGTTGACTAACTTGAGTAATCGTGTTAAAATGAACACTTTGTTTACACGATTAAATGTCTGTTATCATCCGTTATGATTCCATTAAGTCATTTGTTCATCCATTAAGTCCAAGACATAACGTGATTGCTATACTGAATCATTTGGGTTCGCATCAATTTATCTCAAGTCAACTTCAACAACGCTCAAGACGACACGCAAGTCGAGATTTATCCGAGCCGACTTTGCGGGTCTTTTACCTCAAACGCAATTTTTTTTCTTTAACTTTGTTTCACTCTTTGTTGTTGCTATATATAAAGCACTTTCATTATTTGAGAGATAAGACAAGATAGTGGTGAGGTGCTAAATGTGTGTTTTTCATGGTGTAATCTCATATTCTCTCTAAACTCTTGTAATCCATTGTGAACTTGAATATAGCAATAAACATTGAGAATTTTAAAGATTGTTCTTCATGTTCTTCATTGATTGTGTGTTGAGCTTCTTGATCAAACTAGGATGTCACCATGTTTGATCTCGTACTTGTGAGATTCTCAGGTCTAAGTGGACCTGACACATGGTATCAGAGTTTTCTGTATAAACAAAGTTCATATTTGTTCTTGAGAATTTTGCAAGATCTAGCTCTATTTGGTGAAGAAATTGAAGATTGAACGGTACATCTGGAGTGGAAACATCATTTGGAATCCAAATCCATCATCATTTTCATCAATAGAACATCAAATTTGAAGATTTTAGCCATTCAAGGTTTAGACGTGAAGAACACTTCAAAAACTCAACTCACCGTTCCATAAATTTGGAGATAATCCATTGAGATTTGGGTGTTGCTACTTGGTTCATTCAAATCATAATTTGAAGAAAATTGGTTGTTCATCATCATCTCAGTTTACGATCAGACGTCTGTTCTTCACAGGTTCAAAATCAAATCTTTTTTTGAGATTTTTTTGGTAAGATTGATGATTTTCGCAGGTTAGTGACCTAAAACTAAAGTCATTGAATCAATCCAAAATCAATTTCGTCAAGTATTGAATTAGTGAGAGCAAATTTAATTTTTGAAACTTTTCTTA
Organism: Deinandra increscens subsp. villosa; assembly: GCA_039602395.1. Lineage (NCBI taxonomy): Eukaryota > Viridiplantae > Streptophyta > Magnoliopsida > Asterales > Asteraceae > Deinandra > Deinandra increscens. The sequence continues at coordinate 36,482,735 of JBCNJP010000009.1, forward strand.
AACTCACTTTTTGATCTAATTGAAGGTGTTAGGCTTGGATTTGGATGTTGGTGTAGATTTAACTATTTCTCTAGACCACATTACTAATCTATTGGTGCATTCGTTTCATCAATTTGAACAAGTTTGATTTTCATCAAATCTCTAACTTGAAGAACAAGACTGTGATTTTCTAATTTCTCATGTTTTGCTTATTCGATTGAATTTATGCATTGTTTGAGTGTGTTTTAGGTTTGTGAATTGATTCTAAATACATTCTAAAGCTTTTGATACAATCAAACTCCATTTTCATCAAATTTGCTAAATTGCTAAAATTTTCAAGTTTACTCACTTTTCATAGATTGTTCAAGTGTTGCTAAGCCTTAATCACTCCGTTCTTATTCTAATGATCAGAATATTGGCCATGAGTTGATTAAGTTTGGGGAAATCATTGATTGAACTATGAATGATCATCATGTAATCATTGATAGATATGTTTTTGATCGAATAGCTCAAGTTCCTGAATTATTTACCTCATATGAACACTGAAGCTTGCACTAATGATTGTCTTGAACTTGTTAAGAGTTATAGACAACATAATCAGGTTTTACTTGATAAATTTACAGCTACAAAGCTAAAGGAAGATAACTATTTAGCTCAAATCAAGTCACTAGAGGAGATGAATCAGAAATGTTTTGAAAATGAAAGATTTTTAAAAAATCGAGTTACTGATCTAGAACAGGTATTATTGACTAATGCTAAACAAGCGTTGACTAATGCTAGAAATGATTACAACCAAGTGAAGATTGATATTGATAGGTTGAGATGGGCCAAGAATTACTTTAGTAGCATGTTTAACATCTCAAGTAATCATGCACCTCCCTTAAATCACAATCATGACTCGGTACCTGGTATCGTTAAGAAAAACATACCAAGTGGTGCCATACCTCATCTTGTTTCTGCTTGTGATGACTAGTTAAATGATACACCTGTTACTAACGCCTCATTCAAGTCTACTAGTGTTTCTATTGACAAGAATTCTGAGCAGAACATGCAAAACAAAGCCGACTTACTAGCTACAATAGAAGGTGAGAAACCGGGAATCTCATTCAATACCAATGCTAGTAAAGTCAAAAAGAAAAAGAAAAAGAAAAAGTAAAATTAACACTCCTCTTTAAATTTTGATGACAAAAAGATTGTGCCTGATCCACAAGGTCTACATAAACACTTTGTCAAAGCTGGTTAAGCTGAAGTAGATATGAAGGAAACTTCTAATTTGCAAGTCAAAGAGGATGTAAAGTGCAAAGTCAAATTTACCACTACAGTCAAATCTTCAAAATGAAAGAAGAAAGTGTCAAAGAAATCTTAAGTGAACCAGAATGTAGAGTTTGAAGGATCAAACAATCTAGAGACTCAACAATCTAATGATCATCACCTGATTGAAGGTCTGAACGGATGTAGTGTTGAAGATGTTGAACTACTAGTGAAGGAGTTGAATGTGCAAAATGAGGAAGCCAGATCAGAAATGCATCAAGCTGCCTCCACTTCAGCCAGATTTGATAAACAAACTCACTCTTACTTTAATGGTTTTTTAAATCAATTTAGACCTGTTGGTTGTCAGTTTTGTGGGCAACTTGGACATACTGGTTGGGTTTGCATCTACAATCCCTACTACCAGTACTATCACCCACCAACATTCGATCAACACATGGGATGGAATTTTACTCATAGTCCTTTGTATGGTTATGATTACTATGATATTGGTTATGGATTTTATGATCCGTGGCCATCTGGAGTGAGGAAACCATATTTGAAGGAAACTGCCCCAGAACCGTCATCATTTGAGCAAACACAAACCAATTTAATAAATGCCCAAAGGGCGACTCGTTCTAAAAGAAAGAAATCCAAACAAGTTTGGGTTCCCAAAACACCATTGGTTGAGCCCAAAGTTGTTTCAAACGAATCGACCCTCAATGCAAGGGATCTAACTCCATGAGTTGTGTCAACATTTGAATAACTTTTTTCATTTTTTCTGGAGACACCAATTTGGGAGACGTAAGCTAAACTGATGAATTTCTCCATTTTTATAAACTCAAAAACACAAAAAAATTGAAAAACCCAAAAAATCCCAAAACTAAACTTTTATCAAATTTAAGCATTGTTTGAGGGGGAATACATTGAATTCTGGTCACTCGATTTGATATATCCGGTGAAGTTTATTGTGTTTGTCTTGATATAGTGTAGGAATAGTTCCAGTTTTCATTAAGTTCTTGTGAAGCATCGAACGAGGGGGAAAAACAACTTTTTCTCCATGACCGTGCCGCTTGAAGCCTTACACAATTATGTTCCTGATCAAATGAAGACTAAAGTGTTGAAGATTTCTCTTGCTGACCGTGAATTGTATTAGTTTCTGATTTGGTTGATCTCATGGAGTCTTATTACACTCCACTCTTCTACTGATTGCATCATCACAGTGTCAACCTTGCTGAACAGTTCCATATGCACAAATTGTCAAGATTCTCAAAATTCAACACAAAGAGCTTCACACTGTTATTCTTAAGTCATAAGTGAAGGAGGATACTTTGATAAGGTAATTTGGATGATTAGTGTGGAAGATTTCAAAAACTAAAAACAAACTTTGAAAAATTGCAAAAATCACAAAAATATGTGTTTTTCAGTCTAGTCTTAAGTTTCTTAAAATCAGAAAAGTCTTGTGTGCTCTATGGGAAATGATAGTACATCTACATGTACATGCCTGGCCATGAATTTGCTTGGATTAGGTCAGATAGTATTATTATATGATGTGTCAGTAGGCTTAGCTATCAAAGAAGTAAGCTATGTCTTTGATTCACTTTAACTAAAATTTTGCTGAATTAATGATCCAATAAGTTCAAAATACTGCCTTGGACATGTTCTTGGAAATTTATCATGTTACTTGACTGCATTCTGTGAGGTCTTAAAACTTGTGCACACATCATTTATTTCTTTAGTGTTAAATGTCTGATTTCAAAACCTGAGCACAGAATATATCTGTTCACACGGATATACGATGGTGCTTAAATGAGACTCATCTGCTTTGTTTCGGAAATGACCTTGAGTTCTCATCCGCTTTCACAATAAAACTGAGATACATCTGCTATGCAAAAGCATTGACCTTGTGTTCTCTTGCATTCGCCTTTCCATCAAATAAAGTGAGAAGTCATCTGCTATGCGAAAGCATTGACCTTGATTCTCTCACACCGCCAAAAATACTCATTTTTAGTCACAAATGTAGGAAAATCATGAATTGTGACTAATCCATGAACTCAGATCATTTAAAACTCAAGAAAAGATTGGTTTTATTAAAGTTGTGTCATAGTGCCTCCAGGTGTGTCTTGACAAATAGGTTTAGAACTGCCGTGAACTTAGTTGCATATGGCTCTCATTACATTCACTTAATGTACCTAAAAGGTAATCAAATTCATAGACACAAGTTGAAAGAAAAGATGCATGAGCTTAGGTCGATAAACAATACTGATGATCATGTTAGGCTATTTTGTATCTGTTTGAAATATGAAGTGTGTCTTGTGTTACAGGTGGATATGATCTCATATCAAGTACTTTTCGTAAAAAAATCTATAAAAAGCATAAAATTATTAAATTACAAAAGTAAAGTCAATTTATGTGTTGTAGTTAGCTTTTTTATTTTATTTTTAGCTTATTTTATTTTATTTTGTTTTATTTTTTATCTTTATTTTTTCAAAACTATATCTTCCACACATATATCGTTCGAGTTTAAATCTTAAGGATCCCAAATCCGGTATCTCTTCGGAACTTTGCAAATGTTTCAAGATGGCGATCATGTTTGTGAAGACCCTCATTGAATATCATCATCTTGGGGGGGGGGGGGGGGATTATTGGAACATCCAGTGTGACAACCGTTAAATTCACCATTAACTATTTCCATTAGTCTCATTAACGACCCAATTATACTTTTCGTGTCATGTTAATGTCACGTGCGTTTACGTAACTGAGCCTATCCCAGGACACTATTTGATTTGTTGCAATATGCGAAATAAATAATCACACATAAATAAATTTTTATAATTTATTATGTGTCACGAGATGTCATTTGAACGTTTACAAAATAATATATATTTAATTACTAATTAATTTTAGTAATTTATTTCATGGTTTTATGTGTTTCTTGAAAAAATTGCATTTCGTGAGAAACCGGGTTTCGTACGCGATTTAAGCTTATGTGTGTACACATTAACAAAATTTTTCCTGACTAAATATTTTATGTTAAATGAGTTATAAACAAATGAAAACTTTTGTAGTATTTTAATTATCAAGTTTTGGGTTTAAATCTCACTTATTACTTGTTTTAGGTTAATTGCACATGAAATGGAATTAGAGGGGCTAAAAGTGTAATTCTTTTAAACATAAAATCTGCCCAAACACTCCCCCTTCCCCCATTTTCACGATCATCTCTCCCTCTCCCCTTCTTCCTTATGGTTCAACACACACACTCACACACACTTGTGATTTTCTTGAAATCATCCATCAAATAAGCAAGAAATTGGGTTTCTAAGATCATACAAGCTTCAAGAAAGCTAGGATAAGCTCAATTTCCATCTCATATTCATCATTCATCACCAATCATCTTCTTCTTGTAAGCCCTAAAATCTCCAACTTAAAAATTGTTGAAAGCATGTGTTAATCTTGCGATTATGTGCAATTTGATGTGTAAAAATGCTTGTGAAACATGTTTTATGCTAAGATAAGTTAAATAATGATTTGGGGCTGAACATATGTTGATATAGGGCTGTAATTTTTAGGGAAAAATCTGCTATGGAATGTTCTTGCTAAAAGCTTGTGTAATGGCGCATGATTTTTAGGTGTATGTGGATTATGTGCAAGTTTCATGTTTTGATCTTGTTATGAACATCATATTGATGCTATAAGGGCTGAAAACTTGAGGGGAAATAGTGTTTGTGATATTACTAATATCTACAAAAAGTTTGAAGATCAAATTGTTGACCAAAACACTTGAAACACAATTTTAGCACTTACCAGTTCTTGGACAGATTCTGTCCAAAATTTGGGTCATTTTGTATAGGTCATAACTTGCTCAATTTTTATCAAAATCGGCTGATTCTTTTTCCGTAGCAAAGTTCCATGTCTTAGATTTAATTGGTCTACTTGCACGCATTCTAAAAACTCCGTTTGGTCACCCAAAAGGCTGCTGCAAGTTAGGTGTGCAAAACTGTATTTTTCAGTTAAATGTGTTTTTTGGTTGGACATGATTCTTGTGTTTTATTGGAAGGATTATTGAACGAAAATGTTGTTTATATATTAAAACTAAGATCTGGAAGTTTTGGTAACTAAACTTCATGTTTTGATCAAGTTATGAATTTATTTAGTTCAATTTCACTACTTTGACTTTCTGCAACAAAGCTGATTTTTGGTCAACTTCAGACGCGTATAACTTCCTCAATTCTTAACCTTTTGAGCTGATTATATCTGCAACATGTTTTAAACATTGGGAAGTATATGCCGGTAAAATTTTAGAAGCTAACTCCAAGAAATGAGTAAATTAGGCATGCCACTAAATGTATGTTCCGTGTTTGACTTTTAAATCTTGTGCTTATGCACTTTGACTTGGGTTTTGCATATGTGTTTTTCTCCTAGTTTAGGACTTGTGTTTAAGTGTTATGACCTAAATGGTTGTATGAAAACATGATTAATTGTTAATATGCTATATTTGTCCTAGCGACAACCTCTAATCTGGTTAGACCATATTCACCAAAATAGGTCATTCATAACTAACCGTTAAAGTCAAGTGCAGAGTCTCAGTGCACCCTAAGGTGAGTTTCATTACTTCTTTTAGTTATATCCGGTAGAGGATGATAACACATAACTAGTTGCATCCGGTAAGGGATTACAATGCTAAGACAAAAGTATTTTGTCCGTTTATATGAATATCCATTAAATATCACATGATTCACTGAATTGCATTATAATTACAAAAAGTCCTTACTTTCTCAATCCGTTAATATAGAATAGCGAGGTAATTTTGAGTAGTACTACTAGGGATTGACACCCCCGCTCAGGGGTGCACATGATGCACCCTCCCGAATGGCAGTCGGACTGAGCACAATATTAGCCTAGAACTACCGTGATCTGGAAAGACACGGGGAAGGAAAATCGCACATTCTAAACCTGCGACGCATTGTCAGCTTCGGTTGCGAACATTCAGGTGAACATAAGCATAGGCTAGCTAACTTACGATATGGATATTACTTGTAGCTTACGAACTGGTCTTTCATTATTCGTATACATTCTTGGTCTACACAGTAAAGTGTAGACCGCTTTAGTGAACTCACCAGCTTTTGCTGACACTTGATTGTTGAATGCTTTTCAGGTTGTTTGGAGGATCTTCAAGGCACGGGCGTTGGCTATACTTGTCTTTTGTAAAAACCTTTTGGGAATTGTATTTCAATTACTTTAGTAATTAGTTTTTGTTAAACCGTAACCTTGTAAACTTTTAATGCTTCCGCTGAATTGCAAATGTAAAATCTGATTTATGAAATGTAATACACGACTAGTTTACCCCTTTAACTATGGCTTGGTTGTAACGAAAGACTTGGATCCTGGTCTGGATCACACCCCACACGGTTATACTCCGTTAGTGGAATTTGGGGGTGTGAAATCCAGATATTTCAGACCGGTCCGTTGACTGAGTGAAGATGACGACATTCAATGAATTTAGTCTAAACGGGTCAAGTCTCAGAAATGCGAAGATTTCGAGGATTTAACTTATTATCTGAGTTTGAAGTTAATGACGTGACGAAAAATATATTTTAGAGGCAAGACCGAAAGTATCCGTGGCCGGTCCATACCACGTTGGTGATTCAAATAAATGAATTATTATTTAATTCTTTTAATTTTCTTTTAAAGAAACATGTTAAAGAAAAAGAATAAAGTTGGTGGGACCCATCTGTCATTTACATGAACCTTCTCTTTCTTCTCACAATTGTAAAAACCTTTTGGGAATTGTATTTCAATTACTTTAGTAATTAGTTTTTGTTAAACCGTAACCTTGTAAACTTTTAATGCTTCCGCTGAATTGCAAATGTAAACTCTGATTTATGAAATGTAATACACGACTAGTTTACCCCTTTAACTATGGCTTGGTTGTAACGAAAGACTTGGATCCTGGTCTGGATCACACCCCACACGGTTATACTCCGTTAGTGGAATTTGGGGGTGTGAAATCCAGATATTTCAGACCGGTTCGTTGACTGAGTGAAGATGACGACATTCAATGAATTTAGTCTAAACGGGTCAAGTATCAGAAATGCGAAGATTTCGAGGATTTAACTTATTATCTGAGTTTGAAGTTAATGACGTGACGAAAAATATATTTTAGAGGCACGACCGAATGTATCCGTGGCCGGTCCATACCACGTTGGTGATTCAAATAAAAGAATTATTATTTAATTCTTTTAAGTTTCTTTTAAAGAAACATGTTAAAGAAAAAGAATAAAGTTGGTGGGACCCATCTGTCATTTACATGAGCCTTCTCTTTCTTCTCACAATTGTAAAAACCTTTTGGGAATTGTATTTCAATTACTTTAGTAATTACTTTTTGTTAAACCGTAACCTTGTAAACTTTTAATGATTCCGCTGAATTGCAAATGTAAACTCTGATTTATGAAATGTAATACACGACTAGTTTACCCCTTTAACTATGGCTTGGTTGTAACGAAAGACTTGGATCCTGGTCTGGATCACACCCCACATGGTTATACTCCGTTAGTGGAATTTGGGGGTGTGACAGATTAGATTGGTATCACAGCCCTTGGTTACAGCGAACCAGAACATTTTAAAAGTAAAATTTCTGAACTATAACTGTTTTTGGAAATCTTTGGTTAGAACTTATTCCCAAAAGTATTTCCCCGCGTGCCGAAGTCGATCCTCACTTAGAATTCCTTGTTTATGTCGGTGTAAGAATTGGATTTTGGGTAAGAACTTTTTTTTTCTCGAAACTAGAAATTTTGAGATATTGAGTCAGAAATTCTCTAAGTACAAGGGTAGCGAACTTGTTGATTCCTTCTTAGCGACTTGAATTGTTCCTAGCGAACTTCATCTTAGCGAACTTGGTCCTTGTTCTTAGCGAACTTGCATTGTTCTTAGCGAACTTACTCTTGTTTTTAGCGAACTTGAGTTGCACTAAGCGATCTTCCACCTAGCGAACTTGACATTTCTTTTTATCAAACTTGTCTGCCTTCTTAGTGGACTTCAGCTGGTCTTAGCAAACTTCGTTCACTCTTAGCGAACTTGGATTGTGCTTAGCGAATTTGTTCTTAGCGAACTTAAGTTGTTCTTAGCGAACTTCAGCAGATCTTAGCGGACTTAATTTGTGCTTAGCGAACTTATACGGTTATTAGCGAACTTCAAGGGGACACTTGGAAAAATTTACTAATTTTGTGTCTGGCGATTGTTGTACCATGTGTTGGGATGCACATGCTCTATGTGTAGTGTATACAGGACCCTCGAGAACCCTATCACACCATCTTTTTTACTTGGCTACTTCAGCAAAACTTGAATGATTAATCATAAGTGCTTGTAGTTCTGTACTAGCTTCATAATTAGGGGAAGACCCATTGTTTAGGATCCTGACATCTTTATGGACTTGTTTAAACCTTAACGACATTGGTTGTTTTTAACAACCTTGTTTATACCTAACGGTCTTGTCGTACGGTCTTGTAGTGTAATGTGCTTTACATCTTTGTTTAACGACCTTGGTAAGTTTACTCTTTATGATCTAGTTCATGACAGTCTAGACTCTAAGACAATAATCCAACATATCTTAAGCTTGAATGCTCATACCCTTTTTATAGCATAAGTAGGAGTTGTTATAGATCCTACTTGGGGTAAGCCACCTATTAACACAATCCGAGAGCAACTATATTGAAAAGCGTTAGTATAAACGCTGTTTAGCCTTGTGTACGGCAGTACTGTATAGAACCGTATGGTTAATTAATGGACGCTTGTAACTGCCTTTGTTGCCCCAAAATGTTGATACCACTTTTCCTTGGTGGTTTTAGACCTTGCATTCTAATTGCATAATTGTTGTGTAATAATTCAACATAGATGCGACTTTTATAACCTGCATGGAATTGAGCCTGTGACGACTAAGAATAATATGCTATTCACTCTCTCTCTCTCTCTCTCTCTATATATATATATATATATATGTATAACAGATTCGTGATCGAGTCGGGCAATGACTACTTTATATCTCTAAGTTAAGTTGGGGGCGTTGTAGCATGCCCTACCCAAACTCTTGTTGAACCAGTTGCTTACCAAATCGTACCAACGGTAAATTTAGATTGAATGAGCTGTTTATTCTCAAACTTGTCTCCTTGGCAAATCCTGGTCAGTTAACTTTGAGTTAGTGACCACACCCTTAACACTCACCCCATGGAAACCATATACTACCTCACTAGATCTGGTAGCTAAAGTAAGAGGAACTAGTGTCACCGTACAACGTAAATTTCCATTACTGGTCCACACGTAAATGTAATTTGCAGTGTATGGAAGCCCTGGGGAATTTTGCTCGGCAACCCGCTGGATATGACCTTTCATTTCAAAAACCTCATAACATCGATTATCAAGTATGAGGGAATCAACCGTATGGTTAAGGTCATCCATCAATGTTCCTTCCACTATCACACCTGCTCTCATTTCTTCTAGATATGGCTTCCAACCTATCAACTCCTTTAAAATGTTTGTGCAAATGATAACTCCAGTAAGACACCGTATTACTCACACCATCTGATGACGAGATCTCCCCTCGCGACGAGCGATCCGTGGTTAAAATCTTAACTGATTCTAATTTATTCGCAATCCTAACTCTACTCCTGTGACGTTAACCGCTACAACCATTCTTCAAGCTCTCACAATTGTGCAACAGCTCCATAAACGCTAACCTGATGAAAACCCAGACATCTTGAATGGAAAATTACACCTCAATCATTGGAACCAACCTTTCGGCGGGGAAATCTTGTGAAGTTTTCCTCTCTTGACTAGTAACCCCTGGTACGTCTGTACGAGTCAAAATTTGTTGTTAACAGACGCATCATGATCTCACACACTTTATACCTCACTACTAATACAATTTCACCCAACGAAGTGATGTTAATGAAACAACTTCCTGAACCCGTACGATCTGTTTTGTCTTCAACACTCGATTCATCTGTGAATTTAACTACTAGTGAACCTTTTCTCTGACTATCTCTCGTGATTTGGATGGTCTCCTAGCCTTAAGCGATTGCGGCTAGTTAACCTCTTTGATGACACTACCTTGTACCTTACCATCGGGCGCTCCTGCACGACAAACATCGACACCATACAACAGGCATCAGTATGCTGGGAAGGTTTCCACAACATCCACATCGAGGTGACAGACAAATTTCAAATACATGGATACCCCTTGTTCTCATACCTTCTTCCCTAGAAAACTTTCATTGGTAATCCCTGCTTCATAACCAATGGCGACTGATTGAATGATCGACTCAAACCTTTAAAAACATGTATGAGAAAGTAGTTTGACTTCCTACTAAACGAGGGCATGTTGAATCAATCTTATATGCGACGAGCTACCCGAGGATCACTGAAAGTGACCCAAGTACCCGATATTTTTACATCTTGTATGCAACGCGAACTTTAGATACGCAGTAGGCCCCGCGAAACCTTGGCTACAGTTCGTATTTATACTCATGAAAAGCCACGTATTCTTTTGAATTCGTCAACGCTCAATGTTTCAGGAACCCACTCTTACTTCACGTTCACACCTTTACTTACTCTTGAGCACCGATGTAAACCAATGTTCTTACACGATATTTATTCTACTAGATGGGGTAACCGTTGACACACTCGCATTGATATCGGTTGACTCAAATCATTATTCTCTAAATTTGCGTCCATTGTACTGTGTGACTTTCTTTGAAACACGCTGTTGCAACTACCCTACACTAGCTACCCCGCTCTTCATCCTGAATCTGCATTCCCATACTTGATATTATTCATGTTTCTACAGAGAACCATTCAAACATTGGAACATCACCCTTATTTTGAATCTTTACCGGAGAGTAATATGCGTAACGATATATCCCATATTAGCGGAGCCCATCTTAAACATAAACGTGAAAGACTACCTTATCCTTTAAATCCACTTAAAAACTCAAATAGTATTGATGTTTGTATTGCGTAGTCTAAACTCTTGATAATGCTCACCATGGGTGAAGACCCCACCAACCGAAGACATGGAAAAGTCTTTTCGCACAAGATTCAAAATTTTTACATGCTACATGATTTCAAAATTTTCACTCCCATTCAACTCAAAAAGTATTGGGGAAAAACATAAGATACACTATTTTCAAGTATATTATTTAACAAGATTTGTCAAATAGCAAGGAATGGCAAGGTAACTGGTACACCCTCAACGTGTTGGTAGTGTGGTGGGTTAGCTGCGGTACACCCTATACATAAGCACTATCGGCATGGGGAAGGTGGGATCAGTGCTGAACCGCAGATTTACCTTGAAATCAAAGACAAAAACCTTATTTTAAGAAACTTCATCTGATGGACAGTGCCCACAATAAAGCAAAATTTATGTTACTTTTGCTGTAATTTCACATGTCCCTCATGCATATTTTTCACTAGAAGGGACATACACAGTTTAATCAAATAAAACTTATTGTTTTCCAACTCTCTAGATGAGAGGAAACATCCTGATATAAATTTCTTACTAAGGGTCAAATATAGGTTATAACCCAGATGAACAACAACGTTTTAACAACTCAAGTTTTGCATTACAAAAGACAAATTACATCTTCTTTCTGAGCAACCATGTGACCTTTCCAAGACTCTTATCGACGTTTACTTGTCCAAGATACATGCTCTTCTTGGTTCACCGTGGGAATTAGTGAAATATTTTAATTGGTCCTCCAGTTATTGCATTTCTGACTTTTCGTTACTTATCGACGTCGAGGACGTCTACATTTAAAAGTAGTCGAGCAAACTACCCCAGTCGCACTGAATATGTGAAACAGAGCGACTTGCTATGAGCTTACCACATTTACTCGCCATATTCTATTGGCTCTAGGATACCTCGTAACGTTATTTCCCCATATGCTTTTGCAAATTGTGTGAATCACCTTCATTCGATGATGTTTAATCATATACCGTCCATCACTCTTAGTGGAACAGAGAAGTTGGATTCTCTTATAATGATACTGTCAGGGCAAATCTTGTATATGTTAATGCTAAAGAAAATTTCGTGACTAAATATCCTTTCAACGTGGGGATAATGTGACAACTGGAAATTTTCTTAGTCTCGTTCTCTTTCACCTCATCCGGTTGGCCAACGCACCTTGAGCACTATGACAATTTTCGGGACGAAAATTCTTTCAACTTGGGGACGCTGTAACAACCGTCGGATTCACCATTAACTATATCCGTTAGTCTCGTTAACGACCCAGTTATACTTTTCGTGTCATGTTAGTGTCAAGTGCGTTTACGTAACCTAGCCTATCCCAAGACACTATGCGAAATAAATAATCACACATAATTAAATTTTTATAATTTTTTATGTGTCACGAGATGTCATTTGAATGTTTACAAAATAATATATATTTAATTACTAATTAATTTTAGTAATTTATTTCGTGGTTTTATGTGTTTCTTGAAAAAATTGCATTTCGTGAGAAACCGGGTTTCGTCCGCGATTTAAGCTTATGTGTGTACACATTAACTAATTTTTTCCCAACTAAATATTTCATGTTAAATGAGTTATAAACAAATGACAACTTTTTTAGTATTTTAATTTCCAAGTTTTGGGTTTAAATCTCACTTATTACTTGTTTTGGAATAATTGCACATGAAATGGAACTAGAGGGGCTAAAAGTGTAATTCTTTTAAACACAAAATCTACCCAAACACTCCCCCTTCCCCCATTTTCACGATCATCTCTCCCTCCCCCCTTCTTCCTTACGGTTCAACACACACACACTCACACACACTTGCGATTTTCTTGAAATCATCCATCAAATAAGCAAAAAATTGGGTTTCTAAGCTCATACAAGCTTCAAGAAAGCTAGGAGAAGCTCATTTTCCATCTCACGTTCATCATTCATCACCATTCATCTTCTTTTTGTAAGCCCTAAAATCGCCAACATAAAAGTTGTTAAAAAGCATGTGTTAATCTTGCGATTATATGCAATTTGATGTGTAAAAATGCTTGTGAAACATGTTTTATGCTAAGATAAGTTAAATAATGATTTGGGGCTGAACATATGTTGATATAGGGCTGTAATTTTTAAGGAAAAATCTGCCATGGAATGTTCTTGCTTAAAGCTTGTGTAATGGAGCAAGATTTTTAGGTGAATGTGGATTATATGCAAGTTTCATGTTTTGATCTTGCTATGAACATCATATGGATGCTATAAGGGCTGAAAAATTGAGGGGAAATATTGTTTGTGTTATTACTAATCTCTACAAAAACATTGAAGATCAAATTGTTGACTAATACACTTGAAACAAAATTTTAGCACTTACCCGTTTTTGGACAGATTCTGTCCAAAATTTAGGTTATTTTGTATAGGTAATAACTTGCCCAATTTTAATCGAAATCGGCTGGTTCTTTTTCCATAGCAAATTTCCATGTCTTAGATTTAATTGGGTTACTCGTACGCATTCTAAAACCTCCGTTTGGTCACTAAAAAGGCTGCTGCATGTTAGGTGTGCAAGACTGTATTTTTCAGTTAAATGTAAACTTTGCTTTTTTGGTTGGACATGATTCTTGTGTTTTATTGGAGGGATTATTGAACGAAAATGTTGTTTATATATTAAAACTAAGATCTGGAAGTTTTGGTAACTAAACTTCATGTTTTGATCAAGTTATGAATTTATTTGGTTCAATTTCACTACTTTGACTTTTGCAACAAAGCTGATTTTTGGTCAACTTCATATGCGCAGTTCCTCAATTCTTAACCTTTTGAGCTGATTATTTCTGCAACAACGTTTAAACATTAGAAGTATATGCCGGTAAAATTTTAGAAGCTAACTCCAAGAAATGAGCAAATTAGGCATGCCACTAAATGTATGTTCCGTGTTTGACTTTTAAATCTTGTGCTATATGTGTTTTTCTCCTAGTTTAGGACTTGTGTTTAAGTGTTATGACCTAAATGGTTGTATGAAAACATGATTGATTTTTGATAAGCTATATTCGTCCCAGCGACACTCTTTAATCTGGTTAGACCATATTCACCAAAATAGGTCATTCACAACCAAACGTTTAAGTCAAGTGCCGAGTCCTAGTGCACCCTAAGGTGAGTTTCACTACTTCTTTTAGTTATATCCGGTTGAGGATGATAACACACAACTAGTTGAATCCGGTAAGGGATGGCAATGCTAAGAAAAAGGTATTTTGTCCGTTTATATGAATATCCATTAAATATCACATGATTCACTGAATTGCATTATAATTACAAAAAGTCCTTACTTTCTCAGGCCGTTAATATAGAATAGTGAGGTAATGTTGAGTAGTACTACTAGGGATTGACACCCCCGCTCAGCGGTGCACATGATGCACCCTCCCAACTAGCAGTCGGACGGAGCACAATATTAGCCTAGAACTACCATGATCGGGAAAGACACGGGGAAGGCAAATCGCACATGCTAAACCTGTGACACATAGTCAGCTTCGGTTGCGAACATTCAGGTGAACATAAGCATAGGCTAGCTAACTTACGATATGGATATTACTCGTAGCTTACGAATTGGTCTTTCATTATTCGTATACATTCTTGGTCTACACAGTGAAGTGTAGACCGCTTTTGTGAACTCACCAGCTTTTGCTGACACTTGATTGTTGAATGCTTTTCAGGTTGCTTGGAGGATCTTCGAGGCACGGGCGTTGGCAATACTTGTCTTTTGTAAAAACCTTTTAGGAATTGTATTTTAATTACTTTAGTAATTACTTTTTGTTAAACTGTAACATTGTAAACTTTTAATGGTTCCGCTGAATTTCAAATGTAAACTCTGATTTATGAAATGTAATACACGACTAGTTTACCCCTTTAACTATGGCTTGGTTGTAACGAAAGACTTGGATCCTGGTCTGGATCACACCCCACACGGTTATACTCCGTTAGTGGAATTTGGGGGTGTGACATCCAGATATTTCTGACGTTGACTGAGTGAAGATGACGACATTCAATGAATTTAGTCTAAACGGTTCAAGTCTCAGAAACGCGAAGATTTCGAGGATTTAACTTATTATCTGAGTTTGAAGTTAATGACGTGACGATAAATATATTTTAGAGGCGAGACCGAATGTATCCGTGGCCGGTCCATACTGCGTTGGTGATTCAATTAAAAGAATTATTATTTAATTCTTTTAATTTCTTTTAAAGAAACATGTTAAAGAAAAAGAATAACGTTGGTGGGACCCATCTGTCATTTACATGAACCTTCTCTTTCTTCTCACAATTGAAATCGCAGAAACCCAGCTCCAGACTTCCGGCCAAACTCAGTTCAATCTGGCGACCTCTGAAAAGTGTATTAGCGGACTTTGTTATGGCTTAGTGGACTTGAATCATCGTTAGCGGACTTGTTGGGTTGTTCCTACTGGACTTCTCGAAGTTGTTCCTAGCGGACTTGTCTCCGACAGAACCCTAGCGAACTTCCCGTAGTCTTAGCGAACTTCTCGTGGTCCTAGCAAACTTCTCATGGTCTTAGCGGACTTGTTTGAGTCAAACGGACTTATCGGGGCGTTTTTGGGGTTTTCGAGTTGGTGAGCCCTGGTGTACAAACGAAGTCTTGTTGTGTTTGTGATGTCAAGTCGAGAACAATGGTGCAACCGGTTTTGTGTTTCGGTAAGTAACTCGACCGGAATATAGGATTAAAAGTTCACCGGAGATACTCAGCGTGCGTTTGGTTGTGGAAAACGTTTTCCAGTTTTCCATTTTCAGTTTTCTAGAAAATGAAATGGGTTTTTCAACTCTAGAAAACACATGGAAATTTTTTAAAACTCGTTCTAAACCAAAAGATGGGTTTTCCATTTTCCAAAATAGAAATCTGGAAAACGAAAACGGAAAATGGAAAACAAAAAAAGTGTTTTCTAATTTTAGTTTAAAAGTTAGAAAACACCGTTTTCTGTTTTCCTGGAAAACTACAATTTGAATGCGTTTTCTGTTTTCCATGTTTTCTTAGAAAACAGAAATGGAAAACAGGGTGTGTTTTCCATAACCAAACGCACCCTCACGTTCTCAGGGTTGCGTTTTCTGTTTCAGAAGATGCATGACGTCAACATGACGTCATGATGATATCAGTGAAGAATATGGTTAGTGCATATGCAACGGTCAGTTGGATTTCCTCTAATTGTCGTGATGCCAATTTATATGAAATGAACTCGTGGGACCCGCAATTTCTAATGAATTTGAATTGTGTCAAACGATTTAAGGGAAGGAACAAGCATTTAATGGAAAATATACATTGTCAATGATGGAGCTAACTTATCTTGTCAAGTTGGTTAATCGCTTCGTTAAGTTTGCTAAATGGGTTAATGAGACTAACAGATTAAATGGTTAACTCCTTAAATTAGTTGTGGCTAGTTATCTCGTGTCCAGTTAATGTTGACTAAGAGACAAGACGAGATAGTGGTGAGGTGCTAAGTGTGTGTGTTTTCATGGTGTAATCTCATATTTTCTCTGAACTCTTGTAATGCATTGTGAACTTGAATATAGTAATAAACATTGAGAATTTAAAGATTGTTCTTCGTGTTCTTCATTGATTGTGTCTTGAGTTTCTTGATCATACTATGATTCCGCCGTGTTTAATCTCGTACTTGTGAGATTCTCGGGGTCTAAATGGACCTGACAAACTGAAAAAATTATTAGTTAGTGTATTAAATCTCAACAAAACCATGATCCTTGTGAAGTACCAATAGCCAATCAGATTTCATTCACAAAAAGAGTCCGACAGGTGAAATTTAAGCTGATCCACAGTCTGTATCATGATCCGTTTGAAAGTCTAAAGCACCAATCAGATTATTCCTAGTGAAGCTGATCAACGGACAGTAATAAACGCATCTAAGGGTCCAGGAGCTTGATCCGCGTGAAGGCGGCTAGGCCAATCATAGACCACCAACTCATTAGTCTTCAACTGCTCTTTGGGGCAGCTAGGACCCACATCACAATTCCTTTAACCAATCACGGATCGGCAAAAGATAGAGTTGACCAAGAGAATACGATAGGAAGGAGAGAGAGACAACACAGTCAACATTCCCTATCCACCAATCGACGAGAGTCACGTCAGCGCCGGTCCCCCACTTGCGTCTTCTTCCTCTCCAAAACTGTCACACCTTGTAAATATGTGTCGGGAGTGAACCAGTTATATCACAGTTAAGGTTAGAGAGTTTACTCTGGATGATTCAACATCTAAGGCTGTTTGGATTGTTTCGTTTAATTGGAGTAAATATGGAGTTTTCTTAAACAATTACGCAACGGAAATTGTAATGAGTAGGTTATATAGTTATGGTTTACAAAACATTAGTTTCCAACAAACAATTGTTCATCAAACCATCAGTCTTCAAAAGATTTTAAAACATAGCTCTGCTAGGTGTAATGTTGTGAAATCTCCAACGGCCTTCATCCTACTCCAATTATTGCTAAAGTTCCTACATGATCAACTACAGACAGGTCCAAATGATGCGTGCATGAAATCAGGTACCTGAGAATTCATGTAAGTAAAACGATCAACAAAATTGTTGGTGAGTTTCACAGGTTTAAAGTTGCTAGCAGTGAAAGTTTTAGTAAAAGCCAATGTGAAAACAATTTATGCTACTTGTTGACAATATCAGTTTAGACTTGTAGAAATGTTACCATGAACCCCGAATATTAAAACTAACTATTTTACCCACTTCTTGTATCTTTTGTCCAGTTGATACTGCAAAACCTGATATAACTGCTTGTACCCTTTGACTATTAGAACGGAGTCACGATTGGAGCGACCAATCAGAGCAGGGGCGTTAACCCATTAGATCTATTCAATAGTTACCGTTCCTCATGAAAAATTAATCGAATTTGGTTGATAATGGGAGTTGATTTATAGCATGAATGAACATGATATACCAAGTGTGGACAAACGAAAAGCGCATGTAAAAGATACGTTAACAAGGTCTAATTGTCTAGAATAGTAAAAGTAAATATGAATTCTCCCCCAGGTAATTGAAAACAGTTAAAGAGAAAAGAGGACGTGAAAACTCACATGTTCAATGATTGGTCTGAGTGATGCAGTCAACAGAGAAATGTGTCCTAAATAACTATAAGTGTAACACCCTTAGCCTACCTTGCGGAAATGCATGTTTAGAAAATCGGTCCCAGAAAATTTCGCCATTTAAAACAACGTTTTTCCCAAAAGGTTTAACAATGGTCATCCCAAAACTTCGTTTGGGTTAGCATACAATCCCTTATCAGAGTATGCAACTTAATTAAACAACATCATCATTAAATTTCAACATGTACTTCCATTGGTGTTCGGTTCTCTAAAGGCTTCGCCTGATCGTGACCCATTCCTTTCCTGTCACAAATACCAGTAACACATTAGTATTGGTGACAAAAACAACCAATAACCTAAACTACCATCCCTTAAAAAGGAAGAACAACAAAAGATCGAGTCTCATGTCCATCGCGTATCGCGAAGGATCTCTTGCGCCACGCGAGGGATCCAGGCGTATTGCTTGTTGCTTCATCACTTCCAAGCGATACTCTTGGAAGTGTATCTCCAGGGATCATGACAGATTTTGCCAGTTTATCATACTTAGTCAAAATTTTGGGATCTACAAAAGTCCCATTCATTCCCATTCTTTTTTTTGCCATACTTGAACTAAGATATTAGTCAAACAATTAAATATTTATTTTCAACCATTTCTACTGATTCAACGTATGGTGTCACACCCCGCCCCGCCGCGCCCTGCCAGGCGCGGTGGAGAGGAGAGTGGGACCGGCCGCCCGTATCAGAACACGCGGAAGCAAACAGATAGATGCAAGATCACAAGGTCAACACACATAAACAGACGACCCGTCCAATACAAAATCAAATACAAACCATAATGGACTTAATATGTTAAGTCTTAAGTATTGCACATTAGTCTACGCCCAGGCAGAACCTAAGGCTACCAACACAGTCAAAGGAAAAGACAACAATAACAAAGGATAGTCATGACGGGAAACAAATCCCAAAATCAACCAAATAAACCCCAACGGGTACAAAACCCAACTCGTCCCTAACATCCAAACGTGACATCCACCCAAAGATTTACTTACCTGCACATGAACCAAAAATACGTCAACAACAAAAGTTGTTGGTGAGTCGTAGCGCGTTTGACTCAAACCCAAGTTTCCACAAATCAAGAACCAACACTGATCAGTGAGGATCCCCAACAAAACTTAGCTTGAAATGGAGAAACAAAAGGAGTAGGAGATTACCCGAGCTTCGTATGTCTTGAAAATGGCTTAACCTTGATGATTCAAGCTCCCCACAACCGGATTAGGGTCTCTTAGGAGTGAAATGGCAGAGAAAACTCGAGTTCTTGAAGTGAAGAAGTGAAAAATGAGCAGAAAATGAGCAAAACTCATTTTTATAGTGCTGGGCGTTGAGGAGGACCGCGAGAGGTGCACAAACATACCCCCATGCGGTCCTCATGGGTCAAAAAAGTACGCGGATCCTGACCCGGAAACCTGACAAGTCATGAGGAACGCGAGAGGTTGGACCAGAGAGGGCATGCGGTCCTCATGCCCTCCAGAAAAAAATAATTTTTTTTCTTTATTTTTCTTGTGATTTTATATTCCGAGATCAAGGTTTTTACCATAGGTGTTACATATGGTATTCAATATTACGAATTTCCTAACCCCGTTGACCCATTTCACCATCATACATCCTTAAAAGGTCAACTATCAACTCCACCTTTTATTCTCGTCTTAAAATAACATTTACCACATTCCATCTTAGCTTACTAAGCATTCATAATATGGATAAGATAAAACATAACCAAGTCACACCTTAACCACTATTTGCATATCAACCCTGAACATACTATTGGGTTTACCATTATTCCTTCTTCACATAACAACATATCACACTTGTTGCATCCTATCACCCGAAGGTGCCACTTAGAGTATAAGAATTCATATATTCTATAAACACACTTAGATTCATCCACCTTAACCCAACCGGGCTTTCAACATACTATATAAACACATACCTTGATTTATATATATTAACCCAAAACGGGTCATAAAACATTCTTTATTTAATCACATACTTTGATTTATCTATCTTAACCCAAACGGGTCATAAAACATACTTTATTTAATCACATACTTTGGTTTATCTATCTTAACCCAAAATGGGTCATAAAACATACTTTATTTAATCACATACTTTGGTTTATCATCTTACCCCAAACGAGACTTATTACACACTTTGTGTAAAACACATTGGTGTTACACAACTTTACCCAAACGGGTCATGTTACACACTTTATTTAACACAATTTAGTACCCAAATGGGTCATATTACATACATTATTTAACACACATTTTTGTTACTCATTCTTACCCAAACGGGCCATATTGCATACTTCGCTTAGCACACATTTTTGACCCAAACGGGTCATAGTCGTTCTTTATAATCACACACTTTGATTTATTCCTCTATAACCCAAACGAGTTCTTAAAACGTACTTCATGTTAACACATACCAATATATTCACCTTAACCCAAACGGGTCATAAAACGTACTTAATATGTACACTTCCAATTATCCATCTTACCCCAAATGGGTCATAAAACATACTTTATATGCACAATTTGAATTATCCATCATACCCCAAATGGGTCATAAAAAATACTTTTTCATTCAACTTATGTTACCAATCACATTATAGGCAATTATAATGCTCAAACTAAAATTTATAATCACACTTGTGGTCAAACTACTTTATAACATACTTTGTAACATAAGATTATAACAACTTATGTGTTACCTCGAGCCTTCCATTTTGCACTTCTTTAATGACATGAACTCCCTCCTTGATCACCTAGCACCCCAAATCAAGATATTAGGGAAGAAAAACGTGGAGAAGGTCTTCTAAGGCTCCAATTCGCCAAAACCCCCATCAATTACACTAGATTTGAGCTTGAATCACGAACTTGGCTCAACCTAATCTTTCTCCCCTCTTCCATACGCATTCTGCGTTTTTTTTCAAGGAAGAATTCACATGTTTTTCTTTTAATCACATTTTTTTATACTGCCCCCCTCTATAATAGTTCTTTTGTCAACTTTGGCCATTTACTTATATTTTACACTTAACACCCACATCTTCCATGGCATTTCTATTAGCTACTTATAAGTTTAGTAACTAAATAAATAGTCCATTATTTCGCATTGAGTCATCCATTGAAACATACGTCACCCAATAACCCCGATATCCTTAAAATAATTCATTTAAATTCAAAACGGGTTTCGGGATGTTACAATTCCTCCCCTCTTAAAAAGAGTTTCGTCCCCGAAACTAGATCATACACTTAACCTCCTATAGAGGTATTTCCACCCACCCTTTATATCTCCATATACCTTCTTGTATTCACAAATTCATGCATGAACACCCTTTTAAATACTTACTTTTACTGTAAGTTGATCACCTATAGTCAGGGTGACCACAACAACTATCCTCACAAACAATCTGATTCCTCTTTGGTCTATCTTGGTCCCACTGAACACTATCTTACCTAAACTCATTGGGCCTTGGGATTTTATGAATCATTATCCAGTGTCCTCTCCACCCGCTGAGTTTACAGTCCATCAATAATTCCTATGCAAGTTTCCACTACTCGTTGGCCTAGTCACTTTGCCCATAGGGCTTTCACCACTTAATAATGATAGCTTAATAACTCATCACTATTATAACACCACATATCATTTAACCACTTATTTCTATTCATCCACTTATACCATTCTATTTTGTTATCACATAATAGAATTTCTCCACATTTAATTTCCTTAACCACATAACACACTTCATTCTGTATTTTTAGCACACTAAGAATTTACTCACTTTATCGTATAACACACTTTATCCTACATTGTTAATCACAGGTAGGATTTCACACTTTCTCCAGATTTCCGTACCTTATCTTACATTGTTCATACATGCGAGATTCCTCCATTCTTAATATTTACACACTTCCCCTACATGGTTACATACATGTCAGATTTCCCATTTTTAACATTTACACATATTTTCTACATGTAAGAATTAATCACTTTTATCATTTGCACACTTTTCCTACATTGCATGTACAAGTAGGAATTTCTCCGATTTTACCATCTTATTCACCCCTTGGCCTCGCTTGGCCCTTTTTCGTCTACACACGTGGACATGGTGTTTAAAACACTAACCTTTGTGCTTGACTTCCCCCACTTTCAAACATTCTCACTTTAGATTTGACCACCATTAGTAGTCGTTGCATTCTATACATTACTTCATACAATCAATACAATAAATATAAATTATTCAAATAACTTACCGGGTCACGCGATCGAGGCTGGAATCGAACACTCTTTTCATACCATGAGCACTTGGTTTGAGTTCAAGTGTTCCCACACCACTTGAATCCCTCAAACCGTTGCTTCTGATACCAACTTGTAACACCCTTAGCCTACCTTGCGGAAATGCATGTTTAGAAAATCGGTCCCAGAAAATTTCGCCATTAAAAACAACGTTTTACCCAAAAAGGTTTAACAATGGTCATCCCAAAACTTCGTTTGGGTTAGCATACAATCCCTTATCAGAGTATGCAACTTAATTAAACAACATCATCATTAAATTTCAACACGTACTTCCATTGGTGTTCGGTTCTCCAAAGGCTTCGCCTGATCGTGACCCATTCCTTTCCTGTCACAAATACCAGTAACACATTAGTATTGGTGACAAAAACAACCAATAACCCAAACTACCATCCCTTAAAAAGGAAGAACAACAAAGGATCGAATCTCATGTCCATCGCGTATCGCTTGCTGCTTCATCACTTCCAAGCGATACGCTTAAAAGTGAATCTCCAGGGATCATGACAGATTTTGCCAGTTTATCATACTTAGTCAAAATTTTGGGATCTACAAAAGTCCCATTCATTCCCATTATTATTCTTTTGCCATACTTGAAATAAGATATTAGTCAAACAATTAAATATTTATTTTCAACCATTTCTACTGATTCAACGTATGGTATTCAATATTACGAATTGCTAACCCGTTGACCTATTTCACCATCATACATCCTTAAAAGGTCAACTATTAACTCCACCTCTTATTCTCGTCTTAAAATAACATTTACCACATTCCATCTTAGCTTACTAAGCATTCATAACATGGATAAGATAAAACATAACCAAGTCACACCTTAACCACTATTTGCATATCAACCCTCAACATACTATTGGGTTTACCATTATTCCTTCTTCACATAACAACATATCACACTTGTTGCATCCTTTCACCCGAAGGTGCCACTTAGAGTATAAGAATTCATATATTCTATAAACACACTTAGATTCATCCACCTTAACCCAACCGGGCTTTCAACATACTATATAAACACATACCTTGATTTATATATCTTAACCCAAAACGGGTCATAAAACATACTTTATTTAATCACATACTTTGGTTTATCTATCTTAACCCAAAATGGGTCATAAAACATACTTTATTTAATCACATACTTTGGTTTATCATCTTACCCCAAACGAGACTTATTACACACTTTGTGTAACACACATTGGTGTTACACATCTTTACCCAAACGGGTCATGTTACACACTTTATTTAACACAATTTAGTACCCAAACGGGTCATATTACATACATTATTTAACACACATTTTTGTTACTCATTCTTACCCAAACGGGCCACATTGCATACTTCGTTTAACACACATTTTTGTTACTCATTCTTACCCAAACGGGTCATAAAACATACTTTATATAAACATATTTTAGTTTATCCCTCTTACCAAAATGGTCGTAAAACATTCTTTATATAAACACATCGTGGTTTATCCATCTTACCCAAACGGGTTCTTAAAACACACTTTATATAAACACATCTTGGTTTATCCATATTTCCCAAAAGGATTCTTAAAACACTCTTTACATAAACACATCTTGGTTTATCCATCTTACCCAAACGGGTTCTTAAAACACATTTTACATAAACACATCTTGGTTTATCCATCTTCCCAAAAGGGTTCTTGTTAGAACAAAATTTATGTAACTGACGCCATCAAATCTGTTTACCGAAGCATTTGACCGAAGAATCCATGTGAATCGATTTAGAGACTGAGTTGTGATGCTCGAGGCTTGCAAGATTGGACCGAATACCGTTTTCTGGAAAAGTCAACCGTTCGGGTCAACGGTCAACGTAAAAGTCAACGGAAGATCGGTTCGAGCGAGTAAAGCTTCGGATTAATTTAATCAGCTTTGATTTAATTATCAATTTACGTTATTTGCTTTACTTGTAATTTCGTTCATTTGTTGTGTTTTTCTGTTGCCAGTCACCCTCACTATATATAGTGAGGGTGCCCATTACAAGTAAAGGAGTCTCCGAATGGGGAGATGATGATTTTCTTGTAGAGTGTGATATTTCCATTCTAGAGAGAGAGTGAGTCATGGATTCTAGAGAGAGAAAGTGTTCTTCATGATTCATTGATTGTAATCTTTCGATTAATGAATTCATTCGACTTGATCATCATCTTTCTTGTTTATGATTATTCATGATTCATCTTCATCATCTTCTTCATTTGTTTTGAGTTTTCGAATCCGAACCATGTTCTTGCTCAAGATCGAGATTCTTGTTGTGAAAATCGGTCCTAACAAATGGTATCAAAGCCTTGTTCTTCATGTTTGAAGTTTTCTCAAAAATGAAGAAATCTCATTTGAGTTATCAATTTTGGTTGTTTTTGCTAGATCTATGAGCTGATTCTTGGTAGAAATCACTCTAGGAACTCAAAAACATGCTTAGATTTGTGTTTATTTCATGTTTGATTAGTCAATTTTTGAATTTGGTGAATTTAAGGTTCGGCCGTATCATTCACTGTTCTTGAGAAAAAATTTTCAAATTCGTTTTTATGATGATTCTTTGCTGAAATTGATTATTATCGAGTATTAGACTACTAAAACCGAAATCATTGGCACTGATTTCACTCTTTAACATCAAGTATTGAAGATTTGTTAAGCATTTTTCAAGATTCTTTAACTTTTTCACATAATCTACTGTTTGATCCAATTTCGGTCACTTAGAGTAATTTTTGAGGTTTGTGTTAGTTGTATCTTTTGATCCTAACATCATTTCGCATCTATAGATGCCCTCAATCATCATTTTTATGAACTTTGATTTTTGATGATTTGAACTTGCTCAAGAACAAGCTGTTCAAAATTTTGACTAAGTCCAAAATTTGAATTTTTCAATTTTTGCTGTTTACACCTAAATATTAGTGTTTAATTACTCCATTAATATTTATGATTGCATGATTTGTGTGAATTCAAGCAATCTTCGTGTTTACAAGCAATTTGGAGATCTTGTTCTACGTTCGGCCCGTTTTAGCAACTTTTGCTGAAGTACTGCATCTATCTCATCTGAGATGTCTGAAGGAAATCATTTCACTCCGGTCATGCAAGGAAACAACCGCCCTCCAAAACTCATGGGTGCTAGTGACTTTGATGACTGGAAAGGGAAGTTCATACTGTTTCTGGAATATTTGGATTTTGACCTACTCACTTCAGTTCTCAATGGTCCAGCTGTGTTTGAAGTTGAAGAAGCTACAACACCTGCTGCTGGTGTTGCAGTTGCTACTGTTGCTGACCCTCCTAACACTAAGAAGAGGATGCTCCCAAAGCCCTTGGACAAGCTGACTATAGCAGAACATGCTCAGCTGAAAATTGATAGGCGTGCATTGGGTTGTATCAAGATGGCCATTAATGATGATCTGTTGCATCAGTTTCGGGATGCTACTTCTGCACATGAGATTTGGGAAGGCCTAGAGAAGAAGTATGAGGGCAATCCAGCAACCAAGGAGAGAAGGCTTGAGAAACTCAAACTCGCCTTCAATACTTTTGCTCACAGGCCTGGAGAGTCGTTTGAGACACATGTCACACGATTCTGCAGGATCATCACTGAGATGACCACTAAGAACATTCGTCCAGATACTGGCGACATCATAAGGAAGATTCTGCACTCTTTCCTCAAGAGTTTGCCTCCTATGTCATCTATCTGATTGACAGCACTGATCTCCTCAACGCTGATTACATGGACATGATTAATAAAGTCCATGATTATGAGGTTAGAGCAGTTGAACGCACAGGAAGGTCACTAATGGGCAATGTGACATCTAAGGGTTCGTCATCCAATGCTCCTAATGCTGCGTTTGCTGCTGCCATGTATGAGGATAATCACCAGTTTTCTCAATCTTCTGGTCCCAGTGTACCTGTTCCTGCCTCTACTCCAACTCCGACTCCGATTCAGCCTGAAGTTCAAGTATCTCATACAACTCATCAACCATCAAGTGTGTCATTTGTTCAAGCTCCACCCTCTGGGTATTATGGTCAATCGTCAGCTCTAGTTTCTTCAAACTCCATTCACATGGATCAAGATCTGTGTAATGCTTTCCTTGCCTGCATGAACTCTCAGATGTCAAGCAACATTGAGACTATGACTATGTGTCAAGAAGATCTTGACCAGATTTCTGCTGATGATCTTGAAGAGATCGATATTAAGTGGCAGATGGGAATGATTGCTGCCAGGACAAGAAAGTTCTTCAGAAAGACTGGAAGGAAGCTGTTTCAACCTGCCTCCAATGCTAACATCGGCTTTGATAAGTCTAAAGCTCAGTGTTTCAACTGTCAGGAGCTCGGTCACTTCGCCCGTGAATGTCCTAAGCCCAAAACTTGGAATGTCCCTGTCAACTCGGGTGGAAGCAACCACACTTATCAGAAGCAGGGTGGAAATAGTAACCAGTCATACCAGAAAACTGGCAACTCTTCCTACCAGAAGCCACAGCATACCACTTCAAATGTCTCTCATCAAGGATCGTCAAGCTCATCGTCTGCACAAAGAGTTGATAGCACTGGAAAAGCTTTGGTATCTCTCGAGGATGGGAACTACAATTGGACGTCTTCTGCACCATCTCATTCTGCTAACCAGCCTGATTACGCTCTTGTGGTGGATTCTGACGGAAAAGAGGACTTTGAGTCTGTTGTTTTTGACCCTCTTTTCCCCACCAACTTCTGTCTGATGGCGGGTATTGATGAAGATTTTGATGGATCTTCTCCCTCTGCTGGTTCAGCCACTGCTGTAAGTCACAATGAGGTCGAATCTGAAGCTAGCAAAAGACTTCTTGAACTCCAACGTGGATCCATTCCCGATGAGGTAAAAGAAAATTTATGTTCTGAAAATTGCCTTGAAACTGTCGCTAGATACCGCACATACAATCTAGAATTGCATGCTAAGGCGGCTGAAAGCGAAAGTCAGGTTGAAATCCTCAAGGCAAATGAGGAAAAATTCCTTGAGAAAATCAAGTCACTTCAAGATGACATTGAAATCATGAAGCACACAGAATCAACTTTAAAAATTCAAATTGAGGATCTTTTGAAAAATCAAACCTCTTTGAGAAATGAATATGCTAAAGCTCGTGAAGCTATTGATTTAATGAAACTTAATCCTGGTAACTTGGGTAATGCTGTTGCTAAAGACATCATGGCACGGCTAAGAACTGGTTTGGGTTTCTTAAGGGAAATTTGTGATAGTGCAGCTGAACATCCACTAAATCATAACTATTTGACTATCCCTGAGTTAACTAAAATCAACCCCAAAAGTCATATTAAGTTCATTAATCCAAGCATGATTCCGAGTGCTTCTGATATCCAATCGATGGAAGCCCAACTCTCTGCCACTGAAACTGGCTCTGGGCTCCCGCCGATTGATGAAACTTTGAAGTTTGGTGACTTTGAGTCTTTCTCTGTTAGTTTTGTTGAATCGCTTGTTTCTGAAGCGTGTGTGCAAAAGGCTGCTGAATCTGAGTTTCTAAATGTTTGTACTCAAAATGCCTCAAATGGTCAATCATTTTTGTTTAATGAAAATTTTGATGTTTTCAAAACTAATGAAGCTCCTAAAAGGATAAAAACTGTTCGGAGGCGTAAGCCCAAAATGAGTGTTGAAAATGTGAAACTCGATTCGCAGCAAGTTGTCGATGATGTTGCGTTTGCGAAGGCATTCGCAGAAATGGCTTTAAAACATGGTAAGACTGTCATGCACACACAAGCCGGTCTTACAATCACCAATGGTAAGGTGACATCTGTTCAGAAAAGGCCTCCTGCTTCTGTTCCAATCGCAACGTCTCCAGCTGCACAAGCTGTACCTCAGCCATCATTTCTTAAGCAAAAGGGATCATCTGCTCATACTGCTTCCAATGAAGCTGGCACTTCATCTGTGATTTTTGTGAAGACTGGGAATCCAAAGAACAAAAGACCTCAAAGTGATCCAGTTATCACTGTTCCACATGATAATGAAGATCAGTATCAGTCGGTTGAGCAAAGTGAGCTTGTTTTGAACATTTCTGAAAATGAAACTACACCAAAGAAGAAGAAACAGACAAGGAGACGGAAGAAGAAGCCAGTTTCTGAAAATGAAAAGGGTGAAGGTGTTACCTCAGGTGAGCCTCAACAATTGGCTCCTCAGTCCGTTGAACAATCTGCTGCAATTCCTGCTAATGGTACTGTCGAGAATGGAGGGTGTTCTGTCTGTGGAAACCCGCATCATGATGCCAGGGTTTGTGTCTACAATACGGGATACTCTGACTTCAACAATGCTCCAGTGCCTCCTGCTCATTTCTACCAACAGCAGCAAATAGGTCCGCAAGGAAACCAATTGGCTCCAATGTATTATGGGAATTATGGGGAAGATTACGTGGATCAGCGTCTTGACACCATGTTTCAGCAGTCCTACCCAAATCAGCCCTACATTCCAAATCAGGCCCCGTATGTGCCACGTGATCTCGGTAGGGGTGTGAATACGTTCAGGCTAAACGTTCAACAACAAATGAGAATGGCTGCACCAAACACTTTTCCTGTTAGGTCTTGGACGCCTCGACCTAGGCCGGGATTCATTCCTAGGCCTCTCATGGTTCAACAACCTGTCACGGCTCCTCGACCATCTGCTACATTCAAGGCTGCTCCATCTGCCTCTCCTGCTGTTGTGAACGCACCAACTCCTCCCTCCACCTCGAAAGCACCTAAGAAGAAGGCTCCTGGTCAATTTGGCCAGGGTCCATCCTTGAACTAATCACTTTCTTTTTCATGTGCAGGGAACGGCCCGGAGTGCTATGAACACATGGTACTTGGACAGTGGCTGCTCTAGGCACATGACAGGGAACAAGGACCTGCTATCTGATGTCAAAACGATAACTCATGGCGGTTCTGTTGCCTTTGGGGGTGATGTTCGTGGTGGTAGAATAATTGGAAACGGTCTTTTATCAAATGGAGAAATTTCGTTTGACAAAGTGAATCTGGTCTCTAATCTGAAGTTCAACTTGCTCAGTGTATCGCAGATTTGTGACAACAAAATGCCGATGTTATTCGATGATAAGGAGTGTTATATCCTGAAGCCGGGATTCAAGGTTCCCGAAGATCAAATTCTATTTCGTGCAAAACAAAACAGGAATATGTACGCCTTAGATATGTCTGCTGCAAGGCCGACTGGTTCAGTGGCGTGTTTCTTGGCAAAGGCTTCGGAAGATGACTCAACCTTATGGCATAGGCGAATGGGACATGTGAACTTTCGAAACATGAACCGCCTTGTAAGAGGAAAACGCGTGGTCGGTGTGCCGGAGAAGGAATTCATCCATACCGATAACTGTGTGGCGTGTTTGAAAGGAAAGCAGCGCAAGACGTCTCATAAGCCAAAGCCACCTGGAAGAACGACGGCAATTCTTCAACAACTCCATCTCGACCTTTTCGGGCCAGTGAACGTCTGCAGTTTAGGGGGAAAATCATACTGCTTGGTTATTACCGACGATTACTCCAGATACTCGTGGGTGTTCTTCCTGAGAGAGAAGTCTGAGACAGCTGAGATACTGAAGGATTTTGTTACGCGGATTGAGAATCGGTGCAAAGAGCGAGTTAAAGTCATCAGATCAAATAATGGGTCAGAGTTCAAGAATCAGACATTTGATGCTTTCTGCAATGAAAAGGGCATATTTCGACAGTTCAGTTCACCGTACACGCCTCAACAAAATGGCGTTGCAGAACGGAAGAATAGAACAATCATTGAGTGTGCCAGAACTTTACTTGCTGATTCCAACCTTAAATTGTCTTTTTGGGCAGAAGCTGTGAATACAGCCTGCTATGTTCTAAATAGAACTCTCTTGGTTAAACATGCTAACAAGACGCCTTTCGAGCCGTTTTCAAAAGAAAAACCAAACTTAAAACGTTTAAAACCGTTTGGATGCGCTTGTGCTGATTTAATCCAGTCGGAACAGTTAGCTAAATTTGCCCCTCGGGCTGATGAAGGCTATTTTGTTGGATACTCGATGAGCTCTCCAGCATTTCGAGTGTTCAACAGAAGAACTCAAGTTATTCTTGAATCGTGCAACGTTACTTTTAACGAGCATGCTCAGAATACTAGAGATCCTGCTCCTGATAGCATGTATGACCTTGAGATTTTTTCTTCTACTTTTAACATGCTTGAGTCTAATGTTGCAGGTAATTTGTTAAATCAAGCTGAACAAGTAAATGAAGAAGTTCTTCCTTCTGTTGATATGTTTGCTCCAATTACTTCGTCTATCCTGGATTCCATCTATTCGGTTGATACTTCGACGATATCAAGGGGAGAACAGTCAACACCATCAACTGATGTCACTGAAGCGACAACTATAACTTCTTTACCTGATCAGCCTTCTGTTCAGATTCTCGAGCCTGTAATTGTGGAGAACGAACCAGCACAAGCAACAACTGAGGCTGAAAACTTAGTTGGAAATGAAGCTGAAACTCATGAGTCAGATTCAGATGACATATCTGAAATTGAAACTGGAGAGACCCCAGGCGACGATCTTCAAATTGGGAATCTTGACTCGCCTATTCCAGCACCTGCTGTTAAAGAGACTCGAATTCATAAGAATCATCCCACTAGTCAGATCATCGGTCCTGTTGATGTGCGTCTCACTAGGAGTAAAACAAAGGATCTGCACACATGTCTGTTTTCTTGTTTCATATCACAAGAAGAGCTTACTACTGTTGTTGCTGCCCTTCTTGATGAAAATTGGATTGACGCGATGCAAACAGAGCTTCTTCAGTTCAAACTGCTTAAAGTCTGGCATTTGGTGGACCCGCCAGAAGGTATAGAACCCATTCCTGTCAAATGGATTTTCAAGAACAAAAGAGATGACCGTGGAATCATTATAAGGAATAAAGCCCGATTAGTAGTAAAATGGTATAAGCAAATTGATGGCATTGATTATGATGATGTCTATGCTCCAGTCGCTCGTCTAGAGGCAATCCGGATGTTCTTGGCGTATGCTGCGTCAATGAACATCACCATCTATCAGGTGGATGTGAAAACCACCTTTCTCTATGGTGAGCTCGACGAAGACGTGTACGTAGACCAACCCCCGGGGTTTGTGAACAAATCTTTTCCCAAGATGGATAAGGCTCTTTATGGTCTACACCAAGCCCCGAGGAAATGGTACGAGACATTATCAACATATCTGCTATCAAATGGTTACAAGAGGGGTGTCATTGATCAGACTCTTTTCATTCGTCATGTTGGTAAAGACAAGCTGTTAGTACAAGTGCACGTTGACGACATCATTTTTGCCTCAACAGATGTTGCTATCTGTCACGAATTTGAGGAACTAATGAAAAAGAAGTTTGAGATGAGTGCTATGGGTGAACTGACATTCTTTCTGGGAATTCAAGTGAAGCAGACACCAGATGGTATCTTAATCAGCCAAGGGAAGTATGTCAAAGAAATCCTGAAGAAATTTGGTTTCAATGATTCTAAGGGTTTTTCTACACCCGTCGTTACGCGTCATAGACTCAATCAGGATCCGGAAGGAATTTGTGTGGATGAGCATCTCTACAGGTCAATGATAGGTTCTCTCATGTATCTGACAGCCAGCCGTCCCGACATCATGTATGGAGTGTGTCTATGTTCCCGATTCCAATGCAAGCCGAAAGAATCGCACTTACTAGCTGTGAAAAGGATTTTTTGATACTTGCGGTCCAATTCAAACAGAGGACTCTGGTATCCTAAAGACCCGTCCTTCGATCTTCGAGCCTTCTCAGATAGTGACTATGCTGGTTGTGAACTCAATCGTAAGTCGACAACGGGAGGAGCTCAGTTCTTGGGTAACCGGTTAGTTTCATGGCAATGCAAGAAGCAGACAACAGTGTCAGTCTCAACGGATGAAGCGGAATACATTGCTGCCGCATCGTGCTGCTCTCAAGTGCTTTGGATTCAGAATCAGCTTCTGGATTACGGTTTGAACTTCATGGGTACCCCTATTCATATAGATAATATTGCTGCTGTTTCTATTGTTAAAAATCCTATTCAGCATTCTAAAACTAAGCACATAGAGATTAGATACCATTTCATTAGGGATTGTGCCGAGAAGAAGCTAGTCACTTTAGTCCATGTTAGCTCCGAGGATCAGTTAGCAGACCTATTCACAAAACCCTTTGATATGTCTAGGTTTAACTTTCTGGTTAGTGCAGTAGGCATGATAAACTATGACTAAGCTTTCTCCATTCTCTAGTATGTTAGTATCTTAACTTTATAGGTTTAGCTGCTTAGAAGTGTTATCTCTGATTTCTTTAATTACAAATTTACTATTATCTGCTTTTTGACTTATTTTATCATTTGACCCTGATTTGACCTAAACTTTTTGTTTGTGGTTGTCTAGTGTCAATTTTGTCTGTCTTAAAAGATCAAAAAGATTTTTCTTGTTTACTTATGTTTTTGTGACTATCTACCGTTCCTGCATTGTGGAAGATATACCAAAAACATTTAAATTTTTTTAAATAGTGTTATTTCTGTCTTCAAATAAGTGTTTTTGAACTCAAGTCAACAAGACTTTTGAGGATTGGCAAAAACAATGAAAAATCAAACTTTTTGGTCTGTGGTCGAACAATATGTTAGGAACATGATATAATTCTGGTCTTGTCGATCTAACCATAGGATATGATCCAATCGATCGGTAATTCTATCATTTGATGTGTCGGTAGGCTCAACATACTGAGAAGTAAACAGCTCTCTGTGATTACACACTAATTTCACTGAGAAATGTGGACCACGGAAGTTTAAACAGTCGCATATTCTTTAAATTAGCCCGACTCAGTTGTCTTAGTAAGAAAACTCTAATCACACATCCTTTGTTTCTTCAGTATTAAGTTGACTTATTTCCAAACCGAGCACATCATCTGTCCAAATTCCTAAATGTATTATTAATACAAAGGACATTTGATGGCGCTCAATGAGACTCATCTGCTGAGGAAACTCTGACCTTGAGTTCTCATCCGCCATATAATAATGCTAAGACACATCTGCTGAGGAAACTCTGACCTTGTGTTCTTACGCGTTCATTCCATCAAATAAAGTGAGAGGTCATCTGCTGAGGAAACTCTGACCTTGAATCTCTCACACCGCAAAACATCACTTTTTATAGTCATGAAAGAAGGGTTATCATGATTTCATGACTATATCCATGAAATGAGTCACTTAACACTAAAGAAAAATGGGAAAGATTACTTTTAAATGTGTGATTGAATCTGAAAAGCTACTTGACGTTGGGTAGAATACTGTTAACTTCCAACCAAATAAGGACCCCACAAAATATTTCTCTGAATCGGACCAAAACATGATAAAATCACATCACATGAGAAAAGTTGAAAATTACCAATGTTTGAGCTTAAGTGGATAACAATACCGACAATCTGACTTAGGTTACCTGATAGGAAAGGTGATTTGAATTATAAGTGTTATTGATCACGTAAATGGCCGGTTTGATTCTAAACATCTGACCACGACCATTCAATATATGTGAATACTCTAAGCCAATGTGCTTAAATTTCCAAGTTTGGTGAAAAATTGACCAACTTATACTATAACTAATCTAGGTATTGGTTTGAAATTTACCAACTTGAAAGAAAAATGAATTCTTGAGTTCGGGTAAAAAATTGACCCAATTCGGATAATTTTGGAAATCTTGAGTTCGGGTGGAATTTTGACCAATTAAAGTCAAAACTTAGGTACTAGGTGGGTCATCATCAAAATTGTTGAAATTAACAAGTACTTGTCTTTTAAATTCAAAATCTATCTTCCTGGTAGGTTACTGGTGGCAGGCATGCTTTTCTGATTTAAAATTTTGGTAAACTTTAAGACTTAGAATTTTTCTTATGATTTACAAAATTCTGGTCTTAGCGAACTTGTTTGTGCCTTAGCGAACTTCATCCTAGGGCAAGTCCGCTAAGACCAGTCAATAACATCGATCACAGGTTTGCCCTTAGCGAACTTGTTTGAAAGTCTTGTAAATTTTCTTTAAGTTTTTCTTGAAGTCCGCTAAGAACAAAATATTCTTAGCGAACTTAATTTGTTAATATATATTCTCCTTTTGAGTGAGAAGTCCGCTAAGTAGAATTTATCCTTAGCGAACTTCTCCTAAAATTTTCTTATTTTTGGATAAGTGTGTGATGAAGTACGCTAAGAAGGTTTTTGCCTTAGCGAACTTCTCCACTTTTACTTAAAGTCTTCCGAGGCTAAACTGTTCTTAGCGAACTTGTTTATGCCTTAGTGCATTTGTTTTTACTTTGAAAATTTGTTGGTGTCTCAAGTTCATTTGGCCTTAGCGTACTTGTGTAAGCCTTAGCGAACTTCTTAACCTAGCGTACTTCATTTAGGCTTAGCGTACTTGTTATGCCTTAGCGAACTTCATGGGTTAGCGAACTTCATTTAGGCTTAGCGTACTCTTTTAGGCCTTAGCGAACTTGTTTATCTATTCTCCCTTTAGCGTATTTGATTTCAGTTCGCTTACACTTAGCGAACTTAGAGAAAGGATTAGCGAACTTGTTTAAAATGTTGAGATATTTGTAAGTTCGCTAAACCCTATACTATATAAGGGGAGACTTAGCCATTTTTCACCTTCACGCATTCAAAATCACTCGCACCCGCTCTTATACTCTCGAATCGGCGAAGATATTCTCCACTGTTTGATCGAAAACCTCCCAATCTCACTCGAATCTGTCGGTCTGTTTGCAATTAGGGTTGATACGCACACTCTCATTGCTATCACAAGTTTGTTTTTGAAGCATATGTGTTGTTTTTGATCTCGGCGATGATGGAGAGCCATAGGACCGATTTTCAATTTTTAGGGTTCTAATGACTTACTTTGATGAAATTACACATTTGTTGCCACCTTACTTGATTCTAGTTCACTTATGCTCAAGATAAAGGTATGCGACTCGAATCTCTCAAGTTTTCATTGTGAATCCGAGAAGGTTTGGTTCAGGGGTTCGGTTGATGTATTTATTTTTAAATCTTTTGAGTATTTTATAATTGATGGCTGCTAATATGTTCATGTTAATTGCTTTGAACCATAAAATGGGTTTGTATTGATAAACAATGAACTGTAATGGACACAGCCTCTGTTATTTGAATACTTGGGATTTTTTGCTTGATTTGATAACTTTTGGAACCTTGGTTAGTTAATTATAACTCAGTGTGTCTAATGCTATCTCATTTTGGAGTACCTAAATCTGATTGTGAGTATATGCCTATGAGTCTCTAATTGACTACTTAGATGTTCCTAGTCTCTGTTTTTTTTGTCATGATTAGATTGACTTAATGAATTCCACATTGTGTTGAAATTATCTAGTCTCCAGTCAAAATATGTTATTCTGTATTATTATATCTAAAATTAATGAGACCTAAACTTGGAGAATCTGCTGATAACTGTTGATTAGCATAGTCACACATCAGTTTGATTGTTTAAGTTTAAATTTCTCAATTATGTCTTTTAAATTCAATTTGAATATATGAAATCTGTGTTTGTCCACTGTTTTGATGTTTAACTTAGATTGTCTGATCTCATAAACAGAAACAGTTATTGATTGATCAAGACCATTGCATCTTTTCATTGTGATATTAACACAAATTAGATCCTCAAAGAGGTATGATGCTCTAAATATTTTGACAATTGAGTCAAACTCAATCTTGGCTACACAGGGGCAAATCTTTACTTTTCTGTGGTTAATTGAAGCAAACTTGATTTCTAATATAATTTGCTTGATCCCAGCAGATTATTCACTGAGACCATTGAGACATTACTACATCTTAGAATAGATATTAGTCTACATTAGATCTTCACAAAGGTATGTGAGTCTCAATACAAGCATTTATGCTATTAATCAGGTGGTGCATCAATTGTTTAATTTTTTTTATGCCTGTGTGTCATTCTCTGTTGAAACTGTTATCCAATTGACCCTAACACTGGTGGTTTAGACTGGTTAAGATCCACGTGGGTCTGAAACAGGTCATAACTCAGGTGGAAGGATCTTGGACACTGGTAACACTAAAATAGACATAATTTGAATGTCTTGACCTAACTAAGTTAAATTGACCATCTTTGTGACTAATTGAGAGCATTTATACATAGGATGTGATCTATGACGCCTCTAAGGTTCATATGAACTATCTTAGGTATTTAAGCTCTGTATGGACAGTCATTTGGTCATTTTGACTTTAATAAGTCAAATCTTGCATGAAATTGTTTTTATGTGACTTTTGTGACTGTATTAGCTTAAATGTGAATTTGGTGATTTGGGTATGTGATTGTTTGGTCCATACATGCTTATATATGTGTGTTAGGATTAAATGTAACATGTGTCAGTCCCATCTAATCTGTTAAACTTAATCAATCACAGTTTGTCCTTTAAATAATCATATTAAAGCTGTTGACCCATTATGACTTCTCACTTGCTTATGAGTGTTTATATGACTTTGTTGCATCTAGACAATCCTTGTTAATGTTGATATTTGATTTACCTTTTTCTTGATTCTCATCTCTAAGTATTGTGAATTTACATTTGAATTCATTCTGTACTTAGCATGCTTGAATTTACTCCTTAGCGTACTTCTTGTTCTGCTTAGCGTACTCAATTTGCTCTTAGCGAACTTGTACCACTGCTTAGCGAACTTGTTTGAGTTCCTAGCGTACTTGTTCACCTCTTAGCGAACTTGTTGAGTTTAGCGGACTTGTTTGTACTGCTTAAAGGACTTGAGTCAATTAACTAAATGTTTATATTTCCAATTCACTAGGATTGCTCTAAATGTTTGACATGTCACTGTTTCACTTATTGCATGCATCTGATTGGTCTTTGATAGTTTGTCTTGCATTTGAAGTGTTGTTTTAACAAAATTTGTTTCTTGTCTAAACCATAAGACTTCAATTAAAGGAGTTCACAAGTTAGGGTGGAACCAAGTCTCAATGTGACTTTCCCTGAACTGACTTGGCAGACTGGGATATCACAACTTTTAGATGTTGATCCCAGATTGCCAAGATCACCCCTGGTTGATGTCTCTGACTGCAGTTGAGACCAAGTTGTAGAATTTTACTTGAAATTCTCCT
Organism: Deinandra increscens subsp. villosa; assembly: GCA_039602395.1. Taxonomy (NCBI): domain Eukaryota; kingdom Viridiplantae; phylum Streptophyta; class Magnoliopsida; order Asterales; family Asteraceae; genus Deinandra; species Deinandra increscens. Next base: position 36,520,494 of record JBCNJP010000009.1, read on the forward strand.
TGACTCTTCAACAAATCAGATTTTTGTTAACTCTATCTCATTTGGGTCACTTTTTCAATACTCATGCAAAATCTTTCATTTAAAGTCAATATTGTTGGAGATTTAGATCTGGCTCCATGTTTTTTCTGGATTTTAGTTCACCACACACAATATCTTTACTTTTCCTAAGATACTTGCATTTGTTAATCATGACATTCTGGTTGCATGTGATCATTTTGGAGTATATGCACTATATGAGTTAGTTTATGTCCTTAATATGTAAATGAAAAGCTCTGTCACTATCACGAGTCTAGTGTGGCACGACATTCATCAAATGTTAAATTGGATATAATCTTGTGATTCTATATGTGCAGATGCCTCCCCGACAAGCTGTTGAAGCTTTAGAATTTGGTCGATTGCACAACGGAAGGTGCATCTTTAACAAAAACTGGGAAGGTGCTGATGAGCAGGCTCTCGACCTCTTGGAACAATCAAACTGGGCAACAGCTATGCAGATCAATCCTGTCATTTACAAGGGTATTATTGAAGCATTTTGGAATAATGCTGAATCTGCTGAGCTTGACGATGATTCAAGTGTAATAAGGTCAAAGATTCAAAATACTGATGTTGAAATCACGGAAGAAAAGATAAGAACTGTCCTGAACTTAGATGATGCTGACAAGCCCAAGACCTTTACGAGGGCTCAGTGGCAAGCAACTCTTACAAGAATGGGATATTCTGGTGTTTTCCTCCCAGATGTCAGTAACAAGGTTCAGAAAACCTTATTCCCAACGAACTGGAAATTCATCATCAGCTTCTTCATTTCTGCTTTTGGTCACCGCAAGGCTGCTCCAGATGATTTCATTGAGGACACTGCGTATGCCATTCATGGATTTGTCACCGGTGAAGGCTTCAATCTTTCTCACCAACTGATGAAGTGGATGATTTCTAACTTACATCCCACTGGAAGACAAAAGAAGTTCCTGATGTATCCACGTTTCGTTCAAGCAATCTTGAATCATTACTATCCTACCCTGATAAAGCAAGGAGAGACCTTCTCAACCAGTTCGATGAACACTGGTTCTTACAGCAAGTACCACAAAGGCAAGTATCAAGGTGCTCCTGTACCTTTCTTTCCTGAAATGATTGCTCGTTTAGCTCCCGCTGATGCCGAAGGAGATGTCCATCATGGGTGAAGCTGCAGTTGAAGCTCAACCTGAACAAACTGATGTGGCTCAAGTCCACCATGCACTGGACTTGAATGCCCCAGTTATACCAGATACTGCTACTGCTACTGAAGACCTTGGGAATCTCCAGGGTGATAATGTTGATGCATCTGAGCATGCTGAACCGCTCTAGTTCAAGTGAATGTGTTATCTTCTGATGCTGAGAAAGGTGATGACACCGATGATGAAGAATCTAGCTCCTCAAGCTCAGATGACACTCCTGACCAAGCTGAAGCAATTCATCCAAGGAAAAGACAGAGGACTGGAGAATCTTCCAGGGCCTCTATGACACAACCATCATCGTCGGATGACAGCTATAAACCTTCAGAGGATGATTTTGATGAAGATGAGACTTCAGTCTCTCTCGATCAGGTGGATCTTTCATATGATCTTGCAGCTGAGATTGAAAGTGCTCCTAAGTCTCCTCCTAAGTTAACCTTACACAACCTTACAATTGTTGCTGATGAAGGAAATCAATCGTCTGAGTTACTCACTGTAAGAGCTGTGAGAAGCAAGTCCTGCAAAGAGAAACTCCAAATTAGAAGAAAACCCGGTTCCTCTGATGAATATGAAGTTGTTGGTCCTTCAAGCACTCCTCTTGAAACAACTTTGGCTACTGCTTCTGTCTCTCCAACTCCTGCTGAGGGGATTGACATGGATATGAGACCTCTTGTCGTTATAGCTGAAGATGCTGCTGTCACCACTGATCCCGTAGGTACTGTCACTACAAGCCCTACAGTTTCAGAAGATGAAAAAGTATTGGAACTGCGAGCAGAGATTGTGAATCTTCAGAGTCAAAACGATCATCTCAACTGTTCTCTACAAGTGGCTAACCAGAAGATTGCTGATCAGTCACAAGTAATTGCTGAACAAGCTGCAGAAATCCAAAGACTCAAGGACTTATTAGCCAAATCCAATGAAGATAAACAGCTCAGTGACAAACCAGATGGAGATGAAGCTGGTGATAATCAAGAAAGTGAGTTGCCGAAGGACCTGCCTCAAGCTAATCCAGAAACCGATGGTGGCAATACTCTAGAACCAAATTCTTCAACAACCATGCCTACTGGCAAAGATGCTATTGGTGCTTTTGACTCCTCGAGCCCACTACATGACAGTGATTTTGAGCTTGATGCTGATATGTTCACTGAAGGAGATGGACTGAACTCTTCAGATGATGATGAATCTTTCGTCAACAGTCTCCTTCATGATGAACCTGTAGATGAAGCCTTGGAAGCAATCAAGAAGCTGGCTCCTGTACCTGAAAACCTGAAACTCCCAAGATTTTCTCAGGCAGCTAGTATACTTGCTATTGAGGGAACTCCTAATGATGAGGCTGCTGGTGCATCTAGTTCAGACCTTCAACTCTCTCTGGTTCCCTCTATTCTGACTACAACCGAAACATCCACTGCTCTTGTTCCAGCAACTGAAGGAGTCCGTCACATGCACGTTGACCCGGCCTTCTTAGATTTTACAATGGCCAACTTCAGGGAATATTACGCAGAAAAGATGTACTCGAGAAGAAATTCTTGTGGAATTCTGATTGAGTCAATTGAAGATGATACCGGTGATGTCACATATGAGGAACATCCATACACTGTAGATTTCGGAGATGAGGACGACATGAATGAGTTACAAGAACGAATGCATGTGCTCATGAATGAAGCCAACCCTCTGAATTACATTGATTTAGATCAGATTGAGAGTGAAGATGATGAAATGGAACCTCTATTTCCCACTCCAATCCAAGTGAAAAAGGAGGTGGATGACGTATATGTACAGGTTTCACTTTCTGAACTATTGGAGTCCTCAGCTAAAGCCTCTGCACTAGATATAGCTCCCCATGTTCCAAGTGCTATTCCTGCAGATGCAGAAATCATCAATCTTGAATCAAGCGCTGCCCCAAAATCTGCTAGTCAAACTGTTCATGCTGCTTCTTCTGAGCAAAGTTTCCGTGATCAAATATTTGAAGCCTCTTTTGTACATTTTTCTTCTGACTCTGATACTGAGGAAGATGAACCAAATGTAACTGCAACTCAAGAACCAGCTGTTTTAGAGCAACCTGGTCCTTCTACTAAGGATAAGGGAAAGAGAACTCTGACACCTGAAGAAATAGCTGAGGCGCAGCTAAAAGGGGAAGCTGAGAAAGATAAATCACGTCAAGCACTTATTGAAGAAGCTCTCTATGAACAAAATCGACTTCGTGAAGAAAAGGCTACTGCACTGAAGCAATATGAATCTAATCGTCCTCCTGCTGTTATGTATGCTAAAGGATCAAGCTCGTTACCAGAACGTTCAGAATTAATTAGAACAGATGAACCATTAATCCGCGTTGTCACAAATCTAGAGGGAACTGATGTTGACGCTGATGACAATTATGTTGTAGCCAACATGGTCAGGACTCTGATGAAAGACAACATCTCTTTAAAATATCTGTTGAGTCTGACTGAAACTGAGTTGACTAAATTATATACCGACGAGAAGAGGTTGATTTCTCACCTGCCTCAAAATCAAACAGTTGAAGCTGAACCTAAAATCATTGCCGATATCTTTGCTGATACCACAAAGACTGTGGAATTCCTTCCTATCCGTGATCATCTGTCTGATCTCATCCTTGATATTGGCAACTCATACATCCCTCCTCCAGAAAACTCATCTGTTGACCCTCCTGATTCTGAAGCTTATATTGAATCCACTACCAACAGCATGACGTCTGAAGCACTCCGCAACTTCTGCAAATTTAAAAACATTGATAAGAAGGCCTATTATAAGAAGAGACTTCCAGGCCTACGGAAGTTTGTGTGTGAGTACAGAAAGACAGAACGGCTGGCCAAGTTGGAAAAGATAAGAATCCAGGAAGAGGAACGGGCTGAGGCACTCAGGAAACAAGATAATCCCCCAATCTATGACGAATGGGATAAGCTAACTCCTAACTTGAAGGCTATGCTATTATTTGCTGCCAAAAACTTGAGGAAGATGCCTAGCAACCCTAACGTCAATCATGGGATGAAGATCTTAGGATGGAAATATGATGAGGCCTTTGATGCATTCATGGTGAAGAGGCGAAACGGCTTTGTCCTAATATTTGGAGACTTCAAAGCTCTCACTAGCTTATTCTCATGGGAACTAAAACAGCTCAAGTACCTGGACCTAGTGAATCATAGTAACCATCCAAAAGGTGTAAGGGCTGCTGCATTGATCCAATCTGCTTATGATGATAAAAGATTCAATCAAAATCCAGAAGCAGAGAGAAAAGCTCAGTTGGCAGAGGAGAAGAGAAGGCTTCGTGCTCCTCACCGTGGAATGTTCAAGAATGTTGGAAAGGAAGTGAAGGCAAAGACTATCCCGGGAAATCAGAAGAATGCTCCTATGATAAGTTGGTATTATAACGGGATGACTCATGAGTTAGTGATTGAGAGAAGTGGTGCTGAAGCTATCAGATTATTTGCTGCTATTGAACTCCGTCTTCTCTCTCGCTCATACTTGAAGATAATGTATTATGAGAAGATGCGGACTATACCTGTTCAGCTGAGACCCTATGAATGCTATGATGCCAACTACTTCTTAATTTTCTTAAACTGGTGGTGTGAAAGGCTAGCTGGATTAGGTCGACTCACTCTTAATTCTGAACTTCTGAGAACTGCAACTTGTTGGGTAATTGAAGAGCATGGTTCAAGTGTCATTCTTGATGGGGCAAAAAGATTGGTTGAGCTGAACAACTTTAATGACATGAAGAAGCTCGTATGGCAAGATCTCTTTAGGCTGTATGACATGGGTATTCATGTGCTCTCTGACAAAGACAGACCTGCAGCCAGAGAGAACTGGAGATTCCTGCTGAAGCTAACAGGTCAAGATGCTTGAAGCTCACGAGTTTGCATTGCCAACAAGGGTGGAATTGTTAGAACCTTTTTGTTAGCAACACAAACTCAGTTTTGTCTTATCATTGTAATTGATACTTTGTTTTATAATTCTCTTTTGATATGTACTTGGAGAACTTTGTGTATTTGTTAAACTTGTTTTGCTTCTTAGCGTACTTGTTATTCATGCTCTTAACGGACTTGATTGATTAACTCTTAGCGAACTTGTCATTGTACTTAGCGTATTTGTTTGTCAATTGTCCTAGCGAACTTGTTTTGCTCCTAGCGAACTTGATTTGTTCCTAGCGAACTTAAACTGTTCCTAGCGTACTTAAGTTGTGCTTAGCGTACTTGTTAGCGGACTTGTTTGTGTCTAGCGAACTTGTTAGCGGACTTGTTAATGCTTAGCGAACTTCTTAGCGAACTTCACAAGTTCTAGCGAACTTGTTTAATTCCTAGCGTACTTCTCTTATATGCTTAGCGTACTTTTAATTCTGTTAGAATATTTTGCTGAATTCTAGGTAATGATTGGTTTGTGTCAAACATTCTATTTGTCCCAGGCTCTCTTGTAGTATAAATACTAAAGTGAAAACCCTAAAACGTGTTCCTCCAGGTTATTTCTACAAGAGAGCCTTTGTGTGTGTGTTCTTGGTGTATTTAGTGCGTGTTTTTGAGTTTCAGAGATCTATGGGGTGAAATCAACCAAGATTGATCATCACACTTGTTTTCCGCACCTGTGTGATGAATCGAATGAGAACATTGTGCTCAAATCAGGTCCTAACAAATGGTATCAGAGCGGGTACCGATCAGATTCATCTCACCGTGAATCTGGTCACTTGAATCTGGATTTTGAGCTTGAATGGTGAAGATGAGAAAACTTAGTTTTTAGAGACTTTTTTCTATTTTTTCTTCATTTCTGGATGGATTCTGATGATATGGATGATAGATTCATGTTTGGGAGTGCATCAGGATGTTATTTAGTGTTCTACATCTTCAGATCTGGTGGAGAAATGAAGATCCGAAGTTATTTTTGGAATTTTGGAGTTTTTCCCGTATTTGGGGTTTTTGAAGATTTTTGAGTTTAATTCTTCGTTTTCTGGGCATTTCTTCATGGATTTGGATGATATGAGGTATGATTCTCAGTGGAAAACGCGTTCCGGATCCATTGGAAGCATCCGTTTCGTCTGAATCTCATCAGTTTGGGCAGATCTGGAAAAACACACACTTAGTGCGTGTTTCATGGTGTTCTTCGTGTTCTTGAAGATCTCCAGAATTTGAGGACTGTTTTGATCCGATTTGCTACTGTTTATGGGTTGTTGGTGGCCACAATAGTCTCGTGAATGGTTTAGCTTCTCATTTCGTGCATCATTACGGGTTTTCCTTACGTTTTTGGGCAGATTCAAGTTCACCAAGTAAGAGTTTTCTTATGTTCATCTTATTTCCAGATTTGTTCATCAGTTTTGAAGATTTGAAGATTGCCTTAGCGGACTTGTTCAAGTTCTTAGCGTACTTGTTCTCCTCTTAGCGGACTTCATCAGTTTTTAGCGAACTTGAACAAGCTTAGCGAACTTGTTTTATGCTTTAGCGGACTTGTCTCTAGCGGACTTCTCAGGACTCTTAGCGTACTTCAGATCAGCTTAGCGGACTTGAACATTGTTAGCGGACTTGTTTCTGGGTCTTCGTTCGAGATTGCTTCTGAGAATTCGGTTCGTATAGACTTGTAGAGGATGAGCTTACGAGTCCGTGGGTATAAAATTCGAGCATTTTCGTTGAGTATTATGCGAGTTATGGCACTTTCACGTTTTTCCGGTGAGTTACTCGGTTTTCCGGTGGTCTGATTTAGGTTTCCGGTATCCAAGGTTGAAGAAGAGATGACGCTTACGTGGCTTGAGCTAATTGGCTGCAGAGGAATGATCTTCTCTCTCTTTGGTCGGTCAACCCAACATTCCTCTTCACGTTGCCGCTTTCTGATTGGATAGAGGAATGGCAGCGTGGGACCCAAATGCAAGAGAGAGCCGTTACTTCCCTCTTTGCTGGCTATTTTTGATTGGCTCATTGCCATAGCACACGGATTGCCAATCTCAGCCACGAGATCAGCCTATTTTCCAGCCGTTGATCATCCAAGGAAAGTGCATTCTGATTGGTCTAAGGCATTTCACAAGGATCATGGTTTTCTTGGAGGGATTTTTCTCAACTAATTAAATTTTCTGCATTTTAATTAAATGTGAGGTATTTTTTATTAGTCTTTTACGAGACTAACAGAGATAATGCCCTAACGAAATTACGAAAATTTTTATTAGCCGTGGATTTATTCTGATTTATTGGGGTTCTCGTTTATTGACGTCGCGCGCAACGTTTGCTATCGATCACTGACGGGTTAGCTTTATTATCCGGTTAATTACTCGGCTTTCTCGTTATATCTCACGGTTTATTTTTAGTGGATGCAGTGTTGTCGTCAACTAACCGGATTAACTGGAATCTCAGTTAATTATTGGAATTTATCCGATTAAATCTCTCGGATGACCGTTTCTTGAAGAAATTTAACAAGTTTATTTTTTTTCGCATCCAACCTCAGTCACGCGGATTATTTACAACTGTCAGCATCCGGCTTCCGGTTTTTCGCAAGATTGTCCGATTTCAAGATTTTTTATCCGGTTTCTTTAGGCAACCGATCGCGACGGTTCGACTCTCCGCATCAGATTTTTACGCTTCCGACTTGATGTTTTTGGAGAGATTTAGAGAAATAGGAGGAATTATTATGGATTTGGATATCGGGTCGATTATTCGGAGTTAGAGCATGTTCGATGTTTGACCGGTTTATCTGATTCGGTTTGTTGCGGTTATGACTCCGATGTTCAGCATTTTCTCAGTATTATACCCGACCGTGTGAACCGAGTGAGCGGAACACTTGGATCTCGAACTGGAGCAACGAGAACAGAAGAAGCTTATTCAGAGGGGGAATTTCTACACCAGATTGTCTCCGGTTTATCGGTTATTCATTGAAGATGTACGACAGAGCGATTCTTCAGCAGTTGAACATATTTGAAAGCATCAGTCAAGGGGGAAATTGTTAGAACAAAATTTATGTAACTGACGCCATCAAATCTGTTTACCGAAGCATTTGACTGAAGAATCCATGTGAATCGATTTAGAGACTGAGTTGTGATGCTCGAGGCTTGCAAGATTGGACCGAAGACCGTTTTCTGGAAAAGTCAACCGTTCGGGTCAACGGTCAACGTAAAAGTCAACTGAAGATCGGTTCGAGCGAGTCAAGCTTCGGATTAATTTAATCAGCTTTGATTTAATTATCAATTTACGTTATTTGCTTTACTTGTAGTTTCGTTCATTTGTCGTGTTTTTCTGTTGTCAGTCACCCTCACTATATATAGTGAGGGTGTCCATTACAAGTAAAGGAGTCTCCGAATGGGGAGATGATGATTTTCTTGTAGAGTGTGATATTTCCATTCTAGAGAGAGAGTGAGTCATGGATTCTAGAGAGAGAAAGTGTTCTTCATGATTCATTGATTGTAATCTTTCGATTAATGAATTCATTCGACTTGATCATCATCTTTCTTGTTTATGATTATTCATGATTCATCTTCATCATCTTCTTCATTTGTTTTGAGTTTTCGAATCCGAACCATGTTCTTGCTCAAGATCGAGATTCTTGTAGTGAAAATCGGTCCTAACAGTTCTTAAGGCACTCTTTACATAAACACGTCTTAGTTTATCCATCTTACCCAAACGGGTTCTTAAAATACATTTTACATAAACACATCTTGGTTTATCCATCTTACCCAAACGGGTTCTTAAAACAAATTTTATGTAAACACATCTTGGTTTATCCATCTTACCCAAAAGGGTTCTTAAAACACATTTTACATAAACACATCTTGGTTTATCCATCTTACCCAAAAGGGTTCTTAAAACACTCTTTACATAAGCACACGTTGGTTTAGCCATCTTACCCAAAAGGGTTCTTAAGACACATTTTGTCTAACATACTTTGGTGTTATTCATCCTTGACCCAAACGGGTCATAGTCGTTCTTTAGAATCACACACTTTGATTTATTCATCTATAACCCAAACGAGTTCTTAAAACGTACTTCATGTTAACACATACCAATATATTCACCTTAACCCAAACGGGTCATAAAACGTACTTAATATGTACACTTCGAATTATCCATCTTACCCCAAATGGGTCATAAAACATACTTTATATGCACAATTTGAATTATCCATCTTACCCCAAATGAGTCATAAAACATACTTTTTCATTCAACTTATGTTACCAATCACATTATAGGCAATTATAATGCTCCAACTAAAATTTATAATCACACTTGTGGTCAAACTACTTTATAACATACTTTGTAACATAAGATTATAACAACTTATGTGTTACCTCGAGCCTTCCATTTTGCACATCTTTAATGACATGAACTCCCTCCTTTATCACCTAGCACCCCAAATCAAGAAATTGGGGAAGAAAAACATGGAGAAGGTCTTCTAAGGCTCCAATTCGCCAAAACCCCCATCAATTACACTAGATTTGAGCTTGAATCATGAACTTGGCTCAACCTAATCTTTCTCCCCTCTTCCATACGCATTCTACGTTTTTTTTTCAAGGAAGAATGCACATTTTTTTTCTTTTAATCACATTTTTTCATACTGCCCCCCTCTATAATAGTTCTTTTGTCAACTTTGGCCATTTACTTATATTTTACACTTAACACCCACATCTTCCATGGCATTTCTATTAGCTACTTATAAGGTTAGTAACTAAATAAATAGTCCATTATTTCGCATTGAGTCATCCATTGAAACATACGTCACCCAATAACCCCGATATCCTTAAAATAATTCATTTAAATTCAAAACGGGTTTCGGGATGTTACATTACGATATTCAGTTTTTCAAGAAATTAGATTGACATCTAAGTCACTCCAATTTAGTTGGACAAATCTTGATGTCATGGTAGCCTTAGGGTCATACGATTGCAAAAGTTAATTATACAGGTGTAATTATCCGATTTTACGTTGTTTGGAAATAATGTTTTATATATATTTTTAATTCACGAAAAGTATATAAATTCCCAAACATTAATTAATTTTGATAAATATTTATATAAATAAATATCCTATCAAAATAATAATTTTCATAGAAAAATTTAGTCAATTTGACTTAGTAGTATAAAATCTGGGAGTTTTCGCGACAGTTGCCGAGTACGGAATATTTATCCGTTTTTGTCAGAAATCATTTCGGATAATAAATTGATAGTTATTTTCTGTCAAAATTTCGGAAATGATGTTTTTTATGTGTCGGTTATCACAGTTTTGTCGGTTTTGCCGGTATTTTGCCGGTTTTGCCGTTTTGGTCCCGTTAGTGCACTTTATTACACAGTTAGGTTTCCAAATTCACCATAGATGTTGTTGATACACGATATGGCAATGAGCTGGATCAGACAAAGACACGGAGATTTCAAGACTTAAGTTCTGGTGGCCGAACTCCGGCCGAACCTTGGCCGAGCCTTGGCCGAACCTCAAGTTCGGACAAGCTTAGGAGTTCGGACATCCGTAGGTCTATATATAGTTCTTGTGTGTGTCTTTGTAGCTAGTTTTTTGAGAGTTGAGCGAACTTCTATGTGAGAGTGTGTGTTTGTACTCTGATTCTCTGATTATCAAGTATTAATGAGAGATTGAGTTTATTTACCTCGTTTTGTTTGCATTCTCATTTACACGATTGTTATCGAACCAGACCGATCCCACGCTCAGGCGTTTTCAAGTAGTATCAGAGCTTTCTGGTATCGTTTGGTTCGACTTGGTGCAATTCGTGTGTTTCGAAGTTCGTTTTCAAGTTTATCTCTGAAAAAATATGTCAAAAACGTCATGTTTCATGTAAAAATTCCTTGTTTTTTTCGTTTCTGGTCATTTGAGCGTTCTGAGCTTGTTTGAGTGTGTTTTCTGGTGAGATCTAAAAATTTCCCAAATTTTCGTTCGGCCGAACCTGCAGTTCGGCCCAACCGCTCCGAGTTTCGAGTTCGGAGTGAAGTTCGGTCAAAATCTTCGTTCGGTGAGAGTTCGGTGGTCTTTCGGAGAGAGTTCGGTGAGAATTCAGTCTCGGTGAGAGTTCGGACAAAGATCGGAGAGAGATCGGTGAGATTTGAGTTCGCTGAAAGTTCGGTGGACGTTCGGACTTTGTTTTCAAGTTCGGTGATAGTTCGGAGCAAATTCGGAGTCTGAAAAGAGTTCGGAGCAAGTTCGGACATATCAGAATTTTGAACTTTTTCAAAATGTCGGATTATAACGCATTTGTTGCTATTCAATCGCAGATGCAAACCTTACTGAATTACGACAATGAAATCGGGACGACTCAGAAAGTTCCCAAACTTCTTAAGTTTGAGGATTATGCTAATTGGAAGAAGAGATTTGAAGCTTATATCGGTACAACGGATCCAGACCTATGGATTGCAATGGATGCATGATATGTGTATCCTGTCGGCGTGAACAATGTTCCTATTATGCAAAGAAATCTGGATCTTACACAAAAGGCTGATTTTATTCGAGAGCAAAAAGCATATGGTTTAATAACTCAAGCTTCACCTAAAGAGTTTCTTCACCAATTTAAAGCTGCAAACATTCTCATGAATTATGGTCGACACTGAAAGAAAGGTGTGAAGGCAACGAACAGTACAAGAAAAGCAAAAAAGTATTAAACAAGGAGTTTGACAACTTCAAACATTTTGAAGGTGAGGGCGTTCTAGAGTTAATTTCAAGATATTGTCACTTGTTGTCTGAAATGGACAATGTCCAAATCAAGAAAGATGATGAAGAGCTTAAGGAGAAATTGCTAGAAGGTCTGCCATCAAAATGGGAATCTTATGTGCTGATGATCATGAATCATAAGGATTATTCTGAGTTGACATTTGTGAAATCGTTGGGAAAATTGCAAGCTAGAGACTTGGAAATGAAAAATGTGAATACTACTCCAGCAGCGCTTCAAAATCCTGATGTTTACTACGGATCAAATGCAGCAACAATTTCAGGTAAGACGGCAAAAATAACAAGTTCTGCACTAGCAACGGCGTTTGTAGCTGGAAGTCTACCTAGACATGTTTCAAATTCAGGAACTGGAATGGGCTTACATAATGTTGATTACAATTACAACTCTAGAGGAAGTAGCACATCAATTCTAGCAAGTAATTTGGTGAACACGGGAAAAATGTCTATGTCTATTTCAACAACTGAAGATTATATGGCCCTTGTTTCTGCTTTAGTGTCATCTTATTATGGACTTATAACTAGAAATGTTAGCAATGCTGAATTGACGGAAGAAGATTATGATCAGGTGGATGCTGATGATTTGGAGCTAATGGATATAAATTGGCAATTTGCCATGCTGGCTAGAAGGGTAAAGAGATTCTTGAAAAAGACGGGTAGAAAAGACCTAAATTCTGGTGGCAGAATTGGTTTTGACAAGTCGAAAGTGAGATGTTATAACTGTTCTAATTTTGGTCACTTCGCTCGAGAAAGCTCTCAACCGAAAAAGCAGGAATATCAAAAATTTGTTCCCAAATCTACTGCTTCTGGATCTAACAACACATCAAGTTCAGGGAGTTCTTCTAACTCTAAACCTAATACTGAACCCACAAAAGCTCTTGTATCTCAAGTAGATAAAACTTATAATTGGGGTAATCAGTTCGCTGATTCATCTGCACTAATTGTGACACATGTGCAGGATGAAGACACTATGACGGAATCCACTGAAAATGAAAGTGAAGTTAATGGTGAAGTGATTAATGAAGGTTTTGTTGGAGTCGATGATGAAGCAGGAGTTCCGGATTCAATAAATGATCATCAATCTATTTCAGAAGAAAAGTTTGCCTTCATGGCTGGTTTGTCTGAGAAGGTCGAGTCTGATGCTATTCTCTTGTTAGAAAAACAAGTTTAACTTATAACTGAGGAGAAGGAAGCGTTGATTCGTGATTGTGAAGCAGCAAAAGCTGAAGCGCTTGACATAGCAAATGATTTCGAAAACTTGTATCAAAAGAGTCTTCCATTGAAGGAGCGATATGAGAAAGCTTAGCAAAACGCTGTCGAAATTGCTGACAAGATGCTTGTACTTCAGAAAGAAATGCATAAACTATCAGATGAGAACACAAGTTTGAAACAGGAGGTCGGCACATTGAAAAAAAGCAATCTCACAGAATCTGTGGCTCTAATGGCCGATACTTCAAAGGTAGTTTCGTATCCTTTAATGTGCAAATCGTGTGATGATTTTGCTACTGCTAAGAGTACGCTCTTAGATGAGAAGACAAAACTTAATGATCTTTTGTTAGTAGCAAAAGCAAATAAGAATATATACAAGGAAAGATGGGAGGGAACCACCAAGGAGCTATTGTCTGTTCATGAGCAGTTACGATTACAAAAAATCGATTTTTCAACTCAGTCTGAACTGCTTGTGTCCGTTCAAAAGGATTTGGCTGTCAGTCAAAAATTTGTTGCAGATCTCAAATTTTAAAAATTTTGAATTAAAACAAAAACTGGATTCTGTTCAAGTTTCATCTTCCTTTGCCAATTTTCTTTATGAAAATGAAAAGGAAAATGTTTCTGGTAAACTAAGCCAAGTTCAGCCTCCGGTCATTATCACAAATGGTCCTTCTGAAGAGAAACTGGATGTTCCTTCTCATATCAAACAAAAAAATCATCACTCAGCTAATTCAAAGTCTGACAAAACTTCAACCGGAAAATCTATTTTGGATTCGACGGTTGATGAACTTTTTTACGATGTCTCAGATTTTGATAAAGCTGATGATTTAGTTTCTGAAACAGATGTTGAATGTTCCAAAACCACTTCTTCTAAAGTTTCAAAGCCAGATCACAAAGATTTGATTTCAAAACATGATTTTTCAACGATTAAATCTGAGCTTACGAAATTGAGTGTGTTTGAACAAAAACAGATTGCTCGAAGCAAATTTGTTGAAGGTAAGAAAGTTAAATATGGAGGAGTCGGATTTGAGCCTTTGGAAAATTCAAAATCTTTTGAAAAAGGGTCTTCTTCTAAAGATTCAAAACCTGCAAAAGCCAAGGCTAGCAATCCCACTTTGAAAACCATTTTAACAATTCTGACCAATGGGTGACCTATCGCTTGAAAGGATCTGATAAGATTTATAGCGATAAAGATTTTCCTTTGGATATGGTCAATCCCAATTTAATTGATCAAATTTTTTCTGATAAATATGATCCTGCTTATGATCCCAAGATGAGATGTGTGCCCATTAAGTGGGGTAATGGCAGTGTTAATGTAATGGACACACTTAATTCTGAATCTGACTCGGGGTTGGTTAACAGAGTGAAAAATTCTGCTCAAAAGTCTTTAAATAAGAAGTCATCAAAATCAACCTTCCAATCACCACCAGGAGGTTTTTATAATCAAAGGCAACCAAATTTCAGAAAATCGAGTCCATATGTCAAAAAATCACAATTTTACAATGACGAAGGTTTTTATGATGAGTTTGGTTGTGGACCAAATCAATTTGTGTTTGGAAGGGGTCCAAAATGGGTTGATTATGGAGGTCAGAATGAGTTTGTTCCAAGGTTTGACGGGAGAAGAAACAGATTTCAGAATTACAAGGATCATCATTTTTCTGAAAATTCATATGTTAGAGGGTATTTTGGGTATTGTGATGATTTTTCAGAAAATGTTTCAAGATATGAGTCAGGACATAATGATGAGTTTGGAAATCGTTATATGGCTAATCGAAAGGGTTTGAAACCCAAGTTCCAAAAACATGCTGTTGAGTCCGAAGTGGATGATGACACAAGCGAAAAAGTTGTAATAGATAAACGAAAATGTTTTAACTGCAAAGCTCGTGGTCATACATATCGGACTTGTCTGTTAAAGAAGCCAAAATCTAGCAAATCTGACGCAGAAAAATCTGATGATATGTCGGAAGGTTATCAAACTGATACAAAGAAAAAATTCAGATTTGTGGATGAGCAAGGCAGAGTTCACTTTAATAATAAATCATCAGAATTTCATAAAAATGACAAGAAATCAGAAATGAATTTTCAAACATTAAATCAATTTTGAAAAATTCTGCTGCTAGCTCCACGGGCTCTTTAAATGAAGCATGGAAACTTAAGGGTTCGTCCATGGCTGGTGACGACTTTGTTGAAGATGACGGTCGACCCAAAGCTTTAAGCTTGGGTTCGTCCCGAAACTAATCTTCTGTTTTAATTTATGCAGGGATCTTCATGACAACTGATGAATAACATTTGGGTTGTTGATAGCGGAGCATCTCGACACATGACTGGTGATATCTCTTTGTTGCATGATGTGAAGTACTTCGATGGAGGTAAAGTAACATTTGCTGGAAACAAGGGAGGTCAAGTCACTAGAATTGGTAAACTTTCAAATGGTGCTGTCACATTCGAGAAGGTTGAATTTGTTTAAGAATTAGAGTATAATCTTCTGAGCGTCTCCCAGATTTGTGACAAGCAATTCACAACTGCTTTCACGGGGAGTGAATATTTGATTCTGAAACCTGAGTTAAAGATTCCAGATGAATATGTGGTAATGCAAGCACCGCGATTCTCGAATTTGTATATGCTCGAGATGAATTCAGCCAAAGCAACTGTCGCTGGTCAATGTTTCTTATCAAAAGCGTCCGAGAGAGATTCCATTCTATGGCATCGCCGCATGGGGCACATCCATTACAGAAAAATGAACGAACTTGTGCGGGGGGTCTTGTCGAAGGGGTTCCAAAGCAATAGTTTTTCTTCAACGATGTGTGTGTGAGTTCCAAGAAAGGAAAACAGAAAAGAAAATCCCATCCACTGAAGAAATACCATTAAATTGAAGTTCCGTTAGAATTACTTCACATGGATCTCTTTGGTCCTGTGAATCGTCAAAGTATTTCTGGGAATTGGTATTGTCTTGTGGTTACTGACAAATATTCAAGATACTCTTGGGTTGATTTTTTGGTCTCTAAGGATGAAACGTCAAGAATCCTTATCAATTTGATTACTACACTTGAGTCTTTGTATAAATTGAAGGTTCGAAGGTTTCATAGTGACAATGCCACGGAGTTCAAGAATTTAGCCGTGAGGACATTTTGTATGGAAAAAGGAGTTGTACATGAGTTCAGCACTCCATATACACCTCAGCAAAACGGCGTGGCAGAAAGAAAGAATCGTACTATCATTGAAACAGCACGAACAATGTTGGCTGATGCTCAATTACCTATTCCTTTCTAGACGGAAGCTGTCAACACCGCATGTTACATGCTTAATCGAGTGCTTACTGTTAAACGTCTTGGGAAGACATGTTATGAATTACTCAATATGGCTGAAACAGTGGTTGTTCCTTTTCATCAAACGCTCCGGATAAACACCATTCATCCGCAAGACAATATTATTGGTGATTTAAATGAAGGAGTGAGTACTAGACATCAAATCGAGAGCAGTGCGTTATTATCAGTTCTGGAATCTGGTGTTCAGGAAGAAGCATTCCATTCATGCTTTATATCTCATATCGAGCCAAAAGATGTTCATGAAGCTTTATTAGATGGTTCGTGGGTTGAAGCAATGCAGGAAGAATTACTATAATTTAAAAAATTAGGAGTGTGGCACCTGGAAGATTTGCCTGCAGGAAGCAAAGAACCGTGTGGAACACCGTGGGTGTATAAATGCAAACGAGATGATCGTGGAGTCATAGTCCGCAACAAGGCTCGTTTGGTTGTTCAAGGGTTTTCTTAGGAAGAAGGAATCGATTTTAACGAGGTGTATGCAACAGTTTCCCGAATTGAAGCAATCAGAATCTTTTTGGCATATGATGCACATCGTGGATTCAAGGTCTTCTAGATGGATGTTAAGAGTGCGTTTCTTTACGGCAAGGTTAAGGAAGAAGTGTATGTCTAACAACCTCCGGGATTCTACGATCCTGATTATCCGGAGAAGGTTTATAAGTTGGACAAGGCACTATATGGTCTTCATCAGGCTCCTCGAGCTTGCTATGAGACGTTGTCCACTTATTTACTCGACAACGAATTCAAGCGTGGGTTGGTTGATCCTACTTTATTTTGTCGTAAAACGGGGGAGGATCTGCTACTGGTACAGATTTATGTGGACGATATCATTTTTGGCTGCTCAAACGAAAAGTTATCAAAGGATTTCGAGACTTTAATGCAAACAAGGTTCGAGATGAGTTCAATGGGGGGAAATATCGTTCTTCTTGGGCTTACAAGTTCAGCAATCTGACAAGGGTATTTTCATTCATCAGACAAAATATGTGAATGGTGTCCTAAATCGATTCAAGGTGGAAGATGTTCACATTCCTAGAACTCCTATTCAACTGTCACATGGCCTGTGTCCTGACGAAGATGGAGAATCAATTGATGTCACTCGTTATAGGGCATTGATAGGTTCTTTAATGTATCTTACAGCTAGTCGACCTGATATAATGTTTGCTGTATGTTTGTGTGCCAGGTACCAAGCAGCACCTCGGGTTTCTCATATGGACGCAATTAAGAGGATTCTAGCTTATCTGAAGGGTAATGCAGATCTCGGGATCTGGTATCCTCATGGTGATAAGTTCGACCTGTCAGCGTATACGGACTCAGACTACGGCGGTTACAAGATCAACTTCAAGTCAACAACGACTGGATGTCAGTTTCTCGGTGACCGGTTGGTATCTTGGCAGTGTAAGAAGCAAACTTCTATTGCTACATCCACGGCTGAAGCTGAATATATAGCAGCTACCAGTTGCTGCTCTCAGGTTTTATGGATACAACAGCAGATGCGGGATTACGGTTTGAAGTTTCTTACTACTCCAATTTATAGAGATAATTTAGCTGCGATTTGCATAACTAAAAACCCCGTTCACCACTCAAAAACGAAACATATTGATATACGTTATCATTTCATCCGTGACTGTTTTGAGAAACACTTGATTGATCTGCAAAAGATCCATACTGATTTTTAAAAAGCGGATCTTTTTACGAAAGCCTTTGACAAAACCCGCTTTCGTTATCTTTTGCACATCAATGGCATACAAAAGTTACCCGTTGAGTAACTTTCGGTTGATCATTTTTCATTTGTTTTTTTTGTGTTTTGTTTTTCTTTTCTTGTTACTAAAATCCAAAAATAGAGTTTTGTATTTTAGGGGGAGAAAATCAGAAAATATAAAAAAATGGAAAAATGCAAAAAGCATAAAAAATTGGAAAAATACAAAAAAATTTGAGAAATTGATCCGACCAAACGAGAAGTGATATTACATCGGCGTGTGTTATCAACCACGGATAAAGTAAAAATGAAAAGCTGTAGGTACTTGTTTGGTTAGTTAAATGCGTAAGGGTAAATCTGATATATGCTAGTATGATATAAACATAACAATTTGCTTGATTAAATTGTGAGGCACATCATGACGGATGCTGCGTGATCTTGGCATTAAATAAAATGACAAAGCAAAAACAGAATAAAAAGAGATGTTCTGGTGTATGCATGTTTTATTTTGCAAAGATTTAAACTTGTTTGATTTTCTTTATTTTGTCAAACGATCGGCCTTTCTCTGCGTATCGAAAGATCGACCTGATTGGTGTTCGTTTGACGTTCTGCTTTATTTTCTTTGGTGTTTTGTATAACTCATCGGACTTTCTCTGCATGTGCGGGAGCACCGACCTGATTGTTGTTGGGTTAAACAATATCTGCATTATTTTCTATTTCTTAGTTTTCTAAACAATCGGACTTTCTCTGCGTGCCTATCGGCCGACCTGATTGTTGTTTGTTTAGGGTTCTACTTTATTTTTGCATGAAACACCATGGACGATAAATCTCGGTGGAAATCAAATTCTGTGGAAAATAAAAAAATAATGAAAATAAGCCAGATTACCAGTACTTCTGATTGTGTGGGCTATCATATTATCAATGCATGCTAAATATATCTTAACGTATCAGAAAACTATAAAAATTGATCTGCCCAAACTGAAATAAATTGAAAAGTTGTATTTGCTGCCAACTTGACTTGCATGCTGATTAAAAATGATATTGAAGTGTGTCTATGCACATTAGCTGATATGATCTCGCGTCTGGATCTTTCTCACAAAAATATTTAAGTTATATTAGTTTTAATTCAGTAATTTTCATTTCATTTCTGTTTGGTTTGTTGTTTGAATACTTAAAAATCCAAAAAGATTTTTGGTATGTTTGAAAGTTTTAAAGATTTTGATTCTGCTTTATTTTTGATCAACCGTTAGTGAAAAATTGAATATTATGCCGGAAACAACCAAACTGACTTGTTTTCAGAAATTTCATCAGTAAATTGAACGAAATTTGAGGAACATTGATAATTTTTAAACTTTCGAGGTTCAATTTGAAGATTCATCAATTTCAGGGGTTTATTTTGAATTTTTTTTAATATCTCCAAACCTGGAGTTCGGACGACCGAACGTGAAGTTCGGAGGTCCGAAGTTCAACATCGGACAAGGTTTGGAGATGGCCGAGTGTGGAGTTCGGTGTAACTTTTTGTCCAAACTTGGAGTTCGGAGGACGTTCGGAGGTCCGAATGTCATGGCCTATAAATTCACCAATTTGGAGTTCGGAGGTCATAAATTACTGTTATCTCCGAACTTGCACCGAATGGCTGCCAAAATTTTCAGTTTTCTGATTAGCTCGTTATTGACGGATTTGAGATTGTTTCTAGGTAGATTTCATGATTCCGAGTTCACT
The DNA here is from genome assembly GCA_039602395.1 of Deinandra increscens subsp. villosa. Taxonomy (NCBI): domain Eukaryota; kingdom Viridiplantae; phylum Streptophyta; class Magnoliopsida; order Asterales; family Asteraceae; genus Deinandra; species Deinandra increscens. Next base: position 36,540,283 of record JBCNJP010000009.1, read on the forward strand.
GGTTGTCTTAGATTAGATTTTCATCTGTTGTTTGGGGTTTTTCTGTTCGAAAACTCGTCCGGTTTGTAATCAGTTTATAGATCTGAAAATCCACCATCTAAACCTTGTTTTTAAAAATTAAAAGAGGTTCGTATGGGTTTATAATAAAAAACCGACCATCGGTGTTACACGAGGAAAACTTGACAAATTTGGAAGATCAGGGATTTTTGATTTTCTAAGGAGGTCCAGAATTCATTATGTCACTACACAATGTGATGTGTATCGGGACATTATTCTGGAATTTTGGAGTACAGCACGAACAATTACTGATGCTCCTATCAGAATTGTTGCTAATATTCAAGGCAAAGAGGTTGAAGTTACTGAAGCTGACATTCGTCGGGTATTGAAGTTAGAATCTGATACAACTACAGCACGAATTGAGTTTCCTCATGAAGATAATGTGGCGTTCTTGAAGCGGATTTGGTATACTGATGATCCGAGTAAATAATGGGTGTACAAATCGTCGCTGAGCGTCCCGTAGAAGTATCTGGCGCATGTGTTGTTGGTCTGCTTGGGACATAGGATTTCTGGTCATGATGAAGTCCAGCAGATTATTCTATCTCTGATGAATGCGTTAGTAATGAACAGGCCGTATAATGTTTCTGGGATGATCTTTTGTCACACCCCCAAAATACCACTAACGGAGTTTATGCCGTTAAGGGGCGCGACTAAACCAGGATCCACAACCATAGTTACAAATACTAAACGAATCAGGGTTAGTTCAAACACAAGTTATAAATCAAAGTCTTAAATTACATACGCAGCGGAAAAATAATTGTCCTTAGCACTAACCACGTGCTTTACATAAATGTTGTTTTAAATTCCCAAGTTAGTTTAAATAAAAGTAAACATCTTCTGTGCCATGCCAACCTCCAGCGGATACTCCTTAGCGATCTGCAAAAGTTTAAACCACGCAAGTGTCAACCTAACGGTTGGTGAGTTCACAGTGGGCTTGTCATGCATTGGCCCGGTCTCATAATCATAATTCGTGTCAAGGTATACTTACAAGTCATTTATTTGTGAAAAGCAATGCTCGTAATTAAATCTCAGTTTATAAATGGTTTGTCCGTGACCTACGTCATCGTGTATGTACTAGTTCCGTAAAGTTAAAGGACTCAACCGATATCGCGGGTAGCTAATCCGTTGTTCCATGCTCTAAGGAAGTTTGTACCAAAGCTGACTTATTTTGTGGGGGCCGAGCCATCCCGTACGGTGCGGACCTACGTCATCGCGGTTTTTGCCTCCCCCGTGTCCTCTCGGGACCACGGTCAAATAGGCTGATATTGTTCCTCCGTGCACTTCCCGTGCCACGGGGCGGAGTTTGTCAAACTCCAGTAGATCTACCCAACATCCCCTCGCTTTACAATTAATGGCACAATTTTAGTTGAGGACTTTTAAGTTATAAGGCATCCTTAGAAAACATGTGATATCATATGGTTTAGACTTTAACCTACACTAGCCATATTAAAACGTTTTCAGTTTTGTTTCAAAAATAGTTTGTTCAAAGTTCACAAGTGTTCCCCATAAAACACTTCAGTTCATCAAGTGGGTGCCAAGCATCCCGTGTTCTCATATTCATCAGTAGGTGCCTAGCACTCTAGAGTTTATCAGCATTGTTTTCGTTAAGTTATTCGGTGTGGCCCAAACGGACTCACGGTAAGCGGGTTAGTGACACTCACCTTTGGTTGCACTGCTACACTTCAAGTGATCCAAATATTGTTGTTTAACGAAGACCTAGAACACGTTTAGGTCTTAAGTATTAGTTTCGTGTCTAATCTTTACTTAACGTCACTATGGCCCATAACATAGCACGTTGCAACTATGACTCGACATACCGACACACGACACCAATGGTTGATCATAAACAAGGGTTCATATAAATCAGATATCAAGCATGTTTCATCATGGTATAATCATGTAAGTCATGGCATAACACTCAAGCAAATTTCACAAGTTTGGTTTTTAGGTCAGGTCTTAGTTTCGCTAGCATAGTTTCGCTAGGTAGTTTCGCTAGGTGCACGGGCAGCACTTTCGCTAGGCAATGCCCGGTGACACAGTTTCGCTAGGCTAGTTTCGCCCGAAACTGCTGACGCAGTTTCGCTAGCCTAGTTTCGCAGGGAAACTGGTTTGAACTTTCGTTCAGGTATTTCGCTCGATAGTTTCGCTCGAGCTGGTCTGGTCAGGTTACCCGGCGACACTATAGTTTCGCTAGTCAGTGTCGCTGGAAGGAGATATAATTTCGCTACTTAGTTTCGCCCAGAGAACAGACAGTTTCGCTGGTCGCGAAAGACATACGGATTTGCCTAAAAATCAACCTAACAGCTTCTGATCATACATGCAATTCATTATCTAGCATCCATAGGCATTTACCAACATAAATCAAGCAGCTTTATCATGTTTAACATGCATTTTAATCATCAAATCTCTAAAAACACTTCTAAACCCTAAAATGACCAAAATTGCATAAATCATCATCATGGTTTGTTTTTAAACGTAAAGTTGCTGACTTTATGGTAGATCTAGCATCCCTAAGCACTATCTCAGAAGCATACAAGTTTTCATGAAGGTTTGAGCATACTTTATAAAGAAACACATAGAAGAAGCAAGAAAACATAGTTTTGGGACTCACGGTTGGTTCTAGGATCGATAGACGAGATGAGGTGATGGTCTTGAGGCTGAGGTCTCGGTTTCTTGATGGTTTTCTCGGCTGACCAGATTCCAGAGAAGTGTGTGTGTGTGTTTGTTGTGATACGAGGCAAATGAGGCTACTAGGGTTCATTAAGTTTATTTATATCAGAGGCTAGTTTCGCTGGCAGTTTCGCTGGCCAGGCGAAACTAGCTCTGGTCTCGGGTACTTTGATCAGTCTAGCCTGCTACCGGGCGAATCTGTAGTTTCGCTCGGTAGTTTCGCTGACTACCAAATTTAGGCAATTTTCACATAATCAAGTATTTACAATTAATCATGCTATTCACAATAATAAGTCATGTATTTAAATCACATTGCACATAAAGACGATCAATGATGAACACATAACACATATGGACGGGTTCGGTGATCAACCAAAGGTCGTGGACGTATTCGGCCTAGTTAAGCATTAGTTACTAAGTTAACACTTATAACGTAACTAACGGGTTTGTCTAACGGAAGTTAACCTTGAAATTCTCGGGTGTCACATCATTCCCCTGAAATTGGAATTTTCGTCCCGAAAATTATTCTTGTGTCGTAGCGTTCGCAGCATCAGCTGTCGTCGTTGCTATCGTCGCTGGGGAAAGAAAGCAAAATTTTTAGGGTTGTCACATCCTCCTCCCGTTAAGGAATTTTGGTCCCTAAAATTAAATCATACCTTGAGTTTCTGTGGACGTTTGCTCAAACAAGTGAGGATACTTTTTCTTCATCTGATCCTCACGTTCCCAAGTATATTCAGGTCCACGCCTTGAGTTCCATCGCACCTTAACGATCGGAATCTTGCTACATTTGAGGGCTTTCTCCTCGCGGCCCATGATTTCTACTGGTTGCTCAATAAATCTCAGATGTTCGTCAATTTCCAATTCCTCCAGAGGAATTACTTCGATGTCTTAAGCCAGACATTTCTTTAGATTTGAAACATGAAACACGTTGTGAATTCCATCGAGTTCAGCAGGGAGTTGCAATCGATAGGCCACCGGGCCTACTTCCCCAATAATTTCAAACGGACCGATGTAGCGAGGATTTAACTTTCCACGCTTCCCGAAGCGTATCACTCCCTTCCAGGGAGATACTTTCAACAATACTTTGTCACCCACCTCAAACTTTAGAGGTTTTCGGCGTTTGTCGGCATAACTCTTTTGTCGATCACGTGCTGCAGCTAGCCGTTGCCTAATTTGAATAATTCGCTCGGTCATATCATGGATGACTTCCGGTCCAGTAAGTCCTTTCTCACCCGTTTCAGCCCAACGCACGGGCGATCTACATTTTCTGCCATACAGTGCTTCGAAAGGTGCAGCACCTATACTTGAATGATAACTATTGTTGTAAGAGAACTCCACCAGTGGAAGGTGAGTCTCCCAATCTTTCCCAAAGTCCAGAACACAAGCTCGGAGCATATCTTCCAAGGTTTGAATGGTTCGTTCCGATTGACCATCTGTTTGTGGGTGATAGGCTGTACTCATATCTAGTCGGGTTCCCAATGCTTCCTGCATTGATTGCCATAACCGGGAAGTAAATCGAGGATCTCGATCAGAAATGATAGTCTTAGGCACACCGTGAAGCTTCACAATTTTGTCGATGTACAGCTTTGTCAATTTATCCATATTATCACTTTCCTTCATCGGAATGAAATGTGCTGATTTGGTTAACCGATCGATGACAACCCAAATCGCATCCGGTTGATTTGATCGATGAGGTAATCCCGTTACAAAATCCATGGAGATGTCCTCCAATTTCCATTCTGGGATCTTTGGTTGTTGTAGTAAACCAGAAGGCTTTTGGTATTCAATCTTGACTCTTGAGCAGGTAAGACACTTAGCCACATATCGCGCAATGTCGACTTTCATGTTCGGCCACCAATAAAGATTTTTCAAGTCCTGATACATTTTATCCGATCCAGGGTGCACCGAATATCTCGACTTGTGAGCCTCGTCCATCACGAGCTCACGGAGATTTCCAAACAAAGGAATCCAGAATGTATTGTAAGTTGAAGCGCTCGTACCCGACGAGGCTTTTCATACTCTTTCCGACTTAAAGCATCAGCCACAACGTTGGCTTTTCCAGGATGATACTTAATTGCCAAATCATAATCGTTCAGTAATTCAACCCACCTTCTTTGCCGCATGTTGAGGTCTTTCTGATCAAAGATGTGCTGTAAACTTTTATGATCGGTGAATATTGTGCACTTTGTTCCGTATAGGTAATGTCTCCAAATCTTGAGTGCATGAACAACGGCTCCCATTTCCAAATCATGCGTTGTATAATTCTTTTCGGTATCCTTTAGTTGCCTGGACCCATAGGCAATCACTTTATCTCGTTGCATCAACACGCAACCGAGTCCTTGGATTGATGCATCGCAGTAAACCACAAAATCGTCAATTCCATCGGGTAACGCAAGAATTGGAGCCGAACATAACATGTCTTTAAGCGCTTGGAACGCGCGCTCTTCTTTCTCACCCCATCTGTATTGCACTCCTTTGTGCGTTAAGGCCGTTAAGGGTTGGGCCAATTGAGAGAAACCCTTAATAAACCTTCGATAATACCCGGCAAGTCCTAAAAATTGTCGGATTTCTGTTGGCGCTCTTGGGGTAGACCAGTTCTTTATTGCTTCCACTTTGGCTGGATCGACATGAATTCCTTCCTCATTAACAATGTGTCCAAGAAACTGGACTTCGCGGATCCAAAAGTCGCACTTTGAAAACTTGGCGTAGAGCTGTTCCTTGCGGAGCAATTCCAATATAAGTCGCAGATGTTCCTCGTGTTCTTCCTTTGACTTGGAGTAGATCAGAATATCGTCGATGAAGACTATTACAAACTTATCGAGGTACGGTTTGCACACTCGATTCATCAGGTCCATAAACACAGCAGGTGCATTGGTTAGCCCAAACGGCATAACCAGGAACTCGTAGTGTCCATACCGAGTTCTAAAAGCAGTCTTAGGAACATCCTCTTCACGAACACGAAGTTGGTGATAACCAGACCGTAGATCAATCTTTGAGTAGTAGCTTGAACCCTGTAGTTGGTCGAAGAGATCGTCGATTCGAGGAAGTGGATACCGATTCTTGATCGTAACTTTGTTAAGCTCTCGGTAGTCAATGCACATGCGGAACGTCCCATCCTTCTTCTTAACAAACAGTACCGGAGCTCCCCATGGAGACGAACTTGGACGAATAAACCCCTTGTCGAGTAGCTCTTGCAGTTGTGAGGAGAGTTCGTTGAGTTCACTTACAGCCAATCGGTAAGGTGCGCGTGCGATCGGAGCGGCACCTGGAGCTAAATCAATCCCAAACTCAACTTGTCGAAATGGAGGCAAGCCGGGCAGATCTTCAGGAAATACATCTCGGAAGTCGCGAACTATCGGGTAATCATCAATTTTGCGCTCGGGATGTGTCGTGTCAGTGACGTTCGCAAGAATCGCGAAGTGACCCTTACGGAGGCATTTCTGAGCTTTAAGGAATGAAATAATGCCGGTGACTGTTCCACCTTTTTCTCCTTGGACCGTTAACACTTTGCCGTCTTCGAGTGGAATACGAACCACTTTTTCCTTACATAAAATTTCAGCTCGGTTTTCGGATAACCAATCCATTCCTACTATGACGTCGAAACTACCAATCGGGAAAGGCATAAGGTCAATTCCTAGGGTATGGCCAGCTAGTTCTAACTTACAGGCCTTAACTATCTGAGTCGTATCATGAAGTTTACCATTTGCTAGTTCTACCACATATTTAGCATCTAAGTCGATCGGTTTAGCATTAATCAATTTAGAAAATTTAGTGGAAATAAAACTTTTCTCAGCACCAGAATCAAATAAAACAGTAGCAAAGAAACCGTTCAAAATAAATTTACCATTGATCACGTTGGCGTCATTGCGAGCTTCACCCTGGCCCATGACGAAAGCTCGACCTCTACCGTTTCCACCATTTCCGTTTCCACCATTTCCGTTTCCACCATTACCATTGCCATTCCCATTACCATTACCTCCGCCGTTACCATTCCCACCGTTATTTCCCTGATTGCCATTACCTTGTCTTCTTAACTGAGGGCAGTCTCTTTTAATGTGGCCTGGAGCACCACATTCATAACAATTCCCGTTACCGTTACCCCTGGGAGCTTCATTGTTGCGGTTCTGGCCATTATTTCCATTGCCCCGATTGTTCCCATAGTTGTTGTTGTTCCTTCTGGGGCGGTTTTGCTGCTCGGGTAAAGTTGCCCAACAGTCCTTTGCTTCGTGGCCTCCCTTACCACACCTTTCGCAGCTCATATTCTTCCTACAATTACCAGCATGATGCTTTCCACACCTGTTGCACAAGGGCAGGTTACCCTTGTAGCTGCTCTGACCATTTCCGCCTTGGCGGTAGTTGCCACTGCTATTTCCAGACCTCTTGCTTTGACCTTGGGAGTTATAAGACCTCCCAGTGCTGTTTCCAACACTCTGAACATTCATCGAGTTTTCAGGAGCTTCATCATCAGCCTTTCTCTTGCCACTCAAGGCAGTCTTCTCGGTGGCTTTCGCAGGTAGAGTACCTTTCTCGACCTCTTGATCAGTGAGTTTGTGAGCCAAACGAATGGCTTGCTGTACGGTCGCAGGGTTGCTGGCAGTCACCAATCCTTTGATTTGAGGCGCGAGGCCCTCCAGATAACGCTCAATGCGTTTGAACTCAGCATCGACCATTGTGGGACATAGGACCTCATATTCATGATATCGGGCAGTGTACTGTTCGATTTCAGACCCGGACATCTTCAAATTCAGGAATTCACCCTCAAGCTTCTTGACTTGGTCTCGTGGACAGTATTCTTCCATGATCAGCTCCTTCAATGCTGCCCACTGCATGTTATTAGCCGCGTCTAGCCCAACCATCTGAATTTCAGCGTTCCACCAGGAGAGTGCGGCTCCTTCGAAGGTACCAGTAGCAAACTTCACCTTGCTTTCAGCTGGGCAGTTACACATGGAGAAAACCTTTTCGGACTTCTCAATCCACCTAAGGAGTCCTACAGCTCCTTCTTCGCCGGAAAATGTCATCGGCTTACAGTCCATGAAGGACTTGAACGTGCAGTGGTGCTGGTTTCCTGATGCATAAATAGTTCGTATTTTAAAATTAAACAGGTCATGATATAATTGCTTTGTGCCTTAACCGGCATAATAGTTACCCTGTGCGGCATATGCAGCTTGGACGGCTGCCACCGCGGCTTGCACATGTTCAGTAATCATTGCTTGCAGCTGTGCAGGCGTCATGTTTATGCCGCCTCTTCCGTTTCCTCTTCCAGACATCTTGCTGAACAGTTAAAGTAGCCAGTGTTCAGTCACAGTTATACATCATACATATCCCGTAATATGTATATTAGCCAGTTCCCGTTATCCCACTATTAGTCCAGAAAAAATTTTCGTGCGAAATCGAGGCGTCGTCGAGGAACGTCTTGAGTGCTATCGTCGAAGGTCGGCTTCCCATAAAGTCACCGTCGGCGTAGTCGTCGTAGTAGAAATCAGGACGTAGCGTGTAGCATCGTTTCGTGGTCGCTTTCCCCAGAGTAGTGTGCGTATTCGCGGTCGCATTTCGTATTCGTGTGTGAAAATTTCCTAAGGTCTTCCGTTAGACTACTTAGACACGGTCTATACATATATCTTTATATATATATATATATATATACATACGTATTAAGCCTTTACTTACACAGCAGAGCGAGTATCCCAGGTTGGCACGTAAAAATTTTGTCTTTGGGAATTTGTTTGTTCGTTTTGTAACCAAGGTTTTCAAGTTGCAGTTTCCAAATCGTTTTCAAAAATGATTCCAGTTCTCTGCAACCTATGGCTCTGATACCAATCTGTCACACCCCCAAAATACCATTAACGGAGTTTATGCCGTTAAGGGGCGCGACTAAACCAGGATCCACAACCATAGTTACAAATACTAAACGAATCAGGGTTAGTTCAAACACAAGTTATAAATCAAAGTCTTAAATTACATACGCAGCGGAAAAATAATTGTCCTTAGCACTAACCACGTGCTTTACATAAATGTTTTTTTAAATTCCCAAGTTAGTTTAAATAAAAGTAAACATCTTCTGTGCCATGCCAACCTCCAGCGGATACTCCTTAGCGATCTGCAAAAGTTTAAACCACGCAAGTGTCAACCTAACGGTTGGTGAGTTCACAGTGGGCTTGTCATGCATTGGCCCGGTCTCATAATCATAATTCGTGTCAAGGTATACTTACAAGTCATTTATTTGTGAAAAGCAATGCTCGTAATTAAATCTCAGTTTATAAATGGTTTGTCCGTGACCTACGTCATCGTGTATGTACTAGTTCCGTAAAGTTAAAGGACTCAACCGATATCGCGGGTAGCTAATCCGTTGTTCCATGCTCTAAGGAAGTTTGTACCAAAGCTGACTTATTTTGTGGGGGCCGAGCCATCCCGTACGGTGCGGACCTACGTCATCGCGGTTTTTGCCTCCCCGTGTCCTCTCGGGACCACGGTCAAATAGGCTGATATTGTTCCTCCGTGCACTTCCCGTGCCACGGGGCGGAGTTTGTCAAACTCCAGTAGATCTACCCAACATCCCCTCGCTTTACAATTAATGGCACAGTTTTAGTTGAGGACTTTTAAGTTATAAGGCATCCTTAGAAAACATGTGATATCATATGGTTTAGACTTTAACCTACACTAGCCATATTAAAACGTTTTCAGTTTTGTTTCAAAAATAGTTTGTTCAAAGTTCACAAGTGTTCCCCATAAAACACTTCAGTTCATCAAGTGGGTGCCAAGCATCCCGTGTTCTCATATTCATCAGTAGGTGCCTAGCACTCTAGAGTTTATCAGCATTGTTTTCGTTAAGTTATTCGGTGTGGCCCAAACGGACTCACGGTAAGCGGGTTAGTGACACTCACCTTTGGTTGCACTGCTACACTTCAAGTGATCCAAATATTGTTGTTTAACGAAGACCTAGAACACGTTTAGGTCTTAAGTATTAGTTTCGTGTCTAATCTTTACTTAACGTCACTATGGCCCATAACATAGCACGTTGCAACTATGACTCGACATACCGACACACGACACCAATGGTTGATCATAAACAAGGGTTCATATAAATCAGATATCAAGCATGTTTCATCATGGTATAATCATGTAAGTCATGGCATAACACTCAAGCAAATTTCACAAGTTTGGTTTTTAGGTCAGGTCTTAGTTTCGCTAGCATAGTTTCGCTAGGTAGTTTCGCTAGGTGCACGGGCAGCACTTTCGCTAGGCAATGCCCGGTGACACAGTTTCGCTAGGCTAGTTTCGCCCGAAACTGCTGACGCAGTTTCGCTAGCCTAGTTTCGCAGGGAAACTGGTTTGAACTTTCGTTCAGGTATTTCGCTCGATAGTTTCGCTCGAGCTGGTCTGGTCAGGTTACCCGGCGACACTATAGTTTCGCTAGTCAGTGTCGCTGGAAGGAGATATAATTTCGCTACTTAGTTTCGCCCAGAGAACAGACAGTTTCGCTGGTCGCGAAAGACATACGGATTTGCCTAAAAATCAACCTAACAGCTTCTGATCATACATGCAATTCATTATCTAGCATCCATAGGCATTTACCAACATAAATCAAGCAGCTTTATCATGTTTAACATGCATTTTAATCATCAAATCTCTAAAAACACTTCTAAACCCTAAAATGACCAAAATTGCATAAATCATCATCATGGTTTGTTTTTAAACGTAAAGTTGCTGACTTTATGGTAGATCTAGCATCCCTAAGCACTATCTCAGAAGCATACAAGTTTTCATGAAGGTTTGAGCATACTTTATAAAGAAACACATAGAAGAAGCAAGAAAACATAGTTTTGGGACTCACGGTTGGTTCTAGGATCGATAGACGAGATGAGGTGATGGTCTTGAGGCTGAGGTCTCGGTTTCTTGATGGTTTTCTCGGCTGACCAGATTCCAGAGAAGTGTGTGTGTGTGTTTGTTGTGATACGAGGCAAATGAGGCTACTAGGGTTCATTAAGTTTATTTATATCAGAGGCTAGTTTCGCTGGCAGTTTCGCTGGCCAGGCGAAACTAGCTCTGGTCTCGGGTACTTTGATCAGTCTAGCCTGCTACCGGGCGAATCTGTAGTTTCGCTCGGTAGTTTCGCTGACTACCAAATTTAGGCAATTTTCACATAATCAAGTATTTACAATTAATCATGCTATTCACAATAATAAGTCATGTATTTAAATCACATTGCACATAAAGACGATCAATGATGAACACATAACACATATGGACGGGTTCGGTGATCAACCAAAGGTCGTGGACGTATTCGGCCTAGTTAAGCATTAGTTACTAAGTTAACACTTATAACGTAACTAACGGGTTTGTCTAACGGAAGTTAACCTTGAAATTCTCGGGTGTCACATCTTTCACTACATGAGAGATAATCTGACACAAAGACAAAAGAAAGCGGCAATCTATCCCAGATTCCTTCAGATGGTTCTCAATGATCGATATCCAGATTTGATAAAGAATGCTGCCCAGAAAATGGAACTGAAACATATGACGGAGGCAAGTGTTGGGGCTCTGGCGTCTTATCAAAAGAAGGCACCCGAGTTTCAGCCGAAACTGAAGCGTTTAATTGGTCATTTAGCCAATGTCAATTACGTGGCACCGGCACGGGGTGCACCTCGTCATGAAGATGGAAGTGATTCAGAAGAACTCGATTACAGCTGGATTGAAGAACAGAATCAGATTCCACAACAGGGTCGAGTAAAAAGACCTAAAAGACAAGTACCAGTGGTCCAGGAACCAGTGAATCAAGGACCTGAACAAGCTGTTTCTCAACCGCCAACTACTGAACCGGTGGTCTCAGCACAGGAAGTTCCTGTATCTGTCGATGTGACTGAGACACCAGCAGTAAATACCCTTGAAGATGAATCAGATGAAGATGAAGAAGATCTGAATGTTGGGGCTGATTCTGAAGACTTCTCTGATACAAACATCTGTTTGTGAGAGTCTTGATCAACTCGAAGTATGTAAAGCTCAGGAAGGGAAGCGATGAACATTTTGCTTACCGAATCAGCAAGAACAAGAGCAACGATCGTTACAAAGATCGTGTGTATGATGTGGTGGCCTCATCTGAGTCTGATGAAGACTATAATCCTGATGCTGATGTGATTTATGGTAAAGGTAAACAGGAAGTTACTGGTCCTTCAACAAAAAGAAGGCAGAAGTCGATTGCTGGAGGAAGAACTAAGAAGAGAAAAGAGTACAACAGTTCATTCTGCAACCTCGTTCTGGTGTTTCTTCTTCAGGAACTCCTGCTATGTCTGTGCCTGAAGTGTCTACAACCGTTCAGACTTCAGTGTCTGATGTTCAGGCTGACTTCTTACAAGATCTGATGAATGCAAATAGATCGACAACTGTTAGCACAACACCTTCAGCAAGTGCTGGTGCGCAGTTTGTGAATCAGCCAGTGGGATCTACACCCACAATGTAACACCCCCAGATTTTTAATTATATAGCGGAAGGCTTACGTGGTAGTAATTTGTAAAACCCATGGTTTTAGTAGTGTTAAGCGGAACATAATTTATATTAAAAACACTTTCATTTACAAAATTGGGATATACTAATTATCCCCTAAAGTGTTTTACAAAAGATTTGGGATGAATCTATCATCCCATACTTAGGTCCCTATTACATTCCACCACTACCAAAATGTAATATATACTCGGTAGCACATCACGTAGTCATCCTCGTACCACCAAATCCATATCTCCAAGAGTCCCATTAGTTACCTGAAAAATAGTTTAAAGCCACAAGTCAACACTAGGTTGGTGAGTCCACTAACAAAACATTTGGTTACCACTTTATCATTTAATCCCTTTTATTCAATTCATGAATCACTGAGTAAATCCATATGGAGAATATATCTAGTTCGTAAACTAGCTAGGTTTACGATGTACAAACTAAACGCAAGCTCTAAATCAAAACTAGACCCATGTTTGATCGTATTTCTCACCATGTTTCGCGACCAGAGCGACTGATCAGTGAGTACGGGTGGTCAACCCCAGTAGATCTACCAATACATCTCACGCTACATTAATGATCTAGAAGGCATTGTTCTAAATTATCCAAATTCCAAATTCTACAATAGTATAGGCCTTGCTCATCTTGTTATGAGCGTGTGTCGACACTCACCATTAATTTCGTACCCACAATATTCTCAATCAATCATTCATATCAAAATGCATATTCAATAGTAATAAGCCCAATAACATTTAACAAAAATATATCAATTCAAATTGGGGCTTTAAGTTAGTGAAACTCACCAACCTAGTGTTGACTTGTGGCTATAAACTATTTTTCAGGTAATTAATGGGACTCTTGGAGATATGGATTTGGTGGTACGAGGATGACTACGTGATGTGCTACCGAGTCTATATTACGTTTTGGTAGTGGTGGAATGTAATAGGGACCTAAGTATGGGATGATAGATTCATCCCAAATCTTTTGTAAAACACTTTAGGGGATAATTAGTATATCCCAATTTTGTAAATGAAAGTGTTTTTAATTAAATTATCTTCCGCTTAACACTACTAAAACCATGGGTTATACAAATTACTACCACATAAGCCTTCCGCTATATAATTAAAAAGTTTGAGGTGTTACAGAAAGTGGTCTCAGAGCCTCAGGTTATAGGGAACCCAAAAATATTTTTATAAATTTTAAACTATAACCTAAGGAATGAGAATTAAGACGAAGGGAAGCACGTCCAACGAAAGTACACCAATCCAAATCGCCAGGCATCCTATGGTAAAGATTATTTGTTCATTTTGTTTATAATTTGTTAATTATTGCTAACTATTTAGTTGCTTATATAATTTCAGATGTCGCATTCCCGAAGGACTATTTTCGTTGTGGACAGTGACTCTGAGGGTGTGCCTCAAAACGCTGTCATTGAACCGAAACAACCGATATCTCCAACCTTCGACTCGTTTGGGACGGAGATAGATTCAGTATGGGCTTACTCTGGAAATGGGTGGCTTAGTGAATCTGAAAGTGAGCCAAGCGAGGAGATGGGAGAACCAGAAGGAGATATGTCGGGAAAAGTTGAGAGGTGGGAAGTCCCGCCATCTTTGCTCGAGTTACCCACGTGGCGCGAGGGGTTACCTCTTCAGATTTACACTCGCCGTCGCAAGGGAAAGTTGACTCGAGAGGAGAAGGGTAAGGCTCCGATGATTGAGGAATCCCAACCTTTGGTAACAGTTCAGAGAAGCGAAAATACTCCTGGCAGTGAGACTGATTGCCGAATTGCGAAAATCAATGAGGAGCTCATTGGTTTGAAAGGAACGGTTAACCGGGCGATCGGGCAGCTGCAGCTCATTGAACAGGTTTGCCTCTTGGACAAGGGACCCTTGGACAAGATGCATTATCGGATTAATGATCTCGAGGAGAGTGACAGGATGCTGAAGGAGGCGATGGGTCTCCAGTAATTTGTGATTGTTTGTTGATGTTTGAATTGGGTTATTTTGAAACTATTTGGATTGCATGTTTAATTTGAATATTTGAATGTGGCATGTGATTATATGTCTATTAAATCTCGTCCCGTGAAGTTTCCGTAGACCCCGTTAGCGTGCTCGTTGAATTTTTATTTTATGAAAACATTATGACTTAAATGGATAAAAATTGAATAGTTTCGTTATTATTAATATAACCTAGTTTTAAACTTAAATATATATACACACATATATATTTGCTTTTATGTACCTATACGCATAAGTACGTTTAAAAGATTTTCAATAAACTCTTGAATTTTGTCACGACATATAAATATATGTTTACGACGTTTTATTCTCCACACTTTCGACTACGCCTCGTTATTTATATTTACGAATATATATATTTACCCGATGATCTCTACAATTATTATTTGGAATGACATACTCATATTGATTTTTGTAAATCTTTATGTCCTCGATTAATTGTCGTTTTTGACCGTTTTCGAACAAACGATTTTTGTCACATTTTAAAATTGTCACCAATGTCATATTTGGAATTACTTGATTTAATACTGTCGTCTAGGCTATGTGACTCATGTGCGGACACACACTTACGTATGTAAATTTGATAGGTGCTCGGTAACTACACAATACTCGGAGTCTTACTAAATTGTAGCAGCGCACCCTAAGGTGAGTTACACAACCATTACGTTACGCCTGGTTTTGGGCGATAACACACGCAAACACGTTACACCCGGGTTAGGGTGATAACATGACAACTATTATGTATGATTAAAGTAGAAATCCTGTATATATCACATGTTCACGTAAAATGCTTTATCTTTGAAAGTCCTTACTTATCGAACCGTTAATAGCAAATAGCGAGGGGATATTGGGTAGTACTACTGGGGTTTGACAAACCCCACTCAGCGGGCACGAGATGCACCACCCGACTCGCGGTCGGACTGAGGACAATGTAAGCCTAACTTACCGTGATCGAGTAGACACGGGGAAGGCAAACCACGTAAGGATTATTCCTACAACTAATTGGTCAGCTTCGGTTGCGAACGTTTTAGTGACATGAACTTAGGCTCACTACCTACGATATGGATTGTACTTGTAATATACATACTTACATACGAATAAAGACTGTTGTATTCATACTACATACTTATACTAGATATACTTATGTGCTTATGTGAACTCACCAACATTAGTTGACACATGCTTGTTGTGCATGCTTTGCAGGACGCTAGGAGTATCGGATTTTTGGGCACGTAAGTTGGCTAAAACCTGTTATTTTGGGAATTTGTTTTCAAATCTTTTCAACTTGAACTGGAATTTACTTATCGGGTGCTTGTTTGCGCAACATAACTTTTATGAGCTTTCGCTAAACTTTAACTCTGGTTTTGATATTTACCGTTTGGAGATATATTTACATTTTGAACCTTTAACTTATGTTTGATGTAACTAATGACTCGGGTCCTGGTATGGTTCACACCCCACACGGTAAAACTCCATCAGTGGAAATTTGGGGTGTGACAGAGAACTTGCTAAAGGTTTGTTGATACATGGTCCTTGATCGTCATGTGAAGTATCAAATGCAAGACGGATCACACAAGATTGCTGGGGTCCGAACTCCCAGCGAACCTGGAGTTCGGACAGCTCCGAGCTTGTAGCCGAACCTGAGGTTCGGCCAGTCGGGTTTCCTTATAAATATGTTGTCTTGTGTAGAATTCAATAATGGTTCATGTCATATTTTCTGAGTGTCTTTGTGTAAACTCACTGTGGTTAATACAAGCTAGATTTGTATTTACTCTCTGTGTTCTATTCGTTTATATTGATTTCTTTACGACTAAGTAGAAGATCCACACGCTCACACACTTTCAAGTGGTATCAGAGCAATAGGTTTGCTCTACTAGTCGGAAGTCAGTGTTTTGCAGAGTTGTTGAGTTCGAATTCACGTTTTTGACTTTCAAAGCTCATTTCTCATCTTCATTTCTCAAAATCTTCGTTCAAAACTTCATGATTTACGTCCAATATGTCTGTGTTTGTTCGTTTTCAGTTGATTGAGTATTCACAGCTCGAGAGGTGTCGATTTCAGTGAGTTTTTCCGAAATTTTTGAGTTTTTCGCAATCGGCCGAACCTCTAGTTCGGCATAACCGCTCCGAACACCAGGTTCGGAGTAAGCTCGGTCAGTTTTCCTGATTCGGTGAGAGTTCGGAGTTCAATCGGAGAGAGTTCGGTGGATATCCTGTCTCGGAGGGAGTTCGGACTAGGATCGGAGATAGATCGGAGTTTCTGAGTTTGGTGATACATTCGTTGAGAGTTCGGACTTTTGTTTTAAGTTCGGAGCAGCTTCGGAGGGTATAGTAGGTTCGGACGAAGTTCGGAGTGAACAGTGTTCAGTTTTTCGAAAATGTCCGATTTTCAAGCGTTCGCAGGTATTCAAAATTCGGTTCAAGCTACAATGCAAACAATGATGAATTGAGATAATGAAATCGGAACAAGTCAGAAAGTTCCCAAATTGCTAAAATTGGAAGATTATCATAGTTGGGTTAAACGGTTTGAAGCGTTTGTCGATACAAATGACATTGATATGTGGTTAGCGTTCATTGAGCAATATGTTTACCCTAAAGATGAAACTGGTGAACCTATTCTTCAGAGAAAAATGTCTTCTGAACAAAAGAAAGCTTATCAAGCTGAGAAAAAGGCATATGGTACGTTAACGATGGCATTACCTAAAGAGTTACTTCATCAATTTGCTGGTAACTACACATCAAAAAGTCTATGGGATGCATTGGAAAAACGATGTGAAGGCAATGACCAATACAAGAAAAGTCGACAAAAGGTTTTGAAGAAAGAGTTTGATAGTTTTAAACATTATCAAAATGAAACGATTCCTAATCTGATTGCAAGATTCGCTCATCTGATGAGTGAAATGCGTTTGGTGAATCTTACTAAAGAAGAGGTTGATATGTGATGATGATTACTCAAGATAAGGATTTTTCAGGATTGTCTTTCAATGATTTGGTTCAAAGAATTCAGGCTCGGGATATGGAATTAATTGTGAATAAATCACTTCCTACACAAATTCAGAATCCTGCAGTGTATCATGGTGAAAATGACTCTACAATGAATACTGGGAAGTCTACTAGTCTTAGTTCTGCTCCTCCTACAACATTTCTAGCAAGTAAATCTGAAATTCCAAGTTATTCTTCTGCTGGTTGTTTTGTGTCAATTCCTAGTTCTTCAACCCAAAGTGCTTTGTCTGTTCAAACTGTCGATGATTATAATGCGTTGATGTCTGCATTGGTATCTTCATACTTTGGTGTTATCACTGGTGCTGTGAGTAATGCTGAGTTAGCAAATGAAGATTACGATCAGATTGATTATGATCATTTGGAAGAAATGGATCTGAATTGGCAATATGCTATGCTGGTTCGTAGAACGAAGATATTTTTCAATAGAACGGGTAAGAAGAGACTTAATCAGGAAGGAAAGATTGGATTGGACAAATCTAAGGTGAAATGTTATAAGTGTTCAGTTTATGGTCACTTTGCTCAAGAATGTCCAAGTTCTACAGAAAGTAAATTGAAAACTGGTCAGCATGCACATTTAGTTTTTCATCCTTCAGATAAAGCTGAAAAGGTTGATCAGAAATCTGCTACTCTTGCTCATGATTGGACTAATACATTTATGCATCCAGATGGTTTTGCTTGGAATGCAGATTCAGAAATTAAAAAGAATAATACTCCAATCTCAATTGCTTTAACCGCTCAACATGCTGATGATGAAAGTTTTTTAACAGAATCTGATACTTCTTCAAGTATATCTTTGATTCAAGAAGAATTACCTAAGTTTTCTGAGAATTTAAAGGATGACGAAGTTAATTTTTATAACTGTGAGAAATTGCTCAAGAAAATTGCAAGGTTTGAACAAGATTGTCAATTATCAACTGAAGAAATTGTGGTTCTCAAGAAAGAGGTGGAAGATTTTCAAGAAAAGTATTATGAGTTGGTTCATATTCATGAAGATGTTTTGAAGGAAAAGGCTCAATTGGCTGAAGAGTGTGAGAAAGCCAAAGCTGAAGCGTTAGATGCAGCTCAAGATTTTGAGAATCTGTTTGAGAAGAGTTATCCGGTTCAGCCAAAATATGAAGAGGCTACTGCTCTTATAGCAACAACTGTTGTTACCGTTGAGAAGCTTCAAAACAAGATTTCTATGCTTCAAGATGAAAATGTTCTATAGAGAGACAAGAATGAAGTCTTAACTAAAGATGTTGAGATATATAAACAAAAGAGAGAAAGTGTTCTTCAAGAACTATTTGCAGAATGTGAGATCAGAAAGTTACAAACGTATGAATATGATGATCTCAATGCAAAGTTCATCAAGTCACAACAAGAGGTGTTTGAAGGTCAACAAAAAATTAATGACTTGAAATTGGAGATTTTGGAATTGAAAAGACAAGTTAAGAATTGCAATTTGTCACCAACATTGCTTAATTTCTTATACAAGCAGGATCAGAGTTCAGAAAGTTCTAAGCAGAATGATGTTCACTCGGTACCTCAACCAGTGGATTTAATTGAAGTTACTGCTGCTCAGATTGGTCCAAAAGATGTCTTGCGTGATTATTCTAAGTTTGCCACTCCATCCAAGAAGAACAAGTCCAAGTCTCAAAGGAAGGAAAAGCCATTGGGTGATGCTCCAAAATTTACTTCAAAGTCTGTTTTGCTGGAACATGAGAAAGTATTTGATCAGGTTGCTTCAAGTTCTTCATCCACAACTCAAGAAGAAAAAGTTTTGATTGAAAAGAACAAGCTGAAGGATATCAAGGCTAAATTCACTAGTGAAGCAAGTCAAGAGAAGCTTCAGGTTCCTCTTCAAGTTCTTCTAAGGTTTCAGGTTTTAAGCACAAAGGTTTGGGTTTTGTCATGAAGGAAGTTTTGGCTGTTGCAAAGAAACCAGTGAAAGCTGACAAGGTTGTTAAAGCTAAAGTTACAAAGAAATCACCCTTTCATAAGGAATTTTCTTATTATTCTTGAAGATCTTCATCTTCAAGGAGTCCATCTCCTAGGTATGATTCTTCTGATGGTTTCTTTGATAACTTTCATTTTGAACATTCATCTGATTCTCACAAATCAAAACAATTTTCAAACAATTTTAGAGAAAGACTTTGTTATGTATGTCGTCAACCAGGACATCTAGCTGCTGATTGTCCAACGACTGCATATATCCACAAAACTGCCAAATATGTGGATAACAAAGGCCAAATTTTTGATGAATCATGGTCCCCAAAGCTTAAGTCAACTCGTAAATCGTCTTGGTCTAAATCAAGTACGTCGGTTGAATCTGATTCAGGTTCCGATCAAAAATTAAAACTTTTACAAATTTGGAAACCAAAAGTTGTTTCCACGACCAACAAGGATTTTGTGGAAGACACCGGGCGACCCGACACTGCTGGTTCGGGATCCCAACGGGGCTAATGTTTTATTTGGTGTCAAGCAGGTGTTTCAGGAAGACCTTTCGGTGATTGGCAAATTGCTGATTGTGAAATATCTGTCTTAATTACATTGAATTCAAAATCAATTTTGTTTTTCAAAAAGGCTAAACTGCTCGTGTTTGTGTTGGTTGATCAATTTTTCTTGTTTTTCACTTCGTCTCATTCTGAGGGGGAGTTTGTTTTTGCCAAACTACAAAAATAGTGTTTTGTTTTTCAAATCGTAAAAATGAAAATCTATATATAGAGTTGTCATTTTTAGGGGGAGAAATTTGAAAAAGAAAAAAACATTGAAAAATGAGAAATTTTATCCGACATGATTGGGAAATGATGGTACATTGGCTGACAGTGTCTGACTCATGGATAAAGTAAGTGAACAAGCCATAAGACTATTTGATCGATGTGCAAGGTAGGCTCGGCAAATCAGAAAGTATACAAATGTGATATACACTAAATATGATGCTTGACCTAGTCGACAACATCTTGATGCATGTCTCATGATATATCAAGAAAAGGATATGTGAAAAATAAAATGAGAAGTCACTGTGTATACATGTGTTCTTTTTGCAAAGATTTAAACTTGTGTGATTTTCTTTATTTTGTCAAACGACCGAACTTTCTCTGCGTCTCGAAAGACCGACCTGATTGTTGTTCGTTTGACGTTCTGCTTTATTTTCTTTGGTGTTTCGTATAACTCATCGGACTTTCTCTGCGTGTACGGGAGTACCGACCTGATTGTTGTTGGGTTATACAATTTCAACTTGTTTTATTTTCTTATTTTGTTAAATCTGAGGCCTTATCTGCGTATCGAAAGATCGACCTTAAGGTAGACGATTTAACGTTCTTATTTCTTTTTGCATGGAACACAGTTGACTATATCATGGTTACAATCATTATGTGATTCAAATCACAAATGAAATCACAAAATGTGATAAGCAAAGCATATCTGAGTATGTCTGATAGTGTGGGGTACACTGGTCAATGCAAGCTTAATCAATATCTTAACATATCCAGATGTTATGAGTATGATTCTGCCAGAGTTTAAAAGTTGGACAAATTATATCTGTAATCGGCATGGCTTATGTGCTGCAATAATCGAAATAGAAATGTAGTTCAGCATGTTATGACCAATATGATCCCAAGTTGTGATCTTTCTCACAAAAGACAAAATTAGTGTCTAATTCAGTATTGTTTTACTTTTGTTATCAGAAAATACCAAAAAGATTTTAGGTGTGTTTTGGTATAAAGTTTCCAAAAGCCAAAAATATTTTGTTTCTGTTTTTTTTCGTTTGATCAACACGGAATACGAAATCATTTTCAAAATCAAACTATCTTGGAGTCTCGAAGAGACATTTTGCACCAAGATTATTTATGTTGGCAGGTTACTAAGTGGGAAGAGAGCTTCACAAATTCAAGTCTTCTGAAGTTTGTTGATAAAGAGATTACACACGATGCAATATCAAGTATTCAAGATTGAACTCATCGTCTAGATCAAGGAAGAGTTTGATTGAAGATACAAGATACAAGTTTGAATAGAGAAGATGATACTGCACATGCCAAGGGGGAGTTTGTTGATACATGGTCCTTGATCGTCATGTGAAGTATCAAATGCAAGACGGATCACACAAGATTGCTGAGGTCCGAACTCCGAGCGAACCTGGAGTTCGGACAGCTCCGAGCTTGTGGCCGAACCTGAGGTTCGGCCAGTCGGGTTTCCTTATAAATATGTTGTCTTGTGTAGAATTCAATAGTGGTTCATGTCATATCTTCTGAGTGTCTTTGTGTAAACTCTCTGTGGTTAATACAATCTAGATTTGTATTTACTCTCTGTGTTCTATTCGTTTATATTGATTTCGTTACGACTAAGTAGAAGATCCACACGCTCACGCACTTTCAAGTGGTATCAGAGCAGTAGGTTTGCTCTACTAGTCGGAAATCAGTGTTTTGCAGAGTTGTTGAGTTCGAATTCATGTTTTTGACTTTCAAAGCTCATTTCTCATCTTCATTTCTCAAAATCTTCGTTCAAAACTTCATGATTTACGTCCAATATGTCTGTGTTTGTTCGTTTTCAGTTGATTGAGTGTTCATAGCTCGAGAGGTGTCGATTTCAGTGAGTTTTTCCGAAATTTTTGAGTTTTTCGCAATCGGCCGAACCTCTAGTTCGGCATAACCGCTCCGAACACCAGGTTCGGAGTAAGCTCGGTCAGTTTTCCTGATTCGGTGAGAGTTCGGAGTTCAATCGGAGAGAGTTCGGTGGATATCTTGTCTCAGAGGGAGTTCGGACTAGGATCGGAGATAGATCGGAGTTTCTAAGTTCAGTGATACATTCGTTGAGAGTCCGGACTTTTGTTTTAAGTTTGGAGCAGCTTCAGAGGGTATAGTAGGTTCGGACGAAGTTCGGAGTGAACAGTGTTCAGTTTTTCGAAAATGTCTGATTTTCAAGCGTTCGCAGCTATTCAAAATTCGGTTCAAGCTACGATGCAAACAATGATGAATTATGACAATGAAATCGGAACAAGTCAGAAAGTTCCCAAATTGCTAAAATTGGAAGATTATCATAGTTGGGTTAAACGGTTTGAAGGGTTTGTCGATACAAATGACATTGATATGTGGTTAGCGTTCACTGAGCAATATGTTTGCCCTAAAGATGAAACTGGTGAACCTATTCTTCAAAGAAAAATGTCTTCTGAACAAAAGAAAGCTTATCAAGCTGAGAAAAAGGCATATGGTACGTTAACGATGGCATTGCCTAAAGAGTTACTTCATCAGTTTGCTGGTAACTACACATCAAAAAGTCTATGGGATGCATTGGAAAAACGATGTGAAGGCAATGACCAATACAAGAAAAGTCGACAAAAGGTTTTGAAGAAAGAGTTTGATAGTTTTAAACATTATCAAAATGAAACGATTCCCAATCTGATTGCAAGATTCGCTCATCTGATGAGTGAAATGCGTTTGGTGAATCTTACTAAAGAAGAGGTTGATATGAAAGAAAAGATCTTGGAAGCATTGCCTGAAAAATGGGAGAATTATGTGATGATGATTACTCATGATAAAAAATTTTCAGGATTGTCTTTTAATGATTTGGTTCAAAGAATTCAGGCTCGGGATATGGAATTAATGGTAAATAAATCACTTCCTACACATATTCAGAATCCCGCAGTGTATCATGGTGAAAATGACTCTACAATGAATACTGGGAAGTCTACTAGTCTTAGTTCTGCTCCTCCTACAGCATTTCTAGCAGGTAAATCTGAAATTCCAAGTTATTCTTCTGCTGGTTGTACTGTGTCATTTCCAAGTTCTTTGACTTCAAAGTGCATTGTTGTTCGTTTGACGTTCTGCTTTATTTTCTTTGGTGTTTCGTATAACTCATCGGACTTTCTCTGCGTGTACGTGAGTACTGACCTGATTGTTGTTGGGTTATACAATTTCAACTTGTTTTATTTTCTTATTTTGTTAAATCCGAGGCCTTATCTGCGTATCGAAAGATCGACCTTATAGTAGACGATTTAACGTTCTTATTTCTTTTTGCATGGAACACAGTTGACTATATCATGGTTACAATCATTATGTGATTCAAATCACAAATGAAATCACAAAATGTGATAAGCAAAGCATATCTGAGTATGTCTGATAGTGTGGGGTACACTGGTCAATGCAAGCTTAATCAATATCTTAACATATCCAGATGTTATGAGTATGATTCTGCCAGAGTTTAAAAGTTGGACAAATTATATCTGTAATCGGCATGGCTTATGTGCTGCAATAATCGAAATAGAAATGTAGTTCAGCATGTTATGACCAATATGATCCCAAGTTGTGATCTTTCTCACAAAAGACAAAATTAGTGTCTAATTCAGTATTGTTTTACTTTTTTTATCAGAAAATACCAAAAAGATTTTAGGTGTGTTTTGGTATAAAGTTTCCAAAAGCCAAAAAGATTTTGTTTCTGTTTTTTTCGTTTGATCAACACGGAATACGAAATCATTTTCAAAATCAAACTATCTTGGAGTCTCGAAGAGACATTTTGCACCAAGATTATTTATGTTGGCAGGTTACTAAGTGGGAAGAGAGCTTCACAAATTCAAGTCTTCTGAAGTTTGTTGATAAAGAGATTACACACGATGCAATATCAAGTATTCAAGATTGAACTCATCGTCTAGATCAAGGAAGAGTTTGATTGAAGATACAAGATACAAGTTTGAATAGAAAAGATGATACTGCACATGCCGAGGGGGAGTTTGTTGATACATGGTCCTTGATCGTCATGTGAAGTATCAAATGCAAGACGGATCACACAAGATTGCTGAGGTCCGAACTCCGAGCGAACCTGGAGTTCGGACAGCTCCGAGCTTGTGGCCGAACCTGAGGTTCGGCCAGTCGGGTTTCCTTATAAATATGTTGTCTTGTGTAGAATTCAATAGTGGTTCATGTCATATCTTCTGAGTGTCTTTGTGTAAACTCTCTGTGGTTAATACAATCTAGATTTGTGTTTACTCTCTGTGTTCTATTCGTTTATATTGATTTCGTTACGACTAAGTAGAAGATCCACACGCTCACGCACTTTCAAGGTTGATTATTTCCAATCAATTGTAATAGTTTAGCTAATTACAGCTTTAAGATTTGCCAGAAAGTAAAGGAAGATTTCATAGACAAATACGTTTAAATAAATTAGTTAATGTTCTTACAGACTTTGACATACTAAAGACTCAAAAACGCCAAGTGGCTCAAAAGAAAAACAAAAATCTAATCTAAAGAGGTGGGGAGGAAGAGTAAGCATTGAGCAAGTTGAAATGAGGATTTGGCTGGCTTTTATAGGCAGTTATGGACTTTGGCACAGGGCGTTCCATGTAGTGACAAGGGGCGTTCCATGTGAAGAGATATCTCGGAATCTTCTATGTCAGTTGGCAAGGGGTCGTGTCATGCAGGAGCACGGGCCATGCCATTCAGGAGGTGTCAGCACGGGGGCGTGTCATCAAGGGAACGGGGCCATGTCATGTTAGAGGAAAATTATGGAGTATCTGGATCGGGGAACGGGGCGTGCCAAGGTAGGCACGAGCCGTGTCTTAGGCCATTTTTTCCCAAAAGTTGCATTTTTCTTCATTTTTCTGCTAAAATTTACATCTTTTGATATTTTGGCCTCTTTAAATCTGAAAAACTAAAAAGGAAAAAAATGTCTTTGTTTTGATGTTAGTAAATCAGTTTTAAGCCGAAATGTAAAGATAAATGAGTATAAAAATATGTATAATTAGGTGTACATCAAATATCCCCACACTTAAACATTTGCTTTTCCTCAAGCAAAACTTCATAATCATGAGGCTTTAACACATCTCAAAATCCTTTATTTATTTTATGTTTTATTAAGATTCTGGATCTATAAAAGTTATGCCTCCTCTATTTACAACGTTTTGTTTCATTAATTTATTTAACCAGTTATTAATTGAAGTGCATTATTTATGACAAGCCTACTTAGAAATTTATTTAGTTATTCGCTTACATACCTCACAAGTGGTTACTCATCACTCGAGTTGAGATTTATTTGGGGGTAGACACTCTACCAAGGTAGAACGAAAAAGAGCGCATAGGCTTGACACGGAATCCAATCTCCACATATCTCACCAAAAGTCACAAGATTATCATGAGGTCTTAAAATGGTAGGCTTAGGGTAAGGGCAGGATATTTTATTTGGAAGTGGGTGAAAAAAAAAAGCGTAAACGAGCGGTCTTTTATTCTTTTTCCAAAATTGTATTCTTCAACTATTTTTCTAACGAATTTTCTAGAAGCATTTTGCTATTCAAATTTCTTACAAGGGGTTTCCCTTTTATTTAAAAGATATTATATATATATATATATATATATATATAGGGAGAGGATCATTTGAGAACTAATTGGGTTTGAGAACTAAAAAGAACTAATCTTAGCCACTAGTTTATATATATGGAAACCCCCCCCCCCCCCATGAATTTGAATGCTCCCCCCTTGAAAATTAGTGGCCCAAATTGGTTCTCAAAAGTTCTCAAAACAAAAAGTTCTCATTTGAACCTAACCCTATATATATATATATATATATTAGACAAACAATAGGTACAAAGTCTAGGGCCCGTCTTGACTTTATGCCCTGTTATTAGGTTTTGAGAAAAAAATAGTGAAATACTTTTGGAAAATTTTGAAAAGAACCGCTTTGTTTACTAAAATAAAGGGTGTAAAAAGAAAAAGTTGGGGGGGGGGGGGGTTAGGAATATTTTGTAGAGGCGGTTTGCTCTGCAAATGGGTTAGGTTTAGAAATGAAAAAGGGTTTAGGCTCAAAGGGGAATGTTTTTGATAGAGAATGGGGTGAGAAGATAGAAATCCTAGGTGCCTCAATCCTTTAATAATACAGCTTCTGATTTTGTCCATCTCGGGACGTATTACCGTGTCAATTTCTACCTCTATCACGTTTACCTAGTTTCTCTCAAAGAAAAGAAGAAGAACATGGTTATAGTTTAATCATGCTATAAAGGGCTCAAATTCTTATTGACAAGGGAGTAGGAAAAATGTAAGTTCATAATTAAATAAATTTGGTTTCTTCTTGTTATACAAATTTGCTTTAAAACTTTGAGGTGTTTACAAATTAATGGATTGTAAGTTGGTAAATAGGAGGAGGAAAAACTTTTTAGACACTGTTTCTTTTAAAAACAACAAATTTTTCAAAAGTATTGGGCAGTGTAGAGGCCGTTTTTCCATAGAAGAATTTTATGTAAGGCTTGAGAATTGGACAAAGCAGTGATTTTATTCCCAGAAGTTACCCAAATTTTCCCATCCCCATACTCAAATTGCACATTGTCCTCAATGTGTCCAAATGCATTCAGATTAAGGGTAATGTAAAAGAAAAGTAAAGGGCTAGAAAAAATTTGGCAGAGTTTTCCCTGTAAATCGGGCGTTTTACCCGTGGGATAGTTACCATGCCATGCTGTTTTTGACCTCCCGGTCTAGTCAGCTGAAGTGCTAGCCATGTACATGCTTCTAATTACTCAAACATCCACACATCAACAGTTAAGACAAAGTAAGCTAAAATAAAATTAAATAGTTTATCAAACCATGTTAAAGTGTTTTGCACGGAAACATCAACGTGCATGTCAAGTCAGAATCCATACCTGTTCAATCATCATCGGTTTCATCGAAAGCTGATCCACCACCATGCCCTGACGAACCCTGTCTCGGGTCACCATACCTCTACTAAAATCTCTGGCGGAGATCAGTAACACCCTCCTGCAACCCAAAATATCCGTCTGCATGTGGTGCATGCGCTCATCGATCGTCAAGATGGAGGTGTGGGTGAGCTGGAGGGACTGGTATAAGTCCATCATAGTCGGGAATCCGGGGCCTGGCTGCTCCTGCTGGATCGGATCTAGATGCTACTGCTGCTGTGGTGGCGGAGACTGGTGGCCTGCATCGGTGTCTTCATCTATCGGCTCTACTGGGAGAGGATCCCAAACCCGACCCAAATCATCTATCATCCTAGGCCAAAGATTAGGATGATTGGTGATCCGAATTAAGCCCCTGGGGCGGGAGAGGTGCCATGGGATCTCTTAAGCTCAGGTGGGATCATGGTGTCATATGCCAGATAGATGCTGTGAATCAGACCTCCGAAAAGCAGCTGGCTGCGGTCACTGGTGGTGGTGACATGAAGGAGATGGCTGCATAAAACATGGGGGAGGTTGATTGTCTCCCCGATAGAAAAGCAGTAAAAAGCCAATAAGTCCCTCAGGTTAATCACCCCGCCAGAATGACCCCTCCCGAACACCGATTTGCTAAACAACGATGGATATGACTAAACAACGATGGATATTAGTGCAAAACACGCAAAAAATAGCAAATTTTTAAAGTTCAATGGGTTTAACACGGGGCGTGCTCGGGTTAAACACGGCTTGTGCTCTGAGACAAACAACACGACCCGTGCCAATGTTCAACACGAGGCGTGTTGTTCATATGGAATGCTCCAGATCGATCTCAGAATCCAATTTTTGCCAAAATTGACTTTTTTGCATGTCTAGGTGCGCAAATGTCCAATTATAACAACCCCATTGACGATTTTTCCAAAACATAACTCATTT